>OX465171.1:12470982-13706474 GCA_949987655.1 Polymixis flavicincta
ATTTCTTGAAGATATTTTTTTAGCTTTGGACCAACGGAGTCGATGGTCGTGCCTAATGCTGTGTTTCGTGTCTAATTTGTGACCTCGCAATGCTTCGTCAGAGCTATAAATAGCTAATCTATATGATCACTTTGACGTGCAAATGCAAGACATATATAATAGCTATCATACCTCGTTCATCGCAGTCCATTGCCGGATAAAGACTTTTGACAAGATTTACCACAATCTTGTTAGCACCACCTGTGTAAGCATTGATCTATCATCACACTCATCACTAAGGTGCATGTCACGCTAAGCTTACTGCTTCGGGGTTTGGAGACCAAGAATTCGTCTGCTTCAACGGCCATCGGTTCTAGCCGTGACCATCTTGGAGATAAACACCACTGCATTTCGTGAATAACACCAAGCTGCACTACACTGTCGATGAACTAATTTTGCAACCAAATGGTTCACAATCACTGGTGTAATTGTTCTTATTTGGTGAAACTGTATTTTCATTGCACCTGAATTGCGGTGAAGAACCAGTAGTCGTGCAAATCATTATTCATCTGTCATGACGTGAGTTCTGGTGGGATGTTAGAAACTCATAATCAGCATCACTGTAAGTAGTTTTAAGATTTCCATCTTCCACCACTTCCGTTAGGTTTTCGTAGCTCTGTGAGAAACGTCGAAATTTTGCAAGCTTATTGTGGATACCGTAAGAACATAATGGAAAACTACATGAATTCGGCCATTGTATTTAACTAAGTATAGTACTATTTCAATCGGAATTACTATTTCGTTATCTGAATTACTATTTAGTTATTTGAATTACTATCTACTATGATTACTTATAAAGCATGAATTATACATAATATACATACATAGCGATAATTATGTCGTACACCAATACTAGTAACGAAAAATTAATCTCGGAATATTTATAAAAATAAAATTAAACAGTAGATCTGCTACCACTAGGTACATATTTTGTTACAGGTACATAAGTCTGGAATTCGTTCGGGCCGAAGCGCAACGCATTTTCGTACAAGTGCGACGCGCATTTTAGGGTGCGCTGTAGAAAATGTATGAAAGTGGTGAAGGGGGATTTATTCAATAGGTCGGGTGCGGCTCGCCCTAATCATAAAAAAGTATTTAAGTAGTCTGCGTTATGCAGATTTATCTTACTAATATTATAAATGTGCAAGTTTGTGAGTGATCAAATATAGTTTACAGAAAAACTTGCATTGATTCTTTATTATTTTCATTCTGTTTTACCCAACTGCGGAAAGATTATAAAATTATATTTTCCATTTTTGTTTCCTCCATCCAGTATGTAAAATATTAGCTGGGAAAGATTTTATTACTGTGTCTCCATTAATCAAATTCTACTTTAATTGTGAAAATTTGTGTTAGTAAGTATATATGTTTATTACTTCTTCACGCAAAAACTAATGAACCAGTGGTTCGTTGGAAAGGAAGGTTGGTAGGTTGTCATAACTTGGTAAGTTTTTTTTTTATACCTAACATATCTTTGTCAGCTAGAAAACGCATTATATATCTTCGAAGTACCAGGTTGTCATAATTTGGTAAGGAATACGCACCTAACATATGAGTGTCAACTAGAAAACGCTCTAAGCCTTCGAAGTACCAGATTGTCGTAACTCGGTAGGTAGGACCTAACATGTGTCTCAGCTAGAAAACGCTTTATGCTTTCGAAGTACCAGGTTGAGATAACTCGGTATTACTCTGTAAGACCTAACATGTGTGTCAACTAGAAAACGCTTTATGCTTTCGAATTATAAGGTTGTCATAACTTGGTAGGGTTCCGTGTGGCGCCAGACGTAAAAGAATAGCACCATCCCATTTTTTCCCGTGTGTGTCGTAGAAGGCGACTAAGGGACTTATTAGAGAAAGGGCAGCAGCTTTCTCTTTGCATTTTACCACCATACTGCGATCGCCAACCCGCCTGCCAAGCGTGGCGATTATGGCAAAACCCCCTTTTGGGGGAGGCCTATGTCCAGCTGTGGACGTCTTTCGGCTGAAATGATGATGATGATGACTTGGTAGGAGATCATGAGCAATTACTCAAGTTGTTTTGCCGATTGACCTGTCAGCAATATTTATTCATTCAGAGGCGGTACGAAGTTCGCCGGGTCAGCTATTATGGTTACGAGTATAATAAGACATGATGCTCCAGCTCCTGTAAAAAACAAAACAACACAATATCAAACAATAAAAATAATAATAAAACATTTATTTGCATTAAACACAGTACACAATCGTTTTAAATATAATCAGAATGGCACAAACATATTCTATAAATTGAAACGTTCTACAATTTAATCATCTTTCAAATTCGCTTGAGTGATTGTATCAGAACCGTTTTTTTGCCAGCCAGTTTTGTGCAAAGTTCATTTTTACAGGCAAACTTTATAGTACTTACGAGTACAACCGCAGTTAACATTGGTTTACCTAGCTAACATACAGGAATTTCCCAGAAACGGAAGTGTCTTGAACAACAGCAGTGCATCACTTTTCATTCACCCTTATGTCTTAACAATAAGCTTGAAAGTGGTCAACCGTCATTGTCCGCGATGGTACCTACAATAAAATATCAATACATTACCAACGGACGACTACACTAGCTAACTCATGCAAAATTGAGATTGACAGCAATAAGCCATAAATAGCAAGAGATAAGGAAAATACGTATTATGCAATATTTACATTTTCAGTACCTTAATTCGCAATATGCACTCTAAGTACACTGAATACCTAAACTACATTTAATTTATCCTTACCTATTGGTTAAATAGCATTATTTATTTGTATTTAAAGCATCAAATCAATGTTGAAAATTCAAGTTATAAAATTAATGTCAATTTTCAAATGAAAAAAAAAATATCCTACGAAAAATAAATCAGAATAAAAAAAAAAACTTTTAAGTCTTGAGTTCATTTAAATAAACTATCAAAAATATGATCTTATTTTCAGTCGGCGTCAAACATCAAACTGATTATGTAATTCTATTAATTTTCATTCTAAAGCGATGTGCGCTCAGAAACGGTCGCGCATCACTTTACGCTACGAATTATTTAATTCGCGCTTAGCGTGGCATAAGTCATCGCCGTCATGGGTTCCAATTAACTCATAGTTAACGAGCTCCTGGCGTTCCTGCAACATCATGACGTCATGGATGAAGTTAGTCTCATACAGATCTGCACCTCGAGCTAGAACGAAGACCAGATACGCAGTGCAAAGACGACACTGTACACATCGCTCGACTTAGCCAACCGAATGCCTTCCCGCAGGAGGGCTGAAAAGGGAGAGAGGAGACTTCAAGACATATTTCCGGTGTTTAAGGAGACTAACCCTGACGACGTGCCGTCTTTTGTGGCAAAGGAGCTGTGAAAGCTGCCGCCCGTCACTTTTGACCACGTCGGCGTCACCAGGTTGCTGAAGGATCTTGTTACTTTGAGGGCAAGCCTGGCCGACATGAAGTTCAAGCTGGATGCGTCTCAAAACACCAATAAGTGAGCTGCGTGTCGATATAGTTGAGTTACGCAACAATCTAGCGGTATGTAGGTCACCTGAGTTCGTGTCAAAAGTGAACACATGTCGAGGTACAAACAACGCATCGCTGTCCAGTTTTGAGTCAGCGAAATTGGTCTCGTCACCGGCCACTCGTCACCGGCTGCTGTTGCAATACCGCGCCTCGGCGATCTCGCCTCTACTGCCGTAGAAGCGACATCACAAGTCAGCACGTCATTATCTCGCCGTGCTAACTCAGCTGCCGCTGCACGACCTCAAATCCGTAAGGAACAGAAATAGAAAACAGGTTTTGCTAATGGTTCAAAGCCAACTATGGAGGATCTAAGAGCCGGAATGCACAAGAAGACTTCGTAATGGTGGAGTCGAAGCGATTGAAGCCCAGTTGCCGTAATCGATGTGGTACTGCTCTGTCGGGATCAAATACTCCTGGTCTTGAAACTCGAGCCACCGTGCGTAGGGTAGTAGCGTAGGTATAGAGGTCTAAAAAAATCCATGAGCTTAAAAAGCTTTTCTGCCGTTTTGAAACCGGCATACTGGTCATCATTTTGGGGTCACTGTAGTTCCTGAATTCCCTTCTTCTACGTAAAGACCTAGTTTTGTAACGGATAACTAACTTTCTCATCTATATACATAGATCACGTTGATGAGAAAGTCAATTATACAATTGACACGTCTAATTGGAATAAACGCCTAATGTTGTCTTTCTCTGCATTTCTTCATGAAATCCTTACACCATATTCATGGGTATTTTCATACACAGTAAATAACCAGTAACCATGACATTCAAACTCTTCTAATAAAGTGGATTTAAGTGCCTTTAGTTTTGTAGCGACCCTAGCGATGCGATTGCTGATTTTGCATTTTTGATATTGTACGGGAGCGCCCGCGTCGTGCTCGCCAGTCGCTTACATACCATCGCCCTGCCACGTCCTTAAATATTGTCTAACTATAATCAAGTATTGTGAACCCTTATTCAATATTCATCAAATTCAGTATAACCAACATATTCGTATCATTTATCTGGACCCACAGTAATAACACGCACAACAAGTGGTGACTCCGTCGTGAGTTTTCATCCACTTTCTTTTACGTGTTTGACAGTTTGTAAGCAAATTTATGACCGGCCCCAACAACCACAAAAATGTGTAAAAAGTTGCAGAACTTCGTACAAACAAATGAAAGGTGTTCCATTCAGGTGTCCCGAAGTGTTTTATGTTTTGGCCGCTGCGTTGAGCGATTTTTGGTAGGGAAAAATCTTATGAGTTCACGTCCCCGCTATGTTTTAATAGCAGTATATCTGTACCTATAAGGTATCAAAGTGTACTGTGCACTGTTTAAATTGTGTTTTAGTTCCAACCCATCATGTGTTTTAACTAATAAATAAACCAAAAAAATATATTTATAATTGATGCCTGTTTTGCCGATAGATGTGAAAATCAGACTAAATTTTAAATCATGAAATTTTAATTTATGATAGATAGGTACTACGATTGATTTGAAAACGCAATAAACAACGCTAAAAACTGAAAACAACTTTAATTATGGAAGTCGGTGTCTTTTGGTTCTGTATTTTCGTTTTTTAACTCCAACTTCCGAAACTTATTTCGCGTTTTGGGGGCCTTATGTTATTTTGATGTTGGAAAAGTGTTGATTCTCAGCCTCATTTCAAATTACTTTTCATTTGATTTTGTACTGTACGTGGCCTGATACGAAGTAAGTACCAAAAATACCAATAACTTACCGAAACTTATTTAGCGTTTTGGACAGTGTCTTACGTAATTTCTATGTTCGAAAAGTGTTGATTCTTAGCCTGATTTTAATTTACTTTCGATTTGATTTTGTACGTGATCTGATAGGCAGTAAGTACCATTCATACCAATAACTAAACTGGCAAATTGTGAATGTTCTGTATCCATCTGCGCGCTTCAAAGCATACAGGTGTGATGTTATTAGGAATGGTGTCTACAAAACAAAGACATGCGATTGTAGCAATTGTTTGCATTTTGGTATTATGCTTTATTTGCATTTTTTAATTTTTTATTCTTTATGCTTGAGTTTAGTTTTCATTTTATTTGTTGGTATATTGGCATGGCTAGCTGACATATGACTAATTATTTAATTAATGTTCTGTGTCTCGTAATGTTTATTACTTTGCCTATGTATCTATAGAATCAAGTATATCCGACTAAACAGAGTTCTGTGCTACTGGGGAGTTTGTTGCGCAACTTCTTCTTCCCAGCTAAAGCACTAGGAAGTGGTGATGGGTGGGCGTTTTTTTGTTTCAGATTGAACTCTACGATAAGATTATGGATACGGAACGTTATGGAAAAACTGAACAATGAAGAAACTTAAAAATAAGTAATCGATTAACCAACAAGAAATCTTTACAAATCTCAATTCTAAAGAATGAAATCTTCAAGCGATTAGCTCCAACAATCCATCTCCATATCCACGTTACCTTAGTAACAGAAATCAATTAAATCATCGAAGTTATGTTAGATATTCAATTTCATTACATGTTGGAAATACAAAAACTGCTGAATAAATTTGAGAGTGAGTATTTATACGTTTAGCTTAATTTTCTAGAACAAGTTTTTGTCCAAACGCAGCTATAGCTGAACAAGCACTCAGAACATTATAACCCTCGTGTAAGCCCCTCATTGGACAAGCGATTGATGCCCTTGTTTTTTGGGGGAGAGAAACAACAACATATGATTCGTAAATATCTGTACTAGCGAGCTACGTGCACTTGCGCAGTTCAGGTCTTCGCGAATCAATAAATAATTTTAGTACGTTGCACGGATAAAGTGTGTCGGTAACCACTTGCGATCGTTCGGAGGAGGTCTCGGTACAGAAGTTTATATCGTCACGCAAGTTTACCTGTTGAATTTGCGTTCTTACGAATAATTAACAGTAAGTTTAACCGTGTGTTAAGACACAAACCAAAGTGCCCTGTAATATGTGTGACGGTACCGTATCTATTCGGTGGAACAAAGACCTTGAGGAACGTTTTCCTAGACGCCATTTTAGATTGGCGTAAAGGTGAATCTTTTTCATTGATATTGAGGTCATGTGTTCCCAGAAAATGAACAGCGACAACGTGAACGACCGGAAGCGGAAGCTGAACAACATAATTAAGAAGATCACCGAGACTCAGCTCTTGAAGATAAGGGAGGCGGACAGCAGCGCCTGCAACCGCCAGAGCAACAAGTTCGTCATGAACCCTCAGGAGCGAGACAACGGTAAGTCTTATTATTTATAAAATAATTTAATACCGAGCCTGTTTTCCTCAGAAGGTTAGGCGGGGGTATAAATATAGTACATGGTTTACTTTCTGTTCTGAGTTTATAAGGAAATTGTGACATCAATGAAGGAAAAACATCGTGAGGGAACCTGGACTTCTGTGTAGTTATTATATTTGTCTGAGATCACCAATCCGACTTGAACCAGCGTATGATAAATACCACGCCACTCAGAAAGTATTGCGATA
The DNA here is from genome assembly GCA_949987655.1 of Polymixis flavicincta. NCBI lineage: Eukaryota > Metazoa > Arthropoda > Insecta > Lepidoptera > Noctuidae > Polymixis > Polymixis flavicincta. Next base: position 12,478,007 of record OX465171.1, read on the forward strand.
AAAAGTTTTATGTATGAGAGACTGGCCAGTTATAATTTATTTTGAAAACATTATAAGATTATTTTTAACTAAAAATAGGTACGTTCCACTTTCAAAATTTCCTTCCACATGGTTTGTGAGTTAATTTAAATTATCCTGTCTCATTAAAAAATGGATCTGCGCCGGGGACATTTTCGCGCTATGATTTTTAACGAAAGTGTCGCCTGAAACCGGACGAATCGTACGAAAGACTCGATTCATGGATGAGGCCCTTCTAAGGCAACCGTGTATCGTTGCTATGACGAATTCAAGCGCGGTAGACTAACTTTGGGAAAAAAAAAAAAATGGTCGCCCCTTAACGGCTGTTACGGAAGAAAACGTGTTAGTAGTGAAAAATTTAATTCATGACAATAGGTGAGTTACGTATTAAGAGATTCAGCACATACTGCAGGTTCGATCGGGAAGCCTTTACGAAATTCTACACCTGCATCTTCGCGTGGCAAGGAAAGTTTCATGCTGGGTGTCGAACAACCTAACCGATGCTCAGAAGCAGGCCTGGGTAGAATGATAAACAAAGGAGAATGCTGAGGCTCCATAGAAAAAATACCCAGTTCTGATGGGAAAGAGTTGTATCTCAAATCATCATTAATAATAAAATAATAACCGGTTATGATCGTGATCGTTACTGGCAAACATAAAAATAGCCAGTTTTATTATTCAGGCGTCCATTTAAAAAAATAGTTTAATTTAATTATTTTTAATTACTTTATTGAAAAACATAATGTTAAAATGCGAGCTTGGCTCATTTTATATTTTTTACAATGCCTAAAGTCGTTGAAAATACTTTACGTTTATACTTATATTACATTTATTGTAACATAAACTTCCTAGCTTTTGACCTCATAAATAGTCAGCATTTAAAAGCATCGTCACGTATAAATACTATTGTTAACAGTGATACTAAGATATTGATTTGATAGTTTGGAGTCCTATAGTATCGCCATCAGCGCCATCTATACTATCAGTAATATAATCACGTGACGACACTTTCTATATTAATGGTTTTGCCCTAACTATCGATTGTGAAATATCGATATGCAAACACCTTAATGCATGATTATTAATCATTAGTAATTTTGGCAGTAGAGGTGAAATCAAACCAGTGTATTTATAACATTTTTACTTAATATGAATGACGATCAATCAAAACCCTATCTAAGAAAGCAGCAGGATGGCTAAAAACCTCTTCGTGTCTCGCCCAACCTAAGAAATATAAAAAGCTGACAATATAGGTACAGCTTCCTAAAGTTCTCCGGCCGTGCAAACATGAACAATAATGTTCTGTAATGGCGTTTGTACCCTGCAGCGTGGTGTTGAACACCACATACGTGTAGTATTTTGTTCTTCCTCTGTGACGTGAATTGATCAGGCATCGTAATAACACATCAATGGGATCCCCAAATACTTGTTGAGAGTGTCGGTAACGTTCTATCTCGTACACGTTTGTACCGCGTGAATGCTCGCTGCAGTACGAGCGAGCAATTTTCACATGATATGTGCCAACTGAAAAACATACCAAATCTTCAAGTGACAATTGAGGAAAATCTGACAGTTGTGAAGTTTCAGCGTCCAGTGGTTCAAACGACACTCTTCGTCTGTTTATGTTGTGCTGGAGAGCGTCGTCTGCTAATAGATTTGGTTTGTGAATATTTCGATTTATTGTTTGTTTGATTTTCTTTTTAATTTGTTTAGGAGGCAGTGATTTTCACCAACCATTTTAACATCATATTTTTGAATAAAGTAATTCAAATAATTAAATAAACCATTTTTTAAATCGACACCTTAATATCTGGCAATTTTCAGGTTTGCCAGTAAGGATCACGATCGTAAACGGCTATTGTTTTATTAAGTATTATTATTATTTATAATTTGAGATACATCTCGTTTACCCCGGAGCTGGGTTATTTTTTAGCATTCTCCTTTGAAGTAGGCTCGGCGTGTTTACGAAATTATTACAGATGAGTGAGTCTTGGATTTGTCAATACGATCCAAAAATGAAGCATCAGTCGACGGTTTGGGTGTTTCAAAACGAATCAACGCCTTTCAAAGTGAAGCGATCTAGAAGCGGGGAGAAAATTTTGATCACGAGCTTTTTTCAATTTGACTGGTTACTTGGTGTTAATTCCTTTACGAAACCAAAGAAGCATCAACGCTGAATGGAATACTACAAAATGCTTGGCAAAAGTTTTCTCTGTTGTGAGCAACAAGCGACCAAACACAGGACTCCGCGGGCTACTGCTCCACCACGACAACGCACCTTCGCACACCGCGCTTAAAACGAGGGACTTCCTGGACAGCACGCCGGTTAAACTCCTGGGTCACCCTCCTTACAGCCCTAACCTAGCAACGTATGACTTCTTTTTATTCCCGATAGTAAAAAATCAGCTCAAAGGGATATAATTTTCGTCGCCGAAAGATGCGCTTTCAGCATTCGATTAGGCTGTAAACAAGGTGTCTGCGGCGGAATGGAAAAAGTGTTTCGAAAACTGGGTCTAGGCTAGTGAAGAGTACTTTTAAAAGATTAAATAAAAAAATATTGACCTATACATTTTTTTCTGAGTGTCCCACGCACTCATCGTCTTCTATGTATGGGAAGAGCACCCTAATTTTGTGTTACACTTATCAATCACAATCTGAATAACGTTGATGGATATTGGTATTCCGTTGTTTCATATGATCCAAAGAGCCAGTTAGTTATTCATCAAGCATTAATAAGCAAAGTGTTCCTTCATTAATTTATGTTGGTATAAGGAGTTAGCCTTTTTGAAATAAAATCTTGTAGTTCACTCAGTAAGATCCAAACTAACCAACCACTAATCGAAGCTAAAAATCAGTAATAACGTAGGCTACGAGGCTACGACGCTACGACGCTACGACACTACGCCGTAGCACCGAAGACTATTCATCCACCATTGCAAGAAATATTTTTTCCTGATTGGATAGTTTATTGGTATATTTTTAAAGAAGAGAAAATATTTATAAAAAACTATTTTCACCATTTTCTGCTCCATAATAATATGGAGCACAAAATGGTGAAAATAGGTTTTTTTTTTACTGTTATGCGAATGTATTAAGTATTTAAATATTTTATTTAAATATTTACATTTGTGTAATATACAGGGTTATTGAAAAAACACCAACAACCTCTTAAGAGGTCATTGTACTCATCATTATGAACAACTTTTACTATGGACTCGCGAAAAAAAATCTGCTGTTCTCTACATTTTGGTGAGTTACACGAACATAAATGCAAGGAACAGCTGATTTTCCTACAGTAAAAGTTGTTCGTAATGATAAGTACAATGACCTCTTACGAGGTTGTTGATGTTTTTTCCAATAACCCTGTATATGAGTACAAATAACTAATGTTTGTTCAGTTGTAAGTCTCACCGAAGAGGGTTTATGATCCATGTTTAGTCTACATTTTAATATTCACTGTTTTTTGTAGCTTAACACACACAGAACAGTGGTGGGACCGTGGTATCGACCCCGAGTTGCGAGTGGGTCGTAGGTTCGAACCTAGACAGGCGTTTTACTTAGAGTAAATAATTTAATCACCACTGCTCTCGAAACGGTGAAGAACCATCAATTCAGACATGTGACATCTACCTACCCACACTGGGCCCGCGTGATAGATTACAGCCCACTCACACTCGAAGAGAGGAGGCTGGTGTCCCAGCAGTGGGAACATTATAGGCTGATTATGATGATGATGAAGAATTCACAACTCACTCACATGCATTAAACTCACATGCATAACACACTCACATGTATAACACACTCACATAAAACGAGATAATTACAGAAGTTTCCCTTCCATCGAAGGCGTTTTCACAAAGAAAACCTATAAGTAGTTAATGGGCCAACAAAGGTTAGCTTTTGATAATTTTGTTTTGTACAGGCACGTACAAATACTACCTACTTACATTGTCCCATTTTGTTGTTGGTGAGAAATAGACATAATCCTTTTACTATCTAAAACAATTTAATAAAAACCTTATCATTTTTTTAAATATTTAAAAATTAACCAAAAACAACTAAAACGAAAAACGGGGTTTTTATCATCATCATCATTTCAGCTGAAACACGTCCACTGCTGGACATAGGCCTCCTCCAGGCTCCTCCACTTCAACCGGTCTTGTGCTTCCTACATACAGCGGATTCCCGCGGCCTTCACAAGGTCATCGGTCCATCTTGTGGGAATTATACTAACATTTAAATAAAACTGATTTCAGAGATTAACAAGGCGATGTCTATCAAGATATTGAATGAGAAGGAGTTAACGCACTTCGGTGCTCCGGGCGGGACCTACACCGCTGTGGTGGCGGGCTCCAGCGACGGGCTGCCCGCGGATCTGCCGGAACCGGTAGGCCCCGGTGTTACTATGTAGCTCTCGCAATTGCTGGAGCTCTTTATACGTTTTGGCCGCTCCAGTTCCACTGCATCAGTGGTGGCCACGCATACAATTCACAAGTAAGTATCAGCGGTGCTGTACTGAACGATATTTTACAGTAAACTGTTGGGATTACACTGCACACAGAACGGAACGGAACCTAAACTTAATTGTAAATTTGGGGTAAATGATTCTTTCGAGGGTCTATCCATACAGTGTCAATCAAATAGTTCTCTGGTTCTTTGTTCATTTGGCCTAAACCGACCGATTCGTTTGTAATCGTATAAAAGGTTTTAATGCCGTGCGATCCCAAAATTTTACAGTAAAATATCGCACAGTTCAATGACGTGAACGTAGCTTAATGTTTCTATCTTCTATCTACATATACCTATATCAAAGTAAACCGCGACTGACAGACTAATCTATCAGCACATAGCTGTAACTACTAAACGGATAGGGCTAAATTTGGCACAAAGATAATTATTATGACGTAGAAATCCTTGCAAAAGAAGAAGAAGGTTTTGAGAAATTCGGTCTTAAATCGTAAAGTCGTATTCCTAACAACCTTCTTTGAGGGTGACAAGAAGGAATTTTTCACTTCAGTAGCTCAAACATGAAGGTTTTGCTGCCTGAAATCAGTGAGACAAAGTAACTTTTTAATTTTTGTTTTCAGAAAGCCGCGAATATCTTATTCCGCCTTGGGTTAATCATACAATTCGAAACATTCACACTCTATCTCTTTCCAGCCATTAGAAAGAGAGAGAGACAAAGACCAGCCCTTTCGAAGTTCCGATTTTGAATTCGACCTCAAAGACAAACACGTTCGGAATTTCGTACTAACTAAAGAAATTTTGAAAAAGATAATTATGTCTTAAAGTGTAATTTATTGAATTTCTAATTTCTTGTTGTATTTAAACGAAAATAAGTATTTACTGCAAATAAAACTGATATTTAACCTGTAAATATTTATTTCTAGTTTCAATAATGTTACGTAATATATTTTGAATAATAAAATATCATGACTGCTATTTCCGAACACGCCTTAATTTAAATAAAAGAGCGGGAATAAAATTTCGTGGCTAGCGTAAAGAGTTGAATAAGTTTTAACTTTTAAAATGTTCCATTTTATTGAATTGGTACCTCTCCCTACAATGTTAATTATTTTGATTCACTATAAATAGTTATTTCAATCAATTCCTGTTTATTATTTTATCTCCTAAAGTGTTCTCGCTGCTGAAGTGAAAAGTTATGTGTGTTACACGAGAGCAAAGTTTTTTGCATCTCGTGCCTTTGAATCCCTCGCCACACTCAAGATTCAACTTTAGAATCACTCGCTACGCTCGTGATTCAATCGTTGAATGCTTCGCTTGCTCAAGATTCAAAATCAGCACTCGCAGCAAAAAACGACTTTGCTCTCTTGTTGCACAAATAACTATTGTTTGTATGAAAAATATTATTCCTTGAGTTAATAAACTTGGAATATGGCAAGAATACATATTTCACTGCTTTTTCATCTGTCATACGATTAATTTATTATGCTTAGTTAGCCCTCGCCCGATAAACTATATTACAATATGCTGCATTTTTTATGAACATCATTTCATAACTCTCTGCTAAATTTTCTGTTTGAATATCGTTTTATATTTGTATGTTTGTTATGAGTACTGTGCAATACGTCTTCGCGACGTTTTGCTAAAGAGTGTGCTGGTCGTGTAGTTAGTACCTAATTCTTTTTTGTAATGAGCTAAAGCGCTTATTATAATTTTTTTGCTCTGCCAGCATATGCTCAACCCTTGAAAAATTAGCACAGCGACCATGGTCGGCATTGGATCGTTGACAATTGTTAAGGGTCGTCAGAAGCCCATGAGTCTGACGACCTGTTTTACCAAGGAGTATCGCGTTACCCAGTAACTGGGTTGCAGAGGACTGATAGGCAGTCGCTGTTCACCTGAATCCAGTTAGAATGGAAGTAGACTCCAACATAGTGGGCAAACGACTGGGCAGATAAAGAGTTTATAATATATTTATGCTACATACTGCTGTAATTATGTATTACTAGCTTTTGCCAACGGCTTCACCCGCACGGAACTTTCATCCACTATTTAACTCCTTTAGGGGTTGAATTTCGAAAAATCCTTCCTTATTCCTTGTCTACATTATAAAGAGAACCTCTGTGCAAAATTTCAGCTTTCTAGGTCCAAGGGTTTGGGCTAGGCGTTGATGAGTCAGTCAGTCAGTCAGTCAGGACTTTTCTTTGTATTTATATAGAAGATTTTAAACATTACTTTTAAATTTTCAGGCCTGACTAAAAAGCTTCTGGCTCGCAAGAAGAAACGCAAGCTCGCAAGTCTCACGATATTATTTCATTTCTAAGGATGTCAACACAAAAGTACGTTACTTCTAGGTAACTTCTTAAATGTTTCTTGTTGATTGTCAAATTATATGGACTGCAGCTCAAAAAGTTTACTTATATGTATAACTCATTTGCACATTTGGAGCACAAGTATTGTCCAAATTTGTTTTTTTTTTGTATGCTATTGTCGATAAATGAGATATAACTTAAAGAGGGAGAATATATACCTATCTACTGATTTCTATCATCCTAATCGAATTACCTATGTGAAAACTTTGAGACTGCACGTTCACTTTTGTGGTAGCTGTTATATTATAGGTGTTAAATGTACATGTACCATATAGAGCTTAGGTACTAACAATTGCATTTGTTTGTTGAGTAATTATTTATTAGAAGGGTATATCCTACGTGCGCTACAGACCTTAACTGTGATTATTTTTAGGTTAATCACACATTAACGATAAAAGCGTGGATAAGTGTTAATTGTGACATTCTGTGAATGTCTTATCGTTAGTTAGTACGATGACACGCTTTTAGTGTCCTATGAGGTTCTTGGTACTAATTTTTAATATGAATAAATTGAGAAATACTTATCAGTTAGCTAGCCTAAAAGGTAAAATAATAATTGTCAGTAGTCATCACATTGTTATTAACACTTTTGCATCAAATGATCTAAGAAGTATATTATTTAAAAAAACGTTATTTTACAACATTTCAAAAGAGCGTAATCAGTTGAAAACTATTAAAGATAATACAAATTAATTGATACTAATATTTCGGTCGTGAAGACTTCTTCACAGATAGACAGAAATATGCATTGGAAAGGTCAATAATTTTTGGAGTTAAAAGCAAAACGACTTAGATCACGTCACATGAGATTCTAGTAACACGGGGCTTAAAGCTTAGAATTACAAAGTGCAAGAGAGCTTTTGTTACAAAAAAGTTCGAATGAACTTTTAAATTGTATAAAAAAATACCATAACGTTGCCTAGCTGTAGATAAAAAAAAAACGCTACACAAATATGTAGTGATTTTTTTAATGAAACTACATCAATTATTTCTACACTTAAATATAAGATATATATATGAATGTATCACTTTTTACATACACTCTTAGATGAATGTCTATTGCGATAATTAGGGAGTAGATGTATGTAACGTAAAACATAAATCGTGCAACAACGACTAGTGAAAACAATTATTGTAAACATGTATTCAAATATTTTGACATTTCGACTGCCATAACCGATCATTCAATCCATTCTAAAAAGACCGTAAAGGTATCAGCTTAAAGATTCTAAGCGTAGCACCAAGATTAGGTGAGATGGCTCAATCGTAAATGATAATGTTTAAATACATTCAGATTATCTTTAGGAATAATACACTCACAGAAAAGAAGAATTACAAGTAAACTTGTTGTATATCAACAAGTTTACTTGTAATTCTTTTTATTTTTTGTCCATATTTCCATTTTTACCTGGGGTCGGCGCAAAGAACTTAAGACAGACACTAATTATTATGTTGCTTGCAATATTGATCACAGAATACTTTTTAAATGTTTAATCGGCAACAGTTTCATGTTTTTTTACATCCACGCTATAATATGTAGTCAACAATTCTAAAGTTACCAAAACAAAAAGATAATCTCATCATTCATGTATATCGGCACTATTGGGTATCACTAAATAGGTATCAAATGTTTGTAAATTTAAGGATTTTAGGGTCTCTTTTACGGTTTCCGAATATACACTTTACACAACTACAAGCAGCAGTATTTGTATGAAATTCCATATCTGCCAGATAACTTAACCGTAAGTCAGCCGGAGGCGGGGAAATAGGTCGCATGAATACACAATATGATATTGGAAATTTAATTATAAGACTGTAATATGCACTACTATTTTTTATATACCAGAAAATAATCCTCTGTTATTATTTTAACTATCGAACTGGTAAAAGTGTTAGAAATCTTTCAATGATAAAATCAATGATATTCCTAAGCGTATTTTTCTTGTTCAAAACTACTGTACGTAAGGTATAATATAATACCACGATCAAGCATAAATGCATATTTTACGATTTTCACTAAATTATGATAGAATTTTTACAAAAACAATGTTTTTCTGGTTATTAAAAATATTAGTGTATCTGGTAGGATTAAGAACTATTTGATTAAAAAATACCTTTTGAAGGAAGCTTGCAATTATAATTTGCTCACCTACACTTAAGGTAGATCTTAACTAGGCTAAGTAGACCAGTATTCATGTGCTAAATGTGTATGTAAATGTCGTGTGGTATTTTATTTAAATGAATAGCCCAGCGTCGTCAGTGAAGGACATTCATGTTTGCTTTTGAAGAGATCCACGAATTTCATTTTTTTTTTTGAAGATATTCTTGTACCTGTCCATTTACTATTTGTATAAGGTTGTCTATGTGTTTATCGTATTAAAAAAACAATGAAATATTTTTTTTAAATTTAATTTATAAAATAATAACGAACGATTTGTTTAATACTGTGTATCCACACAGTATTAAACAAATCGTTCGCTGTTATTTATTTTAGGCCCTTTCCTGTTTTCCAGTCAGTAGTGTACGCGAATGTACAAGAATCTCTCGTTTCTAACATGAGTCCCGGACTCATGTTAGAAATAGGAACCGTGGGCTTTTAGTCTGTAAGAATCCGACATAGCCCCCCTCTGTTGTACTCATTCCCAGATAGAAGGTATTTAAAAATAATAGTCTAGTTATTTTTGGCACCTTGGACGTGAAGGTCCAAGGAGGCCCTGCTAGCGAACTTGCCGTTTCACTTATCAATTAGCACGGCAAGAGGTTTTCTCATAAAACCTGTACTGGCACAATGAAAGAGAAACATTATGGAATGTGATTTTTTCGAGTTGAAGACACTTACTTAGGTTACTATCATCATGAGTTTCTTGACACTAATAGAAGTGCATCATGAGGAACAACAAGTGTGATCGACGTGACTTGCAGAGCATCAATGAAATTATAGACTTTCATAAGTAAGTATTGACAGTTCTATCATTACTTATATCATTGTCTTGCTAAGATAAAGACAACAACCGGTCTGGTTGAGCCAGTCGTAAGTGAATAACAATATCAAGTTGACGATTTTTTGTTGTGTATTTTCATTCCTCTAAGTACCTGGTACTTATTGACAGGCCTGCACTGTCCTCCCATACCTATTATCACTGTAATTTGAAAACATTGTTAAAGGCAATTATTTTTAAAAGAGTAACTGTGGAGTTTCTTGCCGGCTCTTCTCTATAGGAAGCGACAATTTGGAACCGTGCACCTAGCTTCTGACGTTTCATAAGTGCTCATGCAGGTTTATGTGAAATAAAATATTTTGATTTGATTTGATTAAGTTATTCTTAGCTAAATCTAAATTCTCAACTTGAGTAATTTACAGGCAGTAACTGTAGTAAGTCATAATTTGAAGATATCGACTTCAATTTCGTACCAAATTTTGGTTTTTAATCGTAGTCAACAGCTGGACAAAAACCTCTCCTAGGGTGCGCCACAATAGTAATTCATTCAATCTGCATAGCCTTAAAGGTGTAACTAGTTGACATTTTGTCCATACAAACTTCGGGAGTGTTTTACTCCACTGTTCGACAATTTACATCAAAAATTAAACATGTGGTTGGTTTTGTCTCATCAGTAAATCTTTAAATCATGAAGCACGTCACAAGTCACGTCAAGTAATGTTGTACTAACTACTGGTATACAAGCAGCTTTACAACTACTTTTAAACAGTTACAATAACATTTTAATAATGTTGTAAGTTTATTAAGTATACCACATGCTTAAAACATTATTACGCATACAATAAAAATGAATATTTGCTATGTGGTTCAAAACATTTTCCGGTAGTTGGTGCCAACTAACACGTTCGATAGTATTCGTGTAGAAAGTAAGGTAAATGATGTTCTTAGAAAGTCTTCGGGAGTCGTCGCCTGCGGTATAAATCATGATGATTTAATTTACTTGTATAGGACTTAAACAAAAAGATGAAGTCATTTGATTTCAAACGAGACGTACCTATCTACCGAGATACGTCTCGGATCAATGCACCGGCGTTGATCCCTTAGCTCGGGCAGCGTGCGCTGCTTATTCCCCGGTTGAAATCTAAACAAAACGAAACTAGGACATAAAAAAATTGTGCACTTGCGCAGCAATGACTAGTAACAGCTATTTAATTAATACATTCAATTCAAGAGCAGCCCATAGCGGCAGTCCACTGAGAAGCTTGTCCAGAAAGGCGGAGATAGACCCAAATCTTCTTTTCGCGACCTGTAGATACCAAAATAGAGCCAAACCAGCAAGGTAAGTAGTATTTAAGTGAATTTTCTTACTAGACGATATTTTTAGTTCAGTGATCATAGGTTAGGGACTTACGTAACTTACTACTAAGCTGGATACTGTGGCTCATATCTGTCTTATGTATTTTTTTTTGTGATCCTAATGGACGTGAAAAGTGTGAGTTAGAAACATTGATCGATAACGGTGTAAAATTATTGAAATAATCTATTGAAAATCATACATTATTTTGAATAAAATGACGATGCGTTTGTACAACTGGGGGCCTTACCTTCGCTAGATAACGGAAAGATCTTGCTCGTATCGGATCGATGTAGCAGTAAATAGTTAGTCACAGTGTCGGAACCAAGTCGAACGGCCCAATCAAAACCATTACTCACCAGTGGAGGGTGTCGTAAGAGTTTCTATCCTATAGTATATTTGAACGGCAAACGTTCTTTTCTTGTTTCAGTCATGGCAGACGACAACGACAGCAATGACTTACCGCTAATGATCATGCCTGTCCCTGGAGCCGTTATGATACAGCCGCTGATGTCGAAGCCCCCAGGAGTTCATACCCATGGACCTGGCGAGCACTGCTTCTTCTGCCCTTGCCAGGACTGCGCCATGTTTTTCGGAAGGAATGGAGCCGGCAGGATCGTCCAGCCAGTGCAGCCCAAACCCCCCAGTTATGGTGACATGGGATTCGTGCACAACATGCGGGCCGCTGCCGCCAAACGTGAAGAAGACAGTCGGGCTGCAGCCGAGGACTACGTGAACGCGGTCGAGCGGGCGAAGAAGTTTGCCAAAGAACACACTAAAAAGAAAGTAATGAAGTGCCGTCGTAACTAAATTATTCGACGGAAGCTGTAAATGTGACATATCCCTTATAATCATTATGTTTTCATAATGGGTGTTTTAGTAATTAACAGGCTCTGCATTCGATTTCCAGATTTGATTTTCGCTTGTTATATATGTCTCATAAATACAGTAGATGTATGCCATACTATGAACAATGTAGGAAGAAGCTTACATTGTAACTTCGGAAGTTGATGTGGTAGTGCTCGTGTCCTCCCTGGTTCTTGTTACTTATGTCTAGTTAATTTTCATATTTATGTCGTATTAAGAGAGAGACGGTTCTGTGACTGACTATTAATATACTTAAATAATTTCTCAGTTGTGTTATTACTTGCCGTCAAACGGTTAGTCTATAGCATTGATTCCCAAAGTGGTCCAGGTCGACCCTAACCCCCTTATTACAGAACAAGGTTTTTCTTTAGGTATGGTTTAAACCGTCGAGCCTGTTTTTTAAATAAGAACCTAACTGAAATCGAAATACAGCTCCTTTTACAAAACTGACAAGTTAGTCCAGTGCTAAATTGTCAGTTTTGGAAAAGGAGCTGTAATTCTATTTCAGTTCTAAGTTTTTATTTCAAAAACAGGCTCGATGGTTTAAACCATACCTAAAGAAAAACCTTGTTTTGTAATAAGGGGGAAGGTCCACGGGATACTCGGTGGGGTCTACATTGGCGTGACGAAAAAATGGGGGTTCACAATTCGTAATCCACGAAAATTTCTTTGGTTTCGATAGTGAAGAACTATAATGTAGGCTTGACTTCACCTATCAATGTAGGCAGATAATATTTTAAGAAGCTCAGCGACTGATACTTGTAAAAACTCTTGCATATTGCGCAGAAGAATGTGTCGAGACTTGCCGCCGCCCGCCGTCCATAACGTTTGTTCAGACATGCAAAGGGACGAAATACTACTTGTGGTGTGCGTACTTGCAAACTTGCATGAACTTGTTTGATCCTTCACCTATATAAATACGAATGCCAACGATAAACGTTATTCATTTGTTTCCGGAATTTCGAAAACAAAAGTAAATTGAATCGATGTTAGTGTTTGATAGTGTCGGAAAAAGTATTTACCTGCCTATTAATTTGTTAAAAAAACGTAAGTACAAAAGGTGAGACTTATTCCTATAGGAAATCTCTTCCAACCCACCTGCGATAGGAGATCTATTTATGTTTAAGTATATTAAAATGTGTAATGTTTGCGTGTAATGGGTACAGTCACGGGCAATAATATGTAAACACATCGTCAAGTTCAAAAGCGATTTTCTTTTAAATAGCGATTGTAGCCTTGAGATAACTTAGATATTTCATTACAGTGTGGGTTCCAAAATATTATTTTCATAATAAAATAAGATTACAATTAGTAAAAGTGGAGAAAATCACTTTTAAAAGTTGGTAAGCGTATAAATATTATTGCTCGTGACTGTACGTATTAAAAATAAAATTGTGAACAAAGCCATTATTAGATACTTCAATAAAAGAACATAAATCCGAGAAAGGTTAAACTTTTTGTCGCTACTATATTAGTAATATTTTTATTACACGACTGTGAGGTGGTTCAATAATCATTAAATATATTTTCAGAAACTGTACGTGTATTGTAAATTGTTTATATGTAAAGAAAGACACGTTACAAGATGCTCGTAACGTAAAAGACTGAAAGTAACGATGATGGCTTGCTGGCATCTCACAATAATCTCATTACCACACCATTGGAGAACAGTTAATTTTAACCGCTGTTGAAGAGGTTTTAAAACTGTTCTACACAAATCTCCATTTGACATACTCAAAAGAATTCCTTTGAGTAACAACACTGTACAAAGACGTATTGATGAAATGAGCTCTGATATTGAAAGTTTCTTGTGTAATTATCTGCATACACCTCATTTTTCTATTCAATTCGACGAGTCAACTTTACCTATGGTAATGAAGCATTATTATTAGTATAATTATGTTCGACTTGTTATAGACGAAGACATTCATGAATAGCCACAATTTTGTTTGAAACACCCTGATATGGAGATGGAATGAATGATGGAATGTTATGGTTATAGGTATCTTCTACCCTTTGATACGTAAACATTATTAACAGGGTGTTTCATAATGCTAAAGCATTATTTGTTATTCTTTGTACTATTATCTTAATTAACGGTAACAATTTTTTATCGCGCCAAGAGGTATTTTATGTCGGATACACTGAGTGAACCATCTTTGTAAAACGACTAAAATATCACAGTGTATATATTGATTATTTACTAACAGTTATTATTAAATGATTTTAATTATATTCAAATATGTAATAATTACATATTTGAATAAATACAACACAAGAAAATATACTACTTTTCTTTTTACCACTCCGAACAGGGAGTTTTCTTACTAAAATAAGTGAGAATTGATTGGGTTCTTGTGCTGTGAGTAGATGTCAAAAAAGTAAATTTGGATGGAATCACTTTTTGACATCCACTCACATCACAAACAATTAATTAATTTTATTAACCAATCAATTGTCACCTTTTTTCGAAATCTGTTTATTCGTGGTTGGAAATCAGCCGAAACGCAAATTTCCGTCGTTAGATTTTTTGTCGACTGGGAAAATGGAAGAAATGTAGCTGCAGGGGTCCACCGGAACCAGCAAAATTTTGAAAGTGGTCTATGGGAAAAAAGTTGGGGAACCTCTGGTATAAAGTTAGTTTCGATAATAGGGTTTAATAAAACTATTTAGGTTCAAATTTTGTAATTACTTAGTTTTAGAAACTAGCAAGAGTGCGTAGCTAGAATTAAATTGTTAGAAAATAACTTGAGATCTTAAAGTTCCCATGACACGTGCTTGCTACGCTCTTCAGTTAATAACAGAGCTTATTTTATATAATGAAATCCATTCACAAGTTAGTTAGAATAAAATTTTGAGGCCAAATTTTTCTGTAGTCAATGAAAATGAAATAAATTGTATTTGTAAAGATCGGAAGGGATTCATCATCATCATCATCATATCAGCCGAAAGACGTCCACTGCTGGACATAGGCCTCCCCCAGGCTCCTCCACTTCGACCGGTCTTATGGTCTTCTTACCGGAAGGGATTATTTTGAATCTATTGTGTCTTTCATTATAGTTATTTATTACCCATTGATGTTTTGAATTCTCAATCGGTGTTGTATATTATTAAAAGTTCTTGAAAAATACCTTGTCTTATTGAAGATATACCATTTTTACCAATCTGCAGCCAGATGGTAAGCAAGTAAGCAGTCACCAAAGCCCGTGGAGATCTACAACAGCAGAGGCGTTGCAGTGCGTTGTCATTCTAGAGACTAAGCGGAATGTATCAAGTATTGGTATAGTAAGTTGGCATCTGAAGTAGGTATGGTAGTAGTTCTTCAGCTCTTTCCAAAAGAGCTGTAAACTAGAAGAAGAATAATATTTGTGTAAACATAATAAATGTTGTATATTTGACTATCAATACAGCTATATTATTATAATCTGGTACTCATTAAAAAAGGACTATACTAATTGACATCAGACAATTCATTTGGTTAGAAGCAACCGTCAAAAATCGCCCGCCCTCATTGCTAGCTATTTATGGAATAATTCCTGCCTGAGCCCTAACTCCGTCAACGATGGTAAGGGCCCGTCCAAAAGTAGTTCGAAACTTCTTAGTGTATCTTACAGCCAATTAACTAACTTTTATGGACGGGCAAGAATAGATTAGGGACAGCTGTCAAATCGTGTTGTCATTAATTCTTAGTTCGGGCTCCAAATTAATCTTCTGTCCGTAAATGATACGGAGTTGGAAGCGTCCATTATTTCGACCGAAACGACGGACTTCGTGCTTAGGGAGTAGGCCCCGAACGAAAATAAATGGCTTCATTCTGAAAAGCATTTTTTTAGATAGATAATTATTTATTTAATAAAAACGTATACAAAAAGCTATATGTAATACATTTCCCATACAATTATAGTGCCTAAAAATAAACTAGTTCTAAAATATTTTTTATTACAAGAGCAAGTGAAAATGTTTCGGAATTAGAATTTTAGGTAGCGACCCGCCCGATCTAGGTTTATTTAAACCTGTGTTTCGGGTATTTAAATGATACGCATCAAAATTTCTCCCACCTTAATTTCAAAACGTTTGCAGAAGGAATTATTTCGTCCTGCAATGGTGGCGCCATCCCTACCGAACAGCGTACACTAAACTCCTGCTACTTTTACATCACATTTTGCATAATACTGATCTTTAATGGCGTAGCAACAAGGTTGCTGTTAACGGACAAATGAAGGGTCGGTATAGAAGGGAAGTAAATACATGTTCTGCCCCAGACTAAAAAATATTTGAAGACGGTCAGACGTTTTGAAACTCGTAAAGTCAAAGTACTTAGTAACTTTTACAAATTATCTAATGTAGTATCTAGTCGCAAAATAACGGCTTCGCGTGAACGTATTCATGATTCAATACTTTTTTTTTGTAATTTTTTTCATTTGTATTTTTAATCTACAGTATGGTTCAGTGTGATTGGCCAGTATACAACAATCTGCAACTTAGTGTATCGGTTAAAGGGCTAAGAAAAACGAGCTAAAATACTTAAAAAACAGCTTATAACACAATCATCAATTGGTGTGCCAGTGGTTTGCGGTTACTCTTTGTATTATTCGACAAACAAATGACATTCTCACTACAATGTAGTAAAATACCAGATTGCTGAATGTTTCTTTGTCCGCAACACTACAAATTACGGTAATTGCGTCGACCTACAAGTAGCATTTGGCATATTACGCTGCCGCCGGATGTAATTATGCCTTTCATAACAAAAGGGATCTAAACCGCATTAAAAATATTTTTAATTTTAATGCAACAGGTTCTTTGGGTGCCTTTAAAATTAAGAAACTGGTCAAGAGCGTGTACTTCTCACGCGCATGCAACGCTTAGGTACATATGTATATATTTATGCGTTTGCCCGTGGCGTCCGAAATTATTTGACGAGAACGTTCTACCGGGATAAAGAGTATCGTTTGACCAATGTATCACTGTCTACCCAGGATCCAATTTCTTTGCAAATCCTTTCAGCCCAGCAAACTCACTAATTCACTGGCTTTTACATTTATAACATAGTAGGAGATTAAATTATAACAGAGGAAAGTTTGGAAAAGATCATAGACACTATAACACACCAGGGCCTTAAACTACGCAACGGATTTTAATGCGGTTTTCATCACTATACTATGGCAATAGACAGAGTGATTCAAGAGGAAGGTTTATATGTATAATACACCGACCTCCACGCGGGTGAAACCGCTGGCAAAAGCTAGTAAATAAAAAAATAAAAATTTTCTAACTTACGAGATCTAAATCTAAATAAATTCTAGTAAATTATCGACTATAAGTTTTTTTTTAAATATTCTAAATGTGTGCAGGTATTACAAATACACAACAAGTGCAACAACAAATGACACCTTTTTTTTTAAAGTGCACTTTGTGTATAACAAGTTTTGGTAATGAGATCTCATACTTGTAATTTTCCTATACTGTTTGGGCCCAGTAAGTGGCCATGTTTATACGCTTCAGAGGCGTCGTTCTGATCGTCAAGTGTGCAGATGAACAGACGGTTGTGACTAGCTGAAGCTTTCTGTTCATTTTATTTCACTATGACCACTTAACTATTCCTTACTCGTAACCACGTCAACCACACACGAAATCTGCTAATATCGTAATAATAATATCGACAAATTCTCTTGGAACATACAGAATATAACATTTCGATTCCTTACCGTTAAATTGGTTTCTAAAAAACACGATATTGACGTAGTTTGAACGTAGTAAGATTCCGCGGGGAATCATTGTAACGATACACAATTGGGGTCCAGTGACATTTCACTTGTTAATTAACATTGCGTAAATTGCAAAGAAGAAAGAGAATACTGAAGTAATGGTTGATAGTGCTGTTTGGTAGAAGAAGACTTGCTGCATTGACCCTAAACCAGTTGAGACAAGGGCAGGAGTTGAGTTAAACCTTAATCGACTGCTCAAAAATCGTAATATTTTCAATGACATAAGATATTTGCCTTTGCTATCTCTGATCGATGTTGAGTTCAAGCACTGACATATATTAGGCAGCAGGTATCTTGATGGCTAGGTATCACCTGATGGGCCACCTGTGATCCGACCTTTAGTGGTCACCAAGACCTATGGATATGTGATTCCTTGCATCGCAGGTGCATAACCTTATCTGAGACAAAGCTGATATATTATATTTCATGTGCTTGCAATTAAATCACAATTTTTACCCCTCAAATCTGAAAACAGTTGACAGTCGTTAAAATTCGCTCAAATCTGTAAAAGTTGTACAACGGGTTATGAAAGATATAGATTTAGAAAAATGCGTCAGCCAGAACGAGATGGAGGAATATTGCACATTTTAATGGGTGTTCAGCTGTTCAATTTTATTGTATTTAATTATTTACGATCCTATATTAATTTTAGAATGATAGTAAGTACCTATTCTTCGCTTTGACTTCTAAAGATGGACACCTCGCCGCTGTAGTATTCAGTTGAATTGTCAGTTTGTATCACAAGCTTCAGTACTTAGTCGCTTTTTGTAACCACATGACTTATAAAACAGTCAATGTCCTACTATTCTGTAACGAATGACTTTGAAAAGTGTAGGCAGAAAACCATCGGCCGGGATACATCCGCGATCTGTGTCTGTTTTGTTTTTGTCTATGACACTTCGTGTCTAATAATGATGAACTAGAGGTCGCGGTCGTCGAAAATATACTGTTATGTTACGAAGCAATTTGACTACATTATTATTTTGTATCTACGTATATTTCGTAATATTTACATTAATTAAAGGATTTTAAATCGCCAAAAGGTGAAATTTTTTAGAGCATTGATGTTTTTGGCACAGGCAACTTGAGTTGTAATTCTGGCAGTTATAAGCTTTATAGAAATAGCAATAGGGTATATTTTAAATTGCCCTGATAACGAGAATATGACCCAATTAAGTTATTGCCAACGTAAAATAGAGCGTTTCAGAGTCGTGAAATAAATCAATAAGCAAATACGGAGGCGTCGTTGAAGTGTCGAGAGCGTTTCGAATACTGCTCCTGCTGATTGCTGAGATTTTGAAGGAAATCACAGGTGAAATGTGTGAAAAACGAGAATATATGGCAGGGAGAGCTGAACGAAATAGAGGTTAGTAGAAATTTCGTTTGAATTTTAATTATACTGACCAAGCCGCCACCACTAGGCAGGGCAATAATTACTTTCTTTAAGTATATTGTTTTGTAAGTATGTTATTTGCTGTCCGACTTTTTATTTTATAATTTCTTTGCTGACGCTGCTCGCGTTTTTAGCTGCGTTTTGCTACCCCCGATTACGATTTCTTTGTCCTAAATACAAAGCAAACAAGACAAAGAAACCATGTGTTTGACCGTGTCTAATCGGAGCAAATTTCCATTTTCATGAAAATGCCTGGCCATAATATTCGCCATAGGCGAAAAGTTAGATTGAAGTACTTTGTATTTTAAATGAAAGCGTGATGTCTTCAGTACTAACACAAAATGGCGCCCAGTCACGCACCCATCTCATTTACAAAACTGAGTCAAACACGAGATTGATTTAATTTGCTAGGCCAATAGAGTTTTCGCGAAATCAAATAAATTTCAATGTCCCGGTTTTTATGACTTTATTTATACTTATGTTTTTTTTTTCATCTTGGTTCCATACACCTTTGTATGGACATTGTACAATTTGTATTTCGAACATTTTAATATTTCCTTTTACAGTAAGTATTCATATTAGACAAAGTAGGGTTAATATTATTAATATAAAAATACATTAAGTCAAAAAAAGTCAATTTGATTGTGTCAAACAATGGGTTGGCTATAATCTGGGTATAATTAGTTTTTCTTGTTAATCATAGATGCAGGTCTTATTATAGGTACACGAAATATGAAAAGCAAAATAGATCAGTCCTTTCCATAAAATTGATAAGAAATTTCATTTATAAATTCTCATTCAAAGACAGTATGATTTCTTAAATCCAAAGTTAAATTCGGTAGATAGTTATTGTAGTCGTCGCCGTTTGTTCTCATAGGTTACATTCTTGATATCCTTAGGTTCTATCAAAATGTAAGTTGTAATAATGTTTGTTAATAACATCAATTCTTGTTACTTTACAGTGGAAATGGACATGCTTGACTACATGATGGGACACGTCTCGGGCGATAGACGGAATTTCGAGAGGTTAACTATCGCCGTGGTCTCCGGCACTTATAACGCCGAGACGCACAGCATTGATCTAGAAGCGGTATGTGCTGACACAGGCATACCAATTGTACGTTTACCCGACGAAACGGAAGACCCTATGAAACATAATGAAAATAGGGAACTTAAGGACTCCAAAGATCCTCAAGATCCGAATAATGCTCAGGAACCTCGAGATTCTAAGGATCCTCAGGAACCTGCAGATTCTAAGAATTATAAAGAACCCAACGATTCCCGCGATAATAAGGACTCCCAGGATCCCCAAGATCCCCAGGATCCCCAGGGTCCTCAGGATCCCCAGGATCCCCAGGATCCTCAGGACCCCAAAGAGCCCCAAGATCCTAAGAAGCCGAAGGATCCCCAAGATCTTAAAGACGACAAGGACTCCAAGGATAAAAAGACGAAGAAGGAGAAAAAGAATGGCAAAAAAAGTAAGAACCTTGGAAAGGAAGTGAAAGGGGTAAAGGAACGCCAAGGGGACGAAAACCCAACGGAAGCTCAGGAGAAAATGGATCAAAAGGTGGGTGAAGAACCGATGGATAATAAAGCTCGTCAGGAGTATAAAGAAAGAAAAGAACAAGATAGACAGGATGAAAAAGATCGTAAAGAACTGGAGAAGAGGGAGTACAAACAAAGAAAAGAACAGGCGAGGAAAGAGCGTCGCCAGCGTAAACAAGGCAGAGAGCATAAGATAAAAGAAGAACAAAATAAACTAGACGAAGCAAAAGAACCCCATGACGTTGAAGGCCGCATGGAACGTAAACAAAAAAAAAAAGGGAATAAGGATGCGAAAAAGAAAGACTTAAAAGAGCCGCTGGAAAAGAAAATCAAGTCTTAAATGTTGTGTGTGCGTAAATGTCATTTTGTGAGGTGTCGTATTACGTGTGTATTATCTCCTTTTCAAATCTACAAGATGCTGGCAAATAGTAACTACAAGATGCTGGCCTAGGCAAAACTAGTAAAATAACCTGTAAGCCCTTCCTTAAAAATATTTCTCTGTTCACTTCCCGGCCCAATGACGACTTTCCGTCAAACTGAGCAAGTGAAAAAGGGCTCTAATGTCTTCATGTGTGTTTTCTGTTTTCTCGGGGTTCCCGAATTTATATGATAGGATTTTTTTTGTCTTTGTATAAGAACCATAATACACCCGGTAACTTAATACTAATCTACATACTTGAAAGATGTTTGTTAATGATATTTATTATTCGATTTCATATTTTAACATGACTATATTACCAAAACTTTAATTAATTGTTTGCATATCAAGTCATGGTGTCCAAAAAGAAATTAGTCTTGTACTATTTATATTGAATATTAGTCCTTGTTATTACCCACGACGGAACGGAGACGGTATAAGCGTTTGTGGTGAGAGGATGTTTGTTTTTTCAAGATTTAGCATTAACTGTACAGGGTGAAATAAAAAAACGTAGTTATAATTTTAGATAACTTTTCTTATGTTTAAAACAAAAATGTCTTTGGTTTCAATAAAGTATTTTCTAATAAGTACCAACTAGGTCTGTTCTATCATAATCTTAGACTATATGTGTGTAATCATGTGTAATCCAATAATTCTAATAAAATAAATGTGGCGAAAAATAGTTTTAGTCAGAATTAATCCCCAGTTCGGAAGAACGAAACAATACCCTAAGTATTCCACTCTGATACAAAAATCTGGAAAGCTTTATCTGAGTGAAGTATCAAGATCAGATATTATTGATATTATTTTTGTTGATCTGATGATTTTATTAATCAATCGGTTAGCATTTAAGTCAGTACTAAATTCTTAATATATTTAATACATCTTTATGACTATCTTGGTAGGTCAAATATTTTCCCTATATAAAGTTATATTTAAACTTTTTGAGGCTACAAAACAACACTTGTTTGTGGAGGGTTTTCTCTGATTCCTAAAGTAATATGCAACTTTGAAACATAATTTTATTTTCCCTGTAGCATTTATAAAAATCTCCATTAACTAGATTTATTAAAGATATTCTCTTTGCACACTTCAGTTGCGGGGGAATAGTGTTTTTGCGAATATTAAATAACTGCTAACGTGCTAACTGCACGGGGTGATCAATCAAGTAAAGCTACACTTGCCACGGTTGGCCAGTGGATGTGTTATCATGTTTACATACCAAGAGCCCACTCTGACAACCAGTCTTATCAAGGGGTATCGTATTAATCAATGACTGGGTTATGAAGGTCAGAAATGCAGTCGCCCCATGTAAAACACTGGTATTCAGTTAGACCCAGATAGACTGGAAGCCGTCTCCAACATCGTTGAGAAAAAGATAGGCATATTAATGAGTTTTCATCACTAGTAAAAAAATAAATGAAAATGTGCAAAAGAATAAATAAAAGGAGGTATTCCACTCAGGGCACTGATTTCAACGGCACTTCCTCGAACGGCACCTGAGCACTTCCACTAATGGCACTGAAACAAAATTTCGTAACGTGCCGTTCAGTGAAACAGTTTAATCTTTGCGTAGGGTGGGAGAATCGGCTATTCGATCCACCCTAGCTCCTCGAGAAAGGCCAGCAACGCCATGGTGTTGCTAAAAATCTCACGTAGGTTGTCGTGCGTTATGAGTGCGGTTAAATGTTTACGTATGCATTATTTTGTTTAATTTTGGATTTAAATCAATTAAATGTTGCCTGGATAAATGGAGAATACAATTGTCGAAATGACGCTAGTTCCCAAAACAAGTTAATAATACAGGCGTGAGTTGATTTATTTTACTTCTTTACAGTTATTAAATGAATAAATTAAAATAATATAGTATAATCCACAAAAGTAACTCTTAGCAATCACAGGTTAGTGCTCAAAAATCTATGTTGATTGAAGAGGTAACCAACTAGATTTGAGATGGGCAAAATTGTTAATCACTTCTTCAAAATCTATGGTTTGAGCATATCACATTCCATGCAGATCAGCGACAAACTGGTTAATCTCTCTTGAAGAAATGCACACTATAAATTTTATATTATTTTCAAGTTGGAGGAGTGCTTCCCTACTGCAGTTAGTTACCATGAAGCTTAAAAAGATACTCAATGCCAATTCTACATTTAGTAATGTGTCTTCAATTTCCCATATAGTGTGCATGGTAAATTTTTTCACTTATTTTAAAGTTTTTTTTTTGTACCAAACATGCGAATAATCGACGAAATGATAATTTTTAAACATAAAACACATTTTGAATAAAAAAAATATGTACTTTTTCAGTTGGCGCTTCATGCTTCGCTTCGTTTATTTAATTCAAATTTGGCGAGATTCACTAGCGTAACTCTTGATGACACAATTTTTTTCTACTGTGTACTTACTTAGTACATTTATACAGAAAACGAATATATTTTTAATTACATTAAAGTTCGCAGACTGGACTGCTTGTGTGTGAATCGCTGCTGCAAACTCTCCACTTCGGTGTTGAGCTTGTAGCAGGGATTCGCATTGTAACTATAATGGCACCAGTTTGACGCGTCATTACAATCCAAGAATGTCATAGACTAAACGAGCAACGAGTCACTATGTTACGCCGGAATGATGCATATGTTGCTGTTTGGTAGGTTTTCGTTCAATTGTGTAAATTCTATTCTAAAATTCGATACTTAATTGTAAATAATGATTACATATTTTTGTAAGATTTTTATTACTGCGTTGGCGGTGACAAAATACGAAAATACAAAAATACAATATTTTTATTTTATGATGTCAGACATCCTAGACTGGAGATAAAAAGAGTACTTGATTAACTATATTTGGTTGTCTTAAAATAAATATACATTTAAAATACATGTACATGGTGTGTCTGTAGATTTGTTTTGGACAATGCCTCGAACAAAAAACTATATCCCATCATTAAAGAAATATTTAACGTAGGTGCCGTTGGGACACTAAAATCAATATGAATAAACTGTTCCACTGAACGGCACGTTACGAAATTTTGTTTCAGTGCCGTTAGTGGAAGTGCTCAGGTGCCGTTCGAGCAAGTGCCGTTGAAATCAGTGCCCTGAGTGGATAAACTGAATAAAACAACCCCTATTTCGGCTCTAGTTGCAATGAAACTAACAATGTTTTTTCAATTCATTCTTTTGTAATCTATAGAGGGAAGTTCAAGTCGCTTTAGGGGCGACAGACAGCCATTCGTACCATAAAATAAATGTTAAGCCTTTTATACGACCTTTGATTATAATCAAAAACAAATGACAACCTGACTAAGCGAGTAAGCTTTAGACTCCTATGTTTGGATGAAAAAGTCTTATGATACTGTCGAAGTGAATTTTTAATGTGATCCTGCATTCAGAAATTTACCTGAGATTTCAGTATGTAGGTATATATTTATCTAGGAGGTAGGTAGTACTCGTAGCTGGGTGTACAAAGAGCTGAAATGCACGTGCGCACAAACTATTAGCAGCAATCGATAAACAATTTCGGACTAGACACTAAATCAGTGTCCAGGAAATACGAAGAAGTGATTTGTTTTAATAGCGTACCTGTGGCCCACATTGCAGTCATCACGCTTTGTAAGTACAGGCTATTTTTATTTATTCTTAGGACATGCCTTCTTTGGCTTGTATTATTTTCCAGGATTCTGAATGATCCGCCATTATTTATAAGCATATTTAGTACGGTGGTTGCAGTATGATGATAAAATCGTAGTTTTATTGAAGTTTTAAATGGTTTTATTTGTGACAGGTTATGATAATAGTGTGGATAATCTTAATATGTTAATCCCGGCTAATGAACCACAATTAATTTTCTATTGTAATGCAACCGATAGATTTCTCGCCGGACTTAACCGGCTAAATAGAGAAAGGTAACCGAAATAACAGGATCTTAAGTTACGGCTCTTTGAGGTAAGACATATTAATGCACCAACGGTTAAAGCCAAGATAATTAAGTAAAAAATAAAGTTTAAGTTTATGGAAAACCTACAAAATTAAAAGAAAAAATTAAGAAAATACAAATTATTTTTGTTACTCTTAGAACTGGGAAAAATTGCAAATTAAATTGACTGATAACTAATTTCATTATCATGTTTCTAATTCCAGAAATGTCTGCTGCTGATCTTCAACATCAGGTCAATGTCTTCAGAAGGATTCGCACCGAAGAGTACGCTATGAAGTATAATAAGGATGCCATCAAGGACCCAGGGTTCAGCTACCGCAGTGACATCATTACCACCTCGATGAAATGTTGCTGTGACGACTGTCTCACGTACTACGGTTACGGCAAGCCTATTAAATGTATTGACCCATATCTAATGGACATGAGGTACACTCACTGGATCTACCACGATCTTGTGGCTGCTAGCAAGACGGCAACCACGCGTATTCGCAGTGATTCCACTTCCACAATGGAGTCTCCTGATACAAGTGATGAGAAACCAAAGCAAAAACGACGTAAGCACTAAGCATGAGCTGTTTTGTTCAGTGGTTCTGTTACAAGGTATGATTTTCGACTTTTGCCATCAAAATGTTAAGTTTGATTGAATTATGTTGTTTTAATTTTAAGATATTTTAGTAATTCATTTTAGTTGGTAAGAGTAAAAAGGCCTAGGAATGTTAGAGAAAAAGATTGAAGAAGTAATTTCGTTTCTTAATGGTTGTCTGTTATTTTGAAGAATTCTTGGAAGTAACATGGAAGCATCTTATTATGTTTCCATTTTACTCACACATTACTCACTGTGACTATATTTCGATTAATTCCCGAACTGACGCCCACTAAGATATCATAGTAAGGTGTGTGATGAATGATGGTAAATAACGATGATGATGATGGTCATGAAACGATGATGCTTAGTGTAGTTTAAGTTGCTAGGCAGCATTATTAATTGTAAAATGCGTTTATTCTATCAATAAATTAAAAATGATATTGACTTAAATTATAATAAATTTTAAAGAGAAAAGATTGAATTGTTTGTTACGATTAAATATAACAAATAAAACACTGTTGTGTCTCATATTTAACTTAATTTTCTAATAATTACCAAAGTTATTTTATAATTATTAATTAATTTAATATTAATATTTGCATACCTAATATAAGGTAAATTGTACCTAGTGGCGTGCACAGAGTTTTTAGACAGGGTAGGTAGAACTAAAAAAAAAGTAAAAATAAACAGAATAACCGATTGCACCTACACAGCATGCAACCTGTGAGACAACTAAAAATCATATTGTTTTGTATTGAATTTACGATTGACTTTACCTTTAGTTTGTATTAGTTGCAAATCCGGTGTACAATTACGTTTCAAAATCACTTGTTATTTTTCACCGAACTATAGTTTTTAAAATGCATATTTTTTTCTCTTTACACACACCTGAACAACTTTCACATTGAATATTCACACTATTAACAACGTTAAAATTTTAAATACATGATATCTTAACTCACAACCAAAACAAACAATAAAATAAAACGACAAAAAATCAAAGCTTGAAAAAAAGTTTTGTAAATGCATGGAATAAAAGGCTTTTTAATCTTTATTATTAAGTTAGAGGTTGTTTATGAAGCGACTAGAATCAATTCCGTTTTAATGTAAATGTTGACGTTCAAAAGTGCCTTTTAAGTACGTAATTGAAATAAATGCTTTGTCTTTGAAGCAACCATTCAATGAAACAATGATACTTTTTAAAATAATCGCATAGCTCTCAAAACTCAAAGCATTTATTTCAATTTAACCATTTACAGGCACTTTTGAATTGTCAAAAAATCGATCAGTTGGAAAGTTGAAGCTAGATGCCCATTCCAAAACGTAGATCTCTATGGAGAAGAACGGGCAAGAAACTCCAAGGACACTCTTTTAAATCATGTTAGGTATTACAAAATCTTGGGCACATTATTCTTGTTGCTTCTATATATGAGAACAATGTAAAAAAATAAGACAATTATAAACATAAGATTCAAAATAAGCCATATGGCAGTTAGGAGATGACCAGTCTCAACCGACAACGCCCGTCCACAGCACCATCCAGCTCAACCATTTTGTAGGGAACCGAATGATCCAACACACACGCCACCATCAGTGAGAAATTTAAGTGAGCATGACCGACTTTGTTCAGAAAACTTTGATAAGATTCGTAATTCGTCGTGAAGTAAAAAAGCGTAAAAAGCCAGTGACTACACTGAGTATCTATTCTGTACACAATAAATCTGTATGACCACGAGAGCACACGTATAAACATTAAGACGCGAATAGTTCGTGTCTCTCCCAAGTTACTCAGCGACGCTAGTGGATCGCAATGCGAAGTTGCGGGAAATTGTACGAACGAATAGGTATTGGATCGATGATAATAATGATACGACCGACGATCTACAGGTGGAGCTGATTTATGAATAAAGATTTTTGGTCTAATGATAAAATAATATAAGTTTTAAATATTCTGACATAAGTAGGGTAAGCAGTGTCTTTCTGTCTTTAGGGACTGCATGCCACCGATTATACCACATTGTACTGTAATGGTACAATAATGTATTGCTGCAATCGATGTAAATCAATTTTACTTTACATAAGTGAAGTGAAATGATCTCGGGTAATGGCCACTAGGCCACTATATGTAGGGGCTTTATCTGTATCGGATAGTACTGAAAGCTAGAACGAGTGGAGGCCTTTTTTGTACTTATTTTTAAAACTAAAACGTGTTTATTTTGTGATAAGTTGCCAACGCAATTTGAGGGTAAATTGAAACCGGGTAGGTAATAATAATTAATTAATTGTGTATTAGCATACATAATTAATTTTTTATTTCATTTTATTATGTATTATAGGAAAAATAGAATTAAATAATAATGTACTTACAGTGTTTGATGATAGTTGGCTAATTGTATACTATTAGGAGACTATAAACGCTTTGTAATATTTTTATCTCCATGTTAAACATATATGACCTTTCTAGGTGTGATATTTTGTGATGACAATATGTAATAATGTCATTTTTCCAATCCTATGGTAATAAACAATTTTCAACTCATCGTTTCTTGGTCCCTTATTTTGTTAACGATGGATATACTATTTCTGTAAGCTGTTCCCATCCCACTGCTAGACAAAGTCCTATCTCCATGATTTCTACTGTTTTGACATCCACTACAACTATGCGGTTTTTTGAGCAACGTCAATTATCTGTGTTGTGGAGCCCAGTGTAGTGTTGGGAATGTATGATACTATTGATATAATAAGCAAAATAAGTCTGTGTCTAGTTTTCAATAAAATAATTACTTGTAATTATTTTATTGACACAACATTGACAAATATTGACAATGTCTATTAAAAATGAGTACGAGAGTTTCCTATGTGGTTTGTATGTTGCAGCCAGAATCGTCTCCATATGGGTGGGGGATTTATTTATTATTATCTATTTAAAATGGTCATGTCATTCAAGTATAATTTTTAGTGTTAAATAGAAAATTAATATTTGTTTAATAAATACAATTATATCTAGTATATAATTGTATTTATTGTGTAATAAATACAATTATAGTATAAAATTGTATTTATTGTGTAATAAATAGAATTCAAACGTTTGATCATATCACAGCAAGGAAAATAGTACAGTTGGTTCAGACAATGAATATTGCCAGTGAAGATTCTCGATTTGTGCTAGGTTGATGGTGATAGGGTTGCTCTCTAGTATTCGGGACTTAAACATAACTGGTGAAATGTGGGTTTATTATTAGTACACCTCTGGACTAGACTTCGGAGAAACCAAGCGTTATGTTAATATTTAATCAAATATGGGAAAGTCTAGGACATCTGTGGCAGCTGTAAGAATCAGCATTGGATGGAGTGAAGTTTCAGTATCGTGTTACCTTGTAACTAGGGTTGTGCAGGTCAGATATGCAGTCACTCCATATAAAATACTGATATTGATCTCGAATTGGCTTAGGAACCGACTTCAACATAGTTGGGAAAAGCCTAGGCAGATGATAATATAGTGGCTGCTCCAGGAAACGTAGTGTGGGACGCCCCCCAGCTAGATAGACCGACAATCTTAAAAAGGTGGCTGAGACACACTGAATGCGGAATGCGAAGGATAGTGTTGTGACGCAGCCTGGGAGAGGCCCATGTGCAGCAGTGGACTGCGATAGGTTGAGCTGATTGATTGATTGAATACTGCTACTCTGACAGCACAGCCCATTGTTTTTGGTTTGAAAGATGGAAACCATTCCTAATTCAGTATTTGTAAGAGAAGTTGCCAACATAAACAACTATTATTACTTTCCTTTCTCTTTGCTTTTGAAGAGTCAGGTACAACAAGGGTAAGCTGTTTATGTATAAGAATTAGAAACTGGAAACTGGTTGATGCCGCGTCAGCCTTGATCTCGGTGGAGCCGAATTCAGACACAGGAAGCGCCGGCCGGGTGTAGTACGGTCTCTTCTCTGTCTTGAAGTCACTACCAGGATCCTGGACTGGAAACTAATTGATGCCTTGCCAGCCTTGACCTCGGTGAAGCCGAATCCTGCCACAGGAAGCGCCGACCGGGTATAGTTCGTCGTCACGGATTAGGTAAACTGGTGGAGCAGAACGGTCTCTACTCCGTCTTGCAGTCACCACCAGGACCTTGGACGGGAATTTGGTTGGTGCCTCGTCAGTCTTGACATCGGTGAACCCAAATTGTCGAGAACTAATCGAAGATCTCGTCCAGATATACGTATTTTCTGTGCCTACGAGCACTGGCCTCAAACCAGCTAAATCCGGGCTGATACGAGTGATGTATATGTTTTTTTTTTAAAGGATTCTTCTCTGTGATTGGTGTACCCGAATCATGATGCTTGATAAATGGACCATTCTGGAAACATATTCCGGAAGTATAGACACAATAAATTAAGATTACAACTTTTGCGTAGATTGTGGTGAAACCACGGAACTCTATGGTCAGTTTTCGAAGACTAATCTCTTTTAATAATCTCTAAATTATGAGGCGGAAAACTGTCATTTGTTTATCTTAATAAGCTTATTAAAAAATAAGTTCCTTGAAATAGAAGCTGAAAATAAAAGACTAAAATATTCGTGTCCAATATTCAAAAAAAGGTTGACCAATCTGTGCAGTTCAAGGCAGCGCCCCAAATAAAGACAAATAATTATGGAGCGAGGGTAAAAATTCAGTACTGTATACGTATTTTCCTATTTTGCCACCTCCCGAGTAAAATTGGCAAGAATACAATACTCCCAAAGTCCCAACATCCCAGCACGCGGAGCAATTTGGACTCAAATCGACGGTAGTTAACTATTAGCCCTTCGGTAAGAGTCAGACAAAATCCTGCAGATTTTTCGTCGAAAAATCATACGTATCTTTATTTCAAATCTCTTATAAAATAAAATAGATTTGTTCCAACAATTAATGTTTTCTTAGTTTGGTATCTATCTATAAACATAATTTCATGAGGTCATTTGATACAGAAAAATCATTACTCTGCCCATCTCTAATTAGGACCCGATTGATGCGTCTCACACATCAATTACACGATGCCAATAAATACTTAGCTACCATCATTATGTAGAAGCAATAACAAAAGTTGCACTGTAAGTCTTTTATTGTAGGTTACCACAGACAAGAAACTTGTGTTTATACACATGCATGTTTCTTGCCTGTGGCATCAAGTTACCTTGCATGTGCTTACTAATAAAGAACGTAAGTATCTAATTGTAAAAACAAATGAACATATAACAGCAGCTACCCAAGTTCTGAGTTCAAACAGTTATTAATAATACTTACTAATATTTACTACATATTATGGATCATGTTAAAACTTTCCAAGATTATATTTTTTTACGATTTTTTGCAGATTTTTAATGAGTTGCCACACTAGGGGTTGTCCAACTCGGGATCGATACATAGCTGTCTACTTCTTTCCAGTTGCGGAGCGCCCCTCGGTTACTAAGTGTTGTGTCAAGAGCCACCATTTTCATTATTGTCAAATAAATAATCACGTGAAAGGCCAAGCGGCTGTTCTGAGGTAGGTGAAATTTTAAATTCAATCAGAAATTTAGTATAACCTGCACCCTAATTGCGTAACTTACGATTGATCATAATTGGTTTCGTCTTCACAGTTAAACAATATTCATTGCGTTATTTATGCTGTCGAACAGACACATTTTTCGAACTTATGAAGCAATGGTTTAACAATCCGTTTCAAAACGATACAGATTATGATGAATCGTGAGTTACGCAATTAGGGTGCTGGTTTTGTACGGTACCCATGAGATAAATCATGAGGTATTTTCTTGTGGATCATACAGTCTCCATATTGAACGCGTATGAAAGCAATTAGCTTTATATTTATTTCACATATATTTTTTTCCCCACCCACCCCCAGAATTGTATCGTTGGATATTTTAATAAGATCCTTACACGAAATTGAGACAGTGTTTTTTTTTTTCGTAAATTTTTCTTTTTTTTTGTACAACTTGCATAAATGATCAAAAAAGAGTTAGGTATGCCAATTTTTTTTCATGAAATGGGAGCTAATATTTGCCAGAACAGTTTCCCTGTATCTCTCATGGATTCCCAGTCCTAGTAAAAAAAAAGTGCGCAGGACGTATTCACAGTATTGATTTTACCGACCGCAAAAATAAGTTTGTATTTCACAATGATTCTAGAAAAGACTATTTAAAACGAAGTTATTCCAGCGCGTGAAACCGAAAATAATCCGTTTCTGAAAAACGATGGGTTCAACAAGTATTTCACTTAGAAACATAATGTATAAAGTGAAGAATAATAATTTGTTTTATGACAGTCGACTAGCTTCCTGATTAAATACTGACAAGCCTAATTGAAATAAATGTCTTCTCTTTCTGTGCTTTACTTCATGAAATTCTTTCCCTAAAAACCATATTCATAAGAACCTTCTTAAACAGTAAATAAGCAGTAACCATACTGATATTCAAAGCTTGATATTTGTTTTATATATTTACATATAGCCACATAATCTGACATCATCATCATCTTCATTTGAGAGATGAACATCTGAGATAAATGAACATTTAGTTATGGGGATTTCGTAATTACACTACACCATTGTTTAACGGTACACAGAATAAACGTTCGTTCCAATTTTCTGCGACATAGTGTTAGTAGTCTCACATCCAGACAGAGGGCCATGACCAGATAAGAAGGGTTCTATTTTAAAGCCGCGACGCAAAAAAAAGGGGTATTATAAGTTTGACCGCTATGTGTGTCCGCGCGTCTGTCTGTGGCGGGTACTCTACATAAATACGAAAAACTTTATTCCGTCAGTCACAAATACGAATTTCGCCACCGCGGCTGAGGTTGGCCGGCTTCGCCAGCCAGCCTGCCTGCAAACCACCTGCTCCTCAGCTTGCGGGCCGCCCCATCGCTCCGCGCCTACGCGGACTCAAATTATACTCTAGAGTAGGGCAGACTGCGTGAAGTCAGTTCTGCAACGATTCGTTTCTGTCACTAAATTTTGTAGCACAACAAGTTGACTTTTAGTTTATTCGAAGTATTGAAAATCGGAATGTCGTTTTTCGGACCGAGAACCCTTCGAGCGTTTGATTCTTCGAACGTATGAAAATCGGAAAACTAACAAATCGTATAATTACGACTTTCGATAAAATAAATTTCGTGATTTTTAATAATAGACATTATAATTCTTAGGTATTATGAAATTCGGACTTTTGAAAATCGGAATATTAAAATTCGGAATAATATAATAATAATATTTCGGAGTATTTGGGTGTTCCCGTCTGTGGCACCGTAGCCCTTAAATAGGTGAACCGATTTGGGTGCAGTATAATTTTATTTAAAATAGGTTTTCAAGCGGTGGTTCTTAGACATGTTTCATCTAAATCGGTTTAGCCGTTTGAAAATGGTCAGCTCTTTTCTGGTTGATGAAGGGATTTGAGCATCTTTCACGGGTCTGATTGAGTTGAAATTTGGTATTCTATTACTTCAATGATATTAGACAATTGGGTATCCCCGGATTTCCAGGATACCCAAGTTACTCTCCAATGAATAGCAGAAGTATCGTGTTTGGGCTCAATTCAGTTGTTCAGACCAAAGGAATAGAGTGCGAAGACTAAAAGGAACCTTTGAGTTAGTGTAGTGTAACAGTGGTGCAATAATAGTGACAATGACACACTAATAACACATGAACAAAGTGTTTGTAATATTATCTTAGCAGACTCACATATAAGAAAGTGGAATGTACTTGTGTAGAGTACAATCAACACTATTCTAAGTTTTAAATAATCAACATGTAAAAATAAAAATTAGATTAAAATCGCTTATGAGTCTTGTAGGCTACATTGTTATCGATCATTAAGAATTGGGTTCTTTTTAATTTATAGAATATAAAATAGGCAAAGAAATTTAGTGGCCAAGTCGTACTCTTATTTTGAATTAATAATATTGTTCAATACAGTTCTAAAATCTTTTATGTAGAAAGACATTTTGAAGGGGATCTATTCTTCCTAGAGATGGAAGTGCTCATCTTACGCGTGTTGAGCAAACCTATTCTCAGAAATTGTAATGTGATATAAGTTTAACAGTGTGTTTTTATCTTATTGCAGGACGAGGTTAGTGTGAGGCAGTTGGAAGCGGTTTGTTTAGGATCAAGAATGTCAGACGATAAATTTGAATCTTTGAAAGCATTAACGGAGGTGATGAATAAGGACAACGCCAACGTACGCTTGATGGTCGTGAAAATGGCTCAAAGCGATGACGATGAGGAGGACCCCACGTATGTCGTAGCCGTTTACAAAAAAAACCCGCAGCAACCTATTGGGCATCAGGAGCAGGGACAAGATCAGGAGACAGCTAAAACGAGCAAAGCACATCAGGAAACAGGTAAAAGCCAGGGAAAGAGGCAGGACCCGCAGACAGCTAAAGCCCAGGACATGGGGCAGGATGAAGAGACAGCTAAAGCCCAGGACACGGGGCAGGATGAAGAGACAGCTAAAGCCCAGGGCATCGGGCAGAATCAGGAGACAGATAAAACACAGGACAAAGGACAGGATCAAGAGACAGCTAAAACCCAGGGCAACAGGCAGGATCTGGAGACAGCTAAAGCCCAGGACACGGGGCAGGATCAGGAGATAGCTAATGCCCAGGTCAATGGGCAGGAGCAAGGGGCAGCTAAAGCCCAAGACAAGGGGCTAGATGAAGAGACTGCTAAAGCCGAAGACCATGGAAGGGGCCAGGTGAATAAGAAACCCCGAGGGAAGGGAAAGGCCCTGGCCAAGGCAAAGAACCAAGCGCAAGAGAAATGTCACAACAAGGAAAAGGACCAGGGGAACGTTCAAGCCCCGGACAAGGGGAAGGGTAAAGCCCAGAACAAAGGAAAGGACCAGAAAAAGGCTAAGGGCGTGGACAAGGGCAAGGGTCCAGGTAAGGGAAAAGGCCAGGGTAAGGCCGACAATGTTCAGCAGCCCAAACCCAAAAACGGTTAAGTTTTGTTGTTGCGCTTCGACACCGTTCCTTGGTCCATTTATTTGCCGTATTCTGTCTTTCTATCTATATCGTCTGTATTCTTTTCTCTTTAATTTGTGTCATGAAGAAAGGGCAACAATAACAACAGAATGGAAACACATGTGTCGGCCATTCGTACTTTTTAATGTCACACCTGAATATTTCATGTTGTTATCAAATCAAGGTATTTTCAAGTAATGCTACTAAATTTAATTTATTTTATTTTAGTGCCTCGTTTATTTCATACTTTTACGAAAAGACCTGTAAAGTTTCCCTACTCATAAAAAGGTGTATTGGCAAAGATTGTTGGACCATTGTCTTTGAGATGTGTAACTTATTTGTATTTTTGAATCGTGTAATGATTAATTTTTAATACAGGGATGTCTTTTAAAATGATAATGTACTCTCTTTTTCACTGTGTATGTGTATCATGTAGTAGTTGTAGTATAGAAATAAAAAATACAATAGTCCAAGTCTTGTTTTAGTTCCCTTTTTTCGCAGATAGATGTCCTCAAAGTGTCGACAGATCCCTCACATAAACTCACTTGTGCTTGGTCTGTTGGAGCACATTTTGACAGTGGGGCCTAACTAGCACCTACATTATCCTAATTGCATTTCAGTATTCTAGACAGCCTATGCTGGCTGCCTAAAATTAAAAAAAAAAAATCCGTAGAAAGATACATAGAGAAGTTAATAGTAGTTACAGTGACATGTATGTTGCAACAATACATAATATTCTATTGTATTCTATCTTTTATGATTTCTTATGTTTTTAATTGCGAAGTCATGTTCTGGACTCAGCCTCTGGACTAAATAATACGTTTAATAGCGACATTATTAGTTAAGTTCGTAACGGTTAGCACTTATGTAGATATTCAGCCTACAAATAGAATATTTTGACTGTAAAAACCGTCACAGACATAAATTACATTCAAGCAAATCATTGGTTGGAGCAGTCGTGGCACTCTTGTTCAAGTAATTTCTTCGAATATTATTTACACTTTCAGAACACACTCGTCAAAGAATATTATTTTCAACACACTTGCTCATAAAATGGCTCTAATTTCACTGCAATTAGGCACATAATGACACCTATTATCAAACTGTGAATTTTTCATTACTATTATTCACTAGTGAGTTATAGAATTGGTTGAGTTGCTTTGTTCTTAGTGAGTTATAGGTTGTTTTTCAATTGGTTGAGTTGCTTTGTTCTTAGTGAGCTATAGGTTGTTTTTTAATTGGTTGAGTTGCTTTGTTCTTAAAAACAACGATGATGATGATGATGATGACGATGACTACGGTGATGATGACGATGACGACGACGTTGACGATGACGATGACATGACGATGACATGACGATGACGACTACGATGATGACGATGATGATGACGATGACGTTGACGATGACGATGACATGACGATGACGACGATGATGATGACGATGACATGACGATGACGATGACGACGATGATGATGATGATGATGATGATGATTTTGTAGTATTATTTTCTTCGCAAGTGTGTTGAAAAACGTCGTATGATACACGTGTGTATTGATGATTATCGTCCTCGGCTCTCTTAAGACCTCCTCAATGGCGCACACTGGTCCCAAATTAAAAAAAGTGGACATTGATAGTAGACCGCTGATATTTTTTTTATTGTTGATATAATGATAACAGATAAGGCAAAAAAATATTATTGTCCTACTTCAAATACTTTTCTCTAAAAAAAATATTTCTTTTTTTTTTGTATGGGAGCGATTACATTTTACTCAATTTCTCAAAAACTGAGAGAGATGGCATTCACATATGTTAGAAAACTAATAATTCTGAGTATTTGGCTCGAAGAAACTTATTGCTTATCTCTGCGTACTTTCGAGATAATAGTGACAGAAAATAACATTTTTTTTTAATGTTAATTGTTCGCTTTTTTTTATTCATAGCCTTACTCATATCGCAATAGGTCCGCTGGCCAGCAAAATGAAGCTTCGACGCGAGTTTGCCGGGATAACAAGATGGCCGCCTCTCATGACGTAACGTAATACGGTCACGAATCGCGCGCGTACACCTCAGTGTACAACTAAATGTGGTTGCGATAAGACGTGTCCTTATTTTTTCTGTGCACTTGAAGAAATGCTTGTTGTTTGTTTGTTTTGTTATTGTTGTATTTTGAATCTTTGGATTTTAAAATCAAATAATTTTTGTTTGTCTTTCTTTCGTCAAATTTGTTTTCGTAATTTTTTTTTTGGTAAAATCAAAGTCACTTTGTCTTTGATATCTTTGATTCTAATTTGTTTTCAATTTTCCTTAAAATTATAATATGTCCGCATTTGTCACCAACTTACACTTATATGTTGTTCTTAAATCAGGAGGTGGTTTTAAAAATGTCGAATTTTTATTTAATGCCCTTATTGAACGTATTGGTGTTGAATTGTCTTCCGAAGATTTGAGTAATATTAAATTATTTTGTCGTAATTTTTCAAGTAATATCTCAAAAAGATGGTCTGCTTCCAGTAGAGCTCAAAAGACCTTTCTTAACAAAAATTCAGACTGGTTACAATCCCAAATAGTTTGGCCAAAATGTCAAAATATCGATTTAAGCAGCATTTTTAAAGTTGCCGAGGAAGTAATTCCAAATTTCGAAACGCAAGTGGATACTCATCAATTAAGTTGTGGTACAAGTAAAAAACCATTTGTTGATATATCTGATAAACAGAAGAAAAGGCATTCTCTAACACTTCTAGATCACACAGAGGAGGAATTAGTTTATGCTTTATGTGCCAAATTAAAAGAGTCTAAAAAAACAAAATTAGCAGCTATATTAAACGAACTCAGCCAAAACAAGGAAAAATGTGAGATGGTACATGATGTACTATTCGCTAAAAAGACTGACAAACCGTGTTTACCAGATGATAAAACGTTAGCGCTTTACACCTCAACAAATTTGTCAAAATGGCAATATCGAAATTTAAGAACTATTCTTGCTTCAGAGAAAATGTATGGTCTTCCATCCTATCAAAAGCTCCTGGAAGCTAAAAAAACTTGTTATCCTCCAGAGTCAGACATAACTGTAACTGAAAAGACTTCAATCGCTTCTAGATTTGACAACCAATAGGATATTAAAAACAATTCAGCACAACTCTGCCGACAAAAAATCGCTAAAACTAATAAGCAAATGGGGTTTTGACGGGTCATCTTCTCAAAGTAATTATAAACAAAAGTCACACTCCGACACTAAAATTGACGATTCTTCAGTTTTCATGATTAGTTTGGTTCCGCTTCGTTTGGAAGAAGAGAGTGGTACTATCTTGTGGCAAAATCCTGCTCCCTCTTCAACAAACTATTGTCGTCCAATTGGCTTTATATTTGCAAAAGAAACAAATGAATTGATAAAGAAGGAAAGTGCATCCTTAGAGGAAGAAATTCGTAATCTTGTTCCCACAATTGTAGATAATTTTGATATTAAACATGTTTTGTACATGACTATGATTGATGGGAAAATTTCTACTGTGATTTCCAATACTTCTTCTGCAGCTGTTTGTAATATTTGCAATACCCTACCTAGCAAAATGAATGACTTGGACTTTGTATCCAAAAGACTCATCAGAGAAGATATGTATAAATATGGTCTGTCTTCGCTTCATATGTGGATAAGATGTATGGAATGTATTTTACACATTTCGTACAACTTAGACTTCAAAAAGTGGGCTGCACGAAAAGAAGATAAATTGTTAAAAGAAATTAAAAAGAATTTGACACAAGAAGAATTCCGGGAAAGAACTGGTTTGTTAATTGACATAGTAAAACAGGGATTTGGTACAACCAATGACGGTAATATTTTTTTTACAGAAAAGTATTTGAAGTAGGACAATAATATTTTTTTGCCTTATCTGTTATCATTGTATCAACAATAAAAAAAAATATCAGCGGTCTACTATCAATGTCCACTTTTTTTTAATTTGGGACCAGTGTGTGGCGCCTCAGCGAAAATCACCAACGTTACACACTTGTACCATAATGTACTATTATCCACGTTTTTCTGAGTAATACAATTCAAACGTACGTAGATATCAAATTTACTAGTGCTATTTTTCTGCATTATATTCTTGTCAGAAAAGGCATTATGTAGGTGCATATTAAGTATCGGCGTTTTGATTAATTGCGTACAATTGAACTTCATTATGTTATCGACGCCAGTGGTTGAAACCCGCAGTCATTCGCATTGTTTTGGTTATTAATTGTGATACGTACCTACTGAGAGATTTCCTTCTTTTGTTTAGATTTTTTTGTTTCGTAAGTTCTATAATTTTGAGAAAGTTCATGCACTGTACATACATGGCTTACTACTAAGTAGAAATTGGATCGCTTAAAACTGAATGTCAACTGGCGAGCATCAAAATCAATTTGGTGATTCTAAACCTAAAAGTATTTTTAACCATATTATAATATCTTGGCTATTTGGATATTATTTTCAAATAGGCTGGTGTTTACTACATGAAAATACACCAATCTCATTATAATTTCGTTTCGTGAAAATTTGTGAAAATAAAAGTCAGATGCAGCTTCTATAGGAACAGGGCCATTGTTTTTTTTTTATGGTCAAAACTATCTCGGAAACAACAACAGCAGTTTCGTAGCGAACCCGAGCGTTCGGGAAATTCGAATAGCAGACAGGTTTAAGAGGAATGTCTTGTTGAGTTAGGATTTTACTAAGTGACACTAGTGCGCCATGATGATTATTATTGCGATAAGTCTGACAACCAGTCTTACCAAGGGGTATCGTATTACCCAGTAACTGGGTTGTGGAGGTCAGATAGGCAGTCGCTCCATGTAAAATACTGGTATTCAGCTGCATCCGGTTAGACTGGAAGCCGACCCCAAAATAGTTGGGAAAAGGCTAGGCAGATGATGATGATGAATTCTGATAAAGTTTTACTCAATTGAAAATCCTATCATAATATATTAATGTCACGAGGACCATACAAATCTCTTTCATTATATTCTAATGTACAGACGCCAGCACATCAAGCTACCCCAATCTGTCAAATTAATGTCACGAGGACCATACAAATCTCTTTCATTATATTCTAGTGTACAGACGTCAGCACATCAAGCTACCCCAATCTGTCAAATTTCTGTGATAGATTTCAACTATATTACATAAATAAGGTTAATGTTCAATTGGCAAAAATTGACAGATTGGGGTAGCTTGATGTGCTGGCGTCTGTACCTTCTTATTTAAATAGCCAGTGAGTATAACTAGGAAGAACTTGCTACAACGTTGTTTACAACGTTGTAGCAAGCTCTTCCTAGGTCGCTGTACCTTTGACTCGTAAGTCAGGGCAAATAAGTTCAAATTTTTCAATGCAGAAATGATGAAACTGATCTCATCGACTTTTCTAATACGATTTTGGCAGATTTTAATTCGTGTGCGACACTGACTATATATTACGTTGGTAACACAGGCTGAAGCTGCTCTAGGGAGAAGCTCCGCCTCTGGATCAATATCTGTATGGACACGTAGCTTCACGAGCAGCAGCCGGGCGAGAACGTCCGGGTAGTAATTTATCGTTCCGTGCTCCTATGGATGTGGTAAGATCAGTAAAATCTAGGCACATACTTAGCAAGAAGTCTGTGGCAATCTAAGTCTGGACTCCTCATGGTATACCTACAAAGTTCTAAGTTAGAGAACCTAGCCAGGTGTGATTAGAAGAGATAAGTGTCGCCATATTTTTCTGTAACTGAGCCATAAATGGTCTAGGTAAACAGAGGTGTGTTACAGACACACCTCTGTTTACCCCTGGACTCGTGAACAAAGTGGCGTCAGCCCGTCTAATGAAAATATACCTTAACAAAGAAGCTTGGATCGTGTGAGAAAACTATAAATTACCCCGATAATATTCTTTCGTAGATAGAAATGTATGGCCTTGATTCACAAAGAGAGTTTTTCCGTAGATTTTTTTGTTGTAACGTTTTTTAAAATAGACGAAAAAGTAGCAAAGTCCTTCCGTTGTTTTTGAAGGATAGTAATACAGTGGCTTGATTCTTTAATGAAATTAAGTAAAAGTGTCAGTGCAACTTACAGCCTTGTAGATAGGATATTCTCATCTTTTCCCGAGAAGAACTTTTACTATTTTTATTTCTGTAATTTCAACAGAGAATTTGTATCTCATTCCAGGAGGACGACTGCTCTAGTGAAGATGAAGAGGATGGAGTTTGAGGACGGCGGAAAGATGCAAATCGTTATAACAAAAGAATTGACGTATGAGACGGACGAGCCCCTCGTGTTATTGCCCGGTCTGGAAAAGGACGACCCCATGTACATCGCGGCGGCCACTTTCAAGAACAAGAGACAAGCTCGACGATCTGCAGCGGGCTAAAAAAGCTTTGTTGGTGCCCTTCAACACCGTTCCTTTGTTAATTTATTTGGCGTATTCCATCTTTCTATCTTTATTGTCGGCGTCTTCTCGTCTCTTCTAATTGTGTCATGAAGAATGGACCACAATAACAACATAATAGGAAATGTATCAGTGCCGACATCCGTTCATTTTAATGTGTGTGTCACTTCTGAATTTTATTTCTTGTTGCATACCAAATCAAAGTATTTCCAAGTGATTTTAATGTTACTTAATTGAATTTGTGCTATTATAAGGTATGTTAAAAAAGCATGTTTTTAATTTTTGCAAATAAGAAAGGTTTAGTGACAATCGAAGTCTTTCCAAGTAATTTTTTTGTCACATAATTTAGTTAGTGCTATTTTAAGGTTTGTTGATAAAACATTTTTTTTTAATTTTACCATAAAGAGACATATATTGACAAAAAGCTTCGACCATTGTATTCAACATGTGCAACTCAATTGAGACCGTTTTTTTTTTACATTCTATTCAATTTTGGATTATAGGTATATTTTAGATTTATTTATTTTATACTAGCTGCGCTCCGCGGTTTCACCCGCATAGGTTTCAATTCCGTGGGAATATCGGTATGAAAAGTAACTTCTTTAGGGAACGGCTATGTACTTATCAAGTTGCATCGCAATCGGTCAATTCGTTTTTACGTGAAGTAATAGCAAACACATTATGTGCATACTTACTAACACAAACTTTCACAGCTAATTTATTTAAAAATATTGGATGGAGGAAATCAAAATGGAAAACATAACTAAATAAAATATAACCATTCCGCAGTCGGGTAAAAAAGAAAAAAAAATAAGAATGAAATGTAAATACCTATAAATAGTTTTGCAATTGCAATTAAGTATTGCTTCGCTTTAAACTATATTTGATGGGCTATTCGTTTGAGGCAAAATAAATTGATTTTCCGAAGATCCCACGCGAGACAGGCTAATGCATAGTTGCCCATGGAAGAAGCATTCTTCTCTTAAGTTGATGTCAAACAGTGAAAATGTTTGTTTCTGGGATTTTTTAATAGTTAATGCAAATTATACTTTAACCGGGAACCGAAATCTTAAATGATATAGCCAAAACAGACTTTTGGTCTAGAGGGCTTGTGGCAAAGTAATATTAGCTACACGTGTGGATCGATCAGGTAAAGCTACGCTTGCCGCGGTTGGTCCGTGGATGGCTGACTAGCTTTACATACCAAGACCGCTCCGTGCCTTGGAAAGCACGTTAAGCCGTTGGTCCCGGCTGTCGTCTGTGGATTTTTGACAGTCGTGATGTTTCGTCAGAAGCCTGAAAGTCTGTCTTACCAAGGGGTATCGTAACTACAGCATTCTGTGAGCGAGTAGAGGAATGTAAACCTAGTCTAGGAGTCTTTTAGGTATTTATAGTTCACTTCTAAAACGTTTTCGCATACCTATTGCATTTACTCGTGATAGTTTCGATATTACCTAAATGTCCGATTCGAATCAATTAAAAAGTATTTTACTGCTACACAAATACCATTGATTATAAATCTATTTATTTCAATAAGAATTAAAACTACAATACGAATACCAACTTTTGTTTCTAAGGCGATCGAATTAAATTTAAGAACACAAAAGCTGCTATTGTGACTTAACTATGATAGTTAGATCTTTTTTGTAGGTATCTGCTACATGATTAAAATACTCATTTTAATCATGTAGTAGATTTTTTTAAAGTATTACCAATAATTTTATCATCACACGCCGAATAGTAAATTTTATGGGCAAAATTTTGCCACTTTGTGTTACAACATTGCAATTTTTTCTTAAGGATCTCTATTCTTTTTAAAAATAAATTATAGCCTATGTTACTACCTGATAATTTAGCTTTCTATCTATAGTTAAAATCGGTGCAGTAATATCGGAGCCTATTTGGAACAAATAAAAAAACAAAAAATCTTTCCTCTTTATAATATTTATATTTTATACACTTAGATTTATTTTTTACTGTTTTTATTACAAGGATGTTTTTGAAATAACTGTGCACAGTCTGTCTTTTACCTTGTAGATGTAGTATGGGATTAAAATGATAAAACATCGGATTTGTGTTTCGTTTAACCTTATTCGCTGCTATATTTTGGTACCTACAGAAATTGTGCCAACAGACCTCTCAGGGTACGCTTGGCTCATCTTCAGTACCTATAGGTCTAACTAGTACCTCGCCACATTCTACTAGTTTAATTTTAACATTGGAGGCAGTTTGCAGTGGCTTGTGGCTAAGTATCAATAGCTGCACGGGTCGATCGATTAGGTTAAGCTTGCACCGTGGATGGGTGACCATCTTTACATACTAAGACCCATACCCCGAAAAGCACGTTAAACCGTTCGCCCCGGCTGTCATATGTGGAACTTTGACATTCGTTACAGGTCGTCAGAAGCCCGAAAGTCTGACAACCAGTCTTACTAAGGGTTATAGTATTACCCAGTAACTGGGTTGTGGAGGTCAGACAGGCAGTCGGTCCACGTAAAATACTGGTATTAAGCTGCATCCGGTTAAATTGAAAGCCTACCCAACATAGTTGGTCAAAAGGCCAGGCAGATGATGATGATGATGATAATTGGAGGTAGTCTACGTTAATTTAATGTTTCAAAGCAACTAAGTACAATAGAGTCCTAAGTACAAATAATCCTGAAAGTCTCGTACGTAGGTACTTGCAAAACTTACTGAGCCTCAGTATCTAGTCTTTAATGGCTACTAAAGACGAGAAACATATTAATTTATCAAAGTAAACGAAAACAGATTGAATCCTCTCAATTATAACCAAATCTATAGCAACGACGCGACGTGCTATTTATAATCACAAAATCAATATCGAGCCTTCTCAATCTTGCCAGGAGCTTATTAATTTAGTAGCCCACACTTAATACTGATAAGAATATTGTTCTATAACACGATTATATTTCTAGACATTTGTGTAGGAGGTTAGCTTTGTCGGCGTTCTCAGTCGGGGCAATCTTTTGTTCTACCCAGGTGGGGTAACTAGTATCAAAACCTACATTAGTAAATAATTACTGATCCACATTTCAACAGTGCGGTGGAGCGGTGACCATTAGAATATCTCTACATGACCTATTCTGTGGGAGAACCAAATAATTTGCACTTGCGCACAAATAGTGCATTGACATCAATCAATACATTATTTTCAGACGTCTTAATTCGGGCGGAGCTGTGCTGAGGTTAGGAGAAACAAATTGTGACATTTGTAGAAGAAGTGTATCAAGAAGCAACCTGTTGAACGTGAATTAAGCTCAAGTCGCCGCCGCTAAGTAAGTACGTACAGCTTTTTATCGCTTATCGCACCGATGACATCCATGAATACATTTACGTCACTGTTTGACATTCCTGTCCTTATTCAGCCAGATTCTGGTCTCAAATACTTTAGTTTAGGGATGAGTTTAAGACTGTGGTTTGGTTGACACTTTCCTCTATCGTTATTAGATTTAGTCTTTCCTTCTGTCAATGTTAAGCATAATTGTATGACAGCATTGTTTCCGTGTTTACATAACAAGATGTCGGTTCCTGTACTGTTCAGGGCAGGGTGTCCTAATACATGGGATTTCTGAATCATTGCCATAATAGATTCAGATGATGTAATTGTAGTTAGAATAAAGTTAGCTAGCTGTTAATATGATCTGCCTTTTCCCAACCATGGTAGGATTGGCTTCCAGTCAAACTGGATACAGTATTTTTCATGGAGCGGCTGCCTATTCGATCCTCCTCCTTCTTTCAATATGGGCACCCATGCAGGGGCCAACCGCGGCAAAAGTATCTTAGCCTAATCTTATTATTAATCTTGTTATTACTTAGCCA
The DNA here is from genome assembly GCA_949987655.1 of Polymixis flavicincta. Classification (NCBI taxonomy): domain Eukaryota; kingdom Metazoa; phylum Arthropoda; class Insecta; order Lepidoptera; family Noctuidae; genus Polymixis; species Polymixis flavicincta. The sequence goes on from OX465171.1 coordinate 12,522,896, forward strand.
TAAGCCCCTCATATGACTATGAAGATATGAGAGAATGCTAGTAAATTACTAAGAATTTGCTGAATAATTATAATTGCCTGAGCCAAATCAATTAAAGTTTTCATGTCCTATACCTCTGTAGAGTCTGATTTAAGAGTGTTTTTTAAATGTTTGGTTTGATGTGTTATCCAAACTTAAAAACATTGTTCTGGTGAGAACAAGAAAATAAACCAGTGTAGTTTTTTCCCACAGGCTCCATATTAACGATTACCTAAACAAAACGGAAGGTATAATCAAAATAAATGTTAAACCTAATGGAATTTTAGTAGAACCTAATAGACTCACATAGAAGATCATCATGTCAATTGACTGAAGTACTTTCATGCGATAATAGTTTTTAGAATAACATTTAATTATATTTTAAAATATTTTTAATACCTAATTATCCCAATTGAGAAGAAAATTATTTTGAATACTTTGTTATAAATACTAATCTTAATAAATGGTATTTACAGAAATTGATCATTTATTTAACTAAAGACTTAGCCTAGGTAACATCAGTGATAGTTTCAGTAAGAGATGGGTATGGCTAATACAGATGAGTAAGATCCCTGCCCTTCAAACTAGGAGAATTCTGTATCTTGAAGGACAATATACTTAAATAATGCGATTTTAAGTAGGTCTACAATGGCTTGTTTCGTTGAAAAATGTTATTTGTTTGTTAGGTTTTGTAATTTCTCCTTTCAAATCATTCATACATCATCATCCATGTCATTCAATAGTTGGTCTTTGTAAAAATCAGATCAGCATAGATATCTAAATACTAAAAAATGTTCATTATTAATTTAAAAAGAAAGAAAGTTACTTAATAACTTATTTGCATAAAACATGGTATACAATGGTGTTTTAGATACTTTAGGAGATATGGAGTTATCAGAAGGTTGAAGAGAAAGCTGGTTTTTTTTTGAGTGACGGAAATCATCAAATAACTTCTCCCGCTCTGGGTGGAGCAGGAGGGCGTGTCAGACTTTTACTGACTAAAACCCACCCGTGTTCCCTCAGTTGCCTATGCGCCAGGGGCCACGGTATCTCTTTTGAACAACCCGCACCCCTGGCAGGCATCGGTCCTTGCGGATCCCACATCATGCACTCTTGCTCCGAACCATGGCCTGGACCAGGGTCGGACGCGAAATATCGCCGCCGCCTTTGCCCATTCGCCTCCCTCCACAAGGACACGTCGGTACTCCGCCCACGCCGGTCAGACCTCCACCATTTGCTCCACACGTTGCGACAATCGCATTTTCCATGTCGCCATGAGATTCCGCCAGAGCTCTGTCCGCTGTGCCGCGATTTCTCGCAGCAGCGAAGTTACGCTCCGGCCTTTTGCCTCCTCGCGCCAATCCCAAGTGTGCGCGAGGACCTTTGCCTCCAGATCCAATGGCGGCAATCCGGCAAGGAGGCCCGCCGCCTCACCGGAGATCGTGCGGTATTCCCGGACCATCCGGATGGACATAACCCTATGGGACGCGTTCAACCGGTGGGCTGGTCGGCGCCTCAATGAAGGCGCACACACCTGTGCCCCGTATAGGCCATGGACCGCACGACCCCCGCGTACATTCTCTGACAGAACCCTTATTTGGACCCCTAGATTGGGCAGAGGTAGGTTGGCATCCGGTGATACCGGAGTGCCTCTCTGATGCAACTCCAGGGCAGGGTATTGCATGCATTGGCGATGTCTAGAGACACTGCCATGTTGACCCCACCCCGGGCCACACCATCCCCCGTTGTAAGGGCTCGCATGCGCATGATGGCACCCACAGTAGAGCGCCTGCGGAAACCAAAATCTGGCCCCACCCGCACCAGCCGCCCGACGATGGGGTCTGCATGGTTGTTATGGCATAAACCTGTTCAGCTAGGATAAACTATAGCAAACTAAAATTGTAGTTTAATGAAATATTTTAGGGCATTATTTAGTTTTTATTTGTAAAACTTGTATAAATTTATGTCTGGCAATGGGTGTTATTTACATGAAATTAATGAATTTATTATTATTATTAAAATTTTCATCACACACGCAAGAAGTAGAGATAGTTACCTGTGTGGCATGTTCTTTAGATTTTTGGGAGGATTGTCATCGTACAAATTTAATAAATGTGAAAGTTTGGATGTTTAGATGTATGGATGCCACGCAAAAACGGCTGAACGCATTTGGATGAAATTTGGCACACAGATATTTTATAACCTAAACACATAGTATACTTTTATCCCAGTAGCACATTCCACTGGGACAATTTCCGAACTCTACGCGGGCGAAGCCGCTGGCAAAAGATAGTATTACATAAATTCACCCTCTCTGAACATAAAGGTTTATGACGATGCTTGTTTCTCACCTTTTGCGTAAAAGGCTGATTGAAAGGCGGTTTTGGATGAAACTTAGCACAAAGATAGAGCATGGCCATGGCTATGACCTAAACATTATTGAACTTCAGGCAACAACTAGTAATTAAGAAATTTGAAGTATGTAGTAGTAGTAGTATAGAAATTTTCATTTCTTTATGATAAATTAATCGCAGAACAGATGGCCGATGGGGCCGAAAAGTACTGGAGTGAGGACCGGGTACCGGAAGACGGAAAGTTGGAAGGCCTCCCACAAGATGGATAGATGACCTTGTGAGGGCTGCAGGAATCCGCTGGATGCGGGAAGCACAGAACCGGTCGAAGTGGCGGAGCTTGGGGGAGGCCTATGTCCAGCAGTGGACGTCTTTCGGCTGAAATGATGATGATGACGTGTGTGCCATATTCTTAAAATTCTTGGGAGCCTTCATGAAATGATTTTATGGTATAAACTCAGCATCTCAGAAAATATATACAAGATAAACAAAAATTTAAGTTACAACCTTTGAAACATGAGAACCTATACAAAAATTGTATGTGAAAGTTTGTGATGAAGCTTGTATCTCAACTTTTGTATAAATGGCTAAACGAATTTTGAAAAAACTTAGCACAAAGATAGAGCATGGCCATGACGATACTTTAATCTGGATTATTGAAGAAGGTATTTGAGACTGTTGTGGAACCCGCAGGCAATAACTGGCAATTAATTTGTTTGACATAGCTGCGCTTATCTTTCTAAGATAATTTTTTTTCCAATTACAGAGATGAGCAAGCGTGAACAAGCTGGCGGGAAAATGCGGACCAAGGAATGTGCCACGAAGCACAGTAAAAATAAAATCATACAGAAGGGAAAAGGTTTCAATTACCGCGAACACATCGTTACCTCTACACTGTACTGCTTCTGCCGTGACTGCCTCAAATACTGTAACTACAGGGAACCAGTCCAATGCATCGACCCATACCTGATGGACATGAGGCACACATACTGGATCTACCACGGGCTGGTGATGGCAAGCAAGACTGAACGAGCTATCAGCATAGTAACACCTGATAACAACCAAGCCAAACCAGAGGAAAACAAAGAAAAAGCTACAAGAAACTAGGGACCATCCATAAATTACGTCACACGTTGAGGGGGTGGGACGCCAACGAAATGTGGCATTGTGTGACAAGGGCCAGGGGCATCAAAAGCTTTGTGACACATATTAAAATCACCATTTAATGTCCAAATTATTTGACTTTAAGTTAATTTTATTAAAGATTGTTTAATTTAAATGAAAAAAAAATGGAAAACCTACTGTTTTCAATTAATTGTGTACTTCGAAATACAAAATTGAAAAATATGTTACGTCATACAATGGGGAAGGGGTTTCACAAGTGTGGCCACATGTGACAAGAACGGGGGAGGGCTCAAAAACCATAAAATTTGTGGTCCGTAATTTATGGATGGCCCACTAATAACATAAATAATGTTTATAAGCGTTAGTTTGGTACGTGCCAATAACATAAGCGTTAGGATTTCGCACTTACATATAAGACGACGGGTAATATTCTATACATCACTTTGTATTTTACCTGATTAATCAACGGCTACTTATTAAGACTGAAAAGTCGAATTTTCACCAAGGAGGAATTTTCTCTGGGTTTTTTTTAATGTATTGTCTAACTAATGTACCACGTATCTCCGCCTAAATAGATTTACAAGTTTATCGTTAGAAGGGTATACCGTCTTTTTGGTCCCACGTTTATATTTTCTCATAATGATAGAGAATGGATCTACTCAATGATAAAAGAACATTGCTTAGGTCACTCTGGATGAGTAAAATATTAAGCACGCCGAAAATTGGCTCCTAATAGAATTACAAAACCAATGTTTAAAGCTTGAAAATTACACACAGACGTACTACGAGTGCGTTACGTGACCTAGAAAAGTGTAACACCGAATAACATGTCCCCGTAAGTTTGCTAACACGAAGCTCATAACAACGAATGCACGCTACCACGAAAAACTTAACAAAGAATGCACGCTACCTCGAAAAACTCAACAACGTATGCTTGCTACCACGAATAACTTAACAACGAATGCACGCTACCTCGAAAAACTCAACAACGTATGCTTGCTACCACGAATAACTTAACAACGAATGCACGCTACCACGAAAAACTTAACGCCGTATCCACGCGATCTCGAATAACAAAATCTCAAAAAGTATCCGTACAAAGTCTTAATTCATATAAAAATCTACCAAATCAAAAATTTGAGGAAAAAAAACAGAATATGAGTTCAGTTAGCGTTTGAAATAGCACAAGTATGCAAGACCATCTAAAAATGTGGTTAAGTCCATTGTTTCCTTTTTTCCCAAATGTTTTTTAATTTTTTCTTCCCTATTTTCTTTTTTCTTTGCTCTTTTGGTTTCTTGAGACTGTGAATTTAACTTTTCTACCATCAATTCTGTATGTTTTTGTTCCTTGCTTAATTCTTCAATGGTCTTATATAAATTCCATTTCTTTCTGCCCAATAGGCTGTTCCAGCGGTGGTGCCATGATTCCACCTCATTTTGTGTAATTGGAACAGTGGTCCCAATTGAGCTATTTACCGACCAGATGCTAGGCGGAAACAATGCAGGCACTTTTTGCAAGTTTGTCTTTAATGTTTTGTGGTTTTGAGTAGTCCTCTTTTTATAAGTACCATTGACATAATATTTGGAAAACCAATCGGTGACTTTCACTGCATCCTTGGGCAATACCTTTTCTTTTAGTAATTCAAAAGCTTCAGGTATCTCATCTGGTTTTAAAAAGGCTAACGCGGCCAAATGACGCATTTTGTGAGCAAAAGATGTCGATTCTGAGTATTGTTTGGATAGACCAGCATATTGGATATGCTTCCAAATACTTTGAGCCAGATGGAAGTAACAACACTTGTGTTTAGTTTCAGGCCACGCATGTTTTACCGCATTTATTGACGCCTTCTCGAAGTCAGTAATTATTATATCGGGTTGTAAATCCGTTCCAAATTGAGATGCACGCGACTTGAGAACTTCAAAAAATAAACGATAAATTTTCTCATTTTTGTTGGACAGAAGCCCAAACACCAATGGTACCACCTTTTGCACAGTATCGTGCACTCCAATTAATCCGTGCACCGTATAAATTTGATAGACATTTTTTGGACAGGTACGAAATGTACCATCTAGGATCAAAAATGGTGAAAGTTGGAGAAGTCTGACGTTTTCTGATGTACCAAACAATAAAATACAGTCTTCTTCTGTACTGTAGTGAGCCAGCAGAAAATTAGTGTATTTATCTGGAATGACTAGATCATCCAGCTTTTTAGGAGATGTAGGAGCACCATTGTTCCTTGCTCTATGTACCACCATTCTCATAGCATTTATACTTGGTAAGTAGGGGGCACTTCCACTAGGAATATCTTGGATCGCCGCCTGTATTACCTGTGCCGGTCCATCCATACTATGGTTCGCTCGTCTTTTTAATCTAGCTCTCAATTGTAAATCATCTTTTACTTCTGGTTCAGGACTGTGGCAATGCTCATTTTTATATTTTGTAATTTCCTCAACCCCGCTGTTGTTTTCCTGCAATTAATAACAAAAAATAATACAACAAATTAGTACAAAATTATAAAACCGGGCTGCCTTTACAAAAGACTTATAATTTATTATTAATTTTAATCGTAAAGTTGATGTAAAAATAAAACATAATTATACAACTGGTTTGTAACTTTACAATACTTAAAAACACTTCTTACCTGAGTTATTATTCGCGATCCACAACTGTATGCCCACTTTTTTACACACTGCCAATAACATTTTGTATTTATACGTCTGTCCAAAGTAAACAAATATCCTTCGTGTAGCAATAGTCTTTTATTCTTTTTAGATAATATAAATTGTAACTGCGCCATCAACACTGACCGCAAATTCCCGCAACAAATATTGTAAGAACGCTTGTTATACAGCACTATCATGCACGTAAAGGTAATATTTTTTCCGAGGAAAAATTGATTATTTGGTTGATTGACAAATGGATATGACATATTTTGTTTCTTTTCCTCAAATTTTTGATTTGGTAGATTTTTATATGAATTAAGACTTTGTACGGATACTTTTTGAGATTTTGTTATTCGAGATCGCGTGGATACGGCGTTAAGTTTTTCGTGGTAGCGTGCATTCGTTGTTAAGTTATTCGTGGTAGCAAGCATACGTTGTTGAGTTTTTCGAGGTAGCGTGCATTCGTTGTTAAGTTATTCGTGGTAGCAAGCATACGTTGTTGAGTTTTTCGAGGTAGCGTGCATTCGTTGTTAAGTTTTTCGTGGTAGCGTGCATTCGTTGTTATGAGCTTCGTGTTAGCAAACTTACGGGGACATGTTATTCGGTGTTACACTTTTCTAGGTCACGTAACGCACTCACGTACTACCTAGACCTAGACGTACCTAGACGTATACCATATACCCTTAATTACCCAAAATATCTCTCGATGCACAATGTCTAATTTTACTTAATATTTTGATACAATATGCCTAACTGTATTAAAATAATGGGCGAGTCTATGAATTGTTTTAAAATATATTTTAATCACACTGAATAAAACTCAAAAGCCCGTTAGATGATATGTCAGTTTTAACACAATCACTGCCATAATGATTAACAGAAACTTATTGTCTATTGTAATGATCGTGTGACGGTGGACGTCTTTGAACGTGGACGTCCAGGATAAATAACATCGTCACGTTAACGATTTTAAAAGGGGAAACAGTAGTCTATACTAGTTTTACCAAAATGTATGCCCCAAGTTTAAACTAATATTTAGGTTTAATTTTAAGTAAGCAAAACGATATGTAAACGAAGAAACGTTAAGATTTCAAAAATAACCAGCCTATAGTTTCAAATTGTACATTTTCTGAAAGATATCTTTTCATAAAACGTCTCTCAGTCACTATTTATATATTATGACACGTTACTGTTTCTTTTAAATCGTTGATACAAATTGGTCAGTTTTGCCACAATCACTGCCATAATCAAATGATTGTTGTAATCGTTAAAAAAAACTGTACGATACAACTTTATACTAATAGAAAGGTTAAATTTTAAGTAAGTAAAACGATATGTTATCGAAGATACGTTAAGATTTCCAAAAGAACCAGCCAATATTTTCACATTGTTACCTACGTTGATGTTAATTTTGCAAAAGAGATGTTCCTAAAATGTCTAGTAACTATTTAAATATTTGTGTGTTTTTTAAACGTTTTTGTACCTTTTTAATCGTTGATACGATTAAGTCAGTTTTGCAACAATCACTGCCACAATCAAATGATTGTTGTACTACTTTTATAAAATGTATGTTACAACTTTAAACTAATAGGTAGAAGTAATTTTAAAATTACACCTACCTATAGTTCAACGTATCTTCGTTAACATATCGTTTTGGTTTCTTAACGAAGATACGTAAAGATTTCCAAAAGAATCAGCCAATCGTTTCAAATTGTACATTTTCTGAAAGAGATCTTTTCCTTAAATGCCTAGTCACTATTTATATTTTGGACACGTTATTATATTTTTTCAATCGTTGACACAAATTGTCACTGCCACATTCAAATGATAGTTGTACTAGTTTTACAAAAAAATTGACACGTTATTGTACATCTTTTTATTCGGTAGTAGATATAGATAGGTCCATTTTGACACAATCAAATGATTGTTGTCCTAATTTTACAAAAATGTACGTACTTTATACTAATAGATAAGTTTAATTTTAAGTAAGTGAAACGATATGATAAAGAAACGTTAAGACTTCCAAAAGAACAAGCCAATAATTTCACAATGTTAGCTATGCTGATGTTAATTTTCTGTAACAGATGTTTTCCTAAAATGCCTAATAACTATTTAAATATTTTTGTGTATTTTTTACACGTTATTGTACCTTTAAGTCGTTGATGTTTATATCTGTATGTAGGTCGCATATTAACTTATTAATGGTATTTGATGTCTATTGATGTGGTGGTAAATGTTAAGGAATGTATGTATTTGTTTTTTATTTAGCCTCAATCTTTACCCAAATAGAACTTGGTAGAAACAATAATAAAAGCTTATTTGTGTCCCACTGTTGGGCAAAGGCCGCTTCTCGTAACTACAGAGAAGGCACGAACGTTAATAACCACGCTTGGATTCAGACTACATATTGACTTGGACGATTACCCTTATTTCGTAACTCATTATCAATCATAATATTCTGAAACATTTTAAAGAAAATTGGTATTCCATTGCTTCATATGTTCGAACAAAATTGTTTGTGCAACAATGTAAATAACGTGTTGTTGATCTCTGTAAATTGAAAGGTATTCCGACTGTTCGTAATTACCCCTCCGATTTCCTCACAATATTTGCCTTCACCGATAAACTGAGAAATATACTGGTTTTCTTTTTTTTCAGAAGGACTCAACATTTTGCTTGAGTAAGCTACAGTTGGGAAGGTACAGACGCCAGCACATCAAGCTACCCCAATCTGTCAAATTTCTTTGATAGATTTTCAACTTTATAGCTTAAGGTGACACTTGTCCACATTTTTTCCATACAAACTTCGGGAGGGTTTTACTCCACTATTTGACTATGTACATCAAAAATTAATCATGGTATGGTTTTGTCTCATTATTAATATTGTCTGTACGGAAACAGAATACGAAAATAAAAAGCCATTAAAAAGTTATGAGCCAACAAAGGTTAGTTTTAACTTTGGGCGTGTTTAAGTAATAAAAGGAGTGTAAAATCTCGAAAACCAAGTTGGTACCGACAAAGCTCAACGATCGAAAAGTTCAATAAACTTAATTGGTCATTGATTTATGCAGTGGTTTTTCAGAAAACCCGATCTTCCGAAGGACTTTTCTTAATTTTTTACGCGCCTGTTTTACTATAACTGATCCTGCAGCTCACTCAATAATGTTATGCGTGTAGACTAGCGTCTAACTGCTGATCACTGATACACGTTACCTCTGTCGGACACGAAGCCTGGTGAGACAGCGTGCGTTTTAGCCAGGCCCACCAGTAAGTTCGAGCCCGCGAGTAATGTACCCTTAAGTATAAGGTTCATGTTCAATTGGGAAAATTTGACAGTTTGGGGTAGCTTGATCTGCTGGCGTCTGTACCTACATCATATTGAGCTTTCACTAGTTTCAAATCAGAAGAATAGGGAAGGTTGGTAAATCTGTTACTGCACACAGTGTGCCAATTAGGTTATCATATTTAATGTAACCACGTATTCTACATTATGTATTTTAAACATAAATAATAATAAACTAGAACAATTTATAACAATTAACATTCTAGCCGTAGGACCTTCTTTTTGGTTTTGTAATTAACTAGATTGAACTTAATTTTATGATTATTTGGTAACAATACCATACAATTTGCGTTGAATTGTTGATGGTTTATTTCATTCCAATTTTAATGCTATTATGTTTTCAATTATTAGTAAAATTGTTAATTTTATTATTTTAACAGACTGATAAGAACTAGTAATAACCACCTTCCTATTTAATGTGATAACCTAATTGCCACCCTGTACAAAACAGTTAACATTTCGACTTTAGAGAGAATACTTCGCTCTCATACTTTTCAGTTACATGGTGACAGTATATGATAAATTCAGTCATTATCCTTAGAAAAGGTACAAAAAGCGTTCCTTCGGTTTCTCAACAAGCATAAACATGGCTATTATCGTTACCTCTATCCGACTAAATTTCTACTGGGTTGCCTTGGATATAACTCGTTAGAGGTAAGACGAGCAAAATACCAGTTCACCATAGCTTGTAAAACGCTCCGTGGCACTATTGACGTGCCTGATCTGCATTCTGTGCTGGCTCGCTTTTTTGTTTCAAACAACTACTGCCGCGGCAGAAAACACAGGCTGTTTGCTGTGCCTCCATGTCGGACTGTTGCGCGTGCTAAGTCCCCAGTACCACGTACCTACTCTGGCCGCTCTTAATGATCTCTTGGACAGTGACCCAACAAACGATCTGTTTGCGGACGAATGGACGAAGATTATAACGGTATGTCAGAGGTACTGTGAGAGGAATTTATGTTTCACTTTGTCTTAGTATTTTTTAATATTTTCTCTGTGTGCATATGTTTTTTTTTGTGCGAACTGTGTCTTTGATTTCTGTAATTGGTATTAAACTGTTTTAATTAAAGAAATAAATAAATGAGAAAAATGGTAAGTTTAAAGAGGTGTATCTGTAAACTCAGACGAGAAAACTGGATTAGGTGAGTATCATATACTAAAATATACTCAACGCTTTACTTGAGCCTTTTTTAGTTGAATAGGGTATCCCCCTTATTACAAAACAAGGTTTTTCTTTAGGTATGGTTTAAACCGTCGAGCCTGTTTTTTAAATAAGAACCTAACTGAAATCGAAATACGGCTCCTTTTACAAAACTGACAAGTTAGTCCAGTGCTAAACTGTCAGTTTTGTAAAAGGAGCTGTAATTCTATTTCAGTTCTAAGTTCTTATTTCAAAAAGGAAATCTATCATGTTTTAGAAAAGGTATGTTGGGAAGTCAGAGAGATGCGGTGAGAAGTGGGTTCAATAACTTTAGCTAATTTGAATCCATACTGCACAAATAGCACCGAGATGACGACTAATAGAGAAGTAACTAAGACATAGAATTTATTTAGGGGTCAACCCTAAATAAATTGGATTAACATAAGGACAGGAAAATTATTACTATACTAATGGCAACTCTGTCTGTCTGTTACCTTTCACGTCTTAACCACTGAACCTATGTTTTTTTTTAAGGGTGGAAAATCATCAAATAGGTTACGAAATTTGACCAATAGGTCACCTGCAGGCCTAGACAAAACACATTTCTGTTAGCGTTCACGCCAAACGTTACGCCAAAATGTATGAGAATGACATTACCTGCGGAAAGGTTATGTCATGTTCTTTCCGCAGGTAATGTCATTCCCATACATTTTGGCGTAGCGTTTGGCGTGAACGCTAACAGAAATGTGTTTTGTTTCTAGGCCCTGGGACCTATATAAGGACATTGGCTAATTTTTATCCTAGTTGTTTGTTATAACATGATGAAATACAAAAAACTTGCAACCGACGTCGCCAGCAACAGCTAGGCTTTTACTATTCAAAGAGATTAACACTGTCGCAACATGTCTTTTTCTTCCACACTGATGAGACGAAGCTAGAACATAAATAAAATAACTTATACGTTTTGGCTTTCTTATTACCCTATTATAAACTAAAAGACAAAACATTTGATACAAAAAGACATGTGTTTTTTTTTATTAGTATAGGACAGAATTCGGCAACATTATTTCAATCAATCAATCAATCAATCAATCTTTATTTGTGAACACAGGTATAACATTATAGGTCTTATGTTTACATTTTAGTCGGGCTCTATGTCCTACCAATGAAATTGGTGTACAAATATATTAGTTTTTGCTTTTTTTAGTTACAAGTCTGATTGAAGATACAATACAAAGTCAATTATATGATTATTAATAAATTATTAATCAATTACAATTTATTTTTACATGCATGTCAATGGTAAATTATATTAAAGGGTTAGCTAAGTCATATTTCATCATATTGTAGTTATGTCAATTAAATGTATGAATAAACAATTCATCAATTATAAATCAAATAAATTACATGCAAGTCAAATCACAATAATTACAGGGGTGGTAATGTCAAATCTTATCGTTTAAAAATTCTTCGATAGAGTAATAGGTCTTATCTATTAGAAATGAGTACAATTCACTTTTGAATTTTCGGACACTATCTTCACTCCTTATACATTTCGGTAATTTATTATAAACCTTTGGAGCCATTACAAAAATACTGTTTTTGTACAGTGCAGTACAAGATCCGACTGTTTGTAACCGATCACAGCGGCGCTGACTAGTTACTCGAGCAAATTTATGTAAATTATTTTTAACGAACATGGACGTTTCATAGATGTACAACGACGGCATAGTTAATAATTTCGAATTTTTAAAAAACGGTTTGCAGCTGTCTGTTGTCTCCAAATTATATATAGATCTTATGCACCTTTTTTGACACTTAAATACCATATCTTTACCCGTGGCATTGCCCCAAAATATAATTCCATATCTCAATGTTGGGGCTACTAAACCATGATACGCCGTTAAGACAGTTGCTCTATTGGCTGTTTTATTTAACATGTGCAAGGCATAGGAATGTTGGTTTAGCTTACTGCATACTTTGTCAATATGTGAATTCCATTTTAAAGTGTTTTCTATGTTAAGTCCAAGAAATTTAGTCACATTTGTTTCATTAATAATTTTGTCCTTGTATTTAATATTTAAGTCCAGATTGTTATTTATTCTTTGTTGAAATTTCATTAATACTGTTTTGTCAAGATTTATTACCAAATTATTATTTTTCAGCCAAGTCACAACTGATAGCAAGTTAGAATTAATCTCAGCCTCTAATGTGCTCACCTCGTCACTATTAAAAAGTAAAGTGCTGTCATCTGCAAACATTGTCATAGGATACGATGATGCTGTCGGAAAGTCGTTAATATAAACAATAAATAGGGGTGGCCCGAGTACACTACCTTGTGGTACTCCATAATTTACCGTTCTCTGGCTAGATTTATACATTATTTCGTTTTTATTTGAAATTCTATTTATTGTCGTTATTTGTTGCCTATCACAGAGATAAGATTCTATTAGATTAGATATATTTCCTCTTATTCCGTATGCGTTAAGTTTACTTATAAGTATTTTATGGTCTACGCGATCAAAAGCTTTTGACATATCCATATAAAGCGCCAGAGTTGGTAATCTCTTATCTACTCTGCCGCTAACCATATGTAAGAAATCGTAGATAGCCATGTCAATAGATCTGTTTTTCCTAAAACCTTTCTGGTTATCAACGAATAGGCAGTTTTTCTCAAAGTATGAATTAAGTTGATAACTTATTGCTTTCTCGAATATTTTTGAGAAAATCGGTACTAACGCTATCGGTCTGTAGCAGGACATATCTGTTCTGTTGTCCTTCTTGAAGAGAGGTTTTATAATTGTTATTTTTAATTCTTCTGGAAAGTAACCATGGCATATGCACATATTGATTAGATGGCTCAACACAGGGGCAATAATTGTGGAGACCCGTTTGATAATACTTGAACTTATATCGTCGTACCCAGTGCTAGACGTATTTTTTAGCGACATAATAATTCGATGAATTTCTGGTGGTAGTGTAGGCGACATAAACATAGAAGTAATTCTACTGCTTATACTATGTTTATTTTTATTAGTCTCTAAGTTAGTGAGTGGTTTCCCTTGATCTACAAAGTAATCGTTAAAAGCTTGTGCTATTTCATGAGGATTAGTTAAAATTTTGTCATTTGACTTAATTTGCATTATGGTCTCGTTTGGTAAGTTTTGTTTATTCTTGTTTTTGTTAACGACTTTCCAAGTTGCTTTACATAGATTCTGAGCTGAATGTATAAAACGATTATTGTGGGCTCTCTGAGTGAGATTTATAACTTTCTTCAGCCGATTTGAAAGCGTTTTAAAATTTTCTTTATTTTGCTTATTTGGGAATGACCGGTATTTCCACAGCAATTTTCTTTTTTTCTTACTGCAAATCTTAATGCCACGACTAATCCATTTTGCTTTTTCTTTAGTCGATATTCGTATTTTTAGATTTGGAAAACATAAATCATATAGCAACTTAAACAAGTCATAGAATAATTTGAATGCCTTAGCAGGATCCGTTTCCTCGTATACGTCAGCAAAAGTGATGGCTTTAATGTTGTCTATGAATTTATGAACATTTTCTTTTGAGTAATCTCGTTTAGTTGAGAACCAGTAATTTAATATACAGATTCGTCTTACGGGACATCGTAAAAATTGTGCCGTATGATCGGATACCGCCAGCTCTAAGACTTCTCCTTTTGATCCTCTTACATTGTGAATTATGTTATCTATGCAAGTTCCGCTGCCTAATCTTGTTGGAACTTTTATTTCAAATTTGAGATTGTACCCCGTTAAAAGATATTTGAATTGCTCTAAACATGTGGTCTTTTTTAAAAGATCAATGTTGAAATCGCCGCATATAATTAGTTTTTTCTTATTGTGCCATGAAAAAGTCTTTAAGAGAATATTCAAGTTATTAAAAAATATCTCAAGTTTACTCTTTATGTCCCTACTATGTGGACTCCTATAGACACACATCACAATGATGTTGTGGTCAGTAAGTTCTACTGCGCAACATTCAATTATATTAGACACGCAATACTTTCCCACTGACTCCAAAGTTCTATACTTAATTCCGTTTCGTATCATTATGCACGTACCACCATGTCGGGATTTTCGAGTGAAATGTGTAGCAAGTGTAAAGTTAGGAATATGTAACAAGTTAACATCAGATAATATCATATTGTGCTCCGAAAAACACAGCACGTCAATTATTTTTCCTGAATTGAATAGTTCATTAAGTGCGACAGTAAACATATGAGATTTGTTCAAAAGGCCATTAATATTTTGATGTAGAACATTAATATTTTTATACACGAAAAAAGTTTTCATGTTCACAATATTTTTCATCTGCAGAAGATTGATATTGAGAAGATAGATATTATTTGTCTGGTTTATGAAAAATAAGGCACCCAAGCGTGGCGAAATTTACATAAAAGCTTTCCCTTACAATACCCCTCTGAAATTGATTTAAATAACATCTAAGGCGAATAGTTATTGTTATTAAATACTTTATCTCACCTTGTTACAACCTACTTTGTAAGATTTTGTCAAAATAATCCCACAAATAAGCTAAACATTTTTATTTAATAAGAATTCTTTCATAATTCTCTTACTGGGCAACACGGTACCTCATGGTAAGACTGGTACCAAGAGGTACAGTGTTGCCCAGTAACTGGGTTGTGGAGGTCAGATAGGCAGCCGCTCCATGTAAAAAACTGGTACGTAGATGCATCAGTTGAGAAAAAGCTAGGCAGATAATGAAAGACACTTTCCATAATATTTGCTATGATGCTCGTTTTCTGCATTCAAATAAACTTATTGAGTTGATTTTTATTCATCATCATCATCATCATCATTTCAGCCGATAGACGTCCACTGCTGGACACAGGCCTCCCCTAAAAAGAAATGGGATGGTGTTATTCTTTACGTCCGGCAACACACTGAACGATTATTATTTTTAATTCATTCTATGGAAAATAGGTAGACTATAAAGATGGTAACCGATAACAGTAAGTCATAATGGGAACCTGAAATCATTCAATACTTCGCGGTGTCGCTTTTACTTCATACACGTAGTTAACCCTATGAATAAAAGTAGGCTATGAAATGACCTACATGTCCACCAACCGGGTAATACGTGTAAGGGTGTCTCCGCTTCGGGTTGTCAGCTTCATAAAACAAATATTTCGTTCTTTACCTTCATGAAAAAACAAAAAAAAATTTATATGAAACTACTGAAGCAGTTGGGTAAAAAAAAGGTAGTTATTACATAAATTGTTATTGTGAAGTCATTTCCTACTAATTCGTTTGTAAATGTTGTACTGGCGTTGGGTTACCCAAAAGTAGCCATGGTTATAATGGCATTTGCGTGTGTCTAATTTAGATTGTTTAGGCTATATGTATTAAGCAGACGGTCGTCCTTTTGATAGATAAGGCGTTTGCAGACACCTGGAACACTCACATTTGCGGATACCTTGCCAACTTGAGAGACCAGGCTATCAAGCCCCACTTTCAGCGGAATCTACGAACCCTATATCTTTCAAATAAGAACACACAATGGTGCTTGGTGGTAAGAATATCTTTCGTGGCAGTAAACCAAAAGATTTAGTGAACGCAATGTTTTACAAATCAAAGTTATGATGTAATAAACGAAAGAAAAAGAATCCCTTATATAAGTTTTTTGTATGGTTCTAAAATATAATGCTTGTAAGTGTGAACTTAAATGCTGTTATTACTCAAGACTTCTAACTAATCGGTTTTTTAGTTCTTGAATCTACATTTAAGCCCTGTAGCTTATTAGAAAGAATTTTAGATTTTATCTTGTTATACTAACTACCACTCTTGATGATAATATTCTAATTCAGTAAAAAATCTGTTTATTCATTTATAATGTTAAAGGTAAGTCAAACGTAACGGTAATACATTATTTTAACACTTTTCTGGCTAATTCGTGAAATAACCGCAGTACAGCGTTTCCGAGCGAATCATTTATTGCCTATGGCTCTATTAAAAAGTTATGGTAAGGGTGCATTCACAAGTTGAACACACATTTATGCGATTGTTTTAGTTAAAAGTGTTTAAAATTTCGAGGCATTGTATTAAATATATGGTAGGCATTAATTTGCATTCATCAAACTTAAGACTATAATAAAGTATATGATATTTAATCATTGCAGATGACACCTAACATTGTTTTTGTTAAAACTCGTAGCTAAGGGCATCAGACTACGAGTTTTAGAGTTATGGAATTAAATTCTAAATTATGACAAGCAATTAGCCTTTCAATGTAATAAGAAATTGCGTCTTGCTATTTTATTGTCTGCGAGGAAATTAGCGTAGCAACAAGCGCTCCATCGTGAACTTGCACTTGCGCAATCGGGCCTTGCATGAATCAATAATTTCATTCTATCGGGGCGCCCGCCGGCACGCTCGGAGCTCGCTCTGTGTCGCGATATTCACTAGGTCATAAAAGTTTTAGTTTACTGAGATTTATTGCTTGTAAATCAAGTGCGTGGCTTCCAACTGAAAGGTAAGTCCTAATACATCCAATATGAGCCACTCGATCTAAAGATTCCTTGAACATCGCTAGCAGTATCAGCGCCTATCGATCGGTCTTTAGTCTCACAAAAAGTCCTTGTTATTAAATGATTTACCTTAATTACGCGTTTGAACAAGTAATACGAATTAATTTTTCAAATTTCGTAGATTTATATCGACGTTTGTATCTTTTTATCTGTTAAGGCGGGGCCTTCTGCTATCGATTTATAATGTACTGCGTAGTAAGATACTGTCTAGCTATATACCCGATAAGAGGTCATGAAGGTAAGTGCTAGACCATAAGTGTCGCCATGATGACGTGCGATGTTCAACACTATGCAACAGGCAGCAACCACAATGGCGACATTCGTATTCGAGCGTACTTAATATTTTATTTCTTAATAAGCTCATCCTATAGTTTGCTCGCTCTGACATATCCACGCTGCTTTAAGGAGTTGATGGTCAATCTGTCGAGCAGTCAGGCTGCCATCTCACACGTAACTGTTTCATAAAAGTAAAGATATATTTCACAAAGATAAATCTAATATCAGGTATATGATTAACATTTGGCTTGTTTCAATTTCAGAAATGAGTTCTTTCAACATGTCGAGCCTCGCCAAGAATCAACAGTGGCGCAATGACCTCCTGATGAAGCCAGTAGATCCGATACCAAAACCCCTCAATGAAATCTTCCGGGAAGTACCAAAGCAGAAATACCCGGTCCAACCTGTCCAGCCAGGCCAACCGGTCCATCCAGGCCACCCGGTGCGTCCAGGCCACCCGGTGCGTCCAGGCCACCCGGTCCATCCAAGCCACCCAGTCCATCCAGGCACTCCACTTCACCCAGGGCAGCTGGATCAGCCAGAGCGCCCAGGTGCTGAAGGTCATCCCGCTCATGCGTACAATCCCGGTCATGCGAGTAACGCGGGACAAGCGGGCCAGCAAGGCCATCAGATACTGACGAATGCCAGCGTATGCTGCGAGCAACCGAATTGCAAGCGGGCCAAAATAGAACAAATGGCCCCACATTACTTTCAGGAACAAGGTATAATGCATTCGTATTTAAAGAAAGCATAAATGTTTATAATTTATCTGTGGATTACACATGTTTGTATAGACTATATCTATGTTTCAGCCACACCATTCACACTGGTGAATCCTGCTGACGGCCGTGGCCCGCAGTCGGTGAAGAAAGAACCCGTGGCCCCTCCTTCTGACCCAGACCACTTGTACTGTGGGTGCGGCAAAGGGGGGCAGCTGGTGACCATCTGCTGCACCGGGCGCCACTGCGACAATTCTACGAAGATCGATGAGGGCATTCACATGGGCCTCCCGGAGGTCCACATGTGCCATCCCGAGGTCAACATGTGCCCCCCGGATGTGAAGATGAGCTCCCCGGTTCCACCGAGGAGCGGGGTCTCCTCGGGAGAGAAGCGCGGCGATTCCACTTACAACCAATTCAAATATTAAATTACTCTCTCGATGTTGTGAACAAATGTACGTAAACCCCAACTCCCTTTGAGTTAAATTCACAAAACCTAATGCTATTTTTCAAAATCAAGTTCTTGTTGATAGATGACAAATTTTGCACACCGTTTTTGTACACTTTAAAATAGAAATTGTTACAGTTACTATGGCCATGTTGGAATTTAAATGAATCCTTTTATTGAGGATTTCGCAGTCTTTAGAAGTCGGTCTATCAAATATTTCAGGGTTCACTTTAGAAACAATTGAAAATGCTTTCAAGCAGGTTTTATTTAAATGTCATACATTCTACATGATTTCAAACTGCGTTTGATCATGGCATGAATTCCTTTGATGTAAATGGATGTTGTATCGTGTTGATGTATCCTGACCGTGTATTAAGAGTCAGATGTAGTCAGTAAGACGATTGTATTAATTTAATTGTTGTCTTTAGTGGTGAAGTGGCGGATGGAAATCGCGTTTTGAGATGAGCCATACTATGTAACAATGAAAAAAGTAGTAGCCCACCTAGCAAGCAATGAAGCACAACAATAGCTTTTTATCATTTAAATCTTTTTCACAATTTACATTGAATCTACGAATCTCTTGTAAGCTATTTTGAATTGTATTTTCGAGTGTTTAGTTTAGGTTTGGTTAACATATCATTGTTATTTAAGTATAATGTTATTTAATAGAATCAAATTCATTTTTGCTCTATTATAAAAGTATTTTTCTTAGAAGTTTTACTCAATGTTGGTATGACCTACTAGTATAAGCCACAATATCTACATGTATTATTAATGTGTATTTTATGTGGAATAAAAATGAAAAACATGACGTCGTTTGATTAATCATATTATAACTCAGAGAGATCTATCTAGTATCCAGCTATTAGCACAAATCTTAGTTTAGTATGCGTCTTGGCAAAGGCCTAACAACTTCCATTAAGTCCTATATCTCACCACGCTTCTCTAATTTGAACCAGCTATGACCTTTAATTCGTCTTTCTATCTTTGGTATTGTCTTCGTCTGTTTCTTTTGCCAGCTCTGAGGTCCTATTCTGTCACACTCCACTTATCTTGAATGTCTCTATACATACATCTCCATTTTTTTTGGTCTATTTCTGTAAGAACATCAATAACTTTTATATTTTTTCTGATCAGGGGTTTTAGTATTCTGTCTTATTTTTAATACTAGCCATACTCATTTCCATTAATCTTTGTCAATGTGCTAGCATTATCCCTCGTATCGGTACAGTGTGATTTGGATGGGAAATGTGTTTTATAGACCTTTTAGCAATGCTTGGTATAAAAGTATATGTTTGATACAACGGATGTATCTGTGATGCATCCGTTGCATCAAACAATCGCTCTTTAGCTGGGAAAAAAATCATGTTTATTATCAATAGTAAGCATAGCCAATTAAGATAATTAGTGCCATCATTTTCATGACAATTAAGTAAACAACTCAACATATACTGCAAACAAGTTCATACATAAGAATATTAAGTATCAGGTTATGTAAGTACCTAAGTACGGGTGGCCGATCGATAAGAGTTCCACCCTCGTGTCTGGGGCAGGCCAACATTTGGGTTCAGTACCAAATATCTGTCTAAATGTTTCATCTACGTTTCATTATAAAATATTAATTTGCTCCTCGTCCTCAATGAATACTCACAAGGATGAAAGAGAAACATATTTTTCCTTGGTTCTGATTGATGATGTTGTACATTGCTCGATCTACATACAAATCGTTTATCAGAGTAGTCAGCAATGTATCAATGTTTGTCGAACATTGACCAACATTTGATTTAAATGAGGGCATTTTGTGCTGAACTTTCTATTATGACGAAGCTGGAACGCGATTTTTCAAAGTTGCTATTAAAAAAAAAACATTGTGTGTCACGAAAAATCTGATGTTGGGAACGTTATAATTGTTTATCAATTTGCTGTTCATCACACGTATAGATAGGTAACGGTTATTTGACACAATAGCAGATTAAACTCGTTTTTTATTAAAGGTGTTTAAACTGCACAAACGTGTTTTCAACTACGTACTTATCGCCATGGGATCTGGAGGCAAAGGTCCTCGCGCAAATGTGGGAGTGGCGCGAGGAGGCCAAACGCCGGGGCGTAACTCCGCTGCCGCGGGAAATCGCGACACAGCGGACAGAGCTCCGGCGAGATCTCATGGCGACATGGAGAGTGCGATTGTCGCAACCCAGTGCTGGGCACGTCACGATTGCGGCGGTAAGTCCTCTCTTTGAGGAGTGGTTCGAGAGGCGGCATGGCGTCCTCACCTTCCGCCTGACGCAGGTCCTCACCGGACACGGTTGTTTCGGGAGGTTCCTGTTTCGGATAGGGCGGGAGGAAACGCCCGGGTGTTTCCACTGCGAAGATTGCCCTGAGGACACGGTGGAGCATACGGTAGCGGTCTGCCCGGCTTGGGTCCGCCCAAGCCGGGCAGATCGCCACCGTATGCTCCACCGTGTCCAGCACCGCCGTGACCTCGTGGAGGCGATCGGCGGCGGCGATCTCTCGCGTCCGGCTCTGGTCCAGGCCATGGTACGGAGCGAGAGGGCATGGGTAGCCGTCATCTCCTTCAGCGAAGCAGTAATGCTCGCGAAGAGGGAGGCGGCGCACGTGAGGAAGAGGCAGCATATGCGCCCTCGCGACCCTAGCCGCCACAGGATACGGAGACGCCCTGGGCGACGGGAATCCCAGGCCGATTTCCGGCCACCGTAGGCATGAGCTTGCGGACGGCGAGTAATGGGTAGCTCGCTGTCCGGTAAGGACCAAGCCCAAGTCGACGGCGCGTTGTGTTCCACGCGCGCCTCAAAGAGATGTCAGCACAAACGTGATGGGGCCCGCAAGGGCCGATGCCTGCCAGGGGTGCGGGTTTGTTCGAAAGAGATACCACAGCCCCTGGCATACGGGCTACTGAAGGAACACGGGTGGGTTTTAGTCAGTAAAAGTCTGACACGCCCTCCTGCTCCACCCAGAGCGGGAGAAGTTATTTGACGATGTCCCACCCTAAAAAAAAAAAAAAACTACGTACTTATAATACAGTTATACCTGTTGAACCACATTTCGAGCTAGACACAATCGGATAATGTTCATCATTTTTTACGTGTTGAACGAAAATGTCTTCATTATTCCTTCATCCAACTAATATAATAAATGCGAAAGTTTGTATGTTACTCAGTCACGTAACAACGGCGGAACAGATTTAGATGAAATTTGGCACACAGATAGATTATAATCTGGATTAACACATGGGATAATTTTTATCTCGGTAATATTTACCCATGGGATAATAACATTTTCGACGTCCACGCGGGCTACGCCGCAGGCAATTTTTTTTTTTTAATAATTACTAGGGTCAAGTAGTCTCTTGTTCACCAGTTTTGCAATCTGCCTGAGCCAGTTCGGCAGATGTACCAAATGTCTGGCTTTTTATGTGAGAACCAAAAGGGTTAACTTATTATTACACTGCTCAGATAAAGTCCAGTGACAGTTTATAGTATTAGCATATCAAAGGGTTGCAACGTTTAATTATAAGCAATGAAAGTAGCCAAAAGAATACCCTGATCCCAAAAATAGAGGCGAAGATTCGTCAGACACAAAACGAAGTAGTGAGAGTGAACTTTGTACGAATGGTTTTAAAGAAAATATCGTTTGAAAGTGGAAAAAAGCGCGTTACTTTCCGACTCAGGGTAGCAGCCAAGTTGATTATAAGTTTGTCAGACACAAAACTTTATTCTGCTATTGTTTTTTATTTATTTTAAAGATATATAAAAAAATATGTGTGATCTGCTTTTCAAGGAAGCATGTAATTTTATTTTAACTGCAACCTGTTTGTGTGGGCTAGTCCTTTTAGTAACTTACATAACAATATAAGCTTCTAAAAATGACATCTATGGTATTAGGAACAACATATCATTTGAAAATATTCGATTTTATTTTTGGCGCTCATGCAAAAGGCTCGCTAGCCAAGTTTCAGAAAAAGGAAATTGGATACCTAAGTAAAACACACACACCACTGCATTTATTAGGTAGGTATGTGTGCAGTCGAATCCAACATTAGTAGTAGCAACCCCTCGTTATTCAGACAACACACACAAGTAAAATGACACCCAATCAGGTTCAACTTCCTGGTTAGAAAATCTTCTCGAAGTTTCCGGAGACCGGAAGTGGTTCGGATGCCTGTCCCACATGTCAGGTCAATGCATATATTTTTATTAAATTTAAAAAACTGTGTTAATTTTGGGAGTATTTTTTTTCCACTTACGATTTAAAATGTATGAATCCTTTATGAAAACGCGTACATGAATGCTTTTTAGTCGATTCGGCGACGTCACATTTTGACATCCATCGCTGCTAAAGTATGAGATCAATTTAAACCTACACGAATAAAAACAAAATACTGATTCATTGTACTTCGAAAGCTAAGAAAAGGGAATAATGTAAACAGTAGATAATATTAAATAAAGAAAATAAATTTCCATGAATATGCAAAATGACCGCTTAACAAGTCAGTGAAAAAGAAATTTCGGCAAACACACCAACACCGTGTTGTGGTAATAGTGAATCTAGTCTAGTAGTCGAACCTTGTGTCACAAAAAACACACACATTCATATCAAGACATGTGACTGGTCGAACAAAATTATAACAACCAATCATATTAGACAGGAGAAGCTTCAAAAACTATATATATCCTATTTAAACCTTTTGTTTATACATTGCTACATATCTATGCAAGACACAAAAGCTGCTGACTTTAAAGGTTCAATGTATGTAGTGCTCCGAGGGCGGGGCTGTAGGGTAGCTAGTGACGCAACCGAGAGCTAAGTGTTAGTGCATGCATAGCCATAAGACCTATGTGTGAGTATGCAGGATGAGAGGGGAGCTCCTTGAATCGATAGCGACGGCCTTTCCATCCAGGGCAGCGGAGCTAAGCAGTCGACTTGGCAATTCGTCTTTGTGAAACAGTATTTCCAAGTAAGCTTAGAGCTCTGCACAGGAAACAGGTAAAGTTAGTGGGAAACTGGAAAATTTTGGTTTTTTGAAACAGGAATTTCCAGTTCAGTTTGTCAGGCTTCACCAACATCCCATTTTTATTAGAAGATGCTTAGGTGTGGTTTTCGCCTTTGTTAACAAGTGAAGTGCCAAAATGATTAATCCAGTGTAAATCTTGAGAGAAAATCCGTGTATTTTTTCAAAATTTCCCCGATGCCGATCATTTGGTGTTTTTCATAGATACGTTTACCGGTGTATATTTGTACCTTTGTTCTTATTACCTACAAGCTAGAGATAATTCTTGCAAGAACTAGGTTTTCCAACGTGTTGCGTGTACGCCAAAACGGTAATGCTCAGAAAAATATTGTCGATGACGCAAAATGGTATCGATCTCACTGCGCCATTTACCAACGTCACGACACGGTCCGCCATTACGAGTTCAGTTTTCCTTATTATTGTGTTGTCTCGTTTCAGAGATGGAGAAGCCGTCTGAGCCGCCTGCCAAGGCTGCAGCCCACGACTACACCGTGGAGGGCATGCAGAAGTTGGCTGAGGAGATGCTGAACGACCCGGATTTGGGTTGCCACAGCCGCGTGGTGTCGGCGGTCAGCGGCAACGGGGGCAGCCTCGGCGTCAAGCCGCCGGAAGCCGTCTCCGCCGCCGCGCCCGACCAAATGCGCTACGATTTCGGTTACATAATAATGTCAATCTAAATGTCTAGATTGACCAGTACTTCGGTTCTTAACGTTTTTTTTAAATATTGTCACGCTTTTACGCTTCTTTTTATATGTAGTAATAAGCTCGTTTAGATTGGGACATTAGTTTTAATTTAATATGTAAGTCATTTCGAATAAGAATTTGGAATAATCTCATTATTGGACTATATTCCTATTTATTTCTAACTTAGCTTGATAATGAAAAGTAATTTTAGATTTTTGTTATAATATGTAAGTCATTTGAATTTTTGGAATAATCTCATTTTAGTATTTTAGAGTATATTCCTGTTTATTCCTGACTCATTGAACGTAAGTTTATTATTAATATTGTAGATTTAAGGCATATATTTTTAGGGTTTAGCTTACACTTAGATATATGTTGAATACTGGCATTGTAATGTGTACTAGAATATTTAAGGTCTAATATAATTCCAAGTCTATTCATCTTATGTATAAGTCTGTAGTTCCGTGTTGTAATTTCCGTGTTTTAATGTGAAGGCCCTGGGTCGGTGGCGAATTTATGTGTGTATTTTTTATGTGTGCTAATAAAATTTGAAAAAAAACCCAACTCGGCCTTTTAATTGAAAATCTTTTTGCTATATTTTTTACAATATTATCAAAATTAATTGTGCTTAATGTTGAGGAAATAAATGAAGATCATCATTTTTTTCTTCATTATTACATATTTTTTTTGGCAATATTGTAAAATTGTTTTACTGTACCTAATCTCACAGGAGCGTTGTCCCCACATAAATGGAGAGGGCAATGAAGCAACGTACTTATCACAAACAGAAAATTTGAGGTCAATGCCTAGTTTGAACACGAAATTATGGCCTAACATTATGTAGGTAGGTATTTATACTGTATTATAAAATACACCCGTAAGCAAAATGATATGAGAAACTTTAGTCGCTGCTGCTAGGTAACACAGAGCACTCATCGCTACGTACCTATTCTCGAATATGTTTTAAAATATAAATGTAAAAGTCGCCATAAACATGAATGTAAATATTTATGAATTTTTGAATGCAACAAAGGTTTTCATTTGAAACTTCATTGGCAGCCTGCGGGTTAATTGTAGACAATCAAGGCAATACAAAAAGTTATGTCCGTTACAAAGACACGGCCACGGCGTTAAAAAAAAACTACCAAAGTTTTGTAAAAAATTGAAAAGGTTTTGGGAACTTTTACAAATTTTTGGTTTTTTTATCGCCGTGACGCGCCATTGCATTGAAACGGACACCAAAAAGTTACAAGTTGTTTTTGCCGAAAGTCTTTATACGGCCGAACTATAACATTATTGTTATTGTAAATATCTCAACATTCATAATTGTTTGAAAGGTAAATCGACTAAACTGGGGATGTTCCCAGATATCAAGCATAAAAAGGGAGCTTTCAGATGTAAATTTGTTCTTGTCTGTCACACCTGAAATGCCGTATGTATGAAGAGATTGGGTAGATAAAAAATGTCTTACTGCTGGGCAGTGTTTAATTTAGTAATAATAGGGCCTCCTCGTTATTAGTAAGTGTATCGGAGTTGCCACTGTCGCCTGTGTGTACAAATGATTTCTTAGTTGCGTAGTAAATTATTAAGCGACATAAATTGAGGACCCACGGTTATTAATTATTTTGATGAGAATTTCAAGAAATTAATTGTTTCTAGTATAAGTGATTCCTGAATTAAAAGAGAAATAATGTTTCTTTGACTTTGAAACCGTAAGTAGATAGTTAATTAAGTTAATTCTATCATCATCATCATTTCAGCCGAAAGACGTCCACTGCTGGACATAGGCCTCCCCCAGGCTCCTCCATTTCGACCGGTCTTTTTGGGGGGTTTTGCGATAATCGCCACGCTTGGCAGGCGGGTTGGCGATCGCAGTATGGTGGTGAAATGCATAGAGAATGCTGCTGCCCATTCTCTAGTAAGTCCCTTAGTCGCCTTCTACGACACCCACTGGAAGAAACGGGATGGTGCTATTCTTTTACGCCCGGCGGCACATACGGGAGTTAATTCTATACTAGATGGTAATTTTATTTATGTATTCAATACTTTATTTATTAGGTATTATTTTCTTTGAGAAAAAAGGTGGAATGACACTGTAATATTTGGTTAGTGGAAAGGAATTTTCTTCTAATGCCGGACACAGGCGACAAGTAAAGCATGTTGCAAAAGAAAAAAGTATAAAAAATAATTATGAATTCAGGCAAGAGACCAATTTAATAATTATTTTATTTTAGCCTCAGAAACGGTATTCATATCTATTCAGTACCTTCTTGTCACCTCTGATGGTTTTGTATCTATCTAACGATTTAATTAAAAATACAGACAACCAATTCGGAGGGTCAACTTCTACAAGATTAGTACCCGATTAGGTTCGAGATTTTGATTGAAATTATATTAGTTAAGACACGCAAAGAAAAGAAAATGTATCAAGCCTATTTTGGAGTGGGCTAGTATTTAGTCCAGTATGGAGTAATACCATGTGCAAGAGACATTGACGTGTAACTTAACATGCGTGCCGACATTCTTAGTCTTCATTCTGCCCGTAGACATTATTAGTCGGCTATAAAAAAATACAAGGACCTTGTGCTTTTGTATCTTTATGTATTTTACTCTTTTTTGTGTTAACAAAAATAAATAAACAAACGAATCTACGGTGGGGAGTCTAGACGAGAGAGTCTCGGTACTCGACTAAATTACTAGCCTAGTCCGAACCAGGCTTTAGAGACGAAATAAATCACTAAAACGTCTGAAAAATTCATAGATTCACACAGGGACACAGGGAGTTCCGCCGGGCAGATCGTCGCATCTTCACATCAGAAATTGAGAAAAAGAAGAGAATAGAACTTTGTCGAGACTGCGTTAAGCCTATAGGGAGACATCAAGTAAGTTGAACCACGCTTCACTGATAATTTACGGGTTTAGCCATCAAATTTAATTGAAATTTCAATGAAAATGGAACTGCGTAGTTTCCGCCCCCGGGAGATGGCCTTCAACAACTAAATAATATGGGGAATTGGATTTATATTTTTAACCATAAATCAAAGTTAAATAGAAATTTGAAGGATGTTATAAAAAATCTTTAACTTTCCCTTACGACGCCATTACACTGCCCTTGTGACCTTCAGTCAGTATTGGGGGTACTGTTACAAGGTTGTTTAGCATCTTAATACATCCAACCCTCGCCGAGTTCCCCTTGCCAATTTCACGAGCTTGAGAGAAAGATGACCTTCTCTATAGCGCGTGCATGATTGTCTGACTTTTCAATGAACTTCATCTACTAAAGATTTCTAACTCTTACTATTTCAGAAATGCAACCGGCCCAGAACCAACCAAAGAAAATTCAGCAGCCAAAGAAAACAGTCTACACTATTGAAGAACTGAAGTACCTTATTGACGAAATGATGAATGATGGTAAAAGCAGCGGCAAAATCGTAGTATCTGTTTCATCTGATGACATGAATCCTAAGTACGACGAAGTTATCGAATACTTGCTGGAAAAACTACGTTTGTAACGTCACCAGGATGTGTTGCTGCAAAACTTCCGAATCCAAACATATATAACCGTTGAATAGTATTGATTATAATCTTTTAGGCCTGAGCTGATCTTCTGTCTGTTTTTTTAATTTTTTTATTAAGTTATTTTTACTGTGTATACTTTTTAAGGGGAATCTAGTCGCTGGCTCGAACTCACTGGTGGCCCTGGCTAAAAAGAGGTAGTATCAGTGGTGAGCAGTTAGAGGCTAGTCTACAAGCAAAAAGTTATTGAGCGAGATGCAGGGTCCTTTATAGTTAAACAGGCGCGTAAAAAATTAAGAAAAGTCCTTCGGTAGTTCGGGTTTTATGAAAAAACCACTGCATAAATCGATGACCAATAAAGTTTATTGAACTTTTCGACAATTGAACTTTATCGGTACTGACATGGTTTTGGAGATTTTACACTTCTTTTATTACTTAAACACGCCCAAAGTTATGTTAAATTAGCAAGTAAAAAGGAATCTTTGTTGACTTATTCATCACTTCATAACTCATAACTTTTTAATGGCTTTTTATTTTAATATTCTGTTTCCGTACAGACAATATTTATAATAATACAAAACCATACATTGTTTAATTTTTGATGTACATTGTCGAACAGTGGATTAATACACTCCCGAAGTTTGTATGGAAAAAATGTCGACAAGATTCACCTTAATGTAGAGCTCGTCTCTATCTATGTAGTAATCTTTGGCACAAAGGCTAATGGCTCAAGATTTACTGTCTCCCTTTTGCTCTGACTGTATTCTAATTATTAAATTATTTTAATTTTCTAAGTGTCTATTTAAACAATACAAAATATCCAATATTTAATTATTCAATTGCTATGCAATGTAGACAATAAAACTCTTAAAAAT
This sequence comes from Polymixis flavicincta, assembly GCA_949987655.1. NCBI lineage: Eukaryota > Metazoa > Arthropoda > Insecta > Lepidoptera > Noctuidae > Polymixis > Polymixis flavicincta. The sequence continues at coordinate 12,551,653 of OX465171.1, forward strand.
GTTGTCTAACTTTTATTGTCTTGGTATTTTACTTGGTATTCAAATAGATCTACTGATGATCGGAGCTAGTTAAGTATCTTGGTATTTGGAATTGGAGGAAGATCAGGCTTGCTGCTAGGCAGAAAAGAGCTGGCTACCCTGATGGCTACTGACGTAGGTATATTCATTTTATTAAAAGCCTGATTGTCTGAGTAAGGAGTTCTTTTTAAGATCTTGATAAACAAGGTGGATCAAGGTTGCTATGGGAAATCCAGAGCTGGCATCGTTTCTACAGTAAGGTGATTTTCAAGAGTCAGATAACTTTTTATCTGAGGAATAAATATGTCTTTTTGACAGCTTTTGTATAGAAAATATACCAAACTATCAGATTTATTCTTCAGATAAAAGTTATCTGGATACTGAAAAATCAGCCCTAAGTATATTCATTTTATGGGAGCTTGACTTCTCTTTAAGTTATGTTGCTCTGGGTGGAAAGAGTAAAACAGATACATTTCCATAGATGATCTTACTCAAGGTTACTACACTAGATTCATTGTAATAATACCTAATGGCCTGAAGAGGACTTAAAGCCTTCTGATAGTATCCTGATTAATCTCTGTGTCTTCATGCAAGTGAGTTTTTGTACAGAATTCAGCATTGTTTTCAGGATCCACACATTATGATGTGTTTGTAATGTACAATGAATGTCTGTTGTTGTTTCTATTCTTAATATTAAAAGGCATTTTAATATTAAGAATACAAACCATAATATTTCAATTTTGCAATATTGCTAATTTGCTAATGCAAACCACACGACATGTTGTGTGTGTGATAGCTGTGGGAGGCTTTACTGAAAGAAATGTTTATCATGAACACTTTTTAGGGTTCCGTACCTCTAAAGGAAAAAACGGAACCCTTATAAGATCACTTTGTTGTCCGTCCGTCCGTCCGTCCGTCCGTCCGTCCGTCTGTCAAGACCGTTTTTCTCAGGAACGCGTGGAGGTATCAAACTGAAATTTCTATATGATACTTAGTTCTACTGTCCCTGGAAGCTGTAGAAAAATCAACCTTCTAAGTCAACGCAATCAAAAGATACAGCCATTTAGGCTGCAAAATTCCGCAAATTTTCGAAACTCGCACGGGAATCAAAACCTACAGGGTACTTCCCGTGAACTTAGAATCTTGAAATTTTGTACGAAGTCACGTCTTATAGTACAGATATAGGAAAAACTACGAAAACCGAAAAATTTTAGTTTCGTCATATAAAAAAAATATTTTTGACAATTTTGAACTTTTACTTATATACCCACAGATTTGTACGGAACCCTCGGTGCGCGAGTCCAACTCGCACTTGACCGGTTTTTTTTAAAATATTCAGTACATTTATTAACGTCTAGCACTATTTCATAACCTACCTATTAAATAAAAGCCACAACACTAAACTTGTAAATACCATGTTAGTAAAACAAAAGACTGTTGTTAATTGCCGAGTTTGCAATTATTTGACTTTTTTTTTACTTCATAAATGTTTATTAGAAAGCCTTTGATTTGTGAACTAATGGAACAGGTACATTGTTACAATCAATTATTTCTAAATGATAATTTATTCTAATTATATTAAATAAGATTAGTAGATAACTTTCAAGTAAATTTTCAAGTAAGTGTATAGAAAATATTGAAAGAATAGTGATTGCAGCCCAATTAATTCATTAAAAAATATAATAAAATACAACCTGCTTGGAATATCTAAAGATAGATGAGAGTATTCTAGAATTTAAACAAAGGAATAAGAAATAAATAATTAAGAAACACTGAGGACACTTGATAGCAATATGATGGCATCTTAAAACAATAAATAGATAAATAAATTAGAATATTATATTTTAATATTCTAACCTCATCAATTTATGCTCGGCAGTGGGTGAAGTGAGGCTGTAGACGATGATGACGATGAACATTGGGGAAATCATAAAAAAATCGCTCTTTATATATACCGACTCAACAAAAAATATTTTAGTATTTCTCTCTAGATGTGAAGGGAATTCAATTTTGAAATTTGTTGCAATAATGATTTCTGTATCCTAGTTAAACATTTGTTACTTCTAGCTACAACTATGTGAAAATATGCCGCATTGCACACGTCAGCGGGCATGCCCTTTATGCCTGGAGGCTTTTATTTAGAATTTAAGTTCTGTTTTGGTTTTTATTATTTATTTCTGCTTTAGTAGCTTTTTTTTTTGCTATATTGGCGTGTGCCATATTGCAAATATTTTATTATTTTTTGTTTCCATTGTATAGAATCAAGTTCTTCTAACATAACAGACAACTGTGCTGCTGGGGAGTTTGTTGTACCAGTTCTTCTTCCCAGGTAAAGCACTAGGAAGTGGTGAAAGGCGGGCGTTTTGGGGGACTGTCTTATATAATTATTTACATTCAAAAAGTGCTGACACTAGCCTAGTTTGAATAAATTACTTTTGATCTTGATTTTATCACCAATATAATCAGAGCCTAGGTAAAAATATCAGCGTACCTGGGGAAATCTAATTACCTATGTTACCAATACATTTATATGGTTGTGACCTAGATCGAAGAGGAATTTTAATCAAAGTATTTTTAATTATTTGCTTTAGCCGATTTATCCAGCGTTATTAAATCGCACGTAATAATTTAAAAGGTGTATCTGTCATCGAAGTACAAAAACAAGTACGTATCTACATATATTGCGAGGGTAGGACTGCACTTGCGCACAAGGGGCCAGCAAACCGGTCGATAATTGCAAATAACCTCCCCGTGTTGGATGGCGGACACTTTTGTCAGAAAAGAGAATTCTCACTAATATTGGGTCCTAGTGTTCAGTTATAAACTCAGTTGTTGCCTAACTAAGGTAAGTGGAATTATGAATCCATCCTGCATTCGTTCTATCACCCCTATACCATTATCTATCGTGGAAGAAGTACGTCGTAAGATACTCGTAGTAATGTTTTTCCTTGTTGTCAATATTTTTGTATACGTATATTCAGGAATATTCAGGCTAGACTAGCTAAATGCTTTGTTTATTTTAAACATAATGCATGGTCATTGGAACACAAAGCTCCCTTAGAATCAAACGAATCAGTGCGTACGTCAATATTTATTATTTCGAAAGTGAAACTGTGTAAATTATTTAATAAATATTAAATTAACATATTAAATTATTTAGTCAGCCCCTTCTATTTCGGCCTGGTATCATTCTCCATTTTTTAACAGAGGAAAAAAAGGAGGAATTTCTAAAGAGGACGCTTATTTTTTAAAATGTTGAACAACGATTTTTTAATACATTCTCATGTTGAACGAGTGATTACGAAAATTAATATTTAAAACGACTTCCCCGACCTGCACTGGGCCCGCGTGATTGACTGTGGCCATTAGGAAGAGGAGACCTGTGTCCCGGCAGTGGAAAGTATAATAATAGTCTGATTATGGTTTGGCTAACATTTAGCTTATACAAATTCCAGGTGAGAGTTGCAGTCGAAATGCAAGCTCGAGATGAAACACAGCATGTACACAGGCACTGCACACCAAGGCGGCATCTGATCTCTGTGTTAGTGGCAGTGGCAGACCGGCCGCGGGTGGCAGTGGATAATCAGCAGGTGCAAAACCCAGGGGTGGTGGTCGCGGCCATGCGGGACGTTGAAGAGGGACGCAACGAGATAGCCTTGCGCTGCCTCCAGGACAGAACAGTCACCGCGGCTGCCGCCGATGGTATCAATCATTCGCTCTAATTAGTAAACTTTAAATGTTAACGTCTCCACCTCTTCATTTCATAAGTCATCATAGGCTATCTTAACAAAAACTGGACGGTCTGCCTATGATAACCTTGACTTAGAATCATAATCTTTATTTATCTCTTTATGTGATACTTACGGGCACTGGTTTATAAAATGCACAATCTTAAATATAGAGAAGTGTCTGAGGTAAGAAGGTCCTGAACTACAGGTCAACCAGCTCCCTTCAGACATGTTAATTTACAAACGGTTTAAGTCAAGGTACATGAACTAAATCTAAAAAAAATTGTAGGCACGAGCAGTACCTACAAAATTATTTACTAGATTTTTTTCAACCATAAAGTTGGTAAATATTGAAGATTATATTGAATATTTACAAATCTATATATGTAAATAAAAAGAGAAGTCCTGACTGACTGACTGACTGACTGACTCATCAACGCCCAGCCCAAACCTTTGGACCTGCAGAAAACTGAAATTTTGCACAGCGGTTCCCTTAATATTGTAGACAAGGAATAAGGAAGGATTTTTCGAAATTCAACCCCTAAGGGAGTTAAATAGGAGATGCAAGTTCCGCGCGGACGAAGCCGCTGGCAAAAGCTAGTATTCAATTTTTCGTTTGGTATCTGTTCGCATAAAGCAATACTAATAGATATACTAGTTAGGTAGTATAGTTTACAATACCTGGCCAAGAGATGAACAAACAAAATCTACATAAACTATTTAGCAAAAACAGTTTAATTGCAAAACTAGCCAAGAGTTTTCATAAGCTGACTGTACTATTATATTTATTCTCGATGTTCTTGAAAAAGTTCTCATATACCAATCATTTCATTGAAAGTAACGCAGGTACTAGATTTTTTTAAAGAGTAGAGCCCTAAAGATTCGTTCAAAGTTACATAATTGTGATACTTTATTTAATTCATTATCGATAGAAAATTTAAATAATCAAAAAGTAGATTTTGTTCAAATCAACGTTTATTGTGACAAAGTAATCATAGTTTCAGAGTTTTGAGCTGACTGTACTATTATGTTTATTCTTGATGTTCATGAAGATTTCTCCGATACCGATTATTTCATTGAAAGTAACATAACCCAAGTACTAAATTGAAAAAAAAATGTTTCTCTTAATCCTAACTAGTTTCCTAGAGTAAGTAGGGCCCTAAATATTCGTTTAAATGTATTTATGTATATAACGTTATTTAATTTACATATTTCTATTTTCGTAGAAAAATGTTATAATGTTAACAAAAAGAGTCTTAAAAGAGTGTCAAGCAAGAAACGAGTAGGTAAATATATAAACGTGGGAGTTTCCTCCTAACTAATTGGGTATAAGATCTATTTTGGTATAAAAATCCTGAGAACCGAGGTCAAGTCAATGGGAATTTTCGTGATTATTATAAACAAGCAATTAGTGTTACTTTTGCTGTTCGTGAAGGAGGTTGTCTGTGGATTTGTTATCACTTTATCAGTTATCAGTTCCAACGGTAAAATAACAGGTACGTTATGTCTTTCTGGGTGAGGGGGCAATGACATGAAGACCCCAAGCAATACACCTACTGGAATACAATACCCACTGGAGTAATTGCATGTGCATAGACAAAGATAAGCGTTAAACATAAAGCAGCTTGCGGCCTATTACATTTAATAAATTACAATCGCCTACGATTCAAAATTTTGTGAGACAAGTATTAAATTGCAATATTTTGGATAAAATGGGAGCCTACATGCACAACTTGCTTATTTTATAACTTACAGCTAAATGCAAGAAATGCTAAATTAAATGTTTGTACATTTTTTTTTTACTTCTACTTATTTTATATTTTTTTTACCAACTCTTAAAATTATCCTGTGTATACCTACTTATTATTCTCTTCATAAACTTGTTTTATATTTTAGTATATTATTTTGAACATTGTACCTTTTTCTACTTTTATTTTTTATTAAATGTGAATGGTGTGACAAGGTGTTTCAATGTAACCCCACGACCCCACCACACCGCACCATACCTCTGTGTCCTAGTTGCACCCTAACGCTTGCTACATTTATATAATATCTATTAAATACCTAAATAAATTAATAAAATAAATACGTACACAAATATACAAATAAGTAATTATAGTATTATATAATACTTACTTAATTTGTCTTTAAATGTAGCAAACAGTTAACAATATGAATGCATATCAGCTTATCGATTTGCACTGTTCGCAAAGCAAAGGAGCAAATAAATAAATAATATAGATTACTTACATAATTTCATAATTGGAGAATTTACGGAACTTATACCTATAATAATATTTTACATAGATATTTTTTATGGTAACATAATTATTTTTGTTAAAAGACACCAGCACTTTGCCACCACAATTGTGATAATGCACCACCGTGGTCGGAAACCGTTGGGGCTTCCGATAAAACAGGCTCAGCACCCCTTGTGCGCAGTCGTGAGAATATATTTGGGCCATGTATTGATTAGTGACAATGTGCCCTAAGCATACATAAACTTCTGCAATTTATTCAAAAATTATCAAAATTACAAGAATTCTCCTAGGACATACAAAAAATATTTTATTTATTTGTTAGACTGCAGCCACAACCCCTGCCTGCAGCCGGTCACCCAGGTGCCCTAGAGATCACCTGGGAGTAAGTTGGGCATTAGCTCTTGATTCAATTGAAAGGCCAGTTATGGATATCTTCGACCAAATGTAATAAAATAAATGTATTTTATCAAAATGTCAAAAACCCACAATATGTATGCAAGGAAAACCAGTCTCCCTTTGTAGATCACTAGATCCTACAAGAAAGAAAGAGAAAACCTTTCGAGAGAGAGGGAGGGAGAAAGATAATATTTTAGCATGCAGCATAGAGCGAGGGGCCAATATAGTTTTGCTGTATTGATTTACGTGTACCTAAACCAACGTCCACAGTTTTTGATTATCTGCAGCATAGACATGTTTGTAAAATTGCGCAGTTTTTTACCGTCAGGATTCCTTTCTGTAATCGTGCCCTGAATTACAGGTATTCACTTGAAATGGTTGAGTAGGCATGTGCATATTTAGGACATTATATAAGTCATAGCTTACTGCCACCGTTGTGGAGATGACACCGCACTTCAGACACATGATGATCCCCGAATCAGGCAGAATCAGATCACTGCAATATTGACACAGACATAGATTTGGAGAGATGAAAACTGCTCCTTTAAAAGTGTAATTTATTCCCAAAGGTAGCTTTGTATCCTTACAAATCACGGTAGTTCGAGAGGTGGACCGTATTTTTCAGTCGCGGCACCTAGATAAAACAGTTGTCAGTATAGTAAGGCACACACAACTAACACTTACACCTTCGGGAAAAGACGATCTTTTCAATATCGTGAATTTTTATCGAGTCTCCAATCTGTTACAATAAAGGCAACAACTGCACGATTTGAATGTATAGGTATAGTAATGCATTCCAATTAAAATGTACATTCGTAATACTTTATTTGACATAAACCTACACTCATGAAACGTCAGAAGCTAGTGCTCCAGTTTATTTGATCGATTCCTACGTCGTAGAGCTGGCGAGAAACTCCATAATAATGAGATCATCCGACAGTTTGTTGCCAACTTCGGTGTTTTCGCTGTATTAGAACCTAACGGCTGGGCACGGCACGACGAAAGTTCGGATGGCATGTCTGTATTTCTATGGAATGTGCGTAGGCCTTTAGTGTGTAACACAGGTGTGCTGATACTGTTCCCATCTTCCTGACTCGGCGTGCTGTGCTGGCGCTGCTGCTGCGACTGTTGAAAACCTTAACCAGCGGAAGTATATACCTTACCCGTAATCATATTTTCAACGCATCATTTGCTGGCAGAAGTGGAGAAATTAGCGGCAACATCTTGTGTCATTCCCATAAATGGTTTCAGTAATATAAGCTCTATTTGCTCCTCATTGGTTACTAGTTCTCACCTGCGGCTTTTAGAGCTTAGAGGTCGGGAATTATCCCACGCCTCATACTAGTGGGATAAATGTCCTTCGTTCCTACCCAGGCTATGGTCCACTAGTGTGCCGAATTCCATCAAAATCCGTTGAGCTGTTAAATCGTGAAAAGGTGTTTGTTACCTCATATCTGTCGCATTTCTACACAGAATTGGATGCTTTATTTTAATTTGAAAGTACAAGCTACCAATGTGCATCCATATAAAGTTCGGAATTCATGAATTCAATCTATTTAGGATTTTTTACAAAAAATTGCTCGCTTTAAAACAACTAAGATTATCTACAAGAATTGAATTGAGTCAGTGGAATGGAACAGAAATGTCTATGATTTTGAATTTAACGATACATACATACATACTCAGCCTATAAACGTTCCCACTGCTGCGACACAGGCCTCCTCTCCATTAGAGTGAGTGGGCCGTAATCTACCACGCGGGCCCAGTGCGGGTTGGAAGATGTCACATGTCTTCGAATTTTTGGTTCTAGGACATTCCGGTTTCCTCACGATGTTTTCCTTCACCGTTTGAGAGCAGTGGTGATGAAATTATTTACACAAAGTAATGCGCCTGGCTGGGTTCGAACGCACGACCTAACTCGTAAGTCGCGGCCGTTACCACTAGGCCACCACTGCTCTCGAATTTAACGATAGCTATTGCTTATTTCAATAAGTTTCTCCATATCGCTGAATATGTTGTGGTCGTCTCTAATAAAAGATAAATGCTTGATGTTATCATAGTTTAGCGAATCGAGTTATCTGAAACAAAATACTAGCTTCTAATGTGGGCTCGATAGATCGGCCAAGTTCAACAAAATGCCAGTTCACTGTAGCTTTGACGATCATCAACGTCAACCTAGTTTAAGTTCATCCGTACAATATTGAATCGTAACACGTCTAATCAAAGTGCAGATTCCACGGGCAGGTAAGCTTTGAGGTAGGTAGGCCACCCATGCTCCAGGTTAGCTTGCTGCACATCAGGATTAAGAGGAAAGTGCTTCCGATCCACATCGCACATGATTTTCCTGGTAGGTATGTTAAGGTACGTACTGCTTATTTCTTAAACTACGAATTATCAATCTCAAAGGAAAAACATCATATCCATATCCAGGGTAAGCTTTTATCCAGTGCGCAAATTGTAACCATGCATTCAGCATATCATTCTAGAACCCCTAGCGCAGAAGTTTTTCGCCGGTTACACAAAAAAAAAAATAGCTGTTTCATAGAAAAGTGCTATACCTCATCATCTGCCTAGCCTTTTCCCAACTATGTTGGGGTCGGCTTCCAGTCTAACCGGATGCAGCTGAATACCAGTATTTTACATGGAGCGACTGCCTATCTGACCTCCACAACCCAGTTACTGGGTAATACGATACCCCTTGGTAAGACTGGTTTGTCAGACTTTCGGGCTTCTGACGACCCGTAACGACTGTCAAAGATCCACAAATGACAGCCGGGACCAACGGCTTAACGTGCTTTCCGAGGCACGGAGGGGTCTTGGTATGTGAAGATGGTCACCCATCCACGGACCAACCGCGGCAAGCGTAGCTTAACCTGGCCGATCGACCCATGCAGCTATTGTTATTTAGCCACAAGCCCCTAAAGTGCTATACCTACGCGGTCAAAATGTATGGGACAGCTGATTTTTTTTGTATATCCAGCGAAAAATTTCTGCGCTTGGGGTTATAGAATGATATCCTGAATTCATGGTTACAATTTGCGCACTGTATAAAAACTTTTCCTATATAGTTCCATACTGATCTAAATTCAAATCGAAATACTTGAATCGAAATTGATTTTGGAGTATTGGCAAATATTTCATGAGCTCCTGTTTTAGAAAACGTTACATAAAATAACTTCTCGCCTGTTCTCCCCGAACGGTTAGGCAGAGTTGTGTTTATCTGTAGTATTCCCGCAATTTCGCCAGGTGTAAGTCTCGTGTAATTGGGGGCAAGCCTATCGCCATCAACCGGGCACAAACCCTGACTTCAGGCTACTACTGAAGAATTCTTGATAAGAAAACACATTTTGCCGATCTGGGAATAGAACCCAAGGCCGTTCTGTTTTTGTTCAAGACTGGAGGAATAGGAATAACTTGCTCCGAGTTGAAAACCAACACGAGGACTGTCTTTCTGACTGAAAAACTTTAGAAATTTTGATTCTAGCACTGATCTAGATAAGATAATATGTATGTACACATCCGCACTACTACTATAACTTACATAATATTACACCACAAGGTGTAGGCAATGATAACAGACTTAGTTGTCTTGAGAGCATCACCTTTATATACACTAAAATGTCTTCAGGTTAAAAAGGACAGCATATGCGTTTTAGTAAACGGGAATAATATAAAATACAATATGGAATGCAATCTATATCCAACGTGTTGATTTGCATCCTCGTCAAATTTCAGGAGGCTGTTATGAAAGACATAAATAATCAAATAAAATTACGATACTTGCTCAATAATGAATACATACTTGTTTTTTTCGTTAATAAAATTTAACAGTATTTCAGAAAATACCTTTTTCAAAGAACAGAATCGCCCCGTTCCGTATGCGGTAGGCAGTGTCGCACGACTATATCGCTGTGTGTTAGTTACAGTGCGGTATCACACGGGCCGCGTTTTAACATGCGTGTCCGAAAACAAAAAATGCCAAATATCGATTTCCGAAAATATGAAAAAAAAAAACGACTTATTTTATTATTGATTCGTGTCGAGAATCATTAGCATAGTTACCTCCTTGAATTTGACGAGGATGCAACACAACACGTTGTATATAAAAGGAGAAACTGACTGACTGATCAATCAACGCACAGCCGAAACGACTAGGACTAGGAACGTGAAATTTTGCACACGGCTTCCTTTTATAATGTAGGGGAGCACTAAGAAGGGGTTTTTGGAAATTCGACCTTTAAGGGGGTGAAAAGGGGGGATTTTATTTGTATGAAAAATCTTATTCCTTGAGTTAATAAACTTGAAACTTGGCACAAATACTAAGTTAAGTAAATTATGAGGTTGGCCATTTATTGTTTTTCTAAACTACCCCCTAAAGGGGGATTGGGGGGTGTCAAAGTTTGTATGGAAGAATTTTAACGCGCGGTCTGATTAACTCCAAACTCAGTATTTATACCTTAAACCAAAAATAAAGAATAACATGTATCAGGGTTTCTCGAAAATCTACCCCTAAAAGTAAAAAAGGGTAGTCCGTGATATTAGAAATGTGAAAGTTTGTGAAGATGATTGGATGTTTGTTACTCAATCGGCTAAACGGATTTTGATGAAATTTGACACACAGACAGATTATAACCTAAATTAACATATAGAATACTTTTTATCCCGGTAGTACGTTCCTGCGGGATAATTTCTGACTTCCACGCGGGCGAAGCTGCGGGCGGAAGCTAGTAAATAAATAAAATAGTGTAATTATCGAAATGGAGAAAATCTGTGAATTATTGTGTGGTGTGAAATTAAACGCTTTGTTTATTGAGGTGAACCGCAAACTCGTGAAGTACTTATAATCATTACTTCTCTGGACACTGTAAAGAGTGATAGTGAAGTGCTCGATAGAATACCACACACAGTATAATAAAGTTACAGTATTCCGTCTTCGTACAAAACGGCCGAAACGACGCGCTTCGAAATCTCATGCAGTGTATTCCAATGGCACTCCTTACGGGTCGTCAGACGCCCGAAAGTCAGACAACCAGTCTTACCAAGGGACATTGTCATCATCTCATTTCAACCGAAAGACCTCCATTGCTGGACATAGGCCTCCCCTAAAAGGGGGGTCTTACCATAATCGCTATGCTTGGCAGGCGGGTTGGCGGTCGCAGTATGGTGGTAAAATGCATAGAGAACGCTGCTGCCCATTCTCTAGTAAGTCCCTTAGTCGCCTTCTACGACACCCACGAGAAGAAATGGGATGGTGATATTCTTTTACGGCCGGCGCCACACAGAATTTTGTGCATTGGACATTGTATTACTTAGTAACTGGGTTGAGGGGGTCATGTAAAATACTGGTATTCAGCTGCATCAGTCGAAAAGGCTAGGCAGATGATGACATTGAAGAATCATCACCATCACCATCGTCAGCCTGAGTTCACCTGCCGCAACAGTCTCGACTGTGCGGCAGTTACGCACGGACGCGGACGGAGCGCATTAATTTACGTAAAATATGGAACGAAGACATCGACTATATTGTTCAGTGTATTGTATTAGTCTCTTATTTGTTTTAAAATTAAGCGCGCGTCGGCCTACTGTAGCTGGCCATTCTGATTAGTTGTCTACAAACATTCAATGGCGCTGATTCACGGTCGACGAAAACAAATAACGAAAAAGTTTTCCGGTGAATTGATCCTATATTCCTAGGATTTAACAAGTCTTTAATTATAATCATAAATCATGTTAAGTGAAAATTGTTTTCTATCAAAGATGTGATGCCTGGTTGGTCTAGTGGTTGTAAGCACTCCTAACTGCTGAGCATGAGGTCGTAAGTTCTATTTCCAGGTCGGGCGAAGTGCTAGCTTGCTATCAACTGGGCACACATTTCAAGGGACTTTAAAAAAAACATATCTGGCGAAATGTGGGTGTACTAAAGTTACCTCTCTGTACAATCCTGCAGGGAAACAAGGCGAGATGTTATTATATGTTAAATTTCAATGAATAAAAATTAAGTTTTGAATGCGCCATGTTTGTAGGTTATTTTTGTCTTTGTCTCTCTAAAGTGTGCTTGGGGCAAAACCGTACGGGGCTACGTACATCTATCTAGTATAACATGACTCTTCCAACGATATCTCATCTATCAATATACCACGACTAGTTTTGGAGTCATGAGGGCACAGATGAACATATAAGCATACGTGTCCGTCAAAGTCATAACCCTACTTACAAGATTTGCAGTAATTCCTTTTAAAAGAAAATAAAAGTAAAAAACGAGCAAAAATATCAAGAACAAAAAAGTAATCAGAAGACAATGTGACAATTCAATATAGCACTATCAAATTCATACTTCAACCAAAAACCACAGTCAGTGGGCAACCCACGTACATTTTTGGTAACCAACCGGCCGTAGGCAATTGTTTCAAAGTAACTGCCGAGACGTAATACTGCTTACTTTATTATACTGTGCTACGGTCGAACGCAGAACAAATATAGATTAATATAAACTAAATTGTGTAACAGTATTGTCTGAATAAAAGGCTATTTTATTATATTTTATTTTATTATTTATACGGTCGAACGCAATTAATCGTGCAAGACTCTGCTTAAAAATAAATTAACTCCACGTCGAGCAACAATCCGTAAGTATGTATGTATAATCTTCTTATGTTTTTAACGGTAGTATTTCTAAGTATTCCTATAACCTAAGCCCGGAAAAGTATGAAGGAAAAATTGCACCTTATGACAAAGACGTATGTAAGATAATTGCATGCCTTACGGCAAACATTTACGATTCCTTCGGGGGTACTTGGTCATTGACCGCTGTACGTCATTTAGCGAAGCGAAGAGCGGTGATCCCAAAATTTGCAATTTATCCGACTTCGAAGAGGTTGTCAATTCGTCTGTATTCGTTTCTTCTTATGTGTGTTACACAAAATGCAAAATCTCCGTCAATTTTGGATAAATGCCAAAAATATATTTTAGATTGTCAATAGATTGGCGTCAGGGGTAGTCCCTTTAAAATTTTACTAACTTCGCTTGGATAGATTTTTCTTTAGCTTCGATAATATGTATTTAATCCACTTTGTGTATCTCGATGATGTAATAATAGTTACTTCATGTCACTGTTGTTTACAAAACAACTAGTGGTGTACGAATTAGTGTGTAGTCGGCACCATAACTCATCATTTCAGCTGGAAGACGTCCACGGCTGGACATAGGCCTCCCCCAATTTGGGGGGCCTTGCCATAAACGCCACGTTTGGCAGGCGGGTTGGCGATCGCAGTATGGTGGTAAAATGCATAGAGAACGCTATTGCCCATTCTCTAGTAACTCCCTTAGTCGCCTCCTACGACACCCACGGGAAGAGATGGGATGGTGCTATTCTTTACGTCCGGCACCACACGGTACCGGACGTAAAGAAAGTTTTTCGTGAAATATATTAGAGCCTAGCTTGCGCCCGCTGCTTCGCCCGCGTGGACGTCGGCAATTTGCCCGCGGGAACGTACTACCGGGATAAAAAGTATCCTATGTCTATCTGTGTGCCAAATTTTATCCAAATCCGTTCAGCCGTTTTTGCGTGATTGAGTAAGAAACATCCAAAATCTTCACAAACTTTCACATTAATAATAATATCTGGATGACCAATATTTATCGCCCCCGAAACCTCCTGCATACTAAATTTCATGAAAATCATTGGAGCCGTTTCCGAGATTCAGATTATATATATACATATATAATATAAAAGAATTGCTCGTTTAAAGGTATTAGATAGATTAGTAGGATTAGCGGACCCAATGTGTCAGGAACAAACACTTGTGTTGAACTGTCTACGGGACAACGACCATAGTTTACCAATGCAAGTTTAGGTGCGTGATGTCGAAACAAATAACCACTAAGATACCACTCAAATCCGCCGGACCCATTCAGGGTCCCAATTTTGTATCGTTATATTGTGATTCCCCGCGGAATCTTACTACGTTCAAACTACGTCAATATGTTTTTTTTTAGACACCAATGTAACGGTAAGGAACCGAAATGTCATATTCTGTACGTTCCAAGACGATCTGTCGATACTATTAATACAATATTACGATTTCGTGTGTGATTGACGTGGTTACGAGTAAGGAATCGTTAAATGGTTATAGTGAATTCAGGCCCAGAACGAGATAAGCGAAAAACATTGAGTATAATCGCCTTCCTTACAGTAGGTAATAACCCACAGAATAGCTGGCGGAACACAGCAACATAACTTTCTTATTGATCGATATTTTTTTCGAAATGGTAGTTTCTTCTTGCAACCTCGTGTAGGTCAGTAGTCGACTATAACCTATACCCCAATAAACCAATAAATTAATGAGGTAAACAGTAAATACAGTGTGCTATTACTTACAACGTTGTTATTTTCATCTTATACGCTTCTGCGTCGGGGGTCCCCTCGGTTATTTTTGGAAATAAGCAGTCAGGTTTTCTTCAAACGAGGGAGGCAACTCGGGATGAAACAAGTTGGGGGAAAGAATCGATCGAAAAATTCACCCTCATAACCTACCGGCATAGCAACAAATGAAACGCAGAAAAACGCGCCAAGACAGTCGTGAATTTACTCAATAGATAGAACGCGGAGAAATTTTGTACAGTAAGCGTGACTCTTTTGTTATGGCTAAACTTGATTGTTCTTTTTGAATATCTCGTGTAAAGGTGGTAAAGGTAAGCCCAGATTTATATCAGCTTATCCCCGTTTCCTATAAACAAAAACGGATCATTTTCTTTACCATGGGTAGAACTTTTTATTTCCATACTGGGCAAATAAATATTTCCGTAAGCTAACTTTACCTGTATTAGCTACTTCCAAATTGGGGCGTCTACTATGCGAAGCTATTAGGCCTTCGCTTAAGAGCTGAAGAGTTTGTTTTTTCGTTTGCTTGAACGCGCTAATCTCAGGAACTACTGGTCCGATTTGAAAAAATATTTCAGTGTTAGATAGCCAATTTATCGAGGAAGGGTATAGGCTATATAACATTAAGCTAGAACCCTTGGGAGCCAAGCAAAAAGAAAGTACTCGCACGGCCAGGCGATTCGATGCGAAGGAGTGGGTCGGGGTGGCAAGAAATTTGACGCAGACAAAGTTGCGGGCAGAAGCTAGTTATTAATAAATATACAATATTCTTCATTTTAACCTACAACTGTCCGGAAATTATAGGAATCGGCCATTATTTAACGTAAGCACGGACGTAATAAAAGCGAGGCGTGATTTTATCGCACATTGGATTTTCAACTCTCGGTGTTGAACTGAGAATTGAGAATCCAACAAAGTGCAGCGCGAGTGAGTCTCAGACTTAGCGCGTCGAAAAAACACAGCGTTCGATTTTCAACTCTATGCGCCAAGTAGTGCATTGAAGATCCAAAACACGGCGATTTTATTGCGCTGCGTATCTCATCTTCCTTTTTGCGTATGTGCTTGACTCTGGAGACTGTGCTCAAGGTTCCTGATATATTGAGCATGGAGACGGCCAGAGCCGCCTCGTCTTCCACGATGAGGTGTAGGGGTGACAGGCCAAGCATTATCTGTAGGGCAGCAGTGAGTGTAGTTCTCATACAGCTAGAGATTGCAACAAAAGCAACCCGATTCAGTTTTTTGAGATCTCTTTAGGCCGGCTACATACGAGTAGATATATTTTATTTCTGTTGAGACGTTTATGTAGAAGGAAGAGAGAAGATTGTGAATAAAATTTCCGAGTTCAGTATAAAGTCTATTGACAACTAACATAACAATAACAACACAGAACACAAGTTTGCTACGGCGCTGTGAAGACGACCGGCCACTAAACTGTATGCGCGGGAAACTTGACATTCATTGTTACCTGTAGTTCCTGCAACCCCTGACCCAGGAACACTTGTAAAGAATTCTGAAGGTTATTAAATAGCTTCTACCTTAGTTACAGATCTTAATAAACTAAAAACATTAGTTGTTTAACTAGTCAGATAGTTGAGCTACAATTAAAACCCATTAATAAAATGGCAAAGCATAAAATAAAATTCACACCAACAATTTTCGGAAGAACCTTTCAATTGACCCCAGTCAAGCCTTAAGATTGCTGTGTTCTGGTTTGAAAGTGCGGCGATTCCAACAAGTTCACATCACATTTTGGCAACGGCCTGAAAAACTACTAAATATAAATAAAGGATGGTAGAGACTGAGACTGAATGGCGAATACATTACGTTATGTCCTTGAACTTTTAATGTTGTGTCCTTGACCTTATAAGATAATAAAGATTTTCTCTATGCATGGCACGTAACAGGCGTAATAACCATAATATTGTGATGCCACATAAACGCTGTAATTTAACCGGTATAAAGTGATTCGCAAGCATGAAAGGTTTTTTTAATCAGAAGTAACATTTCAGTACTATACTATGGGTAAGTATTACCGAAATATTACTTCTGCTTCCCGCATACATTGTTTGCGATTGAAAACTTAGAGAAAGAAGAATAAATATGTAACTTTCTCATATTCTCATCCAGGTGCATTTGAATTCAACGTACTTATTTAAAAGGTAGTTTTGTCAGCTCAACCTACCGCATTGTGAAAAATTCAAGACCCTTTTCTGGCTTCAGGCACTACCGTCACCCAACATAGGCACTATGGGTGACACCACGTTCCGACTCGCTACTTGCCTGCATCAGGGTGCTTCTTGCGTACCTCTGCATCGCTGCCAGTGCGGTGATGGTGTCGACTGTCTCGGACAGCATGGCTTGTCACTAAAGTTATTTATGGCCAACCTGTCTTTGACAGGTTCATCTGCAATCCCACTAGTCTGCTGTTTGCGTGAAGTGTGTCTAACATATATTGCAGGTTCTGATAATAATACTATATCGTCAGCGAATCTTAGATGACTTAGGTATTTGCCATTAATGTTCACGCCGCTATTTTCCAGTCAAGCTTACCTAAGATGGTTTCCAGTACAGCAATAAAAAGTTATGGCGATAATGGGTCGCCCTACCTTACTCCTCTCTTAAGAGGAAACCTTTGGCCAATTGTTTCCAATTTTACTTTCGTAGTGCTGTTACTAAATATGTTTCTTATCTATTTATTTAACACTATAAGCACACACATGTACAGAGGCGGACTTAATGCCATAGGCATTTTCTGCCAGTCAACCTTTGGATGATGCAGAGACAAACAGTGGTAGGTGCAATAAATTTGAGGAATATTTTAACTTAAACGCATAAACCTAACTTAAACTACAAATATAATACATATATACCTAACCATATATAAATATAAGCACAAATAAATGTACATAAAAAACGAATTGACTAAAAACAAATAAGACAAACAATGAGAAAACATTACCGTCTTATCACTTCTATGTATATTTTATCTACTTTAAAGCTTTTAAGGCTTCTCAGATACTTCTGTGGGATTTTGTATCGATGTGGTTAGAGAAAGAGCCGCTAGAGTAGGTGGACCAATATATCTATCTTGGTAAACAAATCAGTTTCGAAAGCAACAGTAATAAAATGGAATTAGAGCGTAGACTTAAAAACGCGTGGAACAAATAAAGAAGTATTTAAAAGCAACATGCCCAATTAAGCTTAAAAAGAAAACATTAATGGACGTAAGCATTCTACCCTCCCTAACATACGGCTACCAGACATGGAAAATTACGAAGAAAATTAAAACAAAATTTGTCACTTTTTATTACTATTAGTAGGTACTGTTAAAATCTCGAGGACGAGCTTTGCCATTTACTTATATCAAGTAAGCCTAGTTCAGCAGCATAAGGTTTTGTTTGATGTTATTTGCAACTGAACTCATATTTAGCCCTATTTACATACATACATACTTAGCCTATAGCGTTCCCACTGCTAGGACACAGGCCTCCTCTCAGTGAGAGGGAGTGGGCCGTAATCCACCACGCGGGCCCAGTGCGGGTTGGTAGATGTCACATGTCTTCGAATTTTTGGTTCTAGGACATGCCGGTTTCCTCACGATGTTTTCCTTCACCGTTTTGAGAGCAATGGTGATGAAATTATTAACACAAAGTAATGCGCCTGGCTGGGTTCGATCGCATGACCTACAACTCGTAAGTCGCGGCCGTTACCACTGGGCCACCACTGCTTTCTGCCACAGCCCTATTTACGTACAGTGAATAAGTGGCTGTCATCAAGATGTATTTTGACCTTTCCTAAACAGGTATTCAAAAGCAATATACGACGGATTAGCATTTATTCGAGTAAACTCATTCGTCGAGGAAATAGTTCATGTCCTTATAAAAATCGACAGCTATCTGCTGTCATATTTAAAATTTAGGTGCTCACTCTTGATTTCTGATGATTTGAAGAATGAATTAGGTCCACAGCCGAGCACCTTCGTCGGCAACACTAAGAAATGACGAGTCGGGGTTTGCTGCCGCTGAACAGGCTCCGATGGCTGCTAAGGCCTGAGAGGCCTGATCCCCAAGTCGGTACCCCTCCGACCAACCCGGAGCATGGCGTGATCGAGTCCATACAAGACGACGTGTAGTGCGACCACGAGCTCATACAAGCACCCGGGGCGGCGCGATTTACAAAAATTCCCCGTCTGTTCATTTAATTAATAACTCCTGAATTATGTATTTTGTAACTTAACTATTTTGATTATAAATACCTTTGTTAAACTTAACCGCTCGATTATTCTTTCATTAAATTTCTAAAACTTGAATACTAAGTGTTGTAATAAATCTAACTTTGTTCTGAAGAAAAAGTGAAATGATAGTATTTTGTTGAAAAGGCACACTATGACAATAAATGGGTTTTTCTACAGACAAAACCATCTAGGTATATACTTACACATGAATGCAATGTATTGAATATTGTTCGGAAAACAAAATTGACTTACATTTATATCACCCATACCTTGATATAAATAACTTTATAAAGAAGTTTGTGTAACTATGTATTATTATGGCCTCTGAGTTGCTACGCCGAATGCTACGCTAACTCATGCTAAACTTAAATCAACAAGGGTTCAGAAGCCTCGCTGGCTTAAGATCTCTAGAGAATGTGAATATGAATATGTTGCAATCACTTCATTATTATTATTTACAAAAACAATCAAACAAAGAACTGCTTCGTCTTTACATTGCCTACGGCGTAGTACCTGCTACGGCGTAGTACCTGCTACGGCGTAGTACATGCTACGGCGTAGTACATGCTACGGCGTAGTGGCTACGCCACTCGAATATTCAAGACTATTCAAATCACAAGATTATACTTTGATCATGTTATCGATAGGTTTGTCAAGTATTGAACCGAGTCTATTTAACCTTGCTTTGCCTTGCAGACAAGATAGATTTGGCCCAAAGTGTACGAGATTGGAGAGTATATTAAATAACGCCCTCTCCTCCCCTTCCCGCGCTAAATCATCAATAATCCCGAGATGCCTGGTATTATGGAGCTTGCGATGTATTTAAGCTGTGATGACTCCGTAATCTTTGACACAACCCTTAAAACTTAGGGTCGCTACCTATTGATGGATATTTATATAGGTAATAGAAAGAATTTAAATTGATATTTTAATTTAAAAACATGGACGGGACATCTATCTGCATTACAACTTACAACGCGACTTTAGTAACTAATATAGGTTTTCGAAGTCCTCAAACTAGGCAATGAACACGAAGGAGGTTATCACCAAGGCGGAATAAAATCTCAGAATATTATCCTCTTGCTCTACAAACAATCAGGGACATCTCTGATTGTTTGTGGCAATGATATTATAAGTGTAAAACTTACTTATAAAATCATTGGTTTGTGGAGATTTTTTTATTGCCTTGTGTATGTACACAAGGCAATAAATCATCTGCTCGTACTGACAGTGACGTTAGAATGGCGCCACTCAAAGTATCGATCCGATGTTGCAACGTAATGCAGCTTTTGATCATAGACTTGTCTAGAACATGAAGATTTCTTCCAAAGTGGATAATTATCTTCCCAGTTATTTATTGCTATGAATTTCTATGAAAATATGTAATTTTTTCTTCTCGGATTTATATAATAATTATTGCAACTTGCGCCTGTTTAAAAAAATAATATAATTCTGTTTTTTTTTTATGGTTGGTAGGTTGGTTGTGGGCGGGTTGGGTGGTGTGAATGAAAAATGTGTTTTATATTGTCTCAGCAGTTTTAATAAATTCCTGCAAATACTATGTTTTAACTGTACGTAGATCTAATGGTCCTAATGGGCAAAATTAAAATAAACAATTGATGATTTTAACCGAGATTTCATTGGTTGAGTTGATTTTTTTAATGTTTTGTCCACTATCCCCCCATGACGTATCCGAACGCGAATGAACACTTGCCAGTTAAGGCTGGGATAACAATGGTTTATTACTAATTTAATTTTATGATTCGAATACTGAAATATTAGTAAGGGTTATTCGCTAAGTGATTGTAGACCTTTTGAACAAATTGACTTTTGTGGGCGAGCTTTAGTGTTTAAAAAATTAGTCGATTTATTTAGCAGTCGCAATAAAGTATCGGACGCATCGTAATATACTGGCTTGGGGGCCAGTAAGCAGATAAGATGATTGAACTGAATGCCAATTCTCGTAATTAAAAACGTTCAAAGCCTAGTCGCAGTCTCATCTCGGCGACAAGCAAATGTCAAAAACGTGTTAAAATGTATGGAAACTCGAAATATTCTTGACAGATTGAGACTGAGATCAGAAAGCCAATTCTTGTAAATAAAACGTCCAAAATGTAGTCGCAGTGTCATCTCAGCGACAAGCAAATGTCAAAAATGTATCAAAAAGCGAGGTATTTTTCACAGATTGACACTGAGATCAGACTGTGAAGGTTCTTAAAATTACGAAAATTGCGCCTCTGGTCATAAGCCTGAACAATAAATTATTCTAGCAGAGCTTTATTTATTTTAGTCGATTTCTCTCGCTGGTTTTTTATCATGAAATTGGAAAAAAAAAGCCTTTTATAACAATTACAACTATAATAACCTTCATAAAGACCTTGTGTTACCAATGTTTTATTTTTTTGACGAATTTGAAAAAAGAACTGCAAAAGTTATTTTAATAGGATGTTTATTGATTGTATTACTAGCCACATGAATGGCAATTTAGGTAATTGTGGTAATAATGTATTTTTTCTTTCAACTACGTGGTAATGTTATCATAAATCACTACAAAACCGATTACAAAGGATGTATTTTGGAACCAAAACAGTGCAGAAATGTTATATGAAGTCTCATTATTGCACTGTTTTTCATTACTGCACTGTTTTTTATTTTGTATTTCGATATACCTAAATTTACCACAGACGTTTAAGTCTCCATTTCTTTTTTTTTCTTTTCAGCCTACTATATTTATATTACCTATATACCTACATTATTTACAAACTACAAATGCATCTAAAATAAGAATAAAATATGTACAAGAATCAAAATTAAGTATAATATAAAATGTATGCATTAGATCAAAAAGATACTGGCTGAAAATAAAAATCGCCTGAATAAAACCGACTTGGTGAAAAAAAAAAAACAAATGGCGCGCATTTTGTACCATTGTTAAACTTTGATACTGAGTAAAAAAAAGTTTCAAGAAAATGGAAATAAACAGCGATAGCGATATGGATTCAACTCCAGAACGTATAAAAACAGCTGCAAATGAAGTTATTAATAACCTTTTGCCGCAAAAGTCGCGGGATAAATATTTGAAAACTTATGAAAATTGTATTAAGTGGAGAAACGAAAGACGTGTGAAATCACTATCCGAAAGTGTGTTTTAACGTATTTCAGTGAGATGTCCAAAAAATGAGACCTTCTGCATTGTGGTCTATATATTCAATGTTAAAAAGCACAGTTATTACCAAGCACATCGTGGATATAAAAGAATACACTAAATTAACATCGTTTCTGAAACGGCTATCAGATGGGTATATAAGTGAAAAGTCACAAGTGCTCACAGCTCAAGATATAGAAACATTTTTCAATGAAGCATCTGACGATAAATATTTAGCAACAAAGGTAAGTTTTAAGTATATATTCTAGATTTTGACACATTATGACCGGTATAAACACTGTTCTGCAGAACACACTGCAGAAGGTTACATAGAGGAATCGGTACAAAATAAAAGGAAAATCACTAAAAAATAACGGAACCAATTCATTTGCACCGATCAACTTCACCACGTCCGTCTACTTCTCATGGAAACGATTTGAAATTGAGCCCGCGTCTACCTGTAGCGTCTGATTCTGATACTGATAATTATTATTCACAAATACACCAAAAAAAATAATAGAATAAATGTTCCAACTAAAACTGCAAATTTCACTTTTAATAACTGCACTTTTAGTAATTGTAAATTTTAAATGTTTGAGGGGAAGATGAATTAAACTTTGTTTCATTAACTTGAGTATTTATTTTCAGTAGGTATATTTTATCACGGCAGGTAGTTGAAAAAAAAGTAGATTACGGACCTTGCTAAAGTGAGTAATTAATGCACCAACATAACACCCGTGCATTAATAACCCACTTTGCGCTCGATGCAACAATCTACTATTTTCTTGTATGTATATAACAGACCCAAAAAAATTACAGCATGCCTACGATTCAATTACTAAGCTTAGCCGCTACGCCGTAGCTGGTCTACGCCGTAGCTTCCAACCTCACCTAACGCGTCTATATGTTCCGCTGTGTGCATGGTGATTTGCTATTGACCCAAAGAAAGGTTTTGTATTGCAATAGCCACATATACTTGGTCCCTGTCTGACACTTGTTCAAGTTACGCTTACCAAGCAAGCTCTTAGCTGTGTGGCTTCGGCCTTAAGACTTAAAACCTAACCTTCTTCTTTTATTGCCTCTTCAATTAGAGAAAGAAGTAATCCTCGTCCTTTGCGAGGTGGAATACACCCGTGGGTCCGGTCCATTCGTGAAACATTCTGAACTCTGCCAAAACCTGAAGGCCAATTCTACTAATTAAAAACGTTCGCAGTGTCATCTCGGCGACAATCGAATTTCAAAAATTTGACGAAAATGTATGAGAATTTTTGACAGATTGACACTGAGATCAGACTGTGAACGTTCTTAAAATTAGTAGAATTGCCCCTCAGAAGTATTGTTCTGACCGAGTACATTCAGCCTTACCTAACCTTAGTGACAAGATTTTTGTTTATCAGTGTATCTCGAATTCGATCAAGAAATCATTCTTGATTCAATCAAGAATGATCTCAACCGCGGCATAAAAATATTATGACACAGAAATATTTACTTCGTTTGGATGATTCAAATTTTTAAGGACAACATTGGCCTTGGTTTTTTTAAATTGCAGGTGTGATTGCAGAGAGAGCAGAACTAGAGGTAAAACAATATGTGGATCCGTAGTCGCTTTGTGGCTCATTGAAGTATCCCTATCTGTGTAAAATGTGTCTGCACCGGCTCACCTGGCTTCGTAATCGGCTTAGAGATTCCCAGAGAACATTCTGCCATCCTTTAACTAGACAGGCGTAAAGCTCTACAAGTTGTTTCCGAGAAAATGGCAAAAAACGCGCGAATCGTTATTTATTAAAAACTGTGATACTTACGTTACTGATTGTAGGACACATCAATTGATAGTAGATAATAATCATTTCACCAGTTAAAGTATTTTAAAGTACATTTAGCGAAGAAGTGTCTCAACCATCCAAAATTATGTTAGTCATTAAGTAACATAATTTTTTATACCTTAGGAACTATTTGTACTGTAAAAATGTTTGTTTAACAGAAAGATAGAGAATTTTGAACTCTCTTAGATTCTAATAAAAAGTAAAAATTTACCAAGTGAAGGTTTAACGCTTTTCTAGTTAAAGGACGGCAGCATTGTAGACATAGAAGTTGGTGGACCACTGGAAAGTTTTCTGCAGGCTTAACATAGTCAGCTGGCGTGCGACGAGAGGTGACGAAGGATCCACTGGCTTTTTGTCCCTCACTAAGACTATTTTCATTTAATGAAAGGAAACCAATTTCAAGTATTTTTTTAAGACATTGCAAAACATTTGATAGTGTCAGAAAATATTCTAATTATTTGTTATTTGGAGGAGTTGGGGAGTTGGTTGCGCCAGCAAAAGCACTAGGAAGTGGTGAAGAGCGGGCGTTTTTGGGGGACTGTCCTATGTAATTTTTGACGGGCAAAAAGTACTGACGCCAGCCTAGTTTGAATAAATGACTTTTGATTTCATTTCATTTGATTAGTAAATAAATACATTAAAACGAAACTTTTGAAGTTTTTTTTTAATATTTTCATTTTAAATCATTTATGTAACAAATAACAAAATGGAATATCTAATTTATAAACAATTAAAAGTCATATAAAGATTAATAGTGTAAAATATAATCCGTACAAAACC
This sequence comes from Polymixis flavicincta, assembly GCA_949987655.1. Classification (NCBI taxonomy): domain Eukaryota; kingdom Metazoa; phylum Arthropoda; class Insecta; order Lepidoptera; family Noctuidae; genus Polymixis; species Polymixis flavicincta. The sequence goes on from OX465171.1 coordinate 12,576,418, forward strand.
ATATATTTTAATATTATAGCGAGAATTTACCTAATGTTTTTCATTACATAAACTATAAATAGAATAATAGTGTCAGCAAATAAAACCACCACACAAACAAGGACAGAGAAAAATAAATGTGTAAACTGCCTATCTGGAAAGTCTTGGTTCAATTCGGCCAGGGAATGGTAATGATGCCGGTGTTCAACCACTGGCTCTTCGTCTTGGTCTCCCGCTTCTTCTCCCTCTTCCTCTCCCTCTCCCTCTCCGTCTTCCTCTCCATCTCCCTCTTCCTCTTCCCCGTCCGCTTCGTTATCAGTCACTTCTTCATAAATGTTCTCAACTACGCAAACTACAAACCCGCCCGGCTCACTGAAGATTTCAAATCCATCACCCGGAAACTCCATATTGAGTTCCTGTAATAGGTAACAAGCAAAATGTTAACAAACCATTCACTGTTCTACGTGTCTGGCAGGGATCTATGGGCGACGCAGTACACACAAATACACCATATTCAACAGTTGTTTCCATTAAACAACTGTCTAACACGATTTTTATGTTGGAGCCTGACGTTAGACTGACGTTAGATAAGCGTTCAACAAGTCTTGATATTTTTGTGGGTCACCGTAACATAAAGAAACCATTATCTATAGGGATATATCGCAATCTATATCGTTCACAAAGTCATATCATTTACAATTAATTAAACCTCTTAACTCATCTACTGAAGTGAAATGTAGTAATAATTCAATTCAAGCAACTTACAAATAAATATTAAAAGATATCCGATTAATAAATCAGAACGGGAACGCGTAGAGTAATGACGTCAGGACGCCCTGGATAGTATCGACCAGTAATCCTTTCTTTTTTAACCTATGTCAACATTGACTACCATTAAACTCGATTAAAATAAACAAAATGATGGCAAAATAATTGTTTTGTTTTAATAAATCAAGTCAAGTTAATGCAATTAACAGCTACTCAATATTTTAAGGTCTAAAAAATCGACTAAAACAATCATATTTTGACCACGACCAGACTGGTCGCAAAGACCAAGAAAAACTTAAATTTAATATAACACGGCATTTCATGATCATTTCAACCGAATGACGTCCCCGGCTGGACATGTGTTACAGTATTTAGTAGCATTTAGTGAATACCTCTGCCAATACAGATAAATAACGAAAGCCCGGAATACGCATGCCTGTAACCTGCACAAATATATACAAATAGCTTACATGACATGTGCCATAACACTGATTGGTGAATACCATAATGTTATATGCACTCAAAAAGTTATGGGCATGCGTATTACGGGCTATACTTAGGTATATACATGGTAAGTTTTTATCCAGTGCGCAAATTGTAACCATGAATTCAGCATATCATTCTAGAACCCCTAGCACAGCATTTTGTTCACCGGATACACAAAAAAAAAAATCAGCTGTTCCATACATTTTGACCGCGTAGGTATTGCACTTTTCTATGATACAGCTGATTTTTTTTTGTAGAACCGGCGAAAAATTTCTGCGCTAGGGGTTCTAGAATGATATGCTGAATTCATGGTTACAATTTGCGCACCGGATAAAAACTTTTCCTGTATAGTGACGACCTCAGAGAAAAATACTTGGCACCCATATCTCATTGAGGCAATGCATACAATTAATGTTTATTTACAGCTTCTGCTTTAAAATGCAGCCTTTATTAAAGCCTATAAAAGAGAAAAACTACACAGAAACATTTTCTTACAGTCACGGCCTACGAGCAGCTACGCCGAGCAGCTACGCCGTAGCGGCTACGCCGTAGTATCTCGTAACCATTGTTCTTGCTGCATCCCAATCTTTTGGATTTTGAGTAGAACTAGCTACGACCGTCTTCGACGTAGGAGCTACGCCGTATTTTATGGGGATTCTCTTTGTGTTTTAGAAACAGTTTATTATAACTATTACCCATGTTCGATCGGGTTGTGACGTGTATTTCTGACCGAACAAACTCGACATAATAATTAAGACAGTCTTTTTATTATTCATTTAAGTTTTTAAAACATACAAGGGGAAATTAAACACATATTCACGACATTTATTCATTTAACACCACTAGTACACACAATGCACGACAATAATAGTATATATGAATATAAACAATGAAACTAAATTATGTTGAGAAGCGCATAGCCCTCATTCAAAGTCAAAATAGATGTAGAAAATAAATATTACTTGTACATTGCAACTTCGACAGTATTCATATTTACATTTAGATAGTTAAACTGGAAGACTGGCTGGACTGGTTAGACTGGAAGCCGACCCCAACATAGTTGGGAAAAGGCTAGGTAGGTGGTGAGATGATGATAGTTAAATATGTATCAAAAGTTAAAAGACCAAAACATATTTTTTCAAAGAATTTTGTAAATAATTCTTGTTTTCTTTAGCTTAGTATTATGACCAGTGATCGGAGTAGGTAGATTGATTTGGGGTCAATAAACTGGCACGTATATATTAGTATGGATATGCCTCCGGGATTTTGAAATGATCTAAACTGCTAAAGCTTTTTATATAATTTTCACCTGTTTTCATATTCATAACTAGTTATTGCATTGAATGCGAAAAAATAAATCTATAGCATTCTATAAATTTCTAATGTAGTAGTTTAAAAAATACAAATTTCACAATATTTGATTCAATCCCGTAAGTACCAAAATGAAATCCCGGAAAAAAGCTTATCCATGTTATGATTTCTATGACTATTCATGGTGCGAGTACGTAAAATCAATCTACCTACTCCGATCACTGATTATGACTGACAAGTTGGGAAATGCTCAGGTACCTACAACAACCATAATGTAGATCTAAGTTGTTTTTCTTCTACCTGTATTAATTTCAAAATTTATAGTTAATGGAGGTATATTACAACCTACTACACAACCATTAAAAAAAATGCATTAAACAATACAGGTTTAATCATCTGAACTTTTTAGAAGTGACGCAACACCACACATTCGAAGGTTACGTCGTAAGACACTCGTCAATAATCTGCACACGTACACGTCACGTTCATAGAACATGTCTTCATCTTCAGAATCACTCTCAATTGCGAAATTGTCAACATCGGCGGTACTGACGCTTTCAAGACGAGAGAATGTTTTAGCGTCAATAGCCATCTCAATCGACCTGGAATAAGTAAAAGCAAAATGTTAGCACATCATTTCCTGAACCATTTACTCGCAGTAGTAATGGGTACTCCGTTTACCAAAAAAACTTAGACATGTGTTCAAAGCGTGCTTAATATAGATTAATTTAAGATCGTCTCCTCTCCATGCATAAATATCGTGTTTTACAGGGTTTTGGCGTAAACAACTGGTAAACATTGTCTTGTGGTAGTTAGGTAAACACAGTTTTCGCCAAAGAAAGAAATTACTCTAGATGTCAAAATCTAATCAAATATTTACGATTATACAGAGTGCTACTTACGAAGAAATATTAGGTATTTTGCGATCACAGGAATCAATATACGAGTACTCTGAAAACAAATGCAAGATGCTGATATTTCACCCAGTTCAAGTTAGGTTAATGATCCGGGCTGCTGTAGTTTTAACGTGTGGCAACACTGACTGACATTACCTCGAATAAAATTAACAAACAAGTGGTAAAATGTTTATGTTTACGTACAAATTTTAAAACACCTAATGGGTATCTACTCAAATTACAAATTTCACATTTATTTATTGGTAAGTAATAATATTGTACAAAAAGAGTGGGCGGTGACCCCAAACTAGGCATTTGCCTGTATCTTGGGAGTCCGGAAAAAAAATTATTTTGGTCTTTTAAGTTTTGATACATATTTGACTACCGAAATGTAAATATGAATACTGTCGAAGTTGCAATGTACAAGTAATATTTAAATAGATGGATATATTTCATGGACATTGACAAAATTAAGAAAACCAACTAAACCCAATCTCAGTTAGGGTCTTAATATTTTTTAATGATTTATTTCCTTTCATTCAAGGCTATATTTAACAACGCAGCTGATAAGGAAGAAAATTGATAAACGACACTATAATTTTATTTATTAATCAGAGGACTGTTTTTCTAAGGGCCAAAACAACATTGAACAGTAATTGCGACGTGGTACGGTTGAAGAAAGTATGAGACCAGCAGTGGACATAGACTGAATGATAATAAATAAGGGCCATAGCCAAAACCACACTTCCAATAAATCAGACCAGCGATTTAGTCCCTTTTCAGAAATCAGATACAGCAACTGAACGTGCACCACACACAACAACATGCCAGACGCACCGATTATTATTTTTGTTGAGGTTTGGAAATCATCAAATACCTTCTCTCGCTTTGGGTGGAGCAGGAGCAGCCGTGTCAGACTTTTACTAACTAAAACCCACCCGTGTTCCCTCAGTTGCCTGTGTGCCAGGAGGATCTCTTTCGAACAACCCGCACCCCTGGCAGGCATCGGCCCTTGTGGACCCCACCAGTTGGTGCTGACATCTATTTGAGGCGCGCGTGGAACGCAACGCGCCGTCGACTCGTGCTTGGTTCTAACCGGACAGCGAGCCACCCATTACTCGCCATCCGCAAGCCCGCGCCTACGGTGGCCGGGAATCCAGATGCAGCGATTTCGTGCGAGTTTGGTACATCACTGAGCCATTCCATTAGTCCGAAGTTAAATAATAGACTATCTTCAGTAACAGCTTCTCCTATAAAATTGAATCATCGTTTACTAAAGTTAAGTAAAAAACAGATCCATACTAGCTGAAACAAATTACTATACTGATAGCCGGCGAACAATCACGGCGCAATTATGAGTCATCATCGTTCTGCTCACATCCCAATTTATTTGAGATGGGTGTAGCTTTGCATCCCATTGAGACCATTGTAACCTCTAATAAAATAGATTAGGTAAGTAGAGTAAACAATTTTGACAAAATTGTACTGCCTACGTTCGCTGTTCAGCTACGATGTAGCTGATTCGAAAGGTTTTTTTTTTATCGAGTATAGTGGATGCCTACTAATACCATGCAATTTATAGTATTAATTGAGATGCGTGACAGGAAGAGGAGCTATATTGGTTGTTTTTATTATGAATATCGAGTAGCAAAAGCCCGCCACCCCACCACAGTTATTTTACCTCTGACAACAGCTAACCCAACAGGCACCTTATTGTTACGAGAATAAAGATCACTTTGATTTTGACAGTGATGCAAAATCAAGGGTACGGTTAACGGACTAATAATAAGGAGAAATAAGATTCGATCCCTAGCTTTAATTACCCCTTAATAAATCAAGCTTAAATAGAACTGAGATACTTACGACATTTGTTTATTTTAATAAAATCAGTATTGGAATATGCTACAACTATTAATATTTATTTAAACAGTTTTAGCAAGCGAGGCCGCTGATACTTACGAAAAACTCAATCCAACTGTGTTCATAGGATCATTGGTCTTATAAAAACCATATAATTCCGCGTCTCAAGACTAAGTCTCGCTTTACTCTGATAGGTATTTAACGTCTCCTTGGAGTTTCTTGCCCGTTCTTCTCCATAGAGATCTACGTTTTAGAATGGGCAACAAGCTTCAACGTTCCAAAAGTTCCTGTAAATGGTATAATTGAAATAAATGCTTTAAGTTTAAGTTTAAAAAATTAAATTTTAGTAATGTCTCTATCCTGTAAATGGTATAATTGAAATAAATGCTTTAAGTTTGAGTTTAAAAATTTAATTTAAGTAATGTCTCTCCATATAAACAGTCCGTCAAATGCTTAAAACATGGCATTAAATAACCAACAGTTTGTACAAATGGGAATACACAAAATGAAACACATATTTTTTCCCGCGTGTTTAATATCATATACCGATACCAATCTCGTTATCACAATCAGAAACCCACATCATGTGTTACAATATTCATTTCAATCTCGCGTCCTTAATGATATTTTAACACTCGAATTTAACAATAATGTGAGATGCGACAGAACCTCTCCTCTTGGGGAAGCAAAACAAACAAGCAATTGCAAAGTAATGCTCAAGCATTACTTAAAATTAGTTTAAATCCATTTGATTGGTTGAAACTAGTTTTAAGTAATGCATGTGTCATAATCAGTGATCGGAGTAGGTAGATTTATTTGGGGTCAATGAACTGGCACGTATATATTAGTATGGATATGCCTCCGGGATTTTGAAATGATCTAAACTGCTTTTTATATAATTTTCACCTGTTTTCATATTCATAACTAGTTATTGCATTGAATGCGAAAAAATAAATCTATAGCATTCTATAAATTTCTAATGTAGTAGTTTAAAAATACAAATTTCACAATATTTGATTCAATCCCGTAAGTACCAAAATGAAATCCCGGAAAAAAAGCTTATCCATGTTATGATTTCTATGACTATTCATGATGCGAGTACGTAAAATCAATCTACCTACTCCGATCACTGGTCATAATTGAGCTTCAATCAGGCTTGAATCTTACAATTCAACGTAGCTCATTTGTAATTGTGAAATACAGTGAAAAATACACATTATTATTATTATACAACTTAAATACAACCCGCATGTTTATTATCACACCATACTCAACATGTTAATCCTAAAATGCTCACAGATAAGTTTACACATAATATTAAAACTATAATAGAGCATCAAACCCGCGTGTTTAATATAATACCAATCACATTACAATACAAACACGTTTTATTGATACCTAGTTATTAGCTTAAGATTAAGTAGGTTAGCTACAATATAGACACATTCGAGACCGTATTAGACACATAGTGACGAGGTGTTATAGACCTAGGTATTATTATTATAAAAAGAGCTCTACCATAACATTAATTATACTATGGACCTAGGTTAAGTAGTGGTAGTAAGCCTAAGACGAAATAACGTAAATTTATGTAGATACTAAAACACGGAGAAGGTGGTACGTACGAAATACAAATTAAATACCTAAATATTTTATTCAAAAATATTGATCCAAAAAGTGCCTAGTTTATAAAAAATAATTTAAGTCTTCTCTGGTGTACATTAAGGAGTAGGGTAAGACAATAGAAACAGTTATACCTCAAAGTAAATCATACCTTAAAACGGTAGGTATGGGATCGAAGATTGCCTAGTACTTTGCCTGCCAGAAGGAATTTCCCTCGTTCAGGAAAAATCAAGGCGTCAAAATAATATTTTTTAAACTTGAGTAAAGTATCTACATTCAAAATATTTTTTACTAAAAACATTGAAACTTATTAAAAACTAAACTGAATTACTTAAAATGTCGTTAAAAGTATTTAGTGAACTAATTTCGAATCGGAAAAACTGTAAACAATAATAATTTACTTACAAATTAAAAACAAAACAGATATGACAGCACAAAAAGCAGTAATAAAATAAATCAAATCTCGTGTGGTATTTCAGTAAGTCCGTAAGTCGATTGCAGGGATCGTGGGGAAAGCTGTCTCGGAGGATCTAGGGGGAAAAAAAATTCTAAAGAAATTAGCCTATGTCTGAGCCCTTCTCTGTGGTGACGACGTGTCGAGGGTAGCACAAGCTGGCCCAGGGATCTTTCAGCAGCATCCCCGTCTGAGTGTTGATGTTTTGCACTGCGCCTTCAGAAGACCAGTAGCGTGCCATCAACGCCTTCACTTTCATCCCTGTAATTTGAAAAGAGTAATCTTAAAATCACATCGTCTCAAATTGTACTACCGGAGATGAATGGACCTATCTGTCTTATTAGACAGACCTTACCTAGAGGCCTAGGCCCTTATTCATAAAAGTTATCGAACATCTAAACAGTTGTTTAAGTCTGTTTTTCATTACGAAACCAGACTTAAACAACTGTTTAGATGTTCGATAACTTTTTATGAATAAGGGCCTTAGAGTCTCATTAGAATATCTTTAAATGAGGAATTCTTGTAAATCTCGGAAACGGCTCTAACGATTTGCATGAAATTCGGGAACGGGGTCGATAAATCCATCTAGCTAGGGTTAATTTTTTGAAAAAGTCATACTAAAAATAAACGAGCAAAGCTCGGTCATCCAGATATTTTATAATAATGGAAAATATATAAAAGGGAGGCTGCTGTTACTGTCCACCATTCACAAACCTCCTAGTGGTCTCATCTAAAGGTATGGGGGATCTATTCGCACCCACAACGTCACAGATGTACTAGTTAATCTATGTATAGGTACATTATTTGATTGTAGCGGCACTAAAAATAAAAATGCTTTGCAACAAAATCGAAAAACGCAAAAAGAAAAGTGGTGCCATCTACAATGCCACAGGCGAACTATTCTTAGAAATTCTACATCGCGCAATCAGAGTTTACCACGATACTCGAATAGATAAAATATCCCGACATCAACTGTCGGGCAGTTGCCCACCATACACAATATCCGTCTGGTCTGAGGATCCTCCTTTACCATCACAGGTATGAGTGAACTTTACACCCTGTTCCTCATCCCCTAAATGATCATAGGCAAGGCGATGGAGTACCATCAAAACATCCAAACATACAAACCTTCACAAATATAATATTAGTAGGATAGTAGGATTTGCAATATTGTAAATTCCATTTAAAACAGCTAATAGTCCGCCTGACAGACAACGTAGCATACACCGCTGATTAACAGCATAGCATGTAACTTTGAACATTTACTTAAAGACCCTAAAAATATACAAAGAATGGATTTTACGAAATCAACTCCTTTGTTCTGCAAGTTGCAACGACAGCGGTGGCGGTATGGCAGCGTATCGAAGTTCACGCGAGCGAATGTGCTAGCTAACACGCTAAAAACCAATACCGAAATCGCATACCTAATTAAACTTCAGCTAAATACGTCAGAAATCAGGCATTCCGCGGCTCAAACAAGATGGCGGCTGCAAGGACCGTCCCTCCCCCTTCCCCAACCCCTACTCCCGCATGTCCTTCTGCACCCTTGAAGTACTTATTACGTATTGTCTTAGAAACGATATCCACTGCCAAAACTCTGCCTAAATGTTCATGAAAGATTTCGTGGACCTCAACAATAGATGAATTAACCCTACCCACTAATTAGCTTCTAGTTTAGAGACAATGAACGTGACCTTACGAAACGTAAACACTTGCCGCTCAACACGAAACTTACTTGAGAAACGATGAAAACACACTTTTTTCATAAGACATCATAATTACCTATGTACGACGAATGGGACCGAATAATTACGTATAGAGACAATGAGCTAGAACTTAACGAAACATACACCACACTCGACGCGAAACCTGCATGAAAAACGATGATAACATACAATTCCACTTACCTCCAAACATCATTGGCACTGGTACCGTATTCTCCTCGTTCGGAAGTGCTGCAACGGTCTTCGATAGCAAAGGGTGACAGATGGCTGCAACAGCACCGGACGCGACCGATCGCCGCTGGAGCCGCCGGAGAAAGGGCCCCTCGATAGCTGCACGTCGGTGTTCTGCGCAAGTGCAATTCAGGAAAAAAGTCTTCGTCTGTGTGCTTGTAGCAACCCGTTATGGACGTTTCAGACTTAACTGAATATCGTATGATGCTTAGGAAAATAAAACAAACCTGCAACAAGAAAAAAACTTGTGAAGATTTTTCACCGGTATTATCTTTATTCATTTAAGCATATTCGAAAATTCGATTTGTGTGCGAAAAAAGTACTTCACTGTGACGTCTTTCGCTCATATTTTGTTAATTTTAGGTTTTACGTTATTTTGTGTTACAACCAGTTTATTACTCGAGTAAAGCGATAGTAATGTACTGAATAGGTGGCGCTGGAAGGTGAAAGCGTACAGACGCCAGCACATCAAGCTACCCCAAACTGTCAAATTTTCCCAATTGAACATGAACCTTACGCTTATGCAATAAAGTTGAAAATCTATCAAAGATATTTGTAAGATTGGGGTAGCTTGATGTCCTGGCGTCTGTAGTTTGCCATTTTTCCTCGCAGGAAATCATATAGAGTTTTAAGAGGTGCGTTTTGGCACAGACATACTTAGTTTAGATCATGAGCCCCCTTATTACAGAACAAGGTTTTTCTTTAGGTATGGTTTAAACCATCGAGCCTGTTTTTGAAATAAGAACTTAGAACTGAAATAGAATTACAGCTCCTTTTTCAAAACTGACAATTTAGCACTGGACTAACTTGTCAGTTTTGTAATAGGAGCTGTATTTCGATTTCAGTTAGGTTCTAATTTAAAAACAGGCTCTAAGGTTTAAACCATACCTAAAGAAAAACCTTGTTCTGTAATAAGTGGGATAGAGTTTTAAGACAACTAGCTAACCCGACAGACGTCCTGTCTTAACTATGAATATTAAATTCGCAACTTTCTTATTTTTTTCTTCCATAAGAACCTTCTCCTGATAATAAGAAACACAATAAAAAAAGAATTAGCAAAATTGGTCTAACCCTTCACGAGTGATGTCGTGCATGATCAAGGTAAATAGAGATTCATTTTTATAAGATTTGTGTAAAAATAAACAATTTCAAAAGAATAATGAGGTGTTGAATTTTATATGGAGAAATCGTCGTTGTATCGGAAATCTATGGGATGAAGCCGCGAGCAACAGCAATTGGTGTCATTCACTAAATTATTACTTAGGTATTAGGCCCTATACACAATGAAGAAAAACGCCCCTTGCATGTGTGGAAAAAAATGCGTGACCACTAACTTTTCTCAGCTATGGGTAGGTATCTAGGGCACTATTAGTTTTACCTAAATGTGGCATTTACTTTTCTGTGTAGAATAAAATAAGTAATAAACTTGCCAGTGCATATTTTGACCTAAAACCAATACTTTACGAAATATTTTCAAAAAACAGATTTTTGCGACCTTTGACAGTTTTTGTTTCAATGTATCTGAAATCAGAATATCGGCTATAAGCAAATTTGCTGCTCAGATCATGACGTGGTTTATGCAGGGCTCCAGGGAGCACCGCAAACAAGGTTGCATTTGAGGAGCTTGGTGGTATTTGGTTGAATCTGGTTTAATGCCATATAATTTGGATGATTTAAGTCAATCTATTTATTATTTGTATGCATTTTCTACCATCACCATAAGCATTATTTTTCACGGTGTTTTCTTTAAATTGTTCATAAATATCTGCATTGGCGATTAACTGTGGGTCTATGGACATTGTGTTCTAGGCCTCTGCCTCGAGTCTTGCGGACAGCGGGGCGGGACCGGCAGCATCTAATGCATAAAATCAAATGGACCGGCCCTCGAAAACAGCGGCGCGGCAGCAGCGCGGGGATGGGCAATGAGCGGTGCAAGTGTGGTGTGTGGCAAATCTTTGCTTCCCAGCTTAACCACAGGGCAGTCACCTTTCCGGAATGTAAATGAAACTTGCGTGGAATTTGATACGCTTGCAGTAATTCTCCACTTTTGAAGCCCGCCATCGATTAACTCTAGTGCCTCCAGCAGCTCTCTTGAGGCTTCTTTGGATCTTTGTTGCTGTTTGTAGTGGCTTAGTCATCGGCAAAAGTAGCAATTGTTATATTTGAAATTTCGGGTATAACTCCTGTAAAGAGTATTGAGAACTGGGCCCAGAACAGGGCCTTGTGGACCTCCTACTCTTAATTCATTAACTCAGAGTTCTTAATCTCTTCTCTTACTTGGAACAGGTGACCTCATAGGTGACCTTTGACAGTCAATATATTTTTTGTCGGAATCGAATTCGCACACAGTATTGCAAATCTATAGAACATAGTTAAACTAATAAATAATATTGGAGTGTCTGTTTCTAATGTCAAAATAACTGTTTTTTACTAAATGCAAAGTATATACGGTAGGTTAAAGGCTTAAAAGATGGCGAGGGCGCAACTGCGGGCGAAAGCTAGTGCTTAAATAAAAATAATTCCGGTGAACAAGGATTTTTCTCGCCAACGAAGTCTGATTTCCCAAGGCTTAAAGAGTTTTGTCGGATGAAATGCTATTAAGTACCTCATTTGATGTTTTTTTTTTCAAAAATGCGTGAGTTGGACTCGGTCGTTACCAGTTTACCTATTATTGATGCTTGCATTTTAGCTTTAGCTTTATTGCTTGACTATCAACCGTCACGGCCTTGAATTTAAGCCAGTTCGGCTGTAGGGGTCGGTTGAAGCGATCGATGCGCACTCTAGCAAACACGCGGTCGATGCCCTGCCATAGCGAGTCACAACGTCGCTCTAAGCGGATTGTTGTATGCAGGTATTCTACTTCTTCAAGTCGATGCTAGATGACACGTGTTTTGTTTAATCCAAACCTTCGCCACATCCACGGCGTCATCGGTACAGGCACAAAAAGCAGGATAGGAGGTGAGTCATAGTTAGCGACAAGCCCCACAGCACATGCGCACCCTAACGCTGTTTCGGCAATGTAAAGCACTGTTACAATCGATAGGCTCCCGTACTTTGACCTCTTTGTTTGGCCCCAGTTTTCTGCAAAACATTCATAAATTAACCTTGACCCGCCGCCGACGGAGCTCTATTCGGATGGCTCAGGAAATCGATGCGAGGCTCGGCGAACATAACCGATCGAGGTTACGTTGTCAAATTGTAGGTACTTACTCGTATGATTAAACTAACTCATTATGAAAACGTTGTCGGTTTGTGAGATGCCAAAAGGGAAATTTAATTTTTGTTTCTTAATTATCATCATTCATCAGCATCATTTCAGCCGAAAGACGTCCACAGCTGAACATACCTAGACCCCGTGATTCCTCCGGCAATGAATAATCCTGACCTTGTGATGTCAAGGTCAGTACTTATTATTAAATATAAACACATATTTATTGTTCTGCGTAGATAAGAATTTATTGTTTAGAGTATTTTTTTAACTTTACGCACACAAAAAGGTACAAAGGCGAACTTTATGTCTTAGGCATTCTCCATCAGCTAACCATTGGGCACGCCACGATTGCGGCGGTAAGTCCCCTCTTTGAGGAGTGGTTTGAGAGACGGCATGGCGTCCTCACCTTCCGCCTGACGCAGGTCCTCACCGGACACGGTTGTTTCGGGAGGTTCCTGTTTCGGATAGGGCGGGAGGAAACGCCCGGGTGTTTCCACTGCGAAGATCGCCCTGAGGACCTCGTGGAGGCGATCGGCGGCGGCGATCTCTCGCGTCCGGCCCTGGTCTAGGTCATGGTACGGAGCGAGAGGGCATGGCGAGCCGTCACCTCCTTCAGCGAAGCAGTGATGCTCGCGAAGAGGGAGGCGGCGCACGTGAGGGAGAGGCAGTCTATGCGCCCTCGCGACCCTAGCCGCTGCAGGATACGGAGACGCCCTGGGCGTCAGGAATCCTAGGCCGATTTCCGGCCACCGTAGGCATGAGCTTGCGGACAGCGAGTAATGGGTAGCTCGCTGTCCGGTAAGGACCAAGCCCAAGTCGACGGCGCGTTGTGTTCCACGCGCCCCTCAAAGAGATGTCAGCACAAACCGAAGGGGCCTGCAAGGGCCGATGCCTGTCAGGGGTGCCGGTTTGTTCGAAAGAGATACTACAGCCCCTGGCATACGGGCTACTGAAGGAACACCGGTGGGTTTTAGTCAGTAAAAGTCTGACACGCCCTCCTGCTCTACCAAGAGCGGGAGAAGATATTTGATGATTTCCCACCCAAAAAAAAAAACAAAGTGTGGTCAAGAGATTAGATGGCAGTAGGTGATTTGTTTGACAGGAAAATTTTATTTTTTTTATGGGTAGGAGGCCCCGACAAATCAATTAGTAAATAAAACGGTAACCTTGACATCACCCATCGTTTCTCTAATGTCACTAATACCTTTAGGAATGCTCACAATACAGCTTCCACTCAGGCTGTATTGTGAGCATATTTTCGTCGCCGGCATGATGTCAAGCTTCATCAATGCATCTTTTGGCACGATTCAACTGTTTTCTTGGCTCTTTTCTGGTCAGTTTAGTTTGAGTGTGACATTTTTTTTAATATTATGAAAATCAAACTAATCTGAGCTTAAACTGACTTAGATTACAATTTTGCACCTACTTTACTTAACGCCTGGAAAATAAATCCCCACCATGCTTCTATTCAGACGCTATTTCATTGCTGCGTTAAATATGTCAGGCGCATTTATGTAAGACACGTAACCACGTCAATCACACACGAAATCTGCTAATATCGTATTAATAATATCGATCAATTGTCTTGCAACATACAGAAAATGACATTTCGATTCCATACCGTTGCATTGGTTTCTACAAAAACTTTTTTGGAAGTCGGTTGTTTTTTTTTTACTTTTTATTTTGTAACTTTAGAGTTTTAGTAAATTTCATCATGCTTGGTCACAATGCCTATTTATGCGATAGCAGCAATCGCGCTTGATTTGCTGTAATTTTTTGAAGAGTTTCGTTGTCTGTCTCCGAAACTCATCATCAGATCTATATGAAATGTATATAGGACCATTTCGGAACAAAACCCTTTCGAACAAAAATTTTGCAAATCCGTCTGTGTATGACGGAGTTATGCCCGAGTGCTCCTTCTTTTTGAAGTCGGTTAAAAACACGATACTGGTTGATACGTGTCCAGCAATGAAATAGCAGCTTTATGAGGTTTTCTGGTTGCATACGCATTAATCACTAACGATAACTGACGATAAAAAAGTTGCCCCAAAAAACTTGTTACGTCGACGTGCCCATATGGTTCTCCAGAGGGCCATTGTGGGCTGTTCTGTGATAAGTTAGTATTATTACTAACCCGATTTAAATTTTAACACTACCCGAAACATACAAATATACCATAATAACATGTACCTACCTAACTGTACCTAAATATTAATATACTAGCCTACTAATATATCAATCCATTATTTTGTTACTTTTTAAATGCTACTTTTTATTGTTTGTATTTTCTGTCCGTGCCTCATATAAAATATAAGCTCTCCGATAAAATGTAAGCAGTCCTTTTTATTGCAGCCCTTGCCGGACGACTGAGCGGGGTCCGGGGTGAGTGTCGCTATTGGAAACCCAAGGGAGTGGTGTGAGGGATATATTGATCGTTCACCCAATACACCACCCACAAATTATGAGAAACCAATATGTCTATGAATACTGTATGTACCACTCTTGTTCTATATGTATCTTACGTAACGATCAGAACAAAAGGTTATTGTTGTAGGTATCTTAATGTTGGGAGCTATATATCTATTTAGGTAGGTTTATGTAATTTACCTGTGTTAAATAATTGTATATTAAATAATGTGTTAAGTAATTTACCTTGTAAGGTACGAAGTACAGTCGCCATCACCCAGCTCCTGCTCTTAGGGAAAGGGAACCGAATTTCGGAGGGTGCTTAATTTCAGATTTAAAAGGGTTCGTCGATAGATGACGTTACTTTGTACAGAAGATATTTAATATCTTCTGTACAAAGTAACGTCATCTATCGACGAACCCAGTTACTATTAATAGGAACATAAATGGGAGTACTTTCATCGATCTCTCTGACAAAATGGTGAGAATACAGTCACGTTTGTTTTTTGTCTTCACTGAACTGCATTTCTATTTAATTTTACTTAAAAAAATGATCGGTGTTTCCTATCCAACTCTAGGCCGAAACAAACTCAGAGGTAGGTAAGTAGGTAGGTACCTTTTAAAGTCCAGACATAACTTTATAGATTATTGTCTGAAATGGTACGAAGAAAGAACGACACAGATTTGAGTGGACCTGCAGGATTAGCATGACGCGTCTTATTTCTACTCTAGTGTAGAATAGGAATCGCTCGTCTACATTTCTCGGTATAAAACGGTCAACTGTCTATAAGGAAACATCATTTTTGTCTACTCTTCCGATGACAAAACGCTTGTCTACGGTTCTCGTGCTAAGCCTACTTTATATACCTACTGTTCTCATGGTATATATGTGATGCAGAGTAATAAGGAAAATGTTGTGAGGGAATATCAATGTGGATCACTACAATGAGTTGGCCACTATTAGAGAAGTGTGAAAGATGTCTTCTTTCTATCTCTATCATACATCCTCCCCATGTGGCCCCAAATTAGGGAAAAGCCTTCTGCATATGCTGCCGTCCTTTAACTACCAAGGAGTTAACCCTCACTTGGTCAATTTTTACTTTTTAATAGAATCTAAAAGAGTTCACAATTCTCTATCTTACTGTACGTATAACAAACATTTTTACAAGTCAAATAGTTCCCAAGATATTATGAGAGTTTGTAGGCCGTTAACTGGAAAGGAATCTTTAGGATACACAGAAAGAAATATCATTTGATCAGGGCCTGATCTAAGGGGGGCAAGCCGAGCAAATACCCAGAGAGCGGCTAAAATGAGGGGCGGCAAAATATATACTTACTTAAAAACAGTGTTGTACATACTTCGTAGCACGACCATGAACGCATTAATCATAACTTTAGATGGTAAAAAAATCCTTTTAATTTGTACTATTTCATACTATTCCATACAGCACCCTAATTGCGTAACTCACGATTCATCATAATCTGTTTCGTTTTGAAACGGATTGTTATACCAATGCTTCATATGTTCGAAAAATGTGTCTGCTCAACAACGTTAATAACGCAATGAATAATGTTGAACTGTCAAAACGAAACCGAATATGATTCATCGTGAGTTTACGCAATTAGGGTGCTGGTTAAAAGTTGATGAAACAGAAACATGCCTAAAAATTTGTACTCAATCAAAGTCAAAGTATTTATTGGTGTGATTTTCGGTAATACAAGGTCTTATAGTTAGGTTATGGTAACTCAAAAAACTACCCATTAGGACATACACTATTTAACAACATAAGAATTTATAATCATAATTATAAACAAATTAACCGAAATTTAAATATTTGGTATACAACCAATTTCTATAGAACATTTAGCTAGTTAATTAAAATATATAAATATTCAGAACACAATAAAATTAATAAGTCAAGTTTTTGAATTTTCAAGCATAAATTTATAATCAAAGTGCATTAATAAACTAAATTAAATATTTAGTTTATTAATACACTTTGTCAATGGTTTAATAGCATTTTTCAATTAAAAAATATTTAGTCTCCGTTTAAATTGTGTCAAGTTTAAATCTGTCATTTGGTATTTTATTGAATACTAGCTGCGCTCCGCGGTTTCACCCACGTAGTTTTCGATTCCGTGAGAACATCGGTATAAAAAAGAAAATGCTCTATCCATTCCGCAGTCGGGTAAAAACGATTGAAAATAAGAATGAAATATAAATACATGTAAAGAATCATTGCAAGGCTACGCTTTCAACTATATTTGATGTACTATTCGTTTGAAGCAACGTTAGTTATAACGGCCGCACGGGTCGATCGATCAGGTTAAGCTACGCTTGCCGTGGTTGGTCCGTGGATGGGTGCCCATCTTAACATATCAAGACCCCTCCGTGCCTAGGAAACACGTTAAGCCGTTGGTATCGGCTCTCATTCATGGTATTTTGACAGTCGTTACGGGTCGTCAGAAGCTCGAAAGTCTGAAAATCAGTTTTGTCAAGTACCAGTTACCAGTAACTGGGTTGTGGAAGGCAGATAAGCAGTCGCTCCATGTAAAATACTGGTATTCAGCTGCATCCGGTTAGACTGGAAGCCGACCCGAACATAGTTGGGAAAAGGCTAAGCAAATGATGATGATTCTTTTGAAGCAAATAAATAGATTTTCCAGAGATCCCCCGCGAGGCAGGCTAACGTATAGTTGGTCATGGGAGAAGCATTATTTTCTTCAGTCGATGCTGACCAGTGCAAATATTTGTTTCAGTAATTTATTACTAGTTACTGCAAATTATACTTTAACCGGGAACCCTTTGCAGGCTCCGTATCCGCCCTCCGGATACGGAAGCCATTGAGGCGGAGCTGTACGAGGGGTACAGAGTGGCGAAGACCGCCCTGCGAGACGAGATGCTGCGGGCCAGAGTAGTGACCCGCGAGGAGTCGCTGGAGACTCTGAACAGAGACCCGTGGGGACGCCCCTACAAAACGGTGCGAAACAAGATCCGCCCGTGGGCTCCCCCGCTGACGCAGAGTCTCCGGCCTCATCTCGTGCAGGACGTGGTGAGCGCTCTGTTCCCCTCGCGAGGGGAGCACGCTCCCCCGCCTATGGCTCCGCCTCCTGCGGTGCCCGATGCGGACCACACCGACGACGACGACGACTCTCCAGAGGTGACCGAGGTAGACCTGAGAGTGGCGGTACGTAGGCTGAATGCCAAGAATACCGCCCCAGGACCCGACGGCTTGCCCGGCAAAGCCTGGGTCCTGGCCTTGCAGGCTCCTGGGCCTCGACTAAGAGGGCTCCTAAGCGCATGCTTGGAGGAGGGCCAGTTTCCGCTTCGTTGGATGACGGGGAAACTGGTCCTCATTAAGAAGCCGGGGCGCCCAGCGGACTCTCCGTCCGCTTACCGGCCCATTGTGCTGCTCGACGAGGTGGGCAAGCTCTTTGAGAGAGTAATTGCAGACCGCCTCGTCGAGCGGCTGGTGCGGGTGGGGCCGGATTTGGCGGAGAGCCAGTTTGGTTTCCGCAGGGGGCGCTCCACGGTGGACGCCATCATGCGCGTGCGAGCCCTCACGACGGGGGATGCTGTGGCCCGGGGTGGGGTCGTCTTGGCGCCGCCGACATCGCCAATGCCTTCAACACCCTGCCCTGGAGTTGCATAAGGGAGGCACTCCGGTATCACCGGATGCCGACCTACCTCTGTCGTGTGGTCGAGGCCTATTTGACGGACAGGGCCGTCATCTACCCCGGTCACCTCGGAGAGTGGAACCGGCGAGAGATTTCGTGCGGTGTCCCACAGGGATCGGTCCTGGGGCCGTATCTGTGGGACATCGGGTACGACTGGGTGCTGCGCGCCGACCTCCCTAGCGGCGTCAGTGTAGTCTGCTACGCTGACGACACGCTGGTCCTGGCGCAAGGGAGGTCGTACCAGGCGGCGGCCGACTTAGCGACACACGGGGTTGCGACAATCGTGGATAGGATCCGGCAACTGGGACTCGAGGTGGCATTGCACAAGTCCGAGGCCATGTGGTTTCATGGTCCTCGGAATGCGCCACCGACGGGTTCCCAGATAACGGTGGGAGGGGTTCACATCGGCGTCGAGTCGACGATAAAGTACTTGGGACTCGTCCTCGACAGCCGGTGGAACTTCGCGGAGCATTTCCGCCGTTTGGCTCCCAGACTGGAGCGGGCCGGGGCTGCGTTGAAGCGGCTCTTGCCCAATCTAGGGGGGCCAAACGCCTCCTGCCGGAGGCTCTACGCGGGGATCGTGCGGTCCATGGCCCTATACGGGGCGCCGGTGTGGGCGCCTACATTGAGGCGCCAACCAGCTCGCAAGCTGAGGGCGTCCCATAGGGTCATGGCGATCAGGATGATCCGGGGATATCGCACGATCTCCGGCGAGGCGGCGGGCCTCCTTGCCGGATTACCGCCATGGGATCTGGAGGCAAAGGTCCTCGCGCAAATATGGGAGTGGCGCGAGGAGGCCAAACGCCGGGGCGTAAGTCCGCTGCCGCAGGAAATCGCGGCACAGCGGACAGAGCTCCGGCGGGATCTCATGGTGACATGGAGAGAGCGATTGTCGCAACCCAGTGCTGGGCACGCCACGATTGCGGTGGTAAGTCACCTCTTTGAGGAGTGGTTTGAGAGGCGGCATGGCGTCCTCACCTTCCGCCTGACGCAGGTCCTCACCGGACACGGTTGTTTCGGGAGGTTCCTGTTTCGGATAGGGCGGGAGGAAACGCCCGGGTGTTTCCACTGCGAAGATCGCCCTGAGGACACGGTGGAGCACACGGTGGCTGTCTGCCCTGCTTGGGCGGAGCACCGCCGTGTCCTCGTGGAGGCGATCGGCGGCGGCGATCTCTCGCGTCCGGCCCTGGTCCAGGCCATGGTACGGAGCGAGAGGGCATGGGGAGCCGTCACCTCCTTCAGCGAAGCAGTGATGCTCGCGAAGAGGGAGGCGGCGCACGTGAGGGAGAGGCAGCATATGCGCCCTCGCGACCCCAGCCGCCGCAGGATACGGAGACGCCCTGGGCGTCGGGAATCCCAGGCCGATTTCCGGCCACCGTAGGCATGGGCTTGCGGACGGCGAGTAATGGGTAGCTCGCTGTCCGGTAAGGACCAAGCCCAAGTCGACGGCGCGTTGTGTTCCACGCGCGCCTCAAAGAGATGTCAGCACAAAAAATGATGGGGCCCGCAAGGGCCGATGCCTGCCAGGGGTGCGGGTTTGTTCGAAAGAGACACCACAGCCCCTGGCTTAAGGGCTACTGAAGGAACACGGGTGGGTTTTAGTCAGTAAAAGTCTGACACGCCCTCCTGCTCCACCCAGAGCGGGAGAAGTTATTTGATGATTTCCCACCCAAAAAAAAAAAAAAAAAAACCGGGAACCCTTTTCGGTCACCTTGCGTTTTAAACCCCGATTTCACGCAATTTTATTATGAAACCAATAATACGTGTAACTGTGAATTGTTTCGTAATCTGTAAGATATTTAAAAAATTAAATATTTTGTACTTAAATTGTAATTTTTGACTCTTCCGACTTAAAAGGTTGACCCCTGACCTAGGCAAATCCGTCGGTGTCATTGGACTCATTGGAATACGCGGAATGTGTGGGAGCTGTCCGGCTATGGGACGTATATATGTACGAGTATATGTTAGTATTTTGAGAGATTCAAAATGCGGTTTGCAACTTTCCGTTGGTTTAAGACTACCTACATATTGACCTAATGCACCTCTTCTGTGCTTTAAAAATGTTATTTTTCTCGCAGAAATTTGCCCAAAAATTACTCCGTAACGTAATATGGAATCTACATAGCCCTATGTAATACGCAGCTACACCTGCTGCCTGATTAACTATTTCCATAAGTTTATTATAGAGCAAAGGCGAACCTACATTCCTAATTCATTCTTTAGGTACATTCTTAATTTTGTTATAAGAATTGATGCATGTTGTTTCCAAGTCAGTTTGGAGTCAAGCCTAGAAATTTTATATACTTCTTCAATTTTGTTAGCGTCAAATGTTATATTTATGTCAGGGGTGGTCAATCTTTGTCGAAACTGCATAATTTTAGTTTAGTTTAAATTTAATTTGAAATTATTATCTTCAAGCCAGCTAATTGATTGTTGCAATGCGTCTTTGATGTCAAACTCATAGTTTATATTTTTATTATTTCTTACAATTATCGTGCTGTCATCAGCAAAAAGAACCATAGGTTAAGAGACGTGTTTTTAAAAGTCATATAGGTAAGCTAAAAACAAAGGCGGACCCTGCCCTGTGGAACGCCTAAAGTTATTTTAAGCTTTTCTGAAATTTATTTTATATCTTTTTTACAAATCCGTCTTATTTCCGTACACTGTGTTCTATTGTATAATCGACACATTTGAATTATGACCCACCATAAGCTTATTTTCTTACTGACATTCAAATACAATTAGGTCGACATTCGCGTACACATACATTTCCATGGGAACGACCTTGTTTTCTGCCATAAAAATATACCGAAATATACAGAGAATTATCGGAAGTAAAACGCTTAAAAAACTAGAAAAATTAAAATGTTGAACTTATTATTATTTAACAATAGTTAATATCGGGTGTAACTACCTAACTACCATTGCTTGCAATAACAGCCAATAGTCTCAAACGCATTGATCCAATAAGGCGACTCCAAACGTCGTCGTAACGTGCCGCAAAATATCGAGTTCCAGTAAACGGATTTTCTTCGTAATGATGACGCATGTCGGTTTTCTGTTGATTCGTGATTTGACGAACGCCATAATTATATCTTCCAGAGTATCCTCTTCTTCATATCGCTTGTTCCATGGTTCCAGGTGTTTAGAGATGTCCACTGTGTTTCGAGATTATACCTCCCCCTTAACTCTCGAGATATTTCTCGTATACCGTAGCGTTGCTTACTGAGAACTATAATCCGAGCTCTTTGTCTTGCCAATATACGATATAAATAATAGGTCTTTACCTATGAAATTGCCGTTTTGTATGAAAAAATTTAAACGAATTTTTTTCATGAATTTTTTATTTGTATTAATCGAAGTAATCACCCATGCAATCAATGCATCTTTGCCATCGCAGTGGCAGTTTATTGATGCCCTTCTTAAAGAAATCAGCTGGACGGGAGGCAACAAATTCTTCAAAGGCATTTTGTACTGCCTCTCGGGTATTAAATTTTTTTCCCGCCAAGAAGTTATCCAAATTCTGGAAAAAGTAGTAGTCTGTAGGCGCAAGGTCTGGTGAGTAGGGCGGATGACAAAAAAAACAGATAACACCTACACTACAAACGACGCTGAAACAAGCGAACTACTTCTAACCACCCACTTCCCAGGATGCCAGATTGCCACCCAGCAAAGCTGGGAACCACATAGGGAGAGGGCCACGAGTAGCCTGGATTGGGAGGTGGCGTTAGAAGTAATTGACAAAGACAAGATAACATGGGCAATCAACACCTTCTTACCTTTCAAGGCAGCAGGGCTGGACGGTATTTTCCCAGCTCTGCTCAGGTGGAGCCAAGATCTACTGGCTGATTACCTCCTTAAGGTATTTCGAGCCTGCCTGGCCCACCGCTACATCCCCTTGAACTGGCGGGAAGTAAAAATAATTTTCATACCGAAGCCGGGCAGGGGTGACTACACCCAACCCAAGTCTTTTAGACCCATAAGCCTCTCCTCGTTCTACCTGAAGACACTGGAGAGGCTGGGGGATAGGAAGATTAGGTCCCAAATTTCGGTACATAGACCCTTACATCCTAATCAACACGCCTACTGTGCAGGCAAATCAACTGAATCAGCACTCCATAGCGTAGTTTCACGCATAGGAAGTGCTCTTAAAGCAAAAACCCCAACCCTAGGCGCCTTCATTGATATAGAAGGTGCTTTCGATAAAACTAACTTCGCCAGCATCGAACAGGCACTTGCCACGCACGGTGTTGCGCGAACACTCATAGAATGGATCAATAACATGCTAAAATACCGTGCTATTCGATTTACCGTGAACACCACCACGCGAGGTATCGTAAGTAGAGGCTGCCCACAGGGTGGGGTGCTGTCACCACTACTGTGGAACTTGGTCGTAAATGAGCTCATCGCAGAGCTCAACGCCAGCAGTCTGTACTCGGTGGGATACGCGGACGACATAGCAATTTTAATCTCGGGGAAATTTGAGGGCATCTTGTGTGATCTCATGAGAAGTGCCTTCAAAATAATCGAGAGTTGGTGCACGAAACACGAACTATCGGTTAACCCCTCGAAAACAGAACTAATAATGTTCACCAACAAAAGAACCCTGGGACCCCATAGGCTTCCAAAACTCTTCAACACAGAACTAACACTCAAAGACGAAGTCAAGTACTTGGGGGTGATCCTTGACAGCAAACTGCTCTGGAACAAGCATCTTGACTACAAACTCAATAAAAGCACAATTGCACTATACCAATGTAAAAAAATGTTAGGAAAAACATGGGGGCTTTCTCCGAAGATTACCCTGTGGCTATATAAAGCGGTGATCAGGCCAATGTTGGCTTATGGCGCTCTGGTTTGGTGGACGAGGACCGAACTCTCGACCACCATTACTAGACTACAGCGCTTCCAACGACTGGCCTGTTCAGCTACCACTGGCTGCATGAGAACCACCCCAACAGCAGCCATGGAGATAGCCCTTCAATTAACTCCCCTGGACCTGTACATACAGCAGGAGGCCGCACTAGCTGCTATCAGGCTAATGCATCTGGGCATATGGGGCAAGAATTTAACCAGCCCACACGCTAAAATCCTGGACCGGGCGATTGAGTACCAGCCACTCATCGCTGCCCCGTGTGATAGAACACCAAACCAACCTATGTTCAACAAAAACTATATTATACAAACAGTAGAGGAAGAAAGGGATCAGTCGGGAGCCAATGAAGTGCGCATCTACACAGATGGCTCAAAAACACAAAACGGTTCAGGTGCTGGCGCACACTCCCTTGACCTCAACATCAACTTTCACATACCGCTAGGCACACACAGTTCAATCTTTCAGTGTGAATGTGTTGCCTTAACACAAGCCGCTACAGCAGTAAAGCGCTTAGGCATCCGGAACTACGGCATTAAATTTCTATCCGACAGCCTATCTGTGCTCAAAGCTTTAGAAAACAAACAAACTAACAACAAACTAATTTTTGAGTGCCATCTTGCCCTGGAGAGTTTAGCGACGTCCAATCGTATTGCACTCCAGTGGATCAAAGGGCACAGTGGATCTTTAGGCAATGATGCCGCAGATGAACTTGCGAAGAGAGGCTCTGATATGAAAGTGCTAGGCCCGTACCCACTTCTCCCCCTGCCTTTCTCACAATTTCGTGCGTGGATTCGCCAAAGGTCGACCGAACTCCATAACAACAGATGGTCACGGGCAACAGACTGTAGACAGTCAAAATTGGCTTTACCAACTGTACACCCGCGATTAACCAAAAAAACTTCTCAGCCTGAGCAGAAATAACCTTAGAATAATAATAGGAACAATTACGGGCCATAACACCCTTAACAAACACCTTTTTAACATAGGCGCCACAGACAGCCCGCTTTGCAGGGGCTGCCTTGACGCCGAGGAATCAGCCGCCCACGTCATCCTGGAATGCGAGGCCGTGGCTTCTCAACGCGAAGAAATCCTCGGAACAGTGAGGTCGCTCCGCGAAGCCTGTGAAGCTCCCAGGAAGCTTCTGTGCTTTTGGGCGGAGCTAGGCTGGCTCTGCTAGCCAGCATCCCCACGCACAACGGACCGAATGGGAGTCTACGTGCGGAAAAGGGAGTCCCATCATCATCATCATTAGGGCGGATGACGGAGAGCTTCCAACCCCAGTTCTTGCAACTTGGAGACCGTCTGCTGTGCAGTATGAGGTCGCGCGTTGTCGTGCAGGAGCAGCGGAGACGAGCGATTGACCAATGCTGGTTGGAGATGCGCCAGCTTCTCCATCATTGTGTTCAGTTCTTCACAGTACACATCTGCAGTAATGCTCACCCCGTTTGGTAAGAAGCTGTGATGAATCACACCGGCGCTAGACCACCAAACAGTGACCATCACTTTTCTAGGGGTAAGTTTTCGTTTAGGGCATTGTTTAGATGCTGAACCAGGATCCAACCAACTTGCTGAGCGCTTACGGTTATCAAACAGAATCCATTTTTCATCGCAGGTAACAATGCGGTTCAAAATTCCTTCATTTGTGTGTCTGTTGAGCAGTGCAAGGCACGTCTCGACGCGTACTTCGCGCTGGCGATCATTGAGTTCGTGGGGCACCCATTTGTCAAGCTTTTTTACCTTGCCAATTTGACGCAAATGGACCAATATTGTTTTGACGCTAACGTCGAAAGCTGCTGCTAATTCAGCCGTAGATTGTGTATCATCAGCTTCCACAATCGCCTTTAATTCGTCATTGTCGACCAAAGTCTTCGGACGACCGCGAGGTTCATTTTTCAGGTCGAAATTTCCAGAACGGAAGCGAGCAAACCAATAACAGGTGGTGCGTTGGTTTGTAGTGTTAGCTCCGTAAACGTCGTTGATGTTGCGTGCCGCTTGTGCCGCGTTGCTGCCACGACGGTACTCATATTCCATAATTACTCGAATTTTTAACGTATCTGGGATGACGAAAAAGATTGAAATGCGATGAAAATGTAACACTAATCAATAAAGAAATGACTACTTTTAGAAAAAAAATCCATGTTTTTAAAATAAAATTAATTTGAAATTAGAATTCTTAGCCAAACAAAAATTATTTTGATTTGAAATGGCCAGTACTGCAGAACGGCAATTTCATAGGTAAAGACCTAATAGAAACGAACTATTTTTTATTCTCATAGGAATTATTATTTGACAACAATTTCTGAGTGACTTTTTGATGCTTTGTCATTTCATACTCGAAAGAGTTCGGAACATGGTTTAAAAAAAAGAAACGTTTCTTATGAGTTATACCAGTTAATTCCAAAGAGTTTGGATTCAAAAACGATTATGAATGCTTAATCTAAAATATTATCTATTGCTGTGATGACAAAGGTTAAAATTGCATTGATCTTGGACCCGTATTGACATAGCTTGCTTAATATTTAAAACGTCCTAAGTGCGGCATGCACTGTAATCTTTGTTATTTTGACGGTTTCAAACGATTTATCGTCAAAGTGGGTCATGATTCAAAATTGTCGACTGTACCTATAAATATGACTTGATATTGTGTTTCGTGAAAAAGGAATCTATACGGCGATAAATAGCCTTCTCAAATATTTTTGATATTTTAGGTAGGTACTGGTTTAATGGCAATGGGTCTGTAGTTAATACCAGTTTTATCATGTTTTTTTTTTTTTAAAAGGCTTAGTTATAGTTGGTTTTATTTTATCAGGATATATTCCTTTCGACGTGAAAGAAGGACAAACAAACATCTAGTACATAATTTTGTGTAAATTAAAATCTTGCATTTAACGCCATCTAGTATCAAGTATAAAAATCATATACATACAGGCTTAGGTAAAGCCAGCTTAAATGTTTTTTTGCTTTTGTAACAATTTATGAATTTACAACAATTGACCAGTGATGAAATAGGAGTACCTACATAATGAGTACAAATTTTTAGGCATGCTCTCGTTTCATCAACTTGTAAGCCAGCTGGAATGTTAGCGTGGTCGTGCTGGGAAGGAATCTTGCCAGCACGACTTGTATATCTACCTACGATAGTTGAGAGGTAAAAAATTTCTAATGATTGATTTAAATATCAAAAATTAAAAGTAGATATTTTATTACCATCTAAAGTTTTAATGAAAGCATTCATGGTCGTGCAGGTCGTGCTACGAAGTAGGTACCTACAACACTTCAAACATCAGGTCAATGGTGCATACGGTACAACGGGCACTTCACTTCTCATTTTTTTTATCTAGGTACTTGTTCAGAAGCCGTAGTAGACTAGTTAGATAGCCGCAGTAAATTATACGATTAAAACATCATCATCATCATCTGCCTAGCCTTTTCCCAACTGTGTTAGGGTCGGCTTCCAGTCTAACCGGATGCAGCTGAATACCAGTACCTATTTTACATGGAGCGACTGCCTATCTGACCTCCACAACCCAGTTACTGGGTAATACGATACCCCTTGGTAAGACTGACTATTTGGGCTTCTGTCAGAGATCCACAAACGACAGCCGGGACCAACGGCTTAACGTGCTTTCCGAGGCACGGAGGGGTCTTGGTATGTAAAGATGGTCACCCATCCACGGACCAACCGCGGCAAGCGTAGCTTAACCTGATCGTTCGACCCGCGCAGCTATTCTTACTTAGCCACAAGTTAAAACAATATCATATAATATCATCCATCTTTTGAATAGCAAGCTCATGCCTTATAATATGGTGTTAGTGTTAAGGAGCGGCTAAATAGCTAGATAGGGCCCTGAATTTGATGTGTCCTACAGTGACAATCAGTAACTGGAAAGGATTGTTAAGGATAAACAGAAAGAAATATCAACTGATGTTTTCTACAATCAGTAACCAAGTATCACATTTTTTAAGAAATAACGATTCGCGCGTTTTTTGCCATTTTCTCGGAAACAACTTGTCTAGTTTAAGGACGGCAGTATAGTATTTCCCATAGAAATATGTATTTCCCTTATTTCTGGCTACATCTTTCAAGCTATTCTATATCTATTGTTCATTTGGTCTTCTTCATACTTTCCCTCAGAGCCGTCGGTACTCATATTCAGAATTTTGCCCGCACCTCCACTACTGAAGGACGAATACTGTTATTTTCAACACTATTGTCATTAATAGTCTTAAATATAAGAATAATTGCAATAAATATTCTAAGTAACAGTGCTTTTATAGGTTTAGGGAGAAAGATACTCTTTTCATCCCATTTTCACCCCTCTGAATGGGTGAATCCATTTGGGATTTACATTTTATATATCTCCTAATATCCCTATCTAGTTCCAATGCAGGAATAAACATCAACATGTTACAAAAAAAACTTCCTTTATTACCATATAATCAAACAGTATAACACCTTGTTAAAATATAATCTTGATAATACTACCACCAATGCAAATTTTCTTATATAGAACTAACTTAGGAGACAAAAACAGAATTTGTCTTGTTCTAATAACAATTTACCTAAGGTTAAATACTTAAATATAAATAAATAAAGTGTTGAAATGTCCCCTTGGACTGGTAACTATAATAAAAATATATTTATTTTGCTGTGTCTCAGAAATCAGTCTCTACAATCACCATTAAACACAAAAAAAGCCAATCTTATATTTTTACCCGACTGCCCCAGGAGGGTAATGTTTTGGTTATATTTAAGGTATGTCTCAACTCAAATACAAAATATTTATTTATCTGCTAAAAACAAATAAAATAGTGTTATCTATGCTACTATTTAAGATCACAACTTACTCTAAATATAGAGAGCTAAGGAGACCAAGGTATATCTTCAGAAATTTATTTAATTACTGTTGACAATAAGCAGTAGTAACAAGTTATATAGTATTGTACAAAGGGCCGGTGTCCACAATTCTACAACCAAGCCCGTATATTGTGTTATTGTTGTTTCAACTGGTTCAACTGTGTACAACTGGTTTTACTATTTATCATCACATCTGTATTCCTCACAATTTTAAATCATCCTTCTTGATTCTTTAAATTTCTTTAACACTGTCACCAGTACAAATATACATAAGATTACTGCTACTATACATTACTATGGCTGTCATTTTCAAAACTAGGAAATCATGATCAATGTCTAAAAATTACAACAAATTATTGATATAGGAAATAGTGCACTTTGTACTTATTACTTTATCTTATTAAACTGTACCCTTAGATCACACATTTGTAACATTCACAAGCTATCAACTTTGATTTAAAGGTTTAAACGCTAAACTGCTAAATGCAATTCTGTCACTAAGATTTTTTTTGAATAGAGATCATTAAATCACTTTTATGTTCAAGATTGTCATGTTCATTTATTCATAGCTAACACAAAACCCACACCCTTTTACTGTTATCACAATAAATACAATTAGATTGCTATACTCCTGAAGTAGTCATAACGGGTACGTCGCTGATCCTGTAGCTGCCCTATTTTAGAAGCAGTGTCACAATCACGACACACACCGCAGAATGTACTTGTAATCACATGGAATGGGCTGCGGTAATACAAATTGGGGTCTTCTAGCTTTTTATTCTTTTTGTGGCAGCGGACATGCAGGAACACCTCCAGTACCATGAGAATGACACAGAAGAGACCAGGAAACATCATCAGTGATGGTATTAGCAGCAAGCGGTGGCTGATTTGGTTGGAGCCAGCTATGATGTTAGCTTTTAATGACTGGAACTTCTTTGTCTTGCTCATGTAGCCGCGCGGGAATTTCAAGTACTTAGCCTCGCGTTCCCGGGTATCAAGAGGCTTTCTTATATTTATAATAGGTGGTGACATATTTTCAAGTAACGGTTCGCCAGTCTCGTCGTTTATATCGTATGTTACAATTTCGCCAGTCTCATCGTCGTAGCAGAACCTCCGCACAGGGCCTCTATTTCTTGTATTCATTTCTGTAAATAGAGCACGCTGAATTTAAAATTCAATTTCACTAATTTATTCATAGAATAAGAAATACAAAAATCAATAGAAACTTAAAATATAGCCTTGGTTGAACTTACTTTGTTGTCCTTTACTCTTATATACAGCGTTAATTACCGATTTCTGACCACAAAATAATATTTTATGTATTAATCAAAAACTAGAAACTAAAACAAATAATGACATGACAACTACTCACTACTCAGTATTGCCAATGGCAATTAGTCTTGTGCATGAAGATATAGATATCTTCATGGTCTTGTGTAGTTCATGAACGATGAACGAATAGGAACCGTTTCTTTGCACTGAACTAAAAGAAACGTTTCCGAATGCTGACTTGTAATCGGTCTATTAGTTCTAATAGCTCCTCGTGTCCGAACAAGAATGAGAATGATAGCGAGCGACTGATTTGACTGATACGATTTCAATTTTAAACGTTTCTGAACGAGAACGAGAAAGAATAGCCGACGAATGTCGATGATACCCGACGAGACTCGACCGACCGACCGAACTCGCTAGAATGAGATGCGCGTTATAATATCAATAGACTAACGTATGTCAATGCCATAATGGCTATTTTTGCTTATCACCCGAATAAAATGATGCAAGGTAAGTTGTGTTCGCAAATAAATTATAAGTTTACTATTTATGTATGTACCTACCTATAAATTTTCTAAGTGATAGATTAGAATGACAGTCATAAGCCTGTTCAAGTATGAAGGAAAATCAAATAGGTATTGTGTAAAATCATTTATTACAATAATAGGTACTATAAATTGTGAACAAATAATGTAGTTTAACCGAGATAGTTTTTACCATTTAAAAAAAATGTATAGCTTGATGTGTAGCCGTGCGGACCTAGACTTTTTGTTCTGTGATGTGATCTATGGAAGTACTGACAGAGCGAAGACCGAATAGAGCCAATAGAACTAATAGAATGAACTAATTCACTGACCAAAATGAACTAGTACGGAGCGATCTTAAAAATGACCGAGCAGGCACAAGACTAATGGCAATGCCAACTGTTTTGAGTGGTCTCGAACGTCATAGAGCGAGATCGGTAGAATTGCCAGCTAAAAACGGTATATTTGTACCCAAAATCGGTAAATGACAAAAAAAGACAATCAAATTCATTTATTTATTTAAAAAAACTTACAGACTAATTTATAACAATCATACTTAAGTAAGTATAATTATTTATGATACCAATATTCTTTGGCCATAGCCGCGGTCATCTTCGAATTGATTTCAAAATCATAACAATTAGCTGTATTAAAGAGTCCGTTTTGAATGTAATAGACCAGTGATTGATTCAGTAGACAGCCTATTTCGCTGCTTTGTTTTCAAAAGATTAAAATGTGAAAATATGCGTTCAACGTTAGCGGATGAATGGGGAAGTGATAAAATATAAAAGATGAAATTAGATATCAAAGGAAACATTTGAGTTTCATCGCCACGCTTTAGTAAACTTACTTCATCCCAAAATAGTTCTACATCATCAGGAAATGTTTTGATTTGTTCACAAATGCGCCACTCTGTATCAATTTCCTGGAAATCATTGTTGTGAACAATATTGGGAAAGAGCCTACTCACAGGAACTATCGAAGCAGTTTTGCCAATTTTAACATTTTTTGGATCAATTATGTCTAAATCTTATATTGGGTTATTTTTTAATGGAAACCGCGTGGTTATTTGCTTACAAGCTTCGACATAAAAACCTAGGCATCTGCATTTAAACAAATTTACTTGATCTGAGGTTAGATTTTCTGAACCATTAGACGCGAAAATATTTTTGAATCGTTAGATTATAAACAACGCGGCAACGTTCAACGTACGTTACTGTACGTCTGTACATACATACGTTCAACGATGTTCTTTCGTGTTGTCTGTGGTGTCGGTAACGGTTGCGAGTTCAATTGTTTTTCCCATTTCAAAAAATGCCCAACGCGCCTAAAGAAGTTTTCTCTTCAAAAAACCCAACATTATCATGAAATCCAATATAAAATACAATCCTACTATAATATTATAAAATTAAATAGCCTTTTCATTAGAGATTGGAGATATTTAGATATTTCATATTTCGTGGCTGAAGTTTTGGCTTGTCTTTTATATACGGGACTCTTAATTCTTTTTTTGTGCATCGTACTTATTATGTTGAACGATCTCACGAAGTTTTCGGTTTAGGAAATTAAAAAAAAAGTGAAATAAAATTATCAAACTTTGATTGAATAACCTCAACTTAGTAGGTAATTAGGAATGCCATGTTTATAATATTATGTCTTACAATTGAATGCAAGTGGATACGGAACCAGTAGGTGCGGCGACTATGCCTCAGATGGGTTTCTTCCCTCCCCCCACTCCCTATCCCCCAATAACTCATGTCACTAGATTTTTTTTTATCCCGAAAGTATTATAAATGAAATTATTTTCTTATTAAGATGTCGCTATCGGCACATCGTCATTGGAATAGGCACTGGTTTCAGAAGTTGTTTTTTTTTTTGTAAAACAATTGAAAAATTGTTGGAGTTTTTACACAAGCAATTCTTCAAACAATATTTTTTACGGAAATGTTTTAGTGGTTTGTATTGTTTCCACTAACTGAAATCAATTAACTACTAGACAAAACCATCAGCACTAAAGCCAGAAGGGGTGTCCAAACCACCAAGTTTGGTGGAAATTCCAATTAGTTTGCAACACTAATAAGTACCAGATAATGACAACTCGTTTAGACAGCAGGCGGAAGTGTCATGTTAGCGTCAACCACAGATAAGAAAATCCCCCTAGTGATGGAGGGTCGCCTTTCGATCGCAATTTTGGTCAAAATTTATGGTTGGTAAACTGCGTACAAAATGCTTTTTCGAATATCGAGGAACGATCTAAACTTCATAATTTCTCATAATGTTACTTTACCAACGACCCACCTCCTAATGTAATAATCGTGTTCGTCACATGAAGAAAATAGTAATACCTACTTTTTTACTCTTGAGTCTTGGCATTATAGAAATCGTCCTGTGCCAAATTCACAAACAACGCGCTCAAAAGAGAGAAGTCTGTGAAGGAAGTCAAGGAAGTTTTTCGTGCGTTGAGAAGTAATGTCACGTTTATTATTTTGTGTGAAACCAACAATATAACAATTTCATAATCCTCTGAGTTTTGTGTAAAGTGTCGTTAAAAAGACTTCCTATATTACTTCATAATATTTGCTTCCGGCGGCGGATCTCCACGTTTATAAACACAATTTGTGTTTGAGAGGTACTGTATGTTTGGTAGAATTTTTCTAAAATATTGTCTAACATTGTAAATACTCAGCAAACGTAACCTCAAAAGTCTCTGTTTAGCATGTTTTTTCCGTTTTCCATAGAATTTGTGATACTTGTTGTAAATTTTATTTAATGTTTCATTTTATTTTTGGTTGTTGTTAAGTTCACGAAACTACACAATTCTGCTTTTACCTACATGTTTTTTTTCAAATCATCATATAACTTCTCCCGCTCTGGGTGGAGCAAGAGGGTATGTCAGACTTTTACTGTCTAAAACCCACCTGTGTTCCCTCAGTTGCCTGTGTGCCAGGGGTCACGGTATCTCTTTGAAGCGCGTGTGGAACACAACGCGCCGTCGACCCGGGCTTGATCCTAACCGGACGGCGAGCTACCCATTACTCGCCATCCGCAAGCCCATGCCTATGGTGGCCGGGAATCACCCTGGGAACCCGACGCCCAGGGCGTCTCCTGCGGAGGTTAGGGCCGTGAGGACGCATACTGCCTCTCCCTCACGTGCACCGTCTCCCTCTTCGTAAGCATCACTGCTTCGCAGAAGGAGGTTACGGCCACCCATGCACTCTCGCTCCATACCATGTCCTGGTCCAGGGCCGCACGCCTGAGATCGCCGCTGCCGATCGCTTCCACGAGTACACGGCGGTGCTCTACCCAAGCCGGGCAGACCTCCACCGTATGCTCCACCATGTCCTCAGGGCAATCTAAGCAATGGAAACACCAGTACGTTTCCTCCCACCTTATACGAAACAGGAACCTCCTGATATTCCTAACATGCTGTTTGACTTCCACTTAGTACCTATATTAAATGTAAAAGTAACATTGGAAACAAGCACAATAAAATGGGAGATATTGTTTTTTTATTGATTTATCAGAATGCAGCAAGAATGGTTATTATCTTTGTGAAAAGAGACTGCTCTACAAGAGTGTGAAAATATTAAAATAATTAAAAATAAGGTGCATCTCATTTCGAGTTCTGCTGTTGTATGATATTTAATTAACAGTCTGAAATTGAATGTCTCTATCGCCTGTACTTTGACTTGTTCTATTTGTAAATCAAATTCACTACATGTTGCGCAGCAGCGTAATACATGCAACTCCTACAGGTGGAAAAATCAATTAATCTATCCACCCCAGATCCTCAAAGAAGGCCAGCAACACCTTGGTGTACTGACAATCTCACGGAGATTGTCTGGGTTACCAAAGTACTTTGTAACGACCTATATGTGGCAACTACTGAGCAGTTTAGAAGCACATGAACTGCTGTCTCCTCGTCATCCATGCAGGCACTGTATGGCGGATTGTCTGTGACTCCTATGACACAAGAGGTCTTTATTAAATGACCCGTGGCCAGTTAAAGCTGCTGAAAATGCATGCAGCTGTTGTTTAGTTAGTCGGAGTACCTGTTTCGTGTGGCAGCCATCAATTGTAGGAATTGCTTCTTTAGTTCATAGTTTCTGATGTTGATCTCTGGCTGGTGCGTTTCTTTATCACAGGGCGTAAGTACTCGAAAGGAAATGGCGCAATTGGTTCAGGTCCCACTGATGCAATGCTCGACCCTCTTCTGGCAAGTTCGGCTTCATTGTTACTATTATGTACTTACTTGGATTCCATGTCGTTTTTGTCTGTTGTTGCAGGTTGCTTTAAACTATACTGTGGGGTGCCCTCACTTGTAATAATAATCAACGCACAGTCAATTGTCAATGTCAACTAGGTGTCAAACACTACATGCCTTCCTCTATAGTCTTTATGTACTTCACTAAACTATATTTTATACCTAACTATATTATTAATATCACTGTTATTATTTAATTGTTTTGTAACCTGCCTCCTTTACAAGTTACTACCGCATCTGTTACGGAGCATTATTATTTCATTACTAGGACCTGGATCTTCATCAGAATCACGTCGTCGTAGCTGGTTTATGTGACATGTAACGATTGGTCCATTGTAAATTTTTGCAAAAATCAAACAAGGAGAAGTCTTCAGATTCAAGGGCCCCCTTGAATCTGAAGACTTCTCCTTTCACCAACTTCTCCGCTCTTGTATAGTTGTGCAGCCATACCTTGTCGTTTAATGTAAATGTTTTCATCAGTACTTCTGTTACTTTCAATTTATCTTTCAGCAACAGGTTTGGTCGACAAAGGATGTATGTTGTCAAAACGACGTTTATTCAACAATTCTGCTGGAGACTTTCCTGTAATGGAGCTTGGTGCTACTCTCAAACTAAACAAAAGATGTGGTAGTTTCATATCTATGTCAGTTCCAGCCAAACTATGTAATTTCTTTTTCAGCTTGGCAATTTGACGTGGGTGTATAGGGTGAAGTCAATATATGTTGACTGCCATTGCAATTCATAAAATTCTTGCATTGTTTAGATGTGGATGCCGTTCCATTATCTGATACTAATACTTGAGGCAATCCTTGCTGTTCATAAAATTCTTGCATTGTTCAGATGTGGATGCCGTTCCATTATCTGATACTAATACTTGAGGCAATCCTTGCTGGGCAAAAAATTATCTTAAAGCTTTAATTTCACATTCACTCAATATTGATCTAACTATTTTTACTTCTGGCCATTTCGAATGTGGATCCACCAAAATTACATATATTCTTCTGTAAACTGGACAAGCAAAATGAATATGTAAATGTTGGCATGGGTTCGAAGGGGTATCCAAGAATGTCCCGTGCTTGCTGGCATTTTTTTTATTTACCTGATAGCTGCAATTGGCCACTAACGCTTCAATCTCACGATCCAGTCCTTTGGTGGCCAGGACTGGATCATGAGATTGATTGATAGCTTCTTGCAATTGATTTTGATATCACTATGCCATCGCGAGTCTCGTGTAAAGCCTGTAAAATATTTTCCTGCATCAGTGGCGGTATGACCACTCAAGTTCTTCATATTTGCAGTCATTTGTAATAGATAGTTCCTTTCTTTTTAGCCAATATAATTTCCTGTTATTGTCGTTTACAGTATCAGGCCATCCATGCAATATCTAGAATTTCACTTTGGATAAAATGTTGTCTCGCACTGTTTGTTCTGCAATATCTTTTGCTGAATACCTTTTCCTTTTTTTTCCTTTTTGGCAATTGAGCCGGTTTCGACTATTCTGCCAGCGTCGCGTTAAGACGGCAGCCTAGCGGCTGGCCGTCGACTTCGCACTTTGTGGTAGGTCTACAGATTTCGATATTAGTTGCTGTAAAGACAAGGACAAGGGTTAGTAAAACATAAATATTCTAAATTACTATCTTACATAAAGTAGGGTACAGCACGGAGACATATAGTACATATTATTTACATATTTATTACGCACCAATTACAATTTTATCTCATTTTCGTTTATAAAAGTTGTTAAAATTTTAATAATTTTGGGAGAGAAGTGGCACAAGAGGGTATGGAAGTTAGTCGGAAGAGGAATGTTACATTTGGAAATTTTGCTATATAGGTCGAAAGATTTGGAGTTCAAGGAGCAGGAGAAAAATATATGTTCTAAAGTACCGTCCGCAAGACCGCATTCACAAAGGGAACTGTCCCTAACATGGATCTTGTTCAGAAACACTGGGCTACAACAATGTCCGAGTCTTAGTCTGCAAAGTGAAGAAACAGTTCTTTTGGTTAGTTTTGGATATTTAAAAAACCAAGGTTTCCGCTGGATGTCAGGCTGTATAGCTGCATAGTAGGCACCTTTGGTTTTTGAGGTCTCATTCCAATTTTTGGTCCATGAGTCGAACAGTTTTGGCTTGGCACCATTTCGCAAATCGTAGTTATGAGCTACATAGTGCTTTCGATCAGCTGGATTTGATGTGGCATACTTTGCTAACGAATCAGCGCACTCATTGCCAACAATACCCGAGTGACCAGGAATCCAGGCTATCTCGACATCCAAGCCGTTTTGGGAACAGTCAAATAACAAGCTCTTAATTTCTGCAACGATTTTACTATGGATTTTACTGTGAAGTTGATTTTGTTTTAAGGCCTCAATACTACTACGGGAATCTGAAAAAATTACTGCTTTTGTTATTTGATGAGATTTAATATAATGTATGGCTTCTAAAATGCCAATACACTCTCCTGTAAAAACGGATGCTTCTGGGGGGCATTGAAAAAGTAGGGCAATTGCTGAATACCGAACGGCGCTTGAAGTCTCTGACAGTAATAAAATATCTCCAACATCATTAGTATCTGACTTCCCATTTTCAGTAGTATACATTGGCCATCTACTGAGAGCATCAGCATTACCTATACTACTACCACGTTTATATTGTAATTCATAATCATGTAAGTTTAGCTTTAAAGCCCATCGTATCATACTTGGTGACAGTACTTTAGGCATTGCTTTATTGGTGCTTAAAATCGCAAGCAACGGCTTATGTTCAGTATCTACATGTCTTCCATATATACATACTGATTGAATTTTTCAAAGCCGAATATAATCGTCGCCGCGCCGCTTCTTTGTCTAACTGTGGACCTGTCCAAGCAGTGCACGCATTTATCAGTAATCATGCAACTCAGAACTTGAGGAGCTCAATGATTTGACGAACAATACCAAAAAAAGGACATTTGGGTAGGTCGCAAAAGTTACTCAAACTGCCAGACCGTGACTAAATGAGCAGAAAAAAGAAAGAACTACTATACTGGAGTAACTGGAGTTCTGTATTGAACATTTTTGGTAGGCGATCTCTTTGCTGGATATATTATTTGTTGTTATATGTCCTAAATATTTAGGACAAATTTGATGTAAACTAGACGAAGGTTGGTTTGCCACAAAGACCCTTAGAGACAGTCACACAAGTATCATTGACAAAGTTGACGCCTACGAAACTTAACTTATTATAAAGATATATTTAAAAAACGTTATATTTAATAGAAATTAGTTGCTCCATATTGCATGGTATTGTGTAGCTGTATCTCTGGCAACAGGTTGCTACATGTTGCCATTGCTCTAAATTGCTGAATGGTAGTCGTGACGTACTAGTTGACGAGAAAAGACCAGGATGACGAGCATGAGAAAGACGAGCAACTAAGATAGCTCCATCTTAGTTGCTCGTGTAACCGCACCTTTATATGTTGTGTGCAAAAATTTTGCGCAACTTTTCTTTACAATAAATACAAAGCTTACTTGAAGTCTGACTAGGTAAATGTTGTAAATTAATTTTATATTGGAAGCCTATTTTGTAATTTATTCGTAAAAAAATTATCAGTAATGGCATGTGCGGATTAGTTACCACAAAGGACAGAAAAGGGTATTTATAATTTAGAACAATAGTCCACAAAAGCACCCGCGATACAGAAAACATAATTGGAAAACCTCGATTGAAACAATTAATTTATAAGCCAAACATGATGCCAAACCCTCCAAAAAAGGTTTTGTTGTCCCCGTTTTCTAAAGGAAAACGCACACTAATTTAAGGATTAAAGAAAACCTTCCGAATCCTTCCGACGATTCATCGATTCACCGCGGATTTGCGAGGTTTCATAGGATTTCATACAAGTAATTCTAAAATTCGATTATTTCGGCTCTCGCTTCCTATGGCTCTGATAAGTGCGTCTTCCTTAAAAGGCTAAGCTAATAATAAAATATGAGTCACGTTTAAGCAGTGAGAAACGTGCTTCCCGCGCTTCTCACTTCTAAAACGTTTGCTAACACCGACATTACGACTTTTGATCGTGACGACACCGATATTACTAATGAAACTCTATAATGATTTATATTTATGTTCAATTGTCGCAAGCATTAATAATATTTTTCTCCATATTCCAGCTAGTGCCTGAAACCTACCAACACCTTCAAGGAAAATGGAAAAAGAGTAAGTGAAACATTACAAACTTACAGATAATTTTCCATAAATCTTTTTTTAATTTTGTTGATGTTATGTGAGCTTTTACAAGTTAAGAATACGTTGATTCCATTATTCATGATTTCAAGAATTCTATTTTTCCTTTTGGTTCGGATGTTTCATTGCTTTCAAATCTTCTTTGTTATGTAAAGCGAAGATTTTAAATAAAGAGGTTTAACTTGAACCTACTAGTTTGTGCTTTACCTTGTTTAAAAAAAAAATATTATTGTCATACTTAAAATTGACATTTGAAACCTGTTGATGTAAATAGTAAATAGAATAGAAATCATGACATTTTTGTATTAAAAGGAACAGCAAAAAAAAATATATTAAGCATGTCTTAGCTTTTCACAAATCGCCACCTCGCAACTATGAGCAAATCAGCTATTACTATAGATATTTCTATTGATATTTTCAATTCTCATGATGGAGAAGCAAGGTTAAACTTTTTGTCGGTTACAAGCAACTCACTAAATCTGAAAATGTATAAATAATTAGTATAGAACAAAGTCGCTTTTCGCGCGTGTGTGTGTGTGAACCCTTAGTTCTTCTAAACTACTCAATGGATTTTGACAAACTATGATAACCGATTCTTGCTAACATCATAGCTAAGATTACATGGTTAAAAGCCAGCTTTTTATCAATGGCAGTCGTAAGTGGAACCGCCTTAGCGGAAT
The DNA here is from genome assembly GCA_949987655.1 of Polymixis flavicincta. Taxonomy (NCBI): domain Eukaryota; kingdom Metazoa; phylum Arthropoda; class Insecta; order Lepidoptera; family Noctuidae; genus Polymixis; species Polymixis flavicincta. The sequence continues at coordinate 12,615,742 of OX465171.1, forward strand.
ATGCGCTGATCTTATTGTGATGTTCATCACAATGGTCAGGTGCGTGGTACCTACTCGCAACCGGGGTGCGTGTATGACCAGATGTATGAACGTAAATGAAGTAAATGGCGTATGTAGGGATCTTATCAGGCGGCTATCTGTAGTTTTTGCATAGCTTCATGAGAAAAGACGTGAGTTAATGTAGGTACATTATACAGGAAAAGTTTTTATCCAGTGCGCAAATTTTAACCATGAATTCAGCATATCATTCTAGACCCCCTACCGCAGAAATTTTTCGCCGGGTATACAAAAAAAAAAAAACAGCTGTTTCATAGAAAAATGCAATACCGACGCGGTCAAAATGTATGGAACAGCTGTTTTTTTTTGTATACCCGGCAAAAAAATTCTGCGGTAGGGGTCTAGAATGATATGCTGAATTCATGGTTAAAATTTGCGCACTGAATAAAAACTTACCCTGTACAGGTTGTGGCGTAAATAGTGGTCCACCATTAAGGATTTCTTATACCAGATAATTTACTCAAATATATTACAATTTTATTAATTTTTTGTTTCTTATTTACGAAATTTCTACCTATTGTAACCATAATTTTAATTATATGGTATATCGTATACTTAACGGTGGACTACTATTTACGCCACACCCTGTATGTATGTAAAATTAAAATCTAATTTAGTATTAGGAAGGTGGCTATTTCGGCCGATTTAGACGTTAGTTGTTCATCTACTGACTAACTTATATTTATGGTTAAATTTATGTATATCAAAATGTTTGGTCGTCGTTGCACCGTAACCCACAATTAAGGTTAATTTTGAACAAATTCTTGCCCAGCTGAACCTGAGCTGATGTTTTAATATAACGTTGCAGAGTTGTTCGATATGTTGTGAATGGAAAAGACTTGGAAGCTAAGCGGAATAAAGATATAGTAAGTATATACAGTTGTTTCTTTTGTTAACAGAAAGAAAGCAGAAGTGGAGAAATCTGTGAATGATGATAGTATGGATGACGAAACTAAAAAGAAAAAGAAAAGCAAGAAGCACAAGAAACACAAACGAGAAGTCGATGAAACGGCCGATAAGGCAAGTAAAAAAAAGAAGAAGTCCAAAAAAGAAAAACATAGGAGCCCCAAACAAGACAGTGAGACGTCTCTGTCAGATGTAGAGGAGCTTTTAGAGAAAGCTGGTTGGCAGCGACCACCTTTAGATGTCAAACGAGCAGCCACAGAGGTCAAACGAGCAGCCACAGAGGTCAAACGAGCACCCATAGAGGTCAAACGGCCACCCATAGAGGCCAAAAGACCACCCATAGAACTCAAACGGCCACCCATTTTGGCCAAAAGACCACCCATAGACATCAACCGACCACCTGTGGAAGCGAAACGACCACCCGTGGAAGTCAAACGACCGGCTGTAGAAGGCAAACGACCACCTGTAGAAGCCAAACGACCACCTGTAGAAGCTGAACGTCCACCCGTAGAAGCTAAACGACCACCCGTGGAAGCTAAACGACCACCTGTAGTAGCTAAACGACCACCAATGGAAGCCAAACGACCACCTGTAGAAGCTAAACGAGCACCAGTGGAAGCCAAACGACCTCCTGTAGAATCTAAACGTCCACCCGTAGAAGTTAAACGACCACCTGTGGAAGCTAAACGACCACCTGTAGAAGCTAAACGACCACCAGTGGAAGCCAAACGACCACCTGTGGACGCCAAACGACCACCTGTGGAAGCCAAACGACCACCTGTGGAAGCCCAACGACCACCTGTGGTAGCCAAACGACCATCTGTAGAAGCCAAACGACCACCTGTTGAAACCAAACGACCATGTGTAGGGGTCCAACGATCATGGGCGGATATCAAACGCCCACCCGTCGTAGTTTCCAAAGACAAAAATGGCGACACGCCAATCAAGGCTTATACTAAAAATACCTATACAAGGACAGTACAAAATGTTGAAAAACCTGAAACTTTAGAGATTATTTCCTCTGACTCCGGTTCTGAAAACTACCAAGAAGACTGCGCGAGTCCTGAACTGAATCTAATAGAAGATGACTTAAACCTAGAGGAACTTATGAAGCAAAAAGAGCTACTGCAAGCTCGTCTCTACGCCTACAACTCCGAAAAGAGCGATGAAGAATCGAAAGAAGGAAAATTAAGTGAAGTAATATGTCTTACTGACGATACTAGGTCACCGATTCAGAAGAAACGTAAGAAAGATAAGGATCATAAAAGGACCAGTAAACATAAATCGAGTAAAGACCGCTCGGCGGAAGGAGAAAAATATAAACCTAAGAGGCATGAAGAGGATTTGAGGGAGATAATTAATAGGGAAAGTAGAAAAGAAACGGACCGTCGGTTAGAAGACAGGGAAAAAAAGGAAAAGGAGCGTCGAAAGGTTGAAGAAAAGGAGCGTGAAAAGAGAAGGGAGCGTGATAGAGAGATTAGAGAGCGTGAAAGAGAACGTGACAGAGAAAAAGAACGCCTATCGTTGGAACAGAGGCGAAGAGGTGGCGAGAGAGGAGAGCTTTTGAGAATCACTCATAGGTCGCGTGAGCGGTCGCCTCAGCAGATGCGACGCGACCACAGATTCGGGGACCGAGAGCGAAGATCCCGCGAGCGTCTAGTGAACAGGCGAGACAAATTCTCGCGATTTGATTTCCGAGCAAAGGTAAAGAAAGAAAACCAATCATTTGTAACTCTGGAATCTGAACATAGATATGAAGGTTGCTTGTTATTGTTTAACGGGCTAAATTACCTTACTCAAAGCAATTGTAATTTGAGAGGGAAGAGAGGCTATTTCCTCTTATGGCACTTATTTTAAAATAAATAGCGCAATTTTTTTTTTTTTATTGTATCCATAAATCGGAGCAGTCATTGAATATGAAAATGTTATTGTTTTGTCTTTCAGAATACTCTTAATGATGTAGCACAGCTAGTGCCTAGTTCAAGCGATGAAGAACTCAACATATCCATTAATACAGACGATGACGATGAGGAAACTGAGGAGCAGATAATCGAGAGGCGGCGGAAGCAAAGAGAACTGCTTATGAAGGTAAGTTCAGGGGAATACTCTAGGTAGCCCGCGAAATTCCCAAAAAAAAAAAAACTCATTTTAATATATTATTCTCTGTAAATAGTCACTCGTTACTGTCGTGAATCATACTTTGATAAAGATACAACCTATAAGCTATATAGAAAAAAAAAAACGAAAGTTGAATTGCGTGGGCTACTTACTGCGTTCACCGTATTCAATGTACCTGTACCTTTTGGTAGTATTGGGCACTAACTACTCTGCGTCTTACGATGGACCGATGACGCAGTAAAGGTCACAGGAATCCAGAAACCCAGGATTAGTCGTTGTGGCGATGATGAGAGGAGTCTATGTGTCCAGCTGTGGACATCTTTGGCTCAGTGATCATGATGATAATTCAAAATCAGTTTTTTCGTAGCCTTTTCTTCTTGTTTTCTTTAATAAATATTGACATCTGTATCGATAATTAATCCGGTCTCAACTAGAAAATGCAGTGCCCGTGTGAAGGTCCTATTGTAAGTATGCTGACTGTAGAGACGGCATGCAACGTAAGTTTTTGACAACTACGCATTACCGTTGTTAAAAAAGTCTTGTATCCTACCTCATTGTTAAGTACTTAAGAATATTACTCTATCATCTTGAAATCAAGATGTACCTCTCCAGAAACGATGTTTACATACGATCTGTGTAATCAATCGTAGGATTGTGTAGATATTGGTAACAAGCTGTGCTATGTATTTGTATCATCACCGTCTTCAATAGTCGAATAAATGATGTCTGTACGTTGCCTTACTAGTAGTAGGTATTGTCAAAGGGTGTTTTTTTTTTGTTAGAAGTTTTAGAATTATGTTGCTTAACATAATCAGAAATTAGTAATTATAATAGTACTTAATTAGTTACTAGTAGGTAAGTAGGTGCTGTAGTCTGTGACACTAACTGTATATTGTTTCGGTATGGAAGTAGGAAAATGAAAGTGACTGTAAACTCGTAAATGTGTCCGTCCCGTATCATGTTGTTGAAAAACAACATTATATTGGGCATACCTACGTTATAGTACGCACATAACCCATTACGTACCAAATATCTAATCCTAGCGTGTTCTTTGGGTATGCCAGTGCCATAACCAATGCAGGTATTGATTAGTAATCAATAACTGCATTGTTTATGGCACAGGTAAAAAACTTCAAATAGAAGGAAGTAGTATATTTAGCTGTTTTATAAATGGCTTTCTCGACACCTAGAAACAGATGAACATCAATAAACAAACATGTGGCGTCAAGTTTATGCTCATTTTCTTTTTAAATTGTTTTTCTTTTCGTTTCAAAGCGGCTTGGCTGCGAGAATAATTCTCCTACTATTGATGACACCGAAATAAAGGCACCTCCACCAAAACCAGACGCTAACTTTGAAGCTAAAACCAGTCAAATAAGTTCCTGTTGTGGTACGCCAGAGATACAACGATTCCGTGAAGATGCAACTATAAGTAAAGATATGATTGGCACCAACGACGAGGAGGTCATCAATGAAACTAGTTTAGATGAGCGTTCCAGTGAGCTAATAAGGATTATCCAAACTGATCTGATCGTATGACTGTTATGGATATTTGTAGGAGTTGTGCTTTGTAGTTTAGAACAATTTCATTCAGGAACATCGGGTGAGCGTGCGATCTGTGTCGCGTCACTACTTGTCGAACAGTCGCGAAAATAAATAACACTTACAGTTACTCAAAATTGCAACTTTGGAAAAAGGACTTTTTCATTAATGATAGACAGTAATTATGGTTTCGATAATACTATGTTCGTAACGCCATCATAAAATTAATGCGGTAGAAGAAAATCTCTTTTGAATCTTGGGTAAGTGTAACGTATTTATGCTCAAGACTGTACAAAAGCAGGCGAGCAGGCACGTTGACGTCGCTTCACACGGTAGACGATTTAGAAATTCGAAATTCGTTTGAAAAAAAGGAATTTTCTCTAGGATTACCGTATCCCTAAAACATAACTAAATTACCTACTAACTATTTCATTCGACATAAATTTTACCATCAGTGCCTTTGTCACATTGCGTATCTGTACATAACGTTGCAGCGTTGTTGGGTGCATAGAGTTTGTTTGTTTACCCGTATAAATAAATAAAACCTTCATCGTCATATATTATGTAGTTCAACAACGTTCACAAGTTTCATCGTTTATCTTCGGCAGAACCTTTGGCGAATAACATAAAATACAGATTAAAGTTTATCGTAATTTTCTTCTTTAATAGTTTTTCTATCTTTTTCTAGCGGCTTGGCAGCGACAATGCTCCCACCACTAAAGCCGAGGAAACGCAATTGGCGCCAAACTCAGAAGTGCAACCAGAGCCTAATGCCACCATAAAACACACTAATACTCCGGAGGTCAGAGACTGTAGTAGTAAAGATACGGTTCTAGGTGAAGATTATAGTGACACCAAAGACAAGATGAACGAAGATTCTAAGTTGGAGAAGGGTTCCAGTGACCTAGTCAAGAATATCCAAAATGAAGCGAAATCTGACCTTAAGTTGGAAAAATCAGTCAAGCGTGGGGAATGGGACATGTTTGCTGATCAGGACTTTGGCAGTATCGACGTGAGTATTACTTGCATTGTTTACGCCCGTATTATTAATATTAGTAGTATAGTAGTTTCAAGGAGATATTTATTTCACCTCACAACCTCGGAAAGATTCTGTTTGTCATTTGAAATCTGCGTGCAAAAGTGTATTTTACCCGCTAGTGTGGAAAGAGTATTTGAAATTCGAACCTTTCTATTCAATAATTTTCTAAACAGTCAGTCCACTGAAAATGCATGAATACTTATTTCATGTCAGTGCGCCAACCCCATTTTTTGAATAATCGCACTGGCCACCAGGACGACTGATTGAAAAAAAAAAAAACCCCCGACACAACGGCTAATGAAAATGCTAGGCCTTTTCTGTTCGGCGTTTTCACTGACCCTCCCCCGACTTGACAATGCCTTGGACAAAATATTACCTACTAGCTTCCGAAAACCCTGATACATGTTATTCTTCATTTTTGGTTTTAGGTTATACTGAGTTTTGAGTTAATCAGACTATGCGTTAAAATTCTTCCATACAAACTTTGACACCCCCCAATCCCAATAGGAAAACAATAAATGGCCAACTACCCCTAACGACTAATACCCCTCATGACTAACTAACGCTATTGGTTATCATGACGTGGCGGGGTGTCTCAGCGCAGGGGAATCTGTGTGTAATTTTATTTAAGTAGGTACTAACAATAGTTTTTCTAAGTTTTTTCTTTTTTGTAAACTAACCTTTGGATCTCGTTGTCGCAAAATAAATAAATTTGAATTTGAATTTATAATTTACTCAGATAACTATTTGTGCCTAGTTTCAAGTTTATTAACTCAAGGAATAAGATTTTTCATACAAACAAAATGCCCCCTTTTCACCCCCTCAAAGGTCGAATTTCCAAAAACCCCTTAAAGGTCGAAGCTCCAAAAACCCCTTCTTAGTGCTCCCCTACATTATAAAAGGAAGCCGTGTGCACACACACATAGTGCAAGCGGTACATAATACCGAAATGAGTTATCTTCCGGAAAAATCGCGCGAAACGTACATAAAGGCGTAAACATTTCTTCAATGCATGGAACATTCTAAAGGCGTGAAAATGTTTTCGAAGACTACAATTCAATGCATAATACTTCATTTAACTACACTAATTTAATATATTTTTTTAGGCAATTTTTCATGCACCTAGCATTTTCCTCGCTGAATTGATTGTGTTTCACTCGGCAGCAAAGGTATTCTGCGGTTCGTACCTTTGAAAGCCTAATTACGCTCGGCTTTCAATACAAGTACTCGCGCCAAAAACAACTTTACAGCCTTGCATAACAAATAACTATTGTATGGAGAATACACCCACTACAATTTTAGGCGTTAATGAATGAAATTCATATCAGTCATTCCAATAATTATCTTGATTTCATTACTAATAAAAAAAATACTAACAAAAATATGGACCTTAAGTCTGAAATAAAGTTTAATTTAATTTAATTTTTAATTACTATTCTTAACTTCACCTCATTTCACCAAGATTTGCTGTGGTTGATTGAGTACTTCGTTGTGGCCTATTCATTATATACGTATTTGTTTATCATAGACGCCGACAGCCGGAAAGCCGAGGAGTAAGCATGCTGTAGACAATCCCTCGTTGACCGACAATTGGGATGATGCAGAAGGTTATTATAGGTAAGTCATAATTTACTAATTTATTGATGTAGCACCATCTCCACTGTCAATAAAAACGCGAAACAGACGGTGCCCAGCAATAATGAATGTAAATATAAGCTATTGTAGAAAGGATAACATTTTCATTACTTAGCCGTCCCCCAACGTGACAAGGCTTTGATCAAAATCTTACGTATAACTTAAAAGGCCAATATATATTATTTATTTACTTTTTAAAAGTTTTTGTTTGGGTCGGGGGTTTTAAAATTGTTTAATTTAACTTTTTGTATTCTTTTTTAGCAAATTCTTTTGAGTTTTCTTTCAGCTTTGGTCCATCTATGAGCATGTTTTTGTCAACTTCGTTTAATCCAGTCTAAAGGACACTTTTCAATATAAAGAAATTCAGAAATTCGCGACCCCTCTTATTTTTTCCTTATCCCTCAGAGCTCGGAGGCTATCTGAAATTTGTGAATTTTATGATTTTATAAAAGGTGTATATGGTCAAAAAAAAAAAAAAAAAAAAAAACTCACTCTGTATTTCATTTTCGTGATTTTCTGCTCTGGTACGCGTTACTGATTAAATTATGATATTCACACGTTGTAGTCACCATATTATTTGGTATTACGATCGCGATTTTAGGTTGCAATATAAGTAATATGTATTGCACGAGAAAACCGCAGCTTCAATAAAAAACGTCTTGAGGTTAAATGAAATCACTCATTTGAAGTTATTGAAGATAAAAGCAGGTCACTACTTTAGTAGTTCTCATCAATTGGGTTATAATCTAAGTAATGGATTCATTCGACTTTAGCACTAATCTTTTCCATTACTTAGCATGTGTAGCAGTAATAATATGTACGAGTATTTAATGTAAAGATATTAATCCTCTTTTCACAGAGTACGTATCGGCGAGATGTTGGACTACCGATACACAGTGTATGGATACACCGGACAGGGCGTCTTCTCAAACGTGGTTCGCGCTAGGGACTATGCTCGCAAAGGCAGTGACGTCGCCGTCAAGATCATCAGGAACAATGAGATCATGTGAGTATACCTAACCTACACTGCTATCCAGGGGTGCGGGTTCCTTCGAAAGAGATACCGCCGCCCCTGGCATACAGGCTACTGAGGGAATACGGGTGGGTTTTAGTCAGTAAAAGTCTGACACGCCCTCCTGCTCCACCCAGAGCGGGGCGATTGCCCACCCAAAAAAAAACCTACACTGCTATAAGGATCTTTTGGCCCTCGAATGACGTTCACAAGAGGCCGCCTATTTTGAATTTTTGTGCAATTATTTTGTGAAACTATATTGAGAAACCAAGATGCGGCGTTGGTTTCCATTTTGCTTACGCGCCAAAAGATCCTTTTACAGCTATACACTAGCCTCACCTTTCATAATGATATCCGGATAAGTACAGAGGCCAACACATCAAGCTACCCCAATCTGTAAAATTTCTTTGATAGTTTTCAACTTTATAACAAAGGAATAAGGTTTATGTTCAATTGGGAAAATTTCACAGTTTGGGATAGCTTGACCTGCTGGCGACTGTACATAGATTCCGATCGCGTAGGGAAACTCCGTGCATCCCTCTCAATTGCCCTTTCGGTGACTTTAAGCCTGTCTGTCTGTCTCAGTAAATAATGTAAGTTATTTCCTAAAAAAGTCGATTGCGCAGACATTTCAATATAGAAAAGTGATAAAATGATTCGTTTTCAACAAAGGGTGTCTATGTTTAACGTATAATTCTAAAGAAAAATGAATGGACGGCCTATCGGAACATCTTCCTTAAGTACTTCTATTTGTACACAGTTATTTAACTAGCTTTTGCCAGCGGCTTCGCCCGCGTTTTCGAATTAACACGAAAACTTGACAAATTAGACACATAAATCTTCCTCATGAATCACTCTGTATATTGGTGAAAACCGCATGAAAATCCGTTTAGTAGTTTTTGCTTTTATCGCGAACAGACAGACAGACAGAGAGACGCAGTGGGGTACTTTGTTTTATAATATATATAGTGATAGTGTACCTTGCAAATGGTGACATTACTTATTAAATAGGATATTCTACTATGGTTCAAAAATACTTCAAAATGTTGATTTTACTAATAAAAAGCCACAAAAAAAAATATCGTCAAAATAAACACGCTTTCTTGCCATAAAATAAAATTTCAAAACACGTTTTATTCCCGCAAAAACGCTGTCAGCCATTTTAGTGACGTATTATTGCTAAAAACAACAGTCGTGTATGTACGACCGGCACTCATTCAAACGTTAACAGCTACAAATATTTGGTGTTTTTTGGTAAAATAATGAATTACAATCGCTATCGTTGGTGTGTAGTGTCTAGTTGTAGAAATACTCAAAAACTCAAACTCAAAGCATTTATTTCAAATAAAACAAAATTGCAAATCGAAGACATGTGACTTCTTGCAACCCGCACTGGGCCCGCATGATGGATGCCCACTCCCTCTCACAGAGAGGAGCCCTGTGTCCCAGCATTATGAACATTATAGGCTGGTTATGCTAAGTTGCTCACATCGCCGCTGAAGCTTAAAGATTTTGTGAAAAGCAGCATACGGCAGCTTCATTCAACAGTAAATAACTTCATCCCTTTTGTCACAGGCACAAGACAGGTCTTCGCGAGTTAGAGATCCTCAAACGGCTAAACGACGCTGACCCAGAAGACAAGTTCCATTGTCTTCGTCTATTCCGTCATTTCTTCCACAAGAGACACTTGTGCATGGTATTGGAGCCACTTTCCATGAACTTAAGAGAGGTTCTCAAGAAATATGGCAAGAATAGTGGCATTCACATAAAAGCCGTCAGAAGCTATACTCAGCAGATGCTGTTAGCCTTGAAGCTGTTGAAGAAGACTGGGATCTTGCACGCAGGTGAGCAAAACAAGACGTTATTAGTCGTAAAAATAGAGCTCATTTTGATACAGGTTGTTGTCCCACCACACCTCTTTCTGCCACCAAATAGCGTTATTGCGGGCTGTTCTAAAGGGTGTGGGAGCCGGTTTACATTTTTAGTAATCATTAGCTTTTGCCAGCCGCTTCGCCCGCGCGGAACTTTCATCCCCTATTTAACTCCCTTAGGGGTTTAATTTTAAAAAATCCTTCCTCATTCCTTGTCTACATTCTAAAGGGAGCCTCTGTCCTATAAAACAGCAGATTTTTTCACCTGAACTTTCTGCGCTGGAGTTCTAGAATGATATGCTGAATTTATGGTTACAGTTTGAGCACTGGTTAAAACTTATTCTGTATACATACCAAGGGCACGGCTTTTTTGGATAATATCAAACGATATTGGAAGGGTTTTTTAATCCTATCTGTACAAGTTCCGAAGTTATGAGAATTTTTAATACCAGAAACCGAAATTTTCAAATTGGAATAAACACATCACTCGGAAGAGATTTATCGTGATATTCGCAAATAACGTGGAAAGTTATTGACCTACGTAGTGCGGTGACACGTTTCTTATGATTTGAATTTAAGAAACGTGTAATTGTTTTGGTATCAATTCTTAGAGTATTTTATTTTGAGCTGAAACTATGTATCTTTAGTGCTTAAGGATAGCAATAGAGTTTCCGTTGCACCCTGTATATGCGCCAGAAGATTGGAGATATTATTCTTTTCCCGGGCCTTGTGGTTAACAACAGCCGCTCAGTTCGATCGATCAGGTTAAGCTACGCTTACCGCGTTTGCTCCGTAGATGAGTGACATCTTTACATACCGAGAAGCGCTTCGGAAAGCACGCTAAGCCGTTGGTCCTGGCTGTCATTCGTGGATCTTTGATGGTGGTTACGGGTCGTCAGAAGCCCGAAACTCTGACAACCAGTCTTTACAAGGGGTATCGTACTAGCCAATAGCTGGGTGTGGAACATAGATAGGCAGTTGCTTTTTGTAAAATACTGGTATTCAGCTGCATCCGGTTACACTGGAAGCCGACCCCAACATGTCGAGAAAAGGCTAGGCTAGGTAGATGATGACCTTTTCGAATACTTAGTTCTGTATTGCTCTTTTACTAATCTTGCACTTTACGAATCTCTTTTCGAATACTTAGTTCTGTGTTGCTCTTTTACTAATCTTGCACTTTACGAATCTCTTTTCGAATACTTAGTTCTGTGTTGCTTTTTTACTAATCTTGTACTTTACGAATCTCTTTTCGAATACTTAGTTCTGTATTGCTCTTTTACTAATCTTGCACTTTACGAATCTCTTTTCCAGACATTAAGCCAGACAACATACTTGTAAATGAAAACAAGCTGATGCTGAAACTGTGCGACTTTGGCGCGGCGGGTCACGTGTCTGATAACGAAATCACTCCGTACCTCGTGTCAAGGTTCTACCGATCTCCAGAAATCATTCTAGGAGTAACATACGACCACGGAATAGATATGTGGTCCACTGCATGCACCATATTCGAACTGTCCACAGGAAAGATCATGTTCAGTGGGAAAACAAATAATGAAATGCTAAAATATTTCATGGATCTAAAAGGAAAGATACCCAATAAGATCATCAAGAAAGGCTTTTTTAAGGACCAGCATTTTGATGCAAATTGTAACTTCATGTATCATGAACTGGATAAGATTACTGAAAGGGTGAGTTTTTTTAAAAGTTTTAATCTATACTAATACTATAGTAACTGTTATTTTTCACACCTGAGCGGATTTTGATGAAATCTAGACGAGATGAATGACGACCAATTTCTTTCCGTGGGTATGTCCCTTAGTTGCCCATTTCATAACGTAGATCTCTATGGAGAAGAACGGACAAAAACTCCAAGGACACTCTTATAAATCAAGATAATACAAAATTCATTGTACATTATTCGTATTGATTCTATAAGTGCGAACAATGTAAAAAAAATAAGAAACAATTACAAATATACGATTAAAAATAAGCTCTGGAAGTTAGGAGATGACCAGTCTCAACCGATGACGCCCGTTCACGAGCATGTCGCGTGGATCGCATGAACCGAATGATCCAACACACGCGCCACCATCAGTGAAATATTTAAGTTGACATACTCTCATGCCATGCTTTTTCAAGTCAACGTACATCAAAACAACATAATAAACAGATGCATGGTACTCACATTTACTAAATTAATAAAAAATGCTTCCAAATTATAGAAAATTATAGTTTGCAATGTATTTGAGAAGAATATAATTTGATAATCTCAAAAAGAAAGAAAAACAATAATAATATGTTGATCTTCATCATCTAATAACTTCTCCCGCTCTGGGTGGAGCAGGAGGGCGTATCAGACTTTTACTGACCAAAACCCACCCATGTTCCCTCATTTGCCTGTGTGTCAGGGGCCAAGGTATCTCTTTCGAACAACCCGCACCCCTGGCAGGCATCGGCCCTTGCGGGCCCCACCAGTTGGTGGACATCGCTTTAAGGCGCGCGTGGAACACAACGCGCCGTCGACCCGAGCTTTACCGGACAGCGAGCTACCCATTACTCGCCGTCCGCAAGTCCGCGCCTACGGTGGCCGGGAATCAGCCTGGGATGATGCCTGACGCCCAGGGCGTCTCCTGCGGAGGCTAGGGCCGTAAGGGCGCATATACTGCCTCTCCCTCACGTGCTCCGACTCCCTCTTCGCGACCATCACTGCTTCGCAGAAGGAGGCGACGGCTTCCCATGCACTCTCGCTCCGTACCATGGCCTGGACCAGGGCCGGACGCGAGAGATCGCCGCCGCCGATCGCCTCCACAAGCACACGGCGGTGCTCTGTCCAAGCCGGGCAGACCTCCATCTTATGCTCCACCGTGTCCTCAGGGCGATCTACGCAGTGGAAACACCCGGGCGTTTCCTCCCGTCTTATCCGAAACAGGAACCTCCCGAAACATCTGGGTCCGGTGAGGACCTGCGTCAGGCGGAAGGTGAGGACGCCGTGGCGCCTCTCAAGCCACTCCTCAAAGAAGGGACTTACCGCCGCAATCGTGGCATGCCCAGCACTGGGTTGCGACAATCGCACTCTCCATGTCGCCATGAGATCCCGCTAGAACTCTGTCTGCTGTGCCGCGATTTCCCGCGGCAGCGGAGTTATACGCCGGCGTTTGGCCTCCTCGCGCCACTCCCAAGTGTGCGCGAGGAGCATATGCCTCCAGATCCCATGGCGGCAATCCGGCAAGGAAACCCGCCGCCTCACCGAAGATCTTGCGGTATCCCGGACCATAAATGGATAGCCATGACCCTATAGGCCGCCTTCAGCTTGCGAGCTGGTTGGTGCCTCAATGTAGGCGCCCACACAGACATATAAACAGTAGCAGACCAAACATTCGCTAAAAATTGCGTACCCATTACGCACACATAGGGAGTGTTGTCAATACAGGGCCGAACTAGGGCCGGTTGCCGGTATTATCTAACGATATTGAAACGACTGATAATCTTACTGACAATCCGTGAAAATCGATATTCTCTGGGTATATGAAGTGTAGATTTCTTATCATTAAAGTCTTAACGAATCCATCGCCATCTATTCCCGTGGATAACCACCGGAATAGATGGCCTTTTACAATAATGTAAAAGGAGAATAAGGTAATATTTTAAAAGGACGGTGGGCGGCAGTCCACTCACCTCCTTTTAACGGTATATATACACAGACCGTTGACGGGCATCAGTATCAGATAAAAGAACTGTCTCTGGAGTCATTAACCAGCATGCCCAGCTTTGTAGGACCTAGAGTTAAGGTGTTGGTATGCCTGAAAGCTAGCTTATGAATATATCAGGAATTTTGAAATAAAAGAATGAATTTAATTAATATTTATTTATTTATTTTTTAAACTTTATTTTCATAATTTAAAAACGACTGGTTTTAAAATAATAATATGTACTAGTAGGAATATTAAAAGAAAATAATACGTCTGCATCGTGGTTAATGGAATAAGTGCCCAAAAGGTTGGCAAAAAAGCCACGTTGTATGGAAGTGCTGATTCTTTGGCCGAAAAATAGGCCAGCCCTTTGGTCACGTGAAGACTCGACCAACTGCATGGGATGTTTCGGAAAACTAAGTGGGCACTCGAACCCCATGGCCCTAGAGTTTCAACCCCAAACGGCTCGAACATATAGGTTCCAATAAGATTGAAATATTTGCACTGCTTGCGGTTTTCCGCAGCTGCAGCAGCGGCTGCTTAAACAGTTCATTCAACAGAGTAGGAATTGCTCGAGGACCTAATGTTGTTCGAAAAGCACTGGGATCAATCAAGTGTTTCTCAAAATGCTTCGAACAAAGTACACTCGAAGGTCTAGGTTGCCAATCCTGGAGTTTCAAGTTTTAAATCCATGTATTCCGTAAACTTTCATCCTTTGGAAACCTGGAAAAAATATTAGTACGTTCAATTATTACCTGCAGAATGAAATGTCAAAGTTATGTGAGTAGCCTATACCTATTAATGTCCACCATCGTTCATGTTATCCATCACACAGACAGGGTAACATAACCGGCTAATGAGACACAATTGATTTTCTTTTGTAACGTACCACATGCGGAACGCCGGAGTGATTCTATAATTTATTAAAATAGCATGCATGTTTACACTGATAATCTGCACTCTGCAGTATTTTCGAACTATGTCTTTGTCGCCAAATCCGTCCCTGACTACACAAGATAATACAAAAACTTACCGATGAAAGGTCAATCCAGGTGTTTTGTGGTAGCTAGCACTGTCACACTGGTACGCACAGCATTTCACCATTTTATTTTGTGTAATATGTCCCAAACGAGTAATATTTCAAGTAAAATTTCGTGGTTGAAACATAGAACCACCATAGAACGTCATGTTGCTTATCAATATGGCGGCGCGGGATAGACGAGCTACGCGTCAAATTTTGTCTATGTGTGAGTCAGTGTGACAACAGGTGACAGAACGAGATACTACATAAGACTTGTCGCTTAGCAAAAAAAGGATAAAGAATCAAGTCCATCGACTATGGATTAATGTTTGATCTGCTACTGTTTATATGTCTGTGGGCGCCCACACCGGCGCCCCGTATAGGGCCATGGACCGCACGATCCCCGCGTATCTCGCAGGAGGAGTTTGGCCCCCCTAGATTGGGCAGGAGCCGCTTCAAGGCAGCCGCGGCCCGCTCCAGTCTGAGAACCAAACGTCGGAAATGATCCGCGAAGTGACATAGTGTGCGTTAAATGCATGTTTTAAATTTCTGCTCATTTCGTTGAAGAATATCGAGTGGTGTTTTATAACAACATTTTAAACAGTACAGTACCCCATAGAAGAAGTACATTCTTCTGGTGTTAGCGACATGATAGTAGTTAAATAATGATTATAAACGACATTGACTGCCTTTTATCATTTTGATTTGCCAGATTGGAAACAAAAGTGAGAAAACAACCGCGAATTGAATTTATTTCCAAAATAGAGATAACTATAAACTATAATTATAAACTTTTTTTAAATAACGTTGTAGTGTAGATCATTTATGGTTTTATTTCATACGATATTAAAATTCTCTGTAAGATAAAGTAAGTTTCATGCAAGTCATCATCTGCCTAGACTTTTCCCAACTATGTTGCGGTCGGCTTCCAGTCTTACTGGATGCAGCTGAATACCAAGTAACTTGCAAATCAATAATTGCAAGTTAACAGGGATTTTTGTCGTCTACCCGTATTATTTAAACGCAACTGTAATTAGTGGAACCGTAAACATAAGCTCGAATAGTAACATCACACAACCACCTTCCAGCCCTGCCCTTGTCCCATGCTTATCGGGGTCGACGGAAAATGTTTTCTTCCTTCCGTCCCTGTTAGCTTGATAGCTATTCAAGGAATAATCACAGATAAAATAATACTGTAGCCTTAATGCTAATCTTTCTGTAATTACAGGAAAAGGTTGTAATAATTACAAGTATAAAGACGACGCGGGACCTACAAGCAGAGCTCGCGCCGCCACACCACCGGATCGCGCCTGCGGAAGCAAAGAAGATCGCACAGTTGAAGGATCTTCTCGAGCGTATGCTCATGCTCGATCCCGCCAAGAGGGCCTCTGTGAACCATTGCCTCGCACACCCTTTCATACAAGACAAAATATAGCAGTACCCACTACCTGCCTCGGGCCACCGGGGTAGGTCTAAAACATACAAGAACCGCGGGAATGACTAATTCTACGTAAATACAACACAGACAAATTAGCAAAAAGTTGAGAAAATGAGTGCGGGTGAGCGTGCATGTGTTTTAAGTTCCATGAACGATATAATATGCAATGTAATAGATCCAATTTAATAAATGTTATTGCGGAATTTTTGATAAGGTGAACTAAAATTGGGTATTCCATCTAAGAGAATGACATAGAATCGATGGCATGCAAACGAATCAATAGATGTAGACGAATCAATTGGAGAAGAAGAGTGAGCGAAGCAAGTTGTGTTGAATGCTTTTCAGTTCCGTGAACTATATTTATATATTGATCCACCATAAAACATATATAAATGTAATAGAATAGTGCAATTAATGTTTACAGAACGAACACGACATAGAATATTTGTTATTTGCATTTTACCAGTTGCAACTATAATATCATACTATAATTTATTATTGATCCACTTTAACAAAAAATATGTGTAATAGAATAGTGCGTTATATGTTGTAGAACGAACACAACGTAAAATCATTGGGATTTGCATTTTACTAGTTGACAACAATATTATATTATAAATGATACACTTTCGAAAATATGTGTGTAATAGAACAGTGCAATAAATGTTATAGTACGAACTCGAAATAAAATACATATTTGGTAATTTTCATTATACCAGTTGCTGTTGATGTGGCAAATAAGAGATGTCCCAAAAACGTGTATGTATAATATGATATTATATTGATACAACATGCATCATGCACGCAAAAAATATTGTTGCAACGAAGAATTAAAACAAATTGTAGTACTTAATATGTGAACTTTATCAAATACGGACATTTAACTTGCTAAAAGAACGGTATAATACTTAATAATATCTTTTAGAGCAGTGGTGGCCAAGTGGTAACGGCCGCGACATACGAGTTGTAGGTCGTGAGTTCGAACCCAGCCAGGCGCTTTACTTTGTGCAAATTATTTCATTACCACTGCTCTCAAAACGGTGAAGGAAAACATCGTGAGGAAACCGGCATGTTCTAGAACAAAAAATTCGGAAGACATGTGACATCTACCAACCCGCACTGGGCCCGCGTGGTGGATTACGGCCCAATACCTCTCACAGAGAGGAGGCCTGTGTCCCAGCAGTGGGAATATTATAGGCTGATGATGATGATGATGATGATGATGAATATCTTTTCGATGTGTAATTCTACCCAAACTCACTTCCTATTGGTCACTGTATACCTCTTATCAAGAATGTACTGTTTAGGTGCTGGGTGGTACCATTGAGAATTGCTGTTTTGTTTTCATAGTAGACCAAGGTGATAACATACTACATTAGCTGAATTGGTAGAATTATAAAAAACTTAGTTAGTTAATTTTTACCCTTACTTAGTAGTGCCACCTAGCGATAGTGTTTGTTACATCCCAACTAGCTGTTTTGTAAATAGTTATACCAATTATGATTATTCGTTATACCTATCTTATTAAATGGTTATTTATACAGTGCGGAGTGGCTCTATCGTTTCAGGAAATAAAACGGGGAGATAACTTGGCGCGCGCCATTGATGTACTCTTGTTCAAGTAGTGTAACTAACTTCTACAGTTCTACTACTTTGCCACAAGTCCCTTGAACTTACATTTCATGTTGTTAGTCTATTGAGAATAAATTATTAAGATAACAATTATTATTTTATCTTTTACAGTGATGAGGCAAAAAAAATGTTATCTTTATACAGTTCATTGAATTAAATAAATACTTAATAATTATAAATAAATAAAAATAAAAATGTTTTATTGTCAGGCATCAAGGCCCATAGGGTGTTAGTATAACATCTTAAAAACTATATTAGTAACATGCTAGAACACTAAAAAAGAAAGAAAAAGAAACTCACAATCAAAAAAGGAAGGTTTAACAAGCTTTGTTGCCAACATGTATCTTGGTAAACCTGCCCATTGTAGGCCCATCCAGCCTTTCTGCAAACACCCTCAGAATACTGTTGCTGCTTCCCCTCACTCGGGATATTACTGAGGCAACTTTCTTCCGCATTATCGCAAAGTAGTCATCAGTGTGCGCATCAGCGAACATACCTGACGCACTACAGTAAGGTGGAAGTCTCAACAGCGCTCTGAAGTCATTGTTGTATTGAATGCGCAGGGCATTGGCTGCTTTTAGGGTATGGTTATCGCAAAGGCTGCTGGTGTAAAATATTTGGCAGTAAGCCTTAAAAAGAGTTAGTTTTATGGGAACTGAATAACCATTTCTGCCGACATTGCTGGACTTATATCAACCCGGAATCAGTATTTTTCTCCATGGATAAAAATAACGATCGGTACGGACCCTCCGTTTAATTAACTCACGGATTAGGGGCTTACTAAGTCATTTTATAAAATATAATTTTCGCTTTAGTCAAGCAACAACTTAATATCTTAAGTTTCAACTCCAGATTTGGAGGCACAGAACATAATATTATAGACCCCCCCCCCCCCCCGATAGAAAACCGATGCGCACCGCCCCTACCACTCCCACATTAATCTGCCACTGTTAGAAATCACAGTAAATGAAGGCACAGTCTTCAATCTGGAGGCGTCAGAAATGAAGAGGTGTTACAGCGCACCTTCACGTTTGCCGCCGGGTGGAGGATAAGCTGTGTTCTACCTTAACGCCGGTACTGAAAAAGCTATGAAATAAATATAATAAACTTAACTATTTTAATTTTATTGGAAATGCCTTTCCGTAAACATTAATGTATCAAATCATTACGAAAATCAGTTAATATTCAATATTCATACCTACTTACTTACCAGCAGGCGTAGATGGCAGAATGAACTTGAAGATCGAGCCAGGATCGAGTTGAGTGGAAAAAAGCCCAGGCCCTGCAGTGGCACAATACAGGCAGGCAGGCAGGCAAAAAACATGCAGGCATGCAGGTTAATAAACTTCTTCCTTTACCTTTTCAGTGTTATATATGTTTTAGAACATTTAGATGCATCGAAAGGTTTGTACAGAGGCCAGCACATCAAGCTATCCTATTCTGTCAAATTTCTTTGATAGATTTTCAACTTTATTCCATAAGTATAAGGTTCAAGTTCAGCCAGATAGAAGAAGCGATACACCAAAAAGGCACCTGCCTGGGCACTTTCATAGACATCGAAGGAGCCTTCGATAAAACCAACTTCTCCAGCATCGGTAGCGCCCTCTCCAGACATGGAGTAGAACAGGTACTAACGGACTGGATTACTAACATGCTTAGCAAACGAATGGTTCGCCTTGAGGATGAGCAACGGCTGCCCAGGATAGCCAGAGGCTGGCCCCAAGGAGAGGTGCTGTCCCTCCTGTGGAATCTCGTGATTAATGGCCTCATCACCAAACTCAATGCCAGCCATTACTTTACAATTGTTATGCGGACTACCTCGCAATCCTTGTTTCAGGGAAGGTAACGGGAACGATCTGTAACCTCACTCAGCAAGCACTACGTTTATTAGAGAGATGGTGCAGGGAATTTAACTTATCAGTTAACCCTACCAAAACTGAACTAATCATGTTCACCCAAAAACGAGCATTAAGCCCTTTTCGCCTACCGAAACTGTTCAATACAGAACTTCAGTTGGCCAATGAAGTCAAGTATCTCGGGGTTACTTTGGACAATAAGCAAAACTGGAGCAGTCATCTAGACAACAAGCTGAACAGGGCTTGCATCACCTTCTGGCAGTGCAGGAAAATGATAGGTAAGAAGTGGGGTCTACCACCCAAAATTATACTATGGCTGTACACCGCAGTGATCTACCCCATGATCACCTACGGGGCTGTGGTCTGGTGGCCCCGCACGAAGATAGCTACAGCCACCAACAAACAACAGCGCATGCAAAGACTAGCCTGCATGGCGACCACGGGCTGCATGAGGACTACTTCGACTGCAGCGATCGAGGTTATGCTGGGGCTGCCGCTGCCGCTGCCGGTCCACCTGTTTATAGAGCAGGAAGCAACAATGGCGGCGGCGCGTCTAACGGCTATAAATCTCTAGAGTAAGAGAGGCACACAACACACCGCGCTGCATAAGTGACCCATGGCAGTTACTGTTGCTATAACTGTACGCAACTGTGGTTTAGTTAAACGGAGAATCTGTTACGTGAGGCGGACATCGAATGCAGGAAGTGCCTCCTTAGCCTGCCTGCACTCACTCCAACCATATTCTGTGATGTTGATCCCTGGTTCGTTTCCTTAGCAGAGTGCGTAGATACCAGAAGGGAAGTGGCGCAATTAAGTTGGGTCCCACTGGTGCTGATAAACTTGCCAGGAGGGGGTCGAGGATGTTGAGGTCCTCCGAGAAGACTCCAGCCCCTGTGCCACTATCTCTTTTTGATCCGTCCGTGAAGATACGCAGCTTTGCGGGGCGCAAGCCTTCGCATCGTCGATCCTCATGCAGTTGGATTCTGTATTTTTTATCGAAGATAAACTGTTTGGGTATCCGGTTATTTATTACCTTCGTAATGTGGAACTCACTGTTGAGTTCCTTAACAAACATGTCTATGTCATAGGAGTAACAGACAATCCGCTGGAGGACGACGAGACAGCGGCTCATGTGCTGTTAAACTGCCCGGTGTTCGCTAAACTTCGCTAAACCAGGTACCCTACGTAAGTAGGTATTGTCAGCAACACCAAAGCGTTGCAGGCCTTTCTCGAGGAGCTAGGTTGGATCGAATGGCTGATTCTCCCACCCGTATGCAAAATACGCGCTTTGACGTGGAGTTGTGGACAAAAGCCCGTTTTACCTATTCCATAGAAGGTTCAAATTCAATTGGGAAAATTTGACAGTATATTTCTATTGGTCTTCCTTGAATCCATGAATTTTCACCGACGGAGGTCTAAGGGAGTGCATAATTGTTGTAAATGGGTCAGACTATCATGTCCTGGAAGGAATACGTAAAATTAGAAATCCTCTGTATATGGATAAACCTACAGGACATACTAATTCCATAACTCTTGAGTTCGATTTGATGCAGAAAATATATTGTATATTCTGTGCCATGGACTGTCTTCAAGTCTATTGGTTGGCTAAAAGGTCTCTGTAACCAGCCCATAAAACTAATTTAAAAAAAAAAACAGGTCTATTGGCATTGTCAAAAATAATGTTGACTATTTTGAATTTGTGCAAAAAATTATCAAATTAATATAAACTATTATCATAATTTATTTAACATAATTAAATTTAAAACGTCCGTGATAGTTTGTCAAGTAAGTAATCCGTTTTTGCTTATTAATCAATCTAAATTTATAGGTTATGTATGTAATGATAAGGATCCAAATATATAAATTAACCTTATATAAAGCGATATTGCTACTCTTTACCATTCATTAATCGTTTCTACTGCTACAAATTGTCCAAATAATGTGGTTACTTGAAGTTTTTTTTTGAAATGCGGTATCAAAAACAATGATACTCTTTCAGTTTCTATTTTAGTAAAAATGTATAAATTACTACCACTATTTCCTTTATTCATTTTAGTACTTATAAAATACATTTTTAAATATTTTTATAAAACTAAAATTTAAAACAAACATTTAAAAATATATAAAATAGGGATCCGAGTAAGGTCCAAGCTACCGGTGGTTAGGGCTCCAGAGACAGGAACCTCCTCACGATGCGAGCCGTATCGAGGAGTACTGCCTTCTGAATCAGGCCTTTGATCCAGCCGCCTAACGAGAGCCTCGAGAGATGTTGTTTGAGGCTTTCGGCCATCAGTCCATTGGCTGATATGACAATCGGCACAATGGCAGCCGAGTCCACATTCCACATGTCAACAAACTCGTGTGCTAAGTTGAGATACTTCATTTGCTTCTCTTTCTCAGCTTTCACGAGGTTCCCGTCATGCGGAATGGTAACATCGACTATCATTGTGCGGCGCGCTAACCGATTTATCACCACTATATCGGGCTTATTGGCTACAATAGTCCTGTCAGTAATGATAGATCGGTCCCAGTACAAAGTGACATCTACCACTATTATTATTATTTTATTACAGAATGTCACCGTTGGAACATGTTTCTCGAGTCCGTAGGCTCTACAAGCTGATATTCCGAGTGCACCGTGCTCTGCCGCCTGAACTTCGGATCATGGGTGACAACTATGCAAGAGATGAATTCAAAAGACACAAGAAATGTAACCATGAGGAAGCCAAGATATTTCTGAATGAATGGACGGTGTGTGGTCATAATAATTAAGACAAGTACCTATTTATTGCTTGCAATACAAATTGGAAAACTCATTATTTTTACCTGACTGCGCCAGAAGGTTAGGTTATGTTTTTTGTTTGAGTGTATGTATGTATTTTTCTTTGGCACTCTCTGTAGCCTAAACAGCTTGATTGATTTCAGCTCGAGAGGTACCGTTACATACGTCTTAATTGTGAGAGTGTCACAATGTGTAAAAAAATACCAATTTTTGGTGCCATAATGTGTAATGAATGTTTTTTTTGTTTCTGTATTTTTTTTTATTTCTCTATAACTTGGTACCTACCAGGGTGATTAGATAAAGACAATTTCACATTGAACTATATAAACAACAATGACAGCAACTCAGACAACTACAAAAACTTATAACTATACACTAACATAAAATACATACCTTCTGTTACAGGACTATGCAATAACACTAGCGAAGCAGATGAAACCGTTACAACAAGTAAAGAAGAAGAAAGTTGGGGAATACTTAGACCCACAAGTGTTAGATCACATGACAGACGAACAAATAGTCCAGCTCTATGAACTACACAAAGCTGCCACAGAAGCCACTGATGAAGATATACATAAGTCAGGAGAAAAGAAATGAATGTCTGTAATTGGTGTTACTGCTGTATGGGTTGAGCAAAATTTTTAGGTTTTATATATATATATATATATGTAAATAACCCTTTTACCTTAAATACTGCGAGTAGTGGTGGAACTATAGTTAGTGAGTTTTAGCATTATAATAGCCAATATTGACCTACCTACATTTATAAATAGAAACAACCTGGTAAATTCTTATATCAGTATCAATCGTAGTCAAGCTCATTTTTCACTCATGAAAAGTAAAGTTTGTATTCCCGGAAATAGAAATTGAGAATGGCTAATATACACCAACTTCAGCGGCCTAACACAAGTCTCCAATGCCAACCCATAGTTCCTAAAAACATTGTCTGCTGGGTGTGGGTAAATGTCCAGAATTAATTCATGGTTACAGTATGCATACAGCAGGCTTAGCACGAGAACCATAGAGGCGTTTTGTCGACGGAAAAGTAGACAAAAATGACGTTTCTAACTAGACAATTGACAGTTTTGTACCGACAAATGAAGACAAGCGATTTCTATTCTACGGTAGAGTAGAAATAGAAAGCGTCACGGTAAGCGTGTTGGTTGTTTTTTTGCTGTAGAGTGTTGCCTCAACTGTGCTCACGATCTGTAGGTCATCCCACACTATGTATTAATTTCCATAACTTATACATTCTTTGGCAAGGATTTTAACAGCAATATTACACTACTTGTCAAGGAACATGCAATTTAAACAAGAATTGACATTGTTATAAAACACGACAGGACATTAAAATTTAAATTAAAATTAAAAATAATTTAATTAGCCATAATTATTTAAAATTTTGTTCAATCCATGTTTAGTGACTAAAGGTGAAATCTCTTTCTTACCTCTTTTTATAGTTTGCCGTTTTTCTGTGATTTGCTTTTTGATTGTGAAGTTGATGTAAATAGTATTATTATATAGCATAGAATATTATTTAAGTAGAAAATAGGTAGAAAAAAGAATTATTAGAACAATTTAAAAAAAGTGATGTGTGTCATTTATCCTTTATTTTTAAGTACCTAATTCTAGATATGGGGCCCGCAAGGGCCGATGCCTGCCAGGGGTGCGGGTTTGTTTGAAAGAGATACCACAGCCCCTGGCACACGGGCTACTGAAGGAACACGGGTGGGTTTTAGTCAGTAAAAGTCTGACACGCCCTCCTGCTCCACCCAGAGCGGGAGAAGTTATTTGATATCCCACCCAAAAAAAAAAAAAAAAAAACTAGATGAGCAGTAACAACTCTTCGTCCTTCGTCGGCCTTACCACTTGTGATACAGATCTCACACAATCTATCCATGTCTTTTGGACTTATTACACCATATTATACCCAAAACTTCCTCATTTTTTGTACCTACCTCATTTCCCTACATTACAATGTTCTTTTATAAAATTATCAGAAAATAGACTGAAAAAATAAAATAATAAACGTTGAATCGATTTTCAAATTACAGCATAGGAATTTAATTCTCGGACGTAAAAAAATTCAAAAAATTATCTCTCCGGCGGGGAATCGAACCCCGGTCTCCCGCGTGACAGGCGGGGATACTTACCACTATACTACCGAAGACTTGCTAAAATGAGTGAAATTTTGCTAGTGTATTAATACTGTGGGATTAGAACAGCACAAGAGTCATTTCATCAGGAGTTTACGACTCCTGATGAAATGACTCTTGTGCTGTTTTATTTAGCTCTTAGCTTTCTTGCTTTTGGCCGCCGGTGTTTATATTGGCCAGTGAAAATGTGGGATGGAAAGCCGCCTTAGTAACTTGATCTCATTAGGCCATGACTTTGATTAATGAGGCAGGGCTATAAGGGTGTTTTAAAACCGTTGTGACTACAGGAAAACGTTCCATATACTGTCCTTATTTTTTTTAGTGATTGCTAAATACTTTCACAGATTTTGGAAAAATGCTACTGTCAGCTACAAAAACGTAGCTTCTCACGTTTAATTTTTATGATGTTATTGAACTTTTATGATTTGGTGATCAACTAAGGTTAGTACCAAACTAGAATAATATAGGGAAGTTTTTCCTTTACCTACAACAGTCAATGTACCTGATCTTACCATCTGTTAGATACTTAGATACGGGACATAAGTAAAACCAACGGCGGCCGTGAAACACAGTAGTACAGAACATAGGTATTCAACACACTAAAACTCGGGCGGAGCGCGAGGTACGAGTACGCTGCGCGGCGCTGGCGCTGTGTGCGCAGTCGGGCATGCAAATATTGTTTTTTTTAATATTCTAGTATTCGATCTTTTTTCGGGTAATTTACGAATATTATTCGAATAAAAAAAAACTAAGCGATTTTAATTATCATGTCTTGATTTTCAAATGTCATAGATACAGTAAGAGTCTGAGCAGTATCAAGGAATAAATCAAAATTTTACTGCTTTATAAAAGTACAGACGCCAGCACATCAAGCTACCCCAACCTGTAAAATTTTCCCAATTGAACATGAACCTTATGCTGACGTTATAAAGTTGAAAATTTGTCAAAGAAATTTGTAAGATTGGGGTAGCTTGATGTGCTGGCGTCTGTACTACACAAACCGATCGTTACACAATCGAGATCTCAGACCTCGATTAATAAGTATTGCTATATTATTTACATTAAGTAAATCTAATTTCCCGCCGGCCTTTAGGAGTTCAGCCGTGATTACATCATCACCCGGCGCCTTCTTGTTTTTTAAATGATTATCATCATTCTTTTCACATTATGCACCTAAGCTGCAGTAGTGGACATCACAACATATACAGGTTGGATGAGGCAACAAGAGTAGATAATTCAACCGTTGTCGCTACATGAAAACGGCTTTAGGAGACTGTTCTTATGCGCATTCACAAATTTAAAAAAAGAAAAAACGTACAGTCAGCAAGAAAAAAATATTACGCTTCTCGATCCTGGATCAAAAAACTATGGGCCCACTGAGGTTTGAATATTACAAATGTCGGAAATTACAGAGAATCTTGCCATACATTTACGTAGGAAATGAGACTAGTTGATTGCGAACACAAATACCAGTGAATGACAACAGTCGAATTATTTCATTACCTACTTCACCGGGCTACTACCTACTGCTACAAGGGAACAAAGCAGATAGTTTCAGGTATGATTTTCATCCCGCTATACCTTTCAAGAGCTAAGCAGGCAGTTATGACAAAGTAAAAGAACGGCTATTAACTAACTTTCGAAAAAGAAAAAGAAGTGGTAATTTCGATTCCCAAGTATTTTTTTTAGAAGTAGCGGGAGGTTCCCTACGAATATCTTGCTATCGAGCCGAACATTGACAATCCAACAGAGCGCAACCCACCAGCGCGTGAAAAAACATAATAGGGCCCGAAAAAAAATCGCCGCGATGAATATAGGTAAATGTCCGTGTGAACCTGGGCTTGTTATATCCCTCCCACCGAAGAGGTCTGATTCAATTCTAATTTCGCTACTGTACAATGGAATCACTGTTCGGTTTCAGAAGAACCATTTCTTCGGGACTCGACGAGCTGCGCGCTGTGCTCTCCGCTGTTTATTTTGGCAAATGGAAATGTGGGTAGCGAATCCGCCTTAGTAACTTTATCTTGTTGGTCATGCGTTGTGGTAATGCCAAATCTCAGCAATACGTAAGTTTTAGTCACAGTTACCGCGTCTATAGGCAATAGAAAATAAACTACAGAATAGATTTCAAACTAATATTTTTTATTCGACACCCAAGAATATATATTACATAATATATATTTCACTTCATACAATGAATCACAAAAAAACACACTTTTGTGATTCAAATACAGTAAATGTAAGTACCGACTCGGTGGATTTACGATTCTTTTATTTACAACTAAATATAAAAAGATTATAATAATAATTATTATTATTTTGAGTCAAGCGAGATCGTTGCAGTAATATATATGTCCATTAAAAGCACGCCTTTAGTCCGACAAAGTTATGGACTGGAAATAGTGGATTAGCATATAAAGGCTGTTATTACATCTCTGTTCTCGTAGCTTATTGTTCTTGGCCTCAGGCCTTTGTGAGTGGTATCTATACCTAGGTAATCCACCCTGGGTCCTTAAGGTGGATTTTAAATTGGTATTCGAATCGTAATGTAAACTAACATCATTATTTTCCAGACCATAACCTGTATTGACAACTTAAAAACACAACTGTGTTTTATCTATAATAAAAAGTCGGCGTCGAAAATACAATGCACACCTTATTAAAAAATCTACAAGTATGTGGGCATAGAAAAAACACAATTGTATTTTTAACACGACTTACATCTAAGTCAAACTTATATTTAACTAGAATACATTAAATGCACTGAGCTTATGTCTAAAGGAGAGTATATAGTTTACTATATAACAGTAACAGCAATTTCTGAAAACACGTGCATTTTGAGTTACATACCTACCTTCAAAATATACATAATACAGGGTCTAAATATTCATATCGATAAATTGAACAAAATATATAAATAAAAACAAAAATCTTTATACACTAGGTACAACAAAATAGTTTTAATTTTCTATAATATCATACAATGCATATTTATACACACTTCCATCATCATTATACTGGGTGACTCCTCCAGCAGGCTTAGCACGAGCATCGACTTGTCGACGGAAGAATAGACATGACTATTAAATAAATGATGTATAATAGGATAAGACAGCTATGTTTTTCTATTCATTATCACAGTTATGCGTTCTAAACGAATCATGATTTTGTATAATCGTAGATACTTTGTGGCCGTCGAGTAGAAAGTTTTGTTGTCAGTGTGATTTTGACAGTTTGGGAAGAAATATTCTTCTGAAATAGTCTACATTTACAGGGACCTAGACAAATATCGTTAGAAACGAAAGACTAAATGACAGATTGTGGAAGGATATCTACGGTGCGATAACAAAAATGTAGGAACGAAATCTCACTTTGTATTGAAAAAGCACTGTCTATTCTTCGTAGAAATACAAAGCGTCATGCTAAGCCCGCAGGCCGTGATAGTGTGCCCCATTTGCAACAGTTATTCACCCCATAAAGCCTAGACGAAAACTCATGGGAAACAA
The DNA here is from genome assembly GCA_949987655.1 of Polymixis flavicincta. Classification (NCBI taxonomy): domain Eukaryota; kingdom Metazoa; phylum Arthropoda; class Insecta; order Lepidoptera; family Noctuidae; genus Polymixis; species Polymixis flavicincta. The sequence continues at coordinate 12,644,002 of OX465171.1, forward strand.
GTTTTTTTTTTTATTTAGGTATATTTTTGACAATTTACCAAAATTCTTCACTAAGTATCACTTTTCTCTAAACTCTAAACTAGAATGGCGTTTGTTGCTATTTCACTGTCTATAAAAGATCGCTTTTAGCGATAAGACCGCCCATTGTAAAACATTATTTAGAACCCATCCTGAAGTTTAGTTAGAAACCGATGGATGTTTTCGAACAAAATCTATCTACGAGCAATTCTTATTTAAACATATTTATGTATAATCTGAATCACGGAAACGGCTTCAACGATTTCATGAAATTTAGAATGCAGGTGGTTTTGGCGGGGCGATAAATCGATCTAGTTAGGTTTCATTGTTAGATAAGGTCAAACAAACAAAAAAAAAAGCTACTTCTATCTTTTGGTGACTGAGTGTACATTATAACGTAATTAATGAAAAAAAAAAAACTGGTATTCAATTGCATCGGGTTAGAATGAAATTCGACCCCAACATAGTATGGAAAAGTTATCCAGATGATGACATTATACAGGGTTATTGGATAAACACCAACGACCTCTTAAGAAGTCATTGTACTCATCAATATGAACAAATTTAACTGTGGGACCAAACCTGAAATCGCGAAAACAAAATCAGCTGTTCCCTAAATTTTGACAGGTTTTACGAACATAAATGTAAGGAATAGCTGATTTTTTTATTCGCGTTTTCAGGTTTGGTCCCATAGTAAAAGTTGTTCAGAATGATGAGTACAATGACCTCTTAAGAGGTTGTTGGTGTTTTTCCAATAACCCTGTATAATAAGACTTCATGAAAAAAAACTGGTATTCAGTTGCATCGGGTTACAATGAAATTCGACCCCAACAACAGATAATAGTAGGGAAAAGCCATCCAGATGATGACATTATATAGTGTATTCTATGTATACAAACTAAGTGGTATTCGCCATAATTACCACAACACTGGTATAATACATTAGTATTTCTTAATCACTATTTCGAAAAAAAGATCATTATGAAACTTGTTCACTTAGGTATATATTTTACCATTCAGTCCTTGTTTTCTAAGCTCAGACCCCTAGGGGTGTCTTACTAAGTAGAAATTAACCACAAACACTGCTAGTCTTGTAAAATTAGCACATAAATACATTTTTCAGCCACTGTGAACAAAATAATATTGTTTTAGTAACATGCCTATGAAATAAATAATACAGTAAAACCTGGATTAGTACCTACCTAGTATCCCATATAGGCTGGTTAACATAACAGTTGTTTTATTTATTGGGGGTCCCACTATAAGAGATCGAAATATTCCAAGCAGGTATGGAAGGGATTAGACTATTTGTAAACAAACGCGACATAACTTGTCAAAACCTTATAAACTGGCCCACTTATACGGGCTATAGAGCTACAATGTCCCAATAATAGAGGTAAAATCGAAAAAAATCTAAGAAATCAAGTCTCAGTTACAAAGGTCTGAAAATTCCCAGTAACAGGTATTTCAATGCTAAAGTATCGGGACTTAATTGTAATTAACAATTACAGAGGTGTCTCATGAGAGTTTCTCTGAGAGTTTTTTTTTATATCCAGGGCCCATTTATCTAGGTTTTACTGTATTTAGAACCAGTAACAGTATTGAAAACCTAGATACAGTTTTCTAAAAAGTCAATACAGTATCTAGTCTCGCAGTTTACTTTCAAGATGTGTAATGAAAGAAGTAAATACGAAAGCATAAGTCCCAACAGAATATTGTCTGTGGTGCCGACGCAGCCACAACCTATAGTACACACAGCTCCACAGAAAACTCATCAGTTTTCTGTGGAGCTGTGTGTAGTGTGTGTACTACTAGGGCTAATGACTCAAGTTCCCTCTTACAGAATTTGAAGCGATTTTTCGCTAAAATCTGTAGCCAATTGAATTTAAAAAATCTCACCGATTATATTATTGACCCTACAATAGTTATGAGCTTTTCCAAAAACATATACATACTACATACCTCTGTTAGATTCATTTGAACACCTTCCGTTCGAATACTGTTGCTTTTGTGGAAGATTTCTGAAAATACAAAACAATCGACCACATAATTAAGGATAATATTAAGGTCTTGCTGAACAATTTTAAAAATGTCTTTAATATCAGCATATCCCCTGGACATAGGCCTCCCTTAATTGCAGCACATATTTTTGTCATAATGCCCGTCAACTCCGAAATCACTCGCTTTCTAGCTATCGCATCCTTTAAAGAAACAATCCACGCCTCGCTTCTCTTTTGCTTACTGCTGGTTTTCCCTATTGATTAAGTCATTCACACTTAATACTCAAAATAATCCTCAAGACGTTCCTTATTCTCACGATTTCGCAATTCAACCCTAACCTATTGACTCAATGGGAAGAATAGTTTGGTCAACTAACTACACATATGAATTTCTGTGACCCAAAACGGACCCGTAACGTGAATAAGGGGTCATATCCTTTCTTACGACTATAATATTATGTACACGTAATTCTGGCAATTACCTAGTTGTTTCAGATCCGCGACAAATTTTAAGTAAAACAACTCCCCCAATTTATTTTACTTACCATCTGTCGCGAATCAAGTCTCGAGATCAAGTTGTCGTGATTCCATTACTGTAGATCACTTGCATTAGCATGTAGGAATAATCATGACCAACCGATTTCCGGATAGCTTCTCGATCATCGGCGCACTTTCAGTAAGTGTTACTTTTATTTTTGCACATGTTTTACTTAATAAAAAAATATGCTTACCAAACGCCCGATGCAGATGCATAACAGCTGATACGAAGTCTCCAAACCGGAGCATGCCGTCCTTCCTCATATACCTCAGGACAAGGAGGTTCATTACTTTCTCGGGGACTATAAAGCCGACGTCACGTAGGGCATCGCGGAACCTCTCGGCTCTGAGGACGCCCATCTTTTCTCTGGCGTGTGTTCTGAATACTAGCTGCCAGTGTTTTAAACTACACATGAGGTCCTTGAAGTCTGATAACGAAATCCGGCCAGTGCCTTTTTTCTGTGAATTATTGGTTAAGGAATATTGAGAAAGGGTGTCCGAGGGGTTTGAGGTTGTTCAAAACGTTCTTTATTTCCATCTGTTTATGGTGAAGCATTGGCTTAAAGAGTAAATTTTGTAAGATGAATTGCCTGGTACGATACTCATTAAGACTTATTGCGTATCCAAGTAGGCTGCTGTAGACACAATTTGTCAGTGTGGGATTACTGACTCATTCAACACCCAGTGCGAGTGCGGAGCTTCTGATCTGACCATGCCCCACTTGCTGGAGTGCCCCAACTGCCCGTCCACCGGCACCTTGGATGATCTAAATAATGCCACTGATGCGGCAATAAACGTGGCCACTGCCTACTGGGGTCTAACTATATAGGGTGACTGGTAATTAGTGACCGACATTTAAACACATGATTGTACTCATCATTATGAACAACTTTTACTATGGGACCAAACCCAAAAATGCGAAAAAAAAAATCATCTGTTCCCTACATTTTGACGAGTTATGCGAACATAAATGTAGGGAATAGCAGATTTTTATTTCGCGATTTCAGGTTTGTTCCCATAGTAAAAGTTGTTCATAATGATGAGTACAATCATGTGTTTAAATGTCGGTCACTAATTACCAGTCACCCTATATATATTAAAAAAAGTGAACGAGTACCATCGACAAGAAAAGAAGATAAAGACACAAGTGTTTTAAAAGGAGCCTCGAGGTAATAAGACCACATATTCCGTTCAACTAAAAAGACTATACTGCGTTTACCAATAAGCTGACCTCCAAAATAGGTAAATATAATTCCGATAGGATGTTTTCTTCCATATATTTTCTGTATTTTCATTCCTCAAAGTACCTGGTACTTATTGACAGGCCTGCACTGTGAGTTTCTTGCCGGCTCTTCTCCATAGGAAGCGACAATTTGGAACCGTGCACCTAGCTTCTGATGTTTCTTATGTGCCCATGCAGGTTTATATGTTTTTTTTTATTTTTTATAAAGGCTGATTATTATGCTAAAATAAGATAACATTAACGATTGCAAAGGATACATCTAAAGACAAGACAATTTGTCTACACGTATCTATCGACGCACAGCTCTTGATGTAGTCGTTCGGAAGGCACGCGTCGAGTAACTCTTGCAGTTCGAAAGGGTCTATTGTCTTATGTTCATCGGCTAGTTGTAGGAACACAGCTTCATACTGCGCGAAACTATTTACTTCTACCACTGGAGGTGCCTTTACTAGAGCGGTTTTCGTCATCTTCGGTGGATTGTCTAGAACCTTCATCTTGATCGGTTTGTTCGAGAATATCCTTAGTGTGAAGTTGGCTTCGTCGCGTGGCTCGAATGTTGTTGGCATTATTATGAAGGCGCTCGCTTCTAGTGGAGATCTGGGAAATGGCGGTAGTTACGGCTTGATCAATTCATTTTATAGTTTACTAGCTTTTGCCAGCGGCTTCGCCCTCGTGGAACTTTCCTCCCCTATTTAACTCCCTTAGGGATTGAAATTTGAAAAATCCTTCCTTATTCCTTGTCTACATTATAAAGGGAACCTCTGTGCAAAATTTCAGCTTTTTAGGTCCAAGGGTTTGGGCTGGGCGTTGATGAGTCAGTCAGTCGGTCAGTCAGGACTTTTCTTTTTATTTATATAGATGAGGTTGTGTATTTACTGGATCATCTAGGATATTAGGGCAGCAGAGTTCAACATTCTCAGTGACAGGTAACTACTTGGAAACAAACAACATTGAAAAAAGGCGATGGAAAAGGGTTCAGGCGTCACCATCTGACATTTTATCAGAATAAATAGGTATATTTATTGTTTACAAAAAAGATAAAGAAAATGAACATTCATTTCAATTATACACAGTAAAGATAAACTTTTTCAAAGCACGTACCTGTGAGTGACCTGCCGACTATTCGTGTATTGTGAATTTATGGTACTCTTCACTTTCCTAAAGAACAAAGCTTTTGCGGTTTCGTTCATAGGTGACGGAATTTTATAAATACTGAAGCCGATGACTTTGGGTTCCATAATGCAGTGCTGGTTCAAAGATATGATGACGGTATCTGGTTCGGTCAACACTATTTGTATTTGTGGGTTCGTGTGAAAGAAGTCTGTAAAGAAAAAAAACGATTTAGTTAAAGGTACCTAGGCTACCTACCTATATGTCGTCGGCGACGAGACCTTATCTAGGGGCACAAGTAGCGGAAGATTTGTTACGTATAAATTGAGTTGTGAGTCAGTCAAGTTTTCTAAGTAATTTGAATCTAAGCACTATCTAACTTAATTTTGCCATAAGTTTTTATATTCGAATTTAATCAGATTGGTTTATAAGGTATTTTTTTTAATAATGTAAGGATAGGTATTATATAAAATACTTGAAAATCTGTTCTCTTTTTGTTTTTGTTCACATTTTATCTTTTTAATTGCGAAGGGTAGAATTATAACACGGATATACCTACCAGTTGGAATCACGTAAATCGGACCACGGATGGAAAATGTACCAACCTCAATTTTAGACTTTATGTTCTATGATCATTTTAATTTTGTGTGTTATTGACAAAACAAATTATTGTAGCGCGGTACGATTGATGGTTACCACTAGCGCCATCTCTTATCGAATAACGGAATTAATGGTCAAGATCTTTCTAGAAAGTTCGATGCTAGAACATTCTGGAACTATCGACATGTGTTCGGTCAGGGCCGATATGTACTCGAACATTCTAGATGCTTCTACGGTAGGTAGTTTTTGCTAAGCGGTACATGCGAGAACATCTAAAGCGATCTTCAAGTGCGACTAAAGAGTGATCAGTACCTACCTAGTGCAATTGTGTTGTGTAATTAGTGTGTTTAATAAAAGTGTTATTTTTGGTAATTCATATCGGCAGTTTTTAATTGTCACGAACCCCAAGCTCGTAACATTATGTTATGTATCTATGGCTATTGACAAAAACTTGTAAAGATAAAGGTAACTTTATATCCCGGCAAATGACCTCTGTGCGACAGGTTGCTCCAAGGTTCTAATTTATAAAGTGAAACTAACTCAATACCTGAACGAACGGGAATACGGGGATAAAATATAGCCTATGTCACCCGGGGATAGTGTAGTTTCCCAACAGTGAAATAATTTTTCAAATCGGTTCAGTAGTTTCGGAGCCTACTCAATGCAAACAAACAAACAATGAAATCTTTCCTCTTTATAATATTATATTATAATATAAATGAGCGCGGAGGCATAAGTGATATTACCAAAAATAGCCTAGGCCCCAATTCTGTATCGTTATAATGATTCCCCGCGGAATCTTACAACGTTCAAACTACGTCAGTATCGTTTTTTTGTTTACCAATGTAACGGTAAGGAATCGAAATGTCATAACCTGTATGTTCCAAGACAATTTGTTGATATTATTAATACGATATTAGCAGAATTCGTGTGTGATTGACGTGGTTACCTACGAGTAAGGAATCGTTAAGTGGCCATAGTGGATTCAGAGCCTGGGACAGTTTTATCTCACAAAGTACTTACGCACGTAATTCCTGCAGCCGCCAGCCGACACTCCTCTCTTCCACCCCGCTTGATGCATCTTCATCTGCCATTTGATCTTGTCAGCTAAGAAAGGTTCTGCTCTACAGGTCTCCGAGTCCAAGTGTACTACTTCTACGCGTGTGAAAACGCGTTGGAACTCGGCGAAAAGCATCCAAATACCTTTTGGCGTTGAGATGAAGCGGTCTCTTTCTTGTTGCGGTATTGTGTGCCAGCTGTGGAGAGTTGTAAGACTTTTGTTAGTATTTTTCGTGGTATTTTTACACGACATACAGGGAGAGTATTTAAATTATTGATGTGGGGCTTGTAGTTAAGTAATAATAGCTGCACGGGTCGATCGACCAGGTTAAGCTACGCTTGCCGCGGTTGGTCCGTGGATGGGTGACCATCTTTACATACCAAGACCCCTCCGTGCCTCGGAAAGCACGTGAAGCCGTTGGTCCCGGCTAGTGATGTGCCGTGGGAACATTCCCGTTCCCAGTAACTACCCAACGGGAATGTACCCGGGAATGTTCCCATGTGCCCGGGAACATTCCCAGTTAGTGGGAACCTAACACAAAAGTTCAAGATTTTATCTTTTTTGAACTTTTTAGATTAGGTTTCTTATCGCATGTTACTAATAAAACAATAAAAGATAGAAAATAAATGCATATCTTTTACACCTACAATGGGTTAGTGAGAATTTTCGGCAGTTAATTGATGTAGTTGGAGTGTTAAACTGATAACAAAAAAACGATCCTTTTAACTGTGCAGGTGTGATGCTAATTTTGAGAAATGTTATTTACTTATCCTTTGTGCAAGATTTATGGACCCAACTAACCGGGTCGGCGTAACAAACAATCCAGACTGGAGAGACATACCAACAAATTGGCCGCTCAACTCACAATACCAGTTTGTGTCAGCAGACTTAAAAGACGCAACATCCTACAATTTGATAACTTGGAGAGAGCTTCGTTATTGATATAAAATCTCGTCATCGTCTCTGCTAGGGATATGTCTATTGGGCAGAGTCAGCTTACGAAACTGAAGACCGATGAAGGCAGGATCGTATCCACCAAGCCTGAGCTGTTGAGAGAGATTGAGAGGTTCTATGGGCAGTTAAACAAGTCAACAAGAAACCCCGTTACGAATCTGGCAAACGACCCAAGAGCTAGATTGACCCGACAGTATACTGAAGACATACCGGACGTCAGCTTGTACGAGATTAGGATGGCTCTGAAACAGCTTTAAAACAACAAGGCGCCGGGTGATGACAGAATCACGGCTGAACTCCTAAAGGCCGGCGGGAAACCCGTTCTTAATTAAGGCCCTCAAGAAGCTGTTTGATTCCGTCATACTCGAGGGCAAAACTTTTCTTTAAGAAGGGTGACAATGCCCTTCATAAGAATTATAGGCCCATCTCACTTCTAAGCCATGTCTACAAGCTGTTCTCCGAAGTCATCACAAACCGTCTAGCGCGCAGGTTTGACGACTTCGAGCCTCCCGAACAAGCCGGGTTCCGTAAAGGCTTTAGCACAGTAGACCACATACATACGCTGCGGCAGGTTATACGGAAGACCGAAGAGTATAATCTGCCTCTCTGTTTAGCATTTGTGGACTACTAAAAAGCCTTTGATTCGATCGAGACGTGGGCTGTACTGCAGTCCCTCCAACGATACTAGAGCGACTATCAGTACATCGAGGTGTTGAAGTGTCTGTACGAAAACGCCACCATATCAGTCCGACTCCAGGACCGGACCTTGAAACCTATCCTTCTACAGCGAGGTGTAAGACAGGGAGACGTTATCTCTCCGAAACTCTTCACCACTACACTGGAGGATGTCTTCAAGGTTCTGGACTGAAAAAGGGCTGGCATCAACATCAATGGCGAGTACATCACTCACCTTCGGTTTGCCGATGATGTAGTTGTCTTGGCTGAGACCATGGAGGATGAACATGGACAAAACAAAGGTCATTTCCAATGCCCATGTAATACACACTCTCGTAACGGTCGGAGGCGCTGCACTGAAAGTTGTGGACGAGTACGTTTACCTAGGACAAACTGTCCAGTTAGGTAGGTTCGAGAAAGAGGTCAATCGTCAAATCCGACTCGGCTGTGCAGCGTTCGGGAAGCTTCGCAATATCTTCTCGTCCCACATACCGCAATGTCTCAACACGAAAGTCTTTGACCAGTGCGTGTTGCCAGTGATGACATATGAAACCGAAACGTGGTCGCCCACAATGGGCCTCATAAAAGGCTTAAAGTCACCCAAAGGGCGATGGAATAAGGGCTATGCTTGGAGTTTCCCTGTGTGATCGAATCAGGAATGAAGAGATCCGCAGGAGAACCAATGAACCAAGGTAACCGACATAGCCCGAAGAATTGCCAAACTTAAGTGGCAGTGGACAGGGCACGTTGCTCGCAGAACAGATGACCGATGGGGCTGAAAAGTTCTGGAGTGGCGATCGCGTACCGGAAGACGTAAAGTTGGACGGCCTCCCACAAGGTGGACTAATGACCTTGTGAGGGCCGCAGGAGTCCGCTGGATGCAGGAAGCACAGAACCGGTCGAAGTGGCGGAGCTTGCGGGAGGCCTATAACCAGCAATGGACGTATTTCGGCTGTAATGATGATGATGATGAATCTCTAAACCTCCTAGTCTCCTACATTCGAAATTTTTATTTACCTCTTTCTAAAATTAATGCAATGAACGACAAGTTACTAAATGAATACTTATTACATGTCAAATCTACTTACTTACTAAATCTTACCAGTAACTTTGTATGTTATTATATTTTTACTTTTATTATAATTCTATGTGGTTTCACCGACACGTTCCCAGCAATTGGGAATATTCCCGGGCACTGGAAAGATTCTTTTGGGAACATTCCCACTTTGGGAACATTCCCGGGAACGGCACATCACTAGTCCCGGCTGTCATTTGTGGATCTTTGACAGTCGTTACGGGTCGTCAGAAGCCCGAAAGTCTGACAACCAGTCTTACCAAGGGGTATCGTATTACCCAGTAACTGGGTTGTGGAGGTCAGATAGGCAGTCGCTCCATGTAAAATACTGGTATGCAGCTGCATCCGGTTAGACTGGAAGCCGACCCCAACATAGTTGGGAAAAGGCTAGGCAGATAATGATGTCTCCCTCAGTAACTTTAGAGGTAGTCTGCCTAAACGATTGGGGTTCACACTATTCAAAACATTTTAACTAAAAATTAAACCGTCAAAAAAAGAGATGAAGAGGTTTGTTAGCATGCGTGAGCCATCTGGTATGAGGTATTTTCCTAGGCGATTTGTGAACTAAGTCTTCAGGGCATTCAACAGATTTTAACGGCTGATAATTCTGTACAAATACTGTCAGAACTGAGCACTTTCGTGTCTATCAATGGCATTTGACATTACTACCGTCACATCTAATATCCATGAAATGATCCAGAGATTAGTTAAGGCTAGGTTGTTCCGGCCTATGGGCCTTTGAAACGCTACCTCCGCCTCCCGAAAATGCAACGATGAACTGATGTTGATTTACGATGAACTGTCAACCATTTAGCAGAATATCTATGCCATAGTATAACATATTGCAGTTGGACAACTGAATTATTTTTGCTTAGGTTTGATATTTTTACCATACTTTTAGGTATGGCATGGTAAAACTAAAAATATTACTTAAAGTTCCCTGTGTAGGGTAAGTGTAAGTTATCTATTGAGCGTTTTCATATTATCAGATATTGTCAATCACTCGCCACTCGTAACTCGCCACTCGCCACTCGCAACTCGCCACTCACAACTCGCAACTCGCCACTCGCAACTCGCCACTCGCAGCTTGCCACTCGTAACTCGCTACTCGCCACTCGCAGCTTGCCACTCGTAACTCGCTATTCGCCACTCACAACTCGCCACTAGCAACTCGCCACTCACAACTAGCCACTCGCCACTCGCCACTAGCCACTCGCCACTCGCAACTAGCCACTCACCACTCGCCACTTGCAAATCGCCACTCGCAACTCGCAACTAGCCACTCGCCACTCGCCACTAGCAAATCGCCACTCGCAACTCGCAACTTGTCACTCGCCACTCGCAACTCGCCACTCGTCACTCGCCACTCGCCACTCGTAACTCGTCACTCGCCACTTGCAACTCGACACTCGCAACTCGCCAATCGCAACTAGCCACTCGCCACTCACCACTCGCAACTCGCCACTCGTAACTCGCCACTCGTAACTTGCCACTCGCCTCTCGCCACTTGCAACTCGACACTCGCAACTTGCCACTCGCAACTCGTTACTCGTACTCGCCATTCGTAACTTGCCACTCGCCACTCGCCACTTGCAACTCGACACTCGCAACTTGCCACTCGCAACTCGTTACTCGTACTCGCCACTCGCCACTGGCAACTCGCCACTCGCAACTCGCCAATCGCAACTAGCCACTCGCCACTCGCCACTCGTAACTCGCCACTCGTAACTCGCCACTCGCCACTCGCAACTCGCCACTCACAACTCGCAACTCGCCACTCGCAACTCGCAACTCGCCACTCGCAGCTTGCCACTCGTAACTCGCTATTCGCCATTCACAACTCACCACTAGCAACTCGCCACTCACAACTAGCCACTCGCCACTCGCCACTAGCCACTCGCCACTCGCAGCTCGCAACTAGCCACTCGCCACTCGCCACTTGCAAATCGCCACTCGCAACTCGCAACTAGCCACTCGCCAGTCGCCACTAGCAAATCGCCACTCGCAACTCGCAACTTGTCACTCGCCACTCGCAACTCGCCACTCGCCACTCGCCACTCGTAACTCGTCACTCGCCACTCGTAACTCGCCACTTGCAACTCGCCACTCGCAACTCGCCACTCGCAACTCACCACTCGCAACTCGCCACTCGTAACTCGCCACTCGTAACTTGCCACTCGCCACTCGCCACTTGCAACTCGACACTCGCAACTTGCCACTCGCAACTCGTTACTCGTACTCGCCACTCGCCACTGGCAACTCGCCACTCGCAACTCGCCAATCGCAACTAGCCACTCGCCACTCGTAACTCGCCACTCGTAACTCGCCACTCGCCACTCGCAACTCGCCACTCACAACTCGCAACTCGCAACTCGCCACTCGCAACTCGCAACTCGCCACTCGCAGCTTGCCACTCGTAACTCGCTACTCGCCACTCGCAGCTTGCCACTCGTAACTCGCTATTCGCCACTCACAACTCGCCACTAGCAACTCGCCACTCACAACTAGCCACTCGCCACTCGCCACTAGCCACTCGCCACTCGCAACTCGCAACTAGCCACTCGCCACTCGCCACTTGCAAATCGCCACTCGCAACTCGCAACTAGCCACTCGCCACTCGCCACTAGCAAATCGCCACTCGCAACTCGCAACTTGTCACTCGCCACTCGCAACTCGCCACTCGTCACTCGCCACTTGCAACTCGCCACTCGCCACTCGCAACTCGCCACTCGCAACTCACCACTCGCAACTCGCCACACGTAACTCGCCACTCGTAACTTGCCACTCGCCACTCGCCACTTGCAACTCGACACTCGCAACTTGCCACTCGCAACTCGTTACTCGTACTCGCCACTCGCCACTGGCAACTCGCCACTCGCAACTCGCCAATCGCAACTAGCCACTCGCCACTCGCCACTCATAACTCGCCGCTCGCCCCTCGCCACTTGCAACTCGATACTCACCACTCGCCACTCGCAACTCGCCACTCATAACTCGCCACTTGCCACTCGCAACTCGCAACTTGCAACTAGCCACTTGCCACTCGCCTCTCGCAACTCGCCACTCGCAACTCGCAACTAGCTACTCGCCACTCGCCACCCGCAACTAGCCACTCGCAACTCGTCACTCGCAACTCGCCACTCGCAAAAAAATTATAATAAAACTACAAATGCTTACTTAGGTTTTTTCTGGCATACGGGCTACTGAGGGAACACGGGTGGATTTCAGTCAGTAAAAGACGCCCTCCCGCTCCACCATGATTTCCCACCCAAAAAAAAACCCATTGGATGCCGAAGTTAACGCTACATGATCACACCTCTAAAAAGTTCAGCCTACATGATCGCACCTCTAAAATGCGACTGCGTTTTTATTTACGATGCACTGTCAACCATTTAGCAGAAAATCAACAGAATTATTTTTGCTTAGGTTCGATTTTTTTTTCCTTAATTTTAGGTATGGTGTGGTAAAACTAAAAATATTAATTAAAGTTCCCTGTGTAGGGTAAATGTCCTGTAAGTTACCTATTGAGCGTTTTCATATTATCAGATATTGATACAAACCCGATACTGATATGTTGGCAGCTATACACATACCGATTCGAAACCGATATATTTATTATCGGATGATATTGGTGAATTTCGATGACCATCGCGACTCACCAAACGACCACAGTAGGTACAGTACCTAAGTATCGATGTCTCGAAGTTGGCAGTGTGTTGGTTGTGAAGTGTGAGAATGGCCAGTTCTCTAACCTCTATTGTGCTGATATCGGAGTCAGTCACTGTCTGCGACGACATACGTGACAATAACAACTCTATGTAAAAGCGTTTATAGTAAACCTATGCGAAAATCTGATCCCCGGTATCGTGGCGGTGTCGGAATAGGCTAATGTGCTGTGTTCTAATTTAATGTAATTGTTAATGTGATGTAATCAACTAGTTTCAAATGAAAATGTAGAAATGTATTTTCATTAAAAACTAGCTTTTGCCTGAGGCTGGTAGTTCCAGAAATAGCCATTCCAAACATTTATAAAAAACAAACCCTTCATTCAGCTTTACTATGATTATGATTGCTACGGGTTTCGACCTCAGGACTAGCTGCTTCTCACACTGACAACTGTACGTCAATTGATCCCGCGACACCAGTCCTGTTTTCTTTGTATATTTAGGCTGTTGAGAGCAAATCTACAAATGTGACGTAGTTGTGTACAGGGAAGTTTTTCAGTGGCAAAATAGTGGGTGTCTTACGACTTCCATGCGAACGAAGTCACGAGCAGAAGCTAGTTACAGATACATATGATTTTGCGGCTGTAAGGTGAAAATGAAAATTTCCAATGGTTTCATTTGGAAATCAAAGCATGATTTCCAAATGAAACCATTGGAATTTTTCCTTCCGACTTTTCAACCGGAGAATTTTCAGACAAGTGTTAGTTGTCAGTGAATTCGAACTGAAGAAACACGGGTGGGTTTTAGTCAGTAAAAGTCTGATACACCCTCCCGCTCCGCCCAGAGCGGGAGAAGTCATTTGATGATGTCCCATTAACAACAAAAAAAAAAACCCTTGTGCAATTTGTTCTTTGAGAAAATAAATGTCTTTAAATTTAATTTTTTATTGAGTAGAATACGCTAAAAATGGTCGTACTGTTACGGTTACACTGTAACCATATTCTCTTGTTTTTGGTGTTTGCCAGCGCTCAGAAAGAACCGTAAATATTGTGAGCTACATATGAAGGAACAATTGCCGTACTTTATTGTCTGGTGACGTACCTATTGCTCCAGCTATAATTTATCGAAACTATTATTTTAGGACATCAACATTAATATTTTAAAATCACGGATTCGTGAAAAAATCTTGTATTGCTAGCTCCGCTATTCGAGGAATTGTAATAAAGTTGTTATCGTGTTCCTTACGTGGTTGTGTACATAGAGCACTTTTGTCTGAGCAAATTTTTTCCTATTTTATCTGTTGGTGTCAGACTGAAAGTTCTTAATATTATTAGTATACAACCGACACTCAGACATATTGTGTAATATTAATGTAGGATATGATAGTAGCGAACACAGTTCGGTGCAGAGGAAATGTCATAGTTGATATGGATGAAACTGATTAAAATAATCTTAGAAAACTGTGATTTGTACAAACTTCTTCATAAACGACGAATACGACCACGACTCTCACTTGACTATTATTTCATCGATAATAATTTGTAATGTGTCAACCTCAGATTACTGAATAAAGGGTGTCAACACTATTAGAAGATGACAATTAAACGTCATCATATTGCCTAGAAATAATCACATTTTCGAAAATAATTTTATGAATAAAAACTATTATATAATTACAAGATATTTGTTCTGAGCTATCGCAATTTCATAAATTAATTAGATGTTTTTGTACAGGCGCAGAATGAGCGAGTTTTTGAAAATTTTAACACAGGTCCACCCTCGATGACGTCCCGCAGGACTCTGACAGACTCTGAGCGTGAGCCGATTTAGCCGGATTTAGATCTTGTTAAGTTTATTCAAAAAAATCTACTAAATAACAAAAAAAATCAATTTTAAATTCCCTCCTAAATATGTACGATTCCCTCGTCGTTTATCCAATTTTCACATAATTTTGTGCTCTTATTAGGAAATGAGACGGAAAATGCTTTTGAAATCGACCCTGTTTCGGATTTTTTTTTCATCGAGCAAATTGCAATTATTCGTGTTTTGAACCTTTAATTTCCCTCAAACAAGGATCTATCTATGACATATGTTTTTTTCAGGGCCTAAATACACGAATTTGATCATTTAATTTTGATTCTGAAAGAGGCAATTTCGGATAACCCCCCGTTAAATGTAAATGTATGATTGCTATTTGTGAAATTTTTAAAACATTATTAATTCTAAACTTTAACCTGATCCGGAGTTATACTATACCCATTGCAATAATATTAACGTAATCATCATCATCTGCCTAGCCTTTTCCCAACTGTGTTGGGGTCAGCTTCCAGTCTAACCGGATGCAGCTGAATACCAGTATTTTACATACAGATTGCTTATCTAACCTCCACAACCCAGTTACTGGGTTAATAATATTAGTACCAATTAACATCATAAAAGTTAGAAATTGATAAAAGTTTTCGACTCGCATTGTATCATCATTTCAGCTGAAAGACGTCCACTGCTGGACATAAGTCTCCCTAAATGGGAAGTAAATATTCAATATACCCTATTGTGTATGCCTCTATTAAAATAAACTCGATACAATGTTTTAAAGAAACTTACGATTCGGAATTTAAAACAATGTAGGGTACAGGAACTTCTCCGATGCCAAGTGGTCGCCGCAGGCGCACTACATGTACTGGGCCTTTTGTGCTTTCTACCTGTAATGTTAAGAAAAAATAATAAACTATTGAATCAGGTAATTAAGGAGAATATGTTGATTAACTTCGGATAAGGTGTACAGTCAAATCTATGAATACGTGAAGCATAAACTTTGTAAAGCTTTTTACGAAAATAACGCGGACAGCAGTATGCAATTTGGCGCAGTTAAAGTTTATATGGACAAGGAGAGTAGAAGGTATTTTTTTTAAATAATTAATAACGCTCAAACTTAAAATTTAGAGTTCTGGTCGAATTTCGAGCAGGTGGGCGGCTAGTATAGGATAATTCCAAAATGAGGGCCACTTGTTTCATTTTTTTTTTGTTGAAGGGGCCAGCTCTTGACCTCGATCATGCCTAATGTAAAGCGATCAATAAGGTCTATGATGGAACGCGCGTGGCCAAAAGATGCAGATGGGTTAAATGTAGAAGGGTACACAGACGCTGGCAGAGAGATCCACACTTTGCCTGTGCGCATAATAAATGTGGAGGAGAAGCGAAGAGTTCGAATTATGTTATCAAAATCAAATCAAGTTTTTCAAAGTAAAGTAAACAAAACACAATCTAGATCAATATCCAAGGGTAGGCGGGCTGCCAGACACCATATAGGTGCCATTTTTCTTGGTGTTTGGCATTTTGGGGAAGTTGCCATCATCGACACGCTTGGCAAGCAGCACCCTAATTGCGTAACTCACGATTGATCATAATTGGTTTCGTCTTCACAGTTATACAATATTCATTGCGTTATTTATGTTGTCGAACGAACACATTTTTCGAACATATGAAGCAATGGTTTAACAATCCGTTTCAAAACGAAACAGATTATGATGAATCGTGAGTTACGCAATTAGGGTGCAGGTTGGCGATCGTAGTATGGTTTAAAATACATAAAGAACGTTGCTGCTCTTTCTCTAGTCACTAGTAAGTCGTAAGGTAGTCGCCCATTATGGCACCAACGCAACGGCCCAACAACGAATGTAGGATTAATTAAGTGTATTTATTCAATGTTTTCATTACCTGTTCCACATTCAAGATAACATAATTCATTTCCGTTTGAAGCTCGGGAATTTTGTCTTCAGGTGCCTGAAAAGGAGTAATTTATAATTTAAAGAGCGAGTTTTGCTCAGAATTTATAAGATAAAATCTACTTTAGTGTGTCCTATTGCGATTCAATAAAAATATGTATACACATATTTTAATTAGCATGTATGTTATACCTTTTATTGACAAAAATTGTCTAACAATCGCGTCCTGTTTTGGAAAAACCCACTGGAATAGGAAATTTTCTTTGTCGTGCTTATAAACAAACAGTCAGACCACGGACAACCATATGGGGACATCGTTACCCCTATCCGCAGCACTATTAGCTGCTGCTAATTGCTCAGCTGCTGTACCAATCATGCCATCACATTTAT
Source organism: Polymixis flavicincta (assembly GCA_949987655.1). NCBI lineage: Eukaryota > Metazoa > Arthropoda > Insecta > Lepidoptera > Noctuidae > Polymixis > Polymixis flavicincta. The sequence continues at coordinate 12,661,054 of OX465171.1, forward strand.
GTAATAGGTGTGTACCAATCTTTATACAGGATAAAATTTTAACCAGTGCGCAAACTGTAACCATGAATTCAGAATATCATTCTAGACCCCTAGCGTAGAAATTTTACGTGGGTTATACAAAAAAAGAAAAAAAAAAACAGCTGTTTGCATTTTGACACGCAGGCTGTACTTATGGCTTTTCTATGAAACAGGATTTTTTTTGTATAACTGACGAAAACTTTCTACTCTATTTCTTGTCTAGAATGATATGCTGAATTTATGGTTACAGCTTGGGCACTGGTAATTTTTTGACAATGTATTGGTTGTGGACTATTTGTCTCCCGGTACAATATGACGTTGAATAAAGTGAATTTTGCATTCGCATTTGCACACAATACGCCTACTAAGGAAGTGGGTGATTACCTTGCTGGGGTTACATTGGATGAGATTATCTACGCTCTTTGGTAGACTAACTTCATGTATTTAACTTCGTTGGAGATAAAACTTACAGCAGCCACATGATGTGCAGTAACAAGGCTTGTGTTCTTTAGCAAGTTCCTCAGCGTTTCGGCATCGGTCAGCTCGGCCATCTGTAGCGACTCGGTAATGCCCCCTGTGAGGTCTGCAAGTCCATCAAGCAAGCTCCCATACTTGAGAGCTTCGTAGGACCCGTGCAATCTAAAATTGTATCAAAAGAATCGTAATAAATATATAGGTAGATCGCAAAGAAAATAATTAAGGCAGTAGGTAGGTACTTTTTCCAAAAAAAAAAAGTTTTTATTTTTCATTTTTTCGTTATAATACCCCATTCGAAATTTCATCATCCTTGGGGTCAAAACAATGCATATTTAAGTGATAGCAGCAATCGCGGTTGAATTGCTGTCATTTTTTGAAGAGTTCCTTTGCTGTCTCCGAAACGCATCATCAGATCTATATGAAATTTTAATGGGACCATTTCTGAATAAATAAACTCCTTTCCAACAATAGAGCATTTTTCAAATCAGTCTATATATGACGGAGTTATGCCGTAACATACATTAAAAAAAACATATCGAATTGTTAACCTCCTTCTTCTTGAAGTCGGTTAAAAACTGTAATTTCTATCTTAGTTTATTTCGGATATCTGACGCAACAGTACCTATTATTTCAGACTTTTATGTTTTTTAGACTTTAAATTTACAATAAGTTGCTTTATCAGGAGCATTTTTTTTTTGTTTAACAGAGGTACAGTAGGTTGGATGTCAATGGTCACAGTGTAACCCTGGCTTACTGTAGGTACTGCGGTCTCAAAAGTTAATCAGTTGACAACACGTTAGCGTTAGGGGGAATTTTAGATACTATTAAAGAAACTGCCGCTGGTCAGTTAATTTTCAATATTTTAGTGCAATAAGTAAGAGTTATTATTCTTAAATTTCATTAAAATAGGTACAAGTACCTCTATTATTTAATTTGACATTTTAATATAATCTCTCAAGATCTACAAGTGGACAATGCTAACCACGAGGACGAGACGCTTGAGTATAGTTAGTGATTAAACGAACTAACCTGTTTGTGAAGTTATATAATTATTTTATAATAGCCTCGTCCGAAGAGATTAGTAACCCATCCTTCCCTTTACTTTTCAGTAGACCCCTAGCAGTAAATGGGCTTTTGGCTATTTTGTATTAGTGTGCATATTTTGTCTATAAAAAATTGTTATTTTCCTGTCTTTGTTTTACCTCTCTAGTTTTAGACAGCGATAATACGGTATCGGTCTTAAATAAAATATATAAGAGGCTAAACCACAGACCACTATTACTCTTAGATGAGGCCTAAGCTAAACTAAAGTGCATAAAGAGGCGACAATATTTGTGGTACTAATGTTGGTAGGTACTGTATGAACTTCAATACGATATAATCCATGTAGTTTTGTTACCAGTGACGTGCGGCCTAACTTATTTATTTGCTACTGAAATAAAGCGGAAGATTTTTTACGGTAGCAATTAAATTAATTATAGCAAATCGTACATGGGTTTTTAGCAAATTGGTATTCCGTCATTCGATTTCTTTTCTAACAGGTAAAACTGGTTATTGGCTAGTGTTTAGAATTTACAGTTATTTATTTAATTATGTATTTACTATTCCTAATTTGTGAGAAAGGTTGTTAAGTAAGCAATTTAAACAAAAAAAAAAGACTTGTGAACGAAGACTATAATCTGTACAACATTGATATACAAAAACCCCACAATATACACAGTCTCGTACAAAATTAACATTCAAAACTGTCCCCAATTATACATCAGTGGTTATAGTTATGATATCACCCATTTTTTTGCAAATTCAACCTTACACGCATGACTTAAAATGGTTTTTACAAAGCAATGTCCAGAAAGACTGACTGAAAGATGGCTGACGATACTATTGACATTTGACACCAATGCACATTGCGCCCTATTTATGCGGACGTTTATGAGACGCTGACTGTGTATCTTGTTTTTTTATATATCAATGCTGTACAGACGCCAGCAGGTCAACCTATCCCAAACTATCAAATTTTCCCAATTGAACATGAACCTTATTCCTTTGAAATAAAGTTGAAAAACTATCAAAGTGACAGATTGGGATAGCTTGATGTGCTGGCCTCTGTACAATACAACGTATACAAGGTATTAGGTAATAGGGTGCATTCCTTGAAACATGTGATATTAGAGCTAATTTGCAGCATTTTTCACTCCGAGAACTTGGGGTCCCATTCTAAAAGGGTTATGTTAGAGACATTATACTTCTTTTTTTTGGAAACTCTCTTTTCGACCATAAACTGCTAGTTGTGAGAAAGAAAAAAGCTTTGGATGTTTGACTGATACTGTTATGTTGGCCCGTGAACGAATTAATCCTTCCAGTAACTTAGTGCAAAGTTTTACCAGTCTGTCAAAAGGTGCCACCAAGATAACTGTCAAGCAAGTATCCGGTCCCTTTAATTTTGTAAAACTAATGGCTCTTACTTAAGCTACACACATTTTTTTTAAATTATGCCATTGGTACCTTGCTGCTTCTGACACTAAGTTTATCTTCTTTAGTGATATTGGTCTCCTTTAGTTCGTTACGGACTAGTAGGTATATAAATTGGATTGCTATCAATGTTAACGTTTCCTATAAATTATAAAGAATATTAAATCCCCACTAACTTTGCATAAGCTTTTTCCAGTAGTGCTGGCCACATCTGCTCTGTGTGGTTGCTCTGGAGGAATGCCAGCTTGCCGTTTACAGTTGGCAGCCGGTCGTCTACGAGCACCTCTAGCCATTGTCCACACCACCATAGCCGAAACCTGCGAACACAAAATAACAATTTGTAACGAGCAACAAGCAGAGGTCCTATCTCTATGAACCTTTTACCTAACCTGTTTAGCCTGGCCACAGATAATATAATACTACGTAGCCTGGCAGCGACATTAGAGGTTTTATTTGAATTTTACTGGAGTGAATAGTCAAGCCCTTCGACGTAAAAGTTTTTATCAAATGACTCCAGTTATTTTCAATAAAGTTCCACGACAGATAGAAAATCTTAATATTAATATGTTTAAAAATAGACTGTTTTTTTTTAAATTCATAAATGTGTTTCCACAGCTGAGTTTATGGAGGACACCACTGACATTTAGATTATCACAATATGACATTATAAGTTAATAATTTTATTATCCTCAGTGGTTTAGATGTTGTTAAAATGGCTGTTTCTGAGTTTCTGTTTTTAACTCTTTGCATGTCAAGTGTACACCATGTGACCGACAACAATGGATAATTAGACACACGATGGGAGATTTAGGTGTGTTCTAAGTTGCACTATCTTATGTTCTTGTTCTTGCATTTAGATTATTATTATGTTGACATTGAAATTGGCAATTGTGTGTTAGTACGTAAGGATTTACTGTGTGTTAGTATGTAAGTATGTAAGTGAGAGCAGTCGTGGCCAAGTGGTAACGGCCGCGAATTACGAGTTGTAGGTCGTGAGTTCGAACCCAGACAGGCGCTTTACTTTGTGTAAATTATTTCATCACCACTGCTCTCAAAACGGTGAAGGAAAACATCGTGAGGAAACCGGCATGTCCTGCAGTCCTGGAACCAAAAATTCGAAGACATATATGCATAGACTTAAGATATTTCTATGCATATATGTGACATCTACCAACCCGCACTGGGCCCGCGTGGTGGATTACGGCCCAATCCCTCTCACCGAGAGAAGGCCTGTGTCCCAGCAGTGGGAACATTATAGGCTGATGATGATGAGTATGTAAGTAATTAAGTTATTTTATTTTAAACTAGCTGACCCGGCGAACTTCGTACCGCCATATTTTATTTCTCCTTCCGGTAAAATCAAATCAGTTGGATTATCAATAATTTCACAATAATTCTGATCAAATCTAAATATTTTTAATAAATTTTCTTATATACAAAACTTGTCCTGACAATAAGGAACACGTAAAAAAAGAATCATCAAATTTGCTGCAGTCGTTCGGAAGTTATGCGCGTACATAGGTACATTTCGGCGATTCATTTATATATATATAGATGTGTCTGCGGTTTCGACACAACTAACATTCTTATTATTTGTATGCTCTCGAGTAAAATGTAGCGAAACATCTTATTCTATAACATCCTATTGTACTTAATGAAATCTACATTTATGAATAAATTTGATTTGATTTGATTTGAAGCATAGCTTACGGCATACCAATGGGTATATTACTATATTGTCATCGTCAATTCCACTTTCACCCACTGCTGGTACTTCCTCTAAGCCTGCAGCAGTATTAATAAGGCGACAGCGACGAGAAGGCAATTTCGTCCACATTATTAAAGCGACAAGCGTAATTTATTTGTTCATATTTCGCCATCGTCTCGCAATCACCTTAACAGTGCGCCCACGGCCTGAAGAAACATAGAGCAAAAACATCGAAGCCATTTGACATCCACCAACCCGCACTGAGCGCGCGTAGTGGATAATGGGCTAGGCCCTCTCACAGAGAGGAAGCCTGTGTCCCAGCAATGGGAACATTATAGACTGATTTTGCATAAGTCGCCGTCGGGTCGCAGTCGCCTTAGCAGTGCGGCCACGTGAACAAAATACAACATCGACTGATACCTGAACACGCCAGCATAAGCTTCGTCAACCCTTTGATCTGCAGGCACTACTCGATAGAAGAGACCCTTTGTGAGGTATAAAACTCCAAGGCAGGACACCATCCATTTGTCACCTGCAACAAAAAACCACGGTCAACACAATATACATTGTAACAAGTAGGTACAGACGCCAGCACATCAAGCTACACCAAACTGTCAAATTTTCCCAATTGAACATGAACCTGATGCATATGTCGTAAAGTTGAAAATCTATCAAAGAAATTTGACAGATTGGAGTAGCTTGATGTGCTGGCGTCTGTACCTAGCTGTAACATTTGAAGAATAAATTACCTAGTAGACATTGGGAAGAGTCATTCGACAAAAAAGTAGCAAAGCAAATAAATCATACAGTGAAAAAAAATAAAGTTCTTTCGTAAGTAAGTCGCCGTCAAGCCTTTTACAAAAGTTACATTAAATTGCAGTGATCCTATGTTCCTGCTCACCTAATAAACGAATACCGCTAAGCAAATCTCGTTCGCTGGGTAATTCTCAGCCTTAGCTCGCAGCCTAGATTGTATAGCCATTCAAAACATGCGCCCGCGAAAGTAGGCCGTGAGAATTAACAACGGTTTTTGTTATGTAATTACGCACTTCCCGACGCTGTGTAATTCATTTACTTTCTTCCCCATATAGAAGCCTATTTTAAATCCGATAGTTTTTTTGTGGTTTCATCAACCGTGGCTCGCTTATTTGTATAGAATAGAATAACCTTTATTGTTTCTAGTATTACAGCTAGGAGTAGTAGGTCCATATTAAACACAATAGGGTATTTTGCAATTTAATAAAAACTATTTTAATTTGAAGATTGGAACGATATACATATTTAACAGAAATATAAAAATCATCATCATCATCAGCCTATAATGTTCCCACTGCTGGGACACAGGCCTCCTCTCGGTGAGAGGGATTGGGCCGTAATCCACCACGCGGGCCCAGTGCGGTTTGGTAGATGTCACATGTCTTCGAATGATTTGTTCTAGGACATGCCGGTTTCCTCACGATGTTTTCCTTCAACGTTTTGAGAGGTATAAAAAATTAAATTAAAAATTAAAAAAAACCCCGACCCAAACAAAAACTCTAAAAAGTAAAAAATAATATTTATAGGCCTTTTAATTTGAACGTAATATTTTAATCAGGGCATTGTCAAGTCGGGGGACGGCTAGGCCTCTGTTTGGCGTTTTCATTGACCGTCCCCCGACTTGACAATGCCCTGATTAAAATATTACGTTCAAATTAAAAGGCCTATAAATATTATTTTTTACTTTTTAGAGCTTTTGTTTGGGTCGGGGGTTTTTTAAATTTTTAATTTAATTTTTGTTTCTTGCTTTTTAAACTTAATGTCCCTTAAATCACCCTTTATCTATAATCTATTCATTGAGACCTTTTCAATGAGCCCAAACACGATACTTCTGCTGTTTGTTGGTGAATAACTTGGGTTTCCTGGAAATTCCTGGTGTTGCTCCAGCATCAGTTCAAGGTTTTTTTTTTCGTCTAATATCTTTGAAGTAATAGAATCCCAAATTTTGAGTTGATCAGACCCATGGAAGAGGGTAAAATCCCTTTTTCAACCAGAAAAGAGCTGATAATCTTCAAACCGATTTTGATGAAACATATCTAAGAACACTCCCGACTAATACACCTTTCAAACAAAAAAAACTAAATCAAAATCGGTTCATCCGTTCGGGAGCTACGTTGCCTCAGACAGACACACACACACACACATACACACACAGACACGTCAAACTTATAACACCCCGTCGTTTTTGCGTCGGGGGTTAAAAATAACTTTATTTAAATCCATTTTCTCAATTAAAAACTAATAAAATCAAATTTCGTTTTCGATGTCTTGAATTTACCGCTAAAACGCTCCTTACGATGACTTTTTATCACGTGACATCGTGACGCCAGCTTTGTGTAAACGGCACTGGTACAAATACTTAGTTTGGCGCTGTTTTAGTAGTATTTGTGCACAGAGGCACCGTGCGCCAGTAATTCCACTTTCTTTACATTAAAAATCTTGTTAATTACTAACTCGACATTCACTTGTTTACTTATTAATTACTTTGGTTTACACAAAGTTGACGTCACGTGATAAAAAGTCATCGTAACGAGCGTTTTGGCGGTAAATTCAAAACAACGAAAAGTAAATTCGATTTAAATCGTTTTTAATTGAGAAAATGGATATAAATCAATTTACTTTTATTTTTCTGTTACATATTTCGTCCCAATCTTTAATAGATAATTCTTTTCAATAAACCGAAAATACCCTATACTATAATACCGGAAGCGTATACTAGCTGTGCCCGCGGCTTCGTCCGCGTGGCTGTTGGAAAACTCACGGGAATATGCTACAGTAGCCTTTTGTTTCTCTTAATAAGTATTTTAACAGCCTATCTGCCAGAGAAAGTTCTGTCAAAATCAATCGAGACGTTTCGGATGTTGTTGGTGTTGGATGATTTTTGTGAAGTACGGGGAATATGCATTTAGCTAGCATGTAGCCTTTTATACGAAAATCATGCAGACGGAGGAATGTGAAATTTGGCAGTCAAATTTTATATGGAGAAGGAGTGCAGAAAGCCAATATTTTTATATAATAAAGCATTAAAAGTATATTACAATTACTAAATAAAACAAGGTTGAATTTCCACCACTGGGCTACCACTAGTTTGTATGGAACAAAAATAATCCTAGCGCGTTACTTATCTGACCAGAAGAATGTTATTTTATGTTTTTAGAAGCTACTGAGTCGAATATTTCAACCTTATATCCTGAAGTCTAAGGGCCTGAACCACAACCACACCACCCACAGACACAACAAAACCTGATAACAAAGCTAATTTGTATGAAAATTAATATTCTATTCACACCGACCACATTTGGCCATCAAAATCAACCATGTGGGCAAAACTGACCACATCAAGGTGACGTCGTAACCACAACACACCAAATTGTGCCAACGTGATGACACAGATGGAGTCAATTTACTTGTCTGCAAAAACTAGCCACATTATAACCACATCATAACTACTAGCGCCAACACAATCATATTGAAATGTTATGCTCTTGTATTAGATGTGCTGAAGAACAAACTAGCACTGACTGACATCACTCCATTTTGTATCAAAGTGTGTCACAAACTTGGAACATCCAGCAAAGGACAGACCAGTATTGGTAAGGTTCTCCAATGTTGATCTGAAATCCATTCTTTCGAAGGCAAAGTCTGCATTGAAGGTCTCCATGGTCACAGTCAAGGAGTTATTGACCTTTGGTCTACGCAAACAGTATTCAGGAGGGCGGCGTTCACTTCAGGATGACGGCATGTTGTATTCAAGGACGAGGTTATAGTGAACAGATTCCCCGATGGAACAGAGCACAAGATATTTTGTTCTTGATTTAGAGGAAGTCAATCCCTTGTTGGCTTAATACCCTAAGACGACTGGGGAATCATCTGATGGAACTGGAGGCAAGCCTGATAGTGGAGTGCATAAAATCCTACGGACTGTGTTTGTTGCTTTGTTTTGTCAAGGACAGTGTTTGCAACTTAGCGGTGTTTATCAAACTTTTCAGTTTTTTACGTGGGGGACGGCAATTCAGGTAATTATTATAGTTATAGTACACGTCTACCTGCTTAGTCCTGATTACTATTTGTTAATTTCGCCTCAAAGCCACTTAAAATCACATTCTCTTTAATTTGCATTTGTTTGTGTTGGTAAATAAATATTGTTATTCATCATTTAGGGCGCATTCCGTATTAGAAAATAGCGCTGATCGATATTTTGCGTTCCGAGTTAGATATCACGATTCTGATAGCTAAGAACCGTCATTTTTGTCATCAATACGGAACGCTCGTGATCGCGATAAAAGTGTTCACTCAACGTTAAAACATATTTTCACCATATTAAACTTGTAAACACCACACATTTCTTCTTCTTAGATAGAAGCACTATTTCAAATATTCGATGCGACTCAAAACAAAACAGGACGTCGTTATCAAGCTCACGCCAATTCGGAACGGGTGTTGGCGCGCTCAAATCGATATTATCGTATCTCGGAACGCAGTGTCGAGTAATTTTTAAATTTTCGATCAAGTAAATGGCCCGTTATAGGCAAGAAGTTACAAAAATGTCATAGTCTGTCAAGTCAAAGTAATTGTAAAGTGGTAGTAACTTTACAACAACCTAACTAGGAGTTTTGGTGGGAACACGAAAAGTCCACGTTAGTCACTTATTTTCACCTTCACTACACTTGTGCACTCACACGTAACTAAATTGCATAATTCACTACCAAAATTATACAATTTAATTCGCTATTTCACGAAATTCCATGAAAATTAAAATTCGTGCGACATGTACCAACGCGATCCCGCCAAAAACTCCTGAATTTGCCTTTGACTTCTCTTTTTCGCGCTTAATTCGCGTTCCGTTTCTAGTCATGTTACTTTGTTATGTTTCGTTTTGTTCTTTTCGTGTTTACAATATTTTGTTTCATGCTTGTAACTTTGTAAGGCTGTTTTCTCTTCTATGTTATTTGATGTTTATTTCTGCTTTTTTAATTATTCTTATTTAACAGTAAGTATTACAGGGGTCTTTTGGCGCTTGAATAACTTTGAAGCTTTTGAAATTCAAGAACTGAAGAGAAGCCCTCAGAAGATCTTCATTTTCCCTTCATCAAATAGATTAGAGATGATAATCTTCAAAAGTTGAAAAGATTTTGCTGAATCCTAGCTAAGAACACTCTCGATTAAGTTTTTTGGGTTTTAGTCAGTAAAAGTCTGACACGCCCTCCCGCTCCACCCAGAGCGGGAGAAGTTATTTGATGATTTCCCACGCAAAAACAAAACCTTACGCTTACGTGATAAAGTTGAAAACCGATCAAAGAAGTTTGACAGTTTGGGGTAGCTTGATGTGCTGACGTATGTACATAGTTAGTTACTGGTTGAAAAGAAACTGGTCGTTTTTCAATCCGTGTAGGGAAAATTACTGAAGTTGATGAGGTAGTTAGTCTTATCTATAGATGGTGTATAAGTTGCGTAACGGATTTGTCACATTTGAACTGCCTAAATAGTGGTGTTTTAGGTAGGAATCCACAAATTTGGCTTCAATATAAAATGTTGACCAAATAAAGTAGGTAGGTAGGTAGTTAGCATTCGAATTGACCACCATATACTACCCAATGGAACAAAACTGATAATATTGATTAACCTAACCAACAGTTATCTATCACTAAAACAATACAACAGTAGAATATCAACACACGGGATTTTTGACGGGGTATTTTCATTATTATTTTATAAACAAAGATGACAAGAAGAGGCCTAAGTTTTTTGTTTTGCTGTGTACGTTTTACGAACTATCTTAAAATAGTACCTACTACAAAATGTAAAAAAGAAGCATAATTTTCTATTTATTATTGGCACTCAGACTTATAGGTATGCAAAGCAGTCGTCGAACCTTGAAGGTATTTGCTTCATTGAAAGTTGACATAAAGAGCCGTTCTTAATCTTGTCACGTTATTCATATTATTGGATAAATCGTAACTATCTGCTATATTCGTTCCCTATTCAGACCAGTGTAGTATGAATCTACTTAATGGAATAATTCGACTGTTGCTATACTCTCATCTCAGTCTCATTTCCAATATACTTATATATTGGAAATGAGACTGAGATGAGAACTCAGTCTCATTTCCTATGAAATGTATAGGAAGTTTTTTGGGATATCTGACTCTTATAATACTTGAACCTCAGTTGGTCCGATAGATTTTTTTAAATCTTATCGATTGGCATTAAATCGGTTTTTAATCCAGTTTTCTTGCTTATTGTAGGTACAATTTTTTTTATAATCAGCGAATGCAGATCTAAATATTTTTAAATATTGTGTGGGACAGTCCTTTTAGACCGTTTTATTGTAAAGACAACAGATAGGGGCAATAAAGGCAGGCACCTAAACCGTCGTGAAATGGTTCAAAAACCTACCCTGTATGTGTCATGCATGATTGACTGCTTATTTCCATAATTTTTTGTCTGAGGCTCATAATTTCAAAAGTGAAATCGGTAATTATCTGCAATGTCCTAACCTTTGGCGCGTCTATTTACAATTTGTGGAAAATGAATGCGAACATAATGCAATATTACTCATCAGCATCACCCATAAATACCGTGATAGTTTATAGACCTACAGACTACCCAAACTTATAAGGAATACGTACTGTAGCGTAAAATCGCTACGGTTAAAACCTCTTCCAATCCTAATCCAAACTTTTCAACAAAATTTTTCTTCATAGCTGTTATTCTCATTTGAACCAGGAATCCGAAAAAAATCGTCGGTTGTTTCCTTTCAGACGATGTCATTGCTTTTTTGGGACCCGATACGTAATGGTCGAGCTTATCTTTTTTGGTGTTTAATATTGAAAATTATCATGTGTTTGGTAAAGGTTTTACTGTTGGTGCAAACCTAATAATATAAAGTATCTTAGCACAAGTATAACAGTGACCCTGTGATTTTCTGGTTAATTTGGTATGTATTGTCGTTTTTTTTTCTTTTCGATCTATTTCACTTTAGATTCATAATTAATCAAGATTCAGCTTGTATCGGTGGTCTGAAGTTTCTTTTTTGTTTAGATCCCGTTACAAGCCGATTTTTGGCTCCACCCTACGGCCAAGCGACGTCAGTTATCGACGACGGAGGTCGGGACACTCTCGCCCGTAATCCAAACACCTCACGTGCCGAGACGACTATCTACAAGGATTGAGACGTGTTCGAGTTAGAGGCGGACGCCGCAGTTCTGTGGTTCCCTGATTTCTACATTTCACCCGACAGACGTGTTCAGCAGTCCAGCAATTATCCGTGTTTTTCGCAGCAAGAGACCTATTTTAAAGTGCAGCCGATTTATATAATTTTTATCAAAAATTCTCATGTCATAAAAATAACAACTTTCTGACGTAAGGCCTATCAACACGCGTTGGATTCTCTTAGTGTTTTCGCGATTAAAATTACTTATATTGCTTACTCCCCTAACTTTAACCGATTGCAATCGATTTTTTGTTAGGTCAGATTTAAAATATTTGCATAATACTTTCAATAATTTTTTTTCTTTTTCCACTAAGCAAACCCACCTCGACGCATTAAGGTCCCAAAAAGAAAAAAAATCATTTTTTTTTAGAAATAGATAATTTAACTTTTTTTATATTTTAATTACTTGTCTTGTACCTTTTTTTAAAAAAAATCAAAATTAAACGTATTAAGTAGCGGTTTGTGTTTCTCTCACACTTTTATTTTTTTACGCTACAGTACCTATACCTACTACCTATGAAATCTATCCATTGCGTGATGCTGGAGCATACATTCAGACAAACAGACAATGGGCAAAAATTCTACAAACCTATATTTTTTTAGAATTTACCCCGCTACTATTAACTATTCTTTGTACATAGGTATGAGGTTAAAACTTAAACAAAGACGGTAAAATCCAAAAACGAATGTAGGTACGTATGAATATTATACTTGCAAATTCATTAAACCTCGTCTGTATTTTGGAGCGCTTTAAACGCAGTAGGTACCCTTTTATTGTTGTTGAAAGAGGTATACGGGCCCAACGAATTGCGACATTGTGTGACAAGTGGCCCACCGGACGCAGTACGTTCATCATCATCATCATCAGCCTATAATGTTCCCACTGCTGGGACACAGGCCTCCTTTTGGTGAGAGGGATTGGGCCGTAATCCTCCACGCGGGCCCAGTGCGGGTTGGTAGATGACACATGTCTTCAAATTTTGGATTCTAGGACATGCCGGTTTCCTCATGATGTTTTCCTTCACCGTTTTGAGAGCAGTGGAGATAAAATAATTTACACAAAGTAAAGCGCCTGTCGGGGTTCTAACTCACGACCTACAACTCGTAAGTCGCGGCCGTTACCACTGGGCCACCACTGCTCGTACCTTCCTACAAGGAGTAAAAAGACAATTTTCCAAACCGTCCGACATTTGCCTGGCATTCTGTACATCAAAACTAAAAACACTTACCCCTTTATTTATACATATATGTTGCTTAGGTATTTATTTATTCATTTAATTGCGTTCTACATGGTGAAAATAAAGATGTTAACACAAGGCTTAGAGCTAAGAGCCATTGTAGACGCTGTTAGGGCACAGCAAAAGGTATTATATGATGTCTTACTTAAAAATCTAAAACATAGTCGCTAAAAATAAAAAAATAAATTATAAACTGAGTACATAATATTAATATAAAAGTTAATAACATAAATAATAGTTGAACAGCTATTTTAATCAATTATTACAAACACTTATTTAATAAGAGATCATTTTTTCTTTTTTAAGCTGTTTCATAGAAAAGTGCAATACCTACGCGGTCAAAATGTATGGAACAGCTTTTGTACATCCGGCGAAAAATTTCTGCGCTAGGGGGTCTAAAATGATATGCTGAATTCATGGTTACAATTTGCGCACTGGATAAAAACTTTTCCTGTATGTAGTAGTCATGTAATGCTTAATTAAATAATTTTCTTGAAATATACGAGTAATTATACAACTAAAAATATGTACTTAACTTAAAACAGAAACCACTTATGCTATGTATGTCTATATTATGAATGTATTTATTGCAATTGTGTTTTATCATTTAGGTATTCATTTATATTATAATAACTCTTGGTCAACAGAAATAATTTAAATTTATTAATAAATATATATTGGATTTATTTACATTTCTTATTTTTTCTAGCAACCTATAATATTTCTTTATCGACATGACATAGGTACTTGGAGGGTGCATTTTTAATCGGGATGTAGGTATATTTAATCTATTTAAATGCCTTAAAGTAAATTCCGGGTATCTACGTACAAATTTACAGAGTTCAAAAATGTAGATGCACGGTAGGGTTAAAGTTTTCAATTCCTGGAACCTGGGGCTTACAGCCATCCGTTTGTTCAATATTTACTAAAATTGTAATGTTTTTTTTTTGTAGGGTGAATAGGTAGGTATTACTACCCCATAATATGTCACCATATTTAAGCCAAGCATAAGCATATGCATAATACGTAACCAACGCAGTATTAATGTCTGTAGTTTTTTTATAACCCGTGTGGGTATGAGAATTTTTATAATTTTGCTTTGTATTTTTGGATATGCGACTTCCAATTTATACGTGTGTCTATATATGTCTAGGCCCAATAGGGTGAAATTATTTACAACTTCTAACTTTTGATTTCCAAAACTGAAGTTTACTGTCATAAGTTTTTTTTGTTGTAATAATAATAATTATTATTACATTATTTTTGCAGTGTTAAGCGAATGTTTAACCATACATTTCTGACGGATAAACATCTCTTAACATAATTGCAATTAATACATTCATAATATAGACACATAGCGTAAGTGTTTTCTGTTTTAAGTTATAGGTATATATTTAGTTGTATAGTTATATTTCAAGAAAATTATTTAATTAAGCATAACATAACTACTACATATACAATAAGTAATGTATAAAATGTTAATTGTCACGAAACCAGATTTCTTTAGTAATAATTAATTTATAGGTAATCTTAAAAAAGAAAAAAATGATCTCTTATTAAATAAGTGTTTGTAATAATTGATTAAAATAGCTGTTCAACTATTATTTATGTTATTAACTTTTATATTAATATTATGTACTCAGTTTATAATTATTTTTTTTATTTTTAGCGACTATGTTTTAGATTTTTTAAATAATAGATCATAATAATACCTTTTGCTGTGCCCTAACAGCGTCTACAATGGCTCTTAGCTCTAAGCCTTGTGTTAACATCTTTATTTTCACCATGTAGAACACAATTAAATGAAAAAATAAATAAGTACTTAAGGTGGCGTAGTATGCTAGAAAAAAATCAAGTTTCACCCGCGCCTCGTTGCCTGCCGCTCTCTTCATACACGACGAAAACAAAACACAATCCCTTCCCGCCAGCAGAAACTTTTCGCCCGGCATTTAAACCAAAATTAAAACAAATGCCACCCCCGCTACCCTTACTTACGCCTCTTATGAAACTGGACGAAAACAAAACACAATCCCTTCGCGCCGTGTTCCCCGGTTTATAATATAACTGATATTTTATCCTTCTGTCGTATGTATATGCAAAATAATCAGATGATCAATGAAAGCATTGACCGCTGTGTACAATGTTGTTTTTGTCGGTCATTATTGCATCTATAACTTATTTGAGATCAAACGGATCTCAAATAACTTATAGATGCACTACAAATATATTTAGTGCTTAACGATTTTTTTACATCATCCTATTTTTTTCAATCGTGTGAAGTTCGCCCCTCTCGGAGGTGGGCGCTAATGGCTGCAACATAGTTTTTTAAACTATCGTAGCTGAAAAAAATGTAAACCAGTTTTTAGTTCCAACAAATATTTGATTTGATTTGAGTCGACAGAGACAGAACGACATTCGACGGATTGTTATACTTATTTCGTGAAGGGCAACTCTAAAAGAAATAATAGTTCAAAGAAATTCTTCCTTCGATATAATCATCTGTTTCGTTTGCATATACTATGCACTAATCTCGAATTCAGAATCTTAGCTTACTACCATGTTTTGGATATATAAACTCAGAAACGACGTGTCAAGGTTGAAATTCAAGTACGTAACCAATTTTATTTAGGACCTTATTACTTTACAAGTTAGAAAAAATTTGATTGTTGATTTTACACACCTTTTTTGTCATTTGACAAGTGTGTCTAAGCAAACCTTTCCTTTTTATAGTGCAAGTACAATGTCTTTGCTTTATTGCTACAAGGATCTTTTGGCGTCTAATTGACATTGTCTGGGGGGCGTTGTTGGTAAACATTTGTGAAATTGTCACATAAATTGTATTGGAAAAACAAGATGGAGGCATTAGTTCCAATTTTAGCCGCGCGCCGTAAGATTTCTGTAGCGTTGAAGAATGAACCTCCCGAACCTCCCCAACAAAAACATAGCAAATAATGCAAAGCAAATAAATAGTTGTCAATGATGATTTGGTACAAGGCTAAAACAGAATTGTCAGCTTAGTCAATAAAAGAATGGTATGCAAAAAGGTGCCAAAAATTTGATAGTTCCTTGTTTTAATTTATAAAATTTTGTGTACAATAACAGTACGAAAGCGGACTAATGCCTGAGGCGTTCCCTGCCAATAACTTTTTGCCGACAAAGCCGAGAATGCTAAAAGATGTGACTCATAATTCGCGCCCTTCCGTAGCTGTCTATAATAATGTGCTTCACCGAACTTCACACTCCGTACCCTTGGATAGTTGAGTCCGCGAGTAAAAAAATTTGGATCCCTACTTAATAACAGTAAGATCTCAAACTGGCTAGTGGCCTATGTTGTAAATTATTGCCGCAAGGAAATTGACCGAAATGCTGAGCAAAAGGGCTAGTTGCTTTATAGTACTTACTACTTCCACGTAGGTATACCAGTCAAAAATCTGTCAAATCAAATGTATGTCATCTTGAGCATAATTATCAACAACACAATTTGTGATAAATAATATTTGTAGTTTACCCTCGGCAATTATTCAGTTTTTCCATTCTTAACGTTTTTAATAATCGTTTCGTAAGTGGTTTTATTAATTTTTTTATGTTCTATATTTCACAGTGTATTTTCTACAATGCGATGAATTACGAAAATATTATTTACGAAAATAAATTATTTCTCAGCGCAGCTGAAAATTCAAGCGCAGTCCTCTCGTCTCAACAGAGCGATGGCAACTGATTTGTGAAACAAAAATATGCTTGAAGTTCCTGTAACATGCGACGGAAGATGACTTTTTCCTCGAACTAAGAGCGTCGTAAGTGCAAATAGCTTGTAGTCGTAATAAAATAACAAATAAAACGAATTTCAAAAAACGCCTCCACAATTTTTTTCGCCTTGTTCGATGATACAAGTAATCATCCCATTTTTATCCCATTAGTCAATTAGCATATTATGTACAAATTGAAACTACGAGAAAATGAGAGGTAACTTCGTGATGATTTTTTATCGAGAAAATTTTAATGTATCGTGTTTCTGTTCCACAAAAGTTTGAAAATATCATGTAATTACTCGTAACATTTTTATTTTATACCCGAGTCTTATAAATTTCATGAAAAATCAAATTTAAGATAGGCAAATTTGGTTTATCGCCCTCATAAGCAACATATTTAAATAAAGGGGTAAGTGATTTTAGTTGTGATGTCCAGAATGCCAGGCAAATGTCGGACGGTTTGGAGAATCGTCTTTTTACTCCTTGTAGGAAGGTACGAGCAGTGGTGGCCCAGTGGTAACGGCCGCGACTTACGAGTTGTAGGTCGTGAGATCGAACCCCGACAGGCGCTTTACTTTGTGTACATTAATTTATCACCACTGCTCCCAAAACGGTGAAGGAAAACATCGTGAGGAATCCGGCATGTCCTAGAATCAAAAATTCGAAGACATGTGACACCTACCAACCCGCACTGGGCCCGCGTGGAGGATTACGGCCCAATCCCTCTCACCGAGAGGAGGCCTGTGTCCCAGCAGTGGGAACATTATAGGCTGATGATGATGATGAAGGTACTGCGTCCGGTGGGCCAGTCACTATTAAACACTACACACACCTATGACTGGTTAGTATTTTTACATCCGACATGAACATGCTAATCTCGTATTATTTATTCGGTATCGAAACTATGTAATTCTTGAATTCCCTCACTGACTACGCACAGCCTAAACTACTGGGTCTAGAAGACTGAAACTCTGCACAAGAGTTCCATAAAAAAAAAAGTGATCATGAAGGAAGGATTTTGAAACATGTGTCCCCAAAGTGGTTAAATATGGAGTGAAAGTTTGTATGGATGTTAGTAATTTTTGTTTATAGGAAATCCTATCGGCCACAAGGCTTGTAGTTACTGAAATCACTAATCAATCGCCTAAACAGGGTGATGCCAGGCCCATAACTAGTCTGTTTTTACCTAAATGCGCGACAGCAAAGACAAACTTTAGTGAGTAATGAGGCACCTAGATAACGTTGAGAAAAGCTTCGTTTGGCATTGTTAGACTGAAGGCTTCTTCAGACATGTGCAACGTGACAGCGAGAGGCGGCGACATGACACTTGTAGAACAATTCCCATGAAGTTTTCATAGAAATTGTTCCACAAGTGTCACGACGCGCCTGTTTGCAGAAGCCTTAATTAGATCATTTGCAGAGCAGTATAAATTCAGTAAAAGGCACACAGATTAAATAAACAATCATAGGCAGGAGGTAATTAACCAGTGAGTTTTTATTATAAGTGTCGTCCCGTGTTTAACCGACTTCAAAAAGAAGGAGGTTATCAATTCGACAATTCGTTTATATATGTTCGGGGATAACTCCGTCATATCGACGGATTTGCAATTTTTTTTGGTCCGAAAGGGGTTTATTCCGGAATAGTCCTATTTAAGGTTACCTATCATTTAAGTTCAAAAAATATTTGACAGAATTTCATTTCACCTAAAACTTTTCAACTATCTACTTAATATCGTTTCATTTCTTTTACTTCATCGCAGTCACATCTGCCACTATATCAGTTGACCTATTGTCAATTCGTTTTTTTTAGTTTTTAACGAAGTTACACTTAGCCGAAATAACATTTGTTCGAAGTATTGTGTTTCCGAACATTCATTATACCACTGTTTTAATTACCATATTTTCATTTCACCAAATACCTAGAAAGTTTGTGCACACTATTTAAATGCAGCATTCAAGCAGGCATGCAGCGTGCTAGCAGGCATGCAGCGTGCAAACAAGCATGCAACATGCAAGCAGGCATGCAACATGCAGCAAGCATTGTGTCTGTTACGGCTCTGGCGCTGCGGGGTATGGGCGGCTCCACGCGAGATTGTTATCGCAGATGGTTTTAACGCTCACCACCGCAGCTTCGGCTTGCTGGTCGGCTTAGCCAGCCAGCCTAAGCCGCGGCGGCGAGCTTTCAAACGACCTGCTCCTCAACTCGCAGGCCGCCCCACCCCCCACTCTAGGGGTAGGTAAGACAAGACTGCGTGAAGTCGGTTTTGGATCGATTCGTTTTTCACTAAATTTTGTAGTACAACATTTTGAATTTTTATGACACTATTTTAATTTAATATTGAACCAAGCTACCAAGTAACCGGCTATATATTTGTGACCAAATAATATTCCGTATATTGTTTCGGTGTGGTGAAAATATGGCAAACAAATCATTTGGCAAATGAAAAAAGTTCAAAAGCACAAATTTATTTTGTAAATTGGCGAAATATCGTTCGGTAAATTATTACTAAAAACATGTCAAATAATGCATATAGGAAAAAAGACGTCGGTCAATAGTTTTCAGTAAAATACAATTTGAACAATAAGAATTCGGAAAAGTGATCAGGGGGCCTAGACAAAACACATTTCTGCTAGCGTTCACGCCAAACGCTACGTCAAAATGTATGGGAATAACATTAGGTACCTGTGGAAAGATTACGTCGTGTCCTTTCCGCAGGTAATGTCATTCCCATACATTTTCGCATAGCGTTTGGCGTGAACGCTAACAAAAATGTGTTTTGTCTAGGCCCGCGGTTCCCCCTATTTAAATTTCATATATAGATCTGATGATGCGTTTCGGAGACAAACAACGGAACTCTTCCAAAATTGACAGCAAATGATCCGTGGTTGCTGCTATCGCATAAAAATATGCATTGTTTTGGCTCCAAGGATGATGAAATTTCAAATTGGTGTGGACCGTGTGGGGTAGGTGCTATAACTAAAAAGTGAAAGATTTAAACTTTTTCCAAAAAAAAAAAGATACCGACTTTTGTCACCGTCTTCCGAAATTAAAAATTATTTTTCACTTTGTAGTGTTTTTCCCGAAGCCGGTTGTTTTTTTTTTGTTGGAAAAAGTTTTTTTTAATAATCATGACCTAAGTGGAGGTTCTGCCTGACCAAGTCATCGGTCAAAGGAGTGGTGGCACTACCTACTAGTAGATAAACAAGTGCGGGATTACGTAACGCACAAACAAGTAACAAAGGCTTTTATTTTGACAGTTAATTATCATTGCGTTATTAACGTTGTTGGGCAGACAAATGTTTCTAACAATGGATTACCAATATCCTTCCAAAAAGATTCAGAATGTGATTGACAGTGTCACGCAATTAAGGTGCTGGCCGACTGCGAGTCGGACTCGCACATTGAGAGGTTCGTTTAATTATGCCTAAAATACCACTATTGTTGACCTTCTTCTATCTCTATTATATATTTGCTGGCAGATAACAAACACCGTAATAACACGTCGTATTCTGTCTGCGAAAACTAGCTAATACGGTGAACATGATATCAGCCATGTCGCAACAGCCATACAAACAATTGGCTTTGGGCCAAAACACATCCACAAATCCCCAAATGATGGCAACTGGATCTTACCTATTGGTGATACAAAGCCATGGAGCCAAAGCCAAAACACATTCCTAGTCCTACACACGATAGGTACCTACAACGTCGCATCGTGTCACACTGTTGCAGACCATAATTGAGATATTTGTTTTATTAATTATCCGTTTACACGTAAAGAAGTCGCAAATACTAGTTATTCAAATATTTCTGTAACTGCGTCGTTGGTCGCAACATGCGACCTCGTATCGTGTGTAGGAATGCGTTTTGGCTCGATGGTTCTCCATCATATCATAATATATTATGATCGTATCTCTCCATCATCTCTCATATCTCCAATAGGTAAGCTCCAGTTGCCATCGTTTAGATACGGAAACTGAAAACAGGCAAGATAATTATGAAAGTTAGATCTACGAGTATAGGTACTAGTGAACCTGCACCCTAATTGCGTAACTCACGATTCATCATAATCTGTTTCGTTTTGAAACGGATTGTTAAACCATTGCTTCTTATTTTCTAAAAATGTGTCTGCTCAACAACGTAAATAACGCAATTAATATTGTTCAACTGTCAAATTGAAACGGATTATGATTACTCGTGAGTTAGGTACGCAATTATGGTGATGATTGGCGTAATGGCTTTATATTTTAACAGTCAGTTTAGTTTAGAGATATTGAAATAAAAACCAAAAACGAACTTACCATAACTTTTTTAACTGTATTAGGTACTTATAATACCTATATTGTTTCGTAATTCTTAATTAGGTAAGGTACTTAAATGAGTGTACTTAGTTAAAAAAATTAAAATATGTATTCGCATTTGCAAGTTTGCAATGCAAAAACATTATTTAGCCGAGCAATTAAATATTTTGTGCACCTAGACGACATAATTATTACTTACAGGAAAAAAGGAAACGAAAATAGTAAAACATAACATTTCCTAAGCCGAATATTCGTCTTTATATCTCTGAGCATCCGTATGTACAACTGAAGATCATGAAATTCTCAGTTAAAATCAATTCGCAATTAGCACACAGTTCATATTCATTTGGTTAGGATACGTCCTTAATAGGTACGTAACGCACGATACCATCACGATCTTTTGAAGAGTAGTTTTATTTTACTTACCTAATTTGCCGGGTATTACATCAAATACTTCGTTTCGGTCGTGTATGAACGACGGATTCGGGTATATTTCCTGTAAACAAAAACATCGTTTTAATATCTTAAGCTTGCGGTATCAACGACTAACACAATTCTTATACGGTCAGTGACGCTTCGGTGATGTCTCTAGCTTGGTCTCAGTGATTTTATTGTGTCGCCAGATTAATTTGAAGAAAAAATGGGCCAATTCCCCATTTTTTTTCTCCAAATTCCGAGAGCGGGAATGCATGTGAGAATGGATGCGGGAAGCACAGAACCGATCGATGTGGCAGAGTTTAGGGGAGGCTTATGTCCAGCAGTGGACGTCTTTCGGCTGAAGTGATGATGATGATGATGACGTACCTACATAATGTACGACGTACACATGTACGTCATGTTTTGCTAAAAGATACAAAGACGTGTAGTAGGTACGTGCACTTTCCTCGTCAGTAGGTATTGAAATTAGCACAATATTATGTAAAACCCGTTAGCGAATAAAAAAAATGTTTTACAAAAGGAGTGTATGAAAAGTAAGAGGTGTATTGCAAGGTGGTGGGTAGCAGTCGACCTTGCCGCCCACCTGCAGGCCAGGTACCTACTCATCTTGGCAGTTCATTGATACCTCGCTAGTATTAGGCGGATTACACAACTAACAATGTGCCCAAGGAGGTGAGGGTTGCGAAACTACGTCATATCTTGTTTTTTAATTAATGTTTTTTTATTTTTTATTCAAGCGATGTGATTTTTAGTCACTTCCCTACTACTGAGAGAAGACCCATGTCCCAGCAATGGAAACATTAAAGGCTGATTATGTTTATGTATGTACCTAACTAATAAAAGATGAGATATAACTTTACCAAACATATAAATTGATTGTTTTGAGTCTTCGATCATTATTTTAGAACATGAAAAAATTAACCACTTACAATAATCTAGGCTGTAAAGCTAGCCAGCCATCTCTATTTAACTTTTAAGCCAATAAGGTTTTTTTTTTGGGTGGGAAATCATCAAATAACTTCTCCCGATCTGGGTGGAGCAAGAGGGCTTATCAGACTTTTTCAGTTGCCTGTGTGCCAGGGGCCGTGGTATCTCTTTCGAACAACCCGCACCCCTGCCAGGCATCGGCCCCTGCGGGCCCTATCTGTTGATGCTGACATCTCTTTCAGGCGCGCATGGAACACAACGCGCCGTCGAATCGGGCTTGGTCCTTATCGGACAGCAAGCTACCCATTACTCGCCGTACGCAAGCCCGCGCCTAAGGTGGCCGGGTATTGGCCAGGGATTCCCGACGCCCAGGGCGTCTCCTGCGGAGGCTAGGGCCGTGAGGGCGCATATTATACTGCCTCTCCCTCACGTGTGCCGCCTCCCTCTTCGCGAGCATTACTGCTTCGCAGAAGGAGGTGACGGCTATCCATGCACTCTCGCTTCGTACCATGGCCTGGACCAGGGCCGGACGCGAGAGATCACCGCCACCGATCGCCTCAACGAGGACACGGCGGTGCCCCGCCCAAGCCGGGCAGACCTCTACCGTATGCTCCACCGTGTCCTAAGGGCGATCTTCGCAATGGAAACACCCGGGCGTTTCCTCCCGCCTTATGCGAAACAGGAACCTCCCAAAACAACCGTGTCCGGTGAGGACCTGCGTCAACTGGAAGGTAAGGACGCCGTGCCGTCTCTCAAACCACTCCTCAAAGAGGGGACTTATCGCCGAAATCGTGGCGTGCCCAGCACTGGGTTGCGACAATCGCACTCTCCTGTCCGCTGTACCGCGATTGCTCGCGGCAGCAGTTCCGCCCCAGCGCGGCGGCGCGGGCGGCGGCGTTTCGCCTCCTTGCGCCACTCCCATATGTGCGCGAGGACCTTTGCCTCCAGATCCCATGGCGAGCCAATAAGGGTTTAGTGTTCAATTTTTAAGCGTGCTTCCTGGAAACAAGGTACCTACGATTTTGAGTGAACGGGGTGCCGCTGCACAATCTGGGCTCTGGCGTGCATCAGTGAAACTTATCGGGGAGGGATGGATCAGGGTTGTTCAGGATGGTGGCGCTTAGTGTGACTTCGACTGCGACTGCAAAGGAGGGTAATGTGTTTATCAGCGTATGTGTGTAAGTAATGTATGTTGGTTCCTTAGTGGCACTCTAGAGACCTAACGCGTGGGTCGATTTTGATGATTCATACGTCAATCGATTTGTCTTAATCTGGCGAGTGTCATTATAGACAGTAATCAAAATTCAATATGGCTGTCGCAGCCATCTGATTACATTAGCCAGCTAATTGGACGCCTAGGCCGCTTATTAAACGCCGACATCTAATTAAATAGCTGAAGAACAACTAGTCAAGTCAGTGAGTGCAACGTTTAACCAGGTGGCTGAATGTCGTGCAGTCATTGGATATTGATGAATTTGTGATGTTTCTTTATACCTAATAACCCACTACGAGGTAAGTAACTAGTAATAGTGAAATGTTTGTAAATAAATACATTATTAAGTAAACACAAGCTCGAAAAATAACATTCACGGTTTGCGCTATCGACGTGACGCCATATTTGTTTCGGTGACTACCAGCGCCGCAGTGGATAAAACCGAATTAAATTTAAATCACTTGGCTGAGTCTTGGTCAGTCATCTTCAAAGGGCTAACTTTAAATACGCCAAGTTGTTAAACGTTAATGATTCTAGTTCAATTAACTATCGGCTTAGGCATACAATTGGTTGCCAGCGTTTAATGAACTGCCTAGGCGTCCTATTACCTAGTTGGCTAATTTAACCAAATGGCTGCGACATGGCGACAACCAGACGCCATAATGTGAAAAAGAGAAAAACGAAAATTGACGAACTAATAGATTGTGTTTTTTTTTCGTATTATTTGGTAACAGTAAGTACAGTTGCAGTAACTTCTCTTTGGCTATACAATTTGTATCTGGCTGGTTTTTATACCATTAAATAGATGACCGTATAAAAAGAAAAGTAAAAACGATTTCCCGCCAATATTAAACTGTTTCTCTATCCGCCAAATTGAGTGAATCTAACGAAGAAACTCTCGATACATTTTGAAGTTTCTTTACGAAAAGGGACAAATGCAAGAAAAGCCGCGAAAAAAATTTGTGACGTTTATGGACTTTTCGTAGTGTAAGTCAGAGTAACACAAAATTGGTGCATTTTCAGTCCGGTAATGTTGATGTCAAAGACGCAGCTCGGTTTGGTCAACCTATTAATTAAAAACTGGAGCAAGAGGCCTATCGGTCGTTAGGTACCACAACACAATTTTGGCAGGCATTAAGGGAATGCCCGCTTACTTATGAAATACTGCAATAAATAGGGTGACTGGTAATTAGTGACCGAAATTTAAACACATCACTGTACTCATCATTATGAACAACTTTTACTATGGGACCAAACCTGAAATCGTGAAAAATAAATCAGCTGTTCCCTACATTTATGTTCGTATAACTCGTCAAAATGTAGGGAACACCTGATTTTTTTTCGCGATTTCGGGTTTGCTCCCATAGTAAAAGTTGTTCATAATGATGAGTACAATCATGTGTTTAAATGTCGGTCACTAATTACCAGTCACCCTATATGTATATTCATTAGCTTTTGCCAGCGGCTCCGCCCGCCCGTGCGAATGGCGGTTTTCGCGTAAAAAGCCTATGTCCTTCTCCGTATCCCAGGCTATATCTCTGCCAAATTTCATGACGATCGGTTCAGCGGTTTAGGTGTGAAACCGTGACAGACAGACAGACAGCGTTACTTTCGCATTTATAATATTAGTAGGGATAGGGATATAGCTGTAACTTGAAACGTTGAATTCACAAATGTTAAAGTAGGACCTTTCGGAGGAGGTAAATAAGAAGTAAAATTAATTAATTTATTTATTTATATACGCTTTATTGTACACCAGAAAAAGCATAACAAAATAAAAATTTAATAAAGAATAAAAATCTACGTAAAGAAAAAACTTTGTACCCCATTTATGAAAATCGCGTGGACGTGTATGAAATTTAGCACAATTAAAGTTTGGAGGAGTGCAGAAAGCTAATATTTTTATAAATGATAAATGATTTATTTCTGTAAGTAGGTTTGTACAAACACTTTTACACGTCAATCATATTTTTTTAAACTAGATGAGGTCGGCGTTTCCTATCTGACTACTCTGAGAAGAAAGGCCGAAACAAACTCAGAGGTCGCAGTCTCTTTTAAAGTCCAGACATAATCTTGGTCAGATCATGTGAAGACCATGTGGATTGGTGTCTGAAATGTTCTTTTGAGGAAAGAACCACACAGGTTGAGTGGACCTGTCCATTCAGTGCACGCATGTCATCATCATCATCATCATCATTTCAGCCGAAAGACGTCCACTGCTGGACATAGGCCTCCCCCAGGCTCCTCCACTTCGACCGGTCTTGTGCTTCCCACATCCAGCGGATACCCGCGGTCTTGTGCACGCATGTATCAGTAATCATACGGCTCAACTCAGAACTTGAGGAGCTCAACGATTTGACGAACAATACCAAAGAAAAGACATATGGGTAGGCCGCATAGAGTACTCAAACTGCCAGATTAACTTTAAAAATGAACTGAGAAAGAGATGAAACACAAAAAGAAAAATACCACATAGTCCTCACATTCACAATAATTAAAGCAAAAATAATATTATACTTCTCAAAGTAAATATTCATGTCAAAGTGTATATAATAATAATCAAATGTCAAAGTGTATATAATAATAATCAAATGTCAAAGTGTATATAATAATAATCGAATGTCAAAGAGCAAAACAAAAATAAAAACAAGATTCAGTATACAAAATTGGAGCAGGTCAATCCCAAGCTTTTTTGTCCTCAATATAATCTTTAACAGTATAAAAGGCTTTCAGGCACAACTTACGTTTAATGAATGATTTAAATTTATTGAGACTTAGATCTTGAACATGGCTTGGAAGTTTATTATAAAAGCGTATTCATTGACATCTGAATGACCCACCTATTTTCTTGAGCCTTGTTGATGGTACAACAAATTTGTGTTTGTTCCTAGTATTTATACTATGGATATCACTGTATTTTTTAAACAATTTAATATTTTTATGGGCATATAAAAGATTTTCATAAATATACTGTGAAGGCACAGTCATTACATTAATCTCCTTAAATTTCTCTCTGAGAGAGTGTCTCGGACTTAATTTATAAATTGATCGAACAGCTCTTTTCTGCAAGATAAAAATAGTCTGAATGTCGGCGGCATTTACCCACAATAGAATACCATACGACATTACACTATGAAAATAGCTAAAGTACACTAAGCGGGCTGTCTCTATATCAGTTAAATTACGAATTTTTCTAACAGCGTATGCTGCAGAGCTTAGCTTTTTCGATAATTTGGCTATATGTGGGCCCCACTGAAGCTTGGCATCCAAAGTTAAGCCCAAGAATACAGTGCTATCTTCAGGATTCAATTCTTCGCCCTTTATCAACACATTAGTTTTCACCTGCTTAACGTGAGTTAAGCAGGTGAAAACTAATATATGAAAATGTATTGCAAATTAATGACCTTAATGTCAAGTAGGGTCATTATTATTACATATCTTTCAAAAGAGGTGAAGGAAAACATCGTGAGGAAACCTGCATGTTCTAGAACCAAAAATTCTAAGACATGAAACATCTGCCAACCAGCACTGCGCCCGCGTGGTGGATTACGGCCCACTCCTTTTCATCGAGAGGAGACCTGTGTCCCAGCAGTTGGAACGTTATAGGCTGATTATGATTATTGTGAGGTCTTAGGATGCATTTTTTAAATCCTTTATTGCCTCCGACAGAAAATTTTGTAGTTCCCGCCTTTTTTAAACTTTTTTAGGGTTCCGTACCTCTAAAGGAAAAAACGGAACCCTTATAAGATCACTTTGTTGTCCGTCCGTCCGTCCGTCCGTCTGTCAAGACCGTTTTTCTCAGGAACGCGTGGAGGTATCAAACTAAAATTTCTATATGATACTTAGTTCTACTGTCCCTGGAAGCTGTAGAAAAATCAACCTTCTAAGTCAACGCAATCAAAAGATACAGCCATTTAGGCCGCAAAATTCCGCAAATTTTCGAAACTCGCACGGGAATCAAAACCTACAGGGTACTTCCCGTGAACTTAGAATCTTGAAATTTTGTACGAAGTCACGTCTTATAGTACAGATATAGGAAAAATTACGAAAACCGAAATTTTTTAGTTTCGTCATATAAAAAAAATATTTTTGACAATTTTGAACTTTTACTTAAATACCCACAGGTTTGTACGGAACCCTCGGTGCGCGAGTCCAACTCGCACTTGACCGGTTTTTTATAAAAAAAATTACGCTGCAAGTACAACACTTTAGTTGTAACCTACCTATAAATGTTATATTATATGTAAGTGTATAAGCGAAAAGGTCCTGCTTTCGTTATGTGTTCGGCTCTGCTGCGGCTTAGTAGGTATAGCTTGGCAAATATATTTTTTTCATTCCGTGGCCAATACCTACCTACACTAATTAAATGTTAGAGCTTAATGAAATATTACTAAATATAGAAAATCAAGTTTCCTAAAAGCGCTTTTAAGTGGACTCCGGGTTGATAATTTGATGACTAATATTATGGACACAAGGACAGTCTAACAAAATGTTTGAACGCAACCTACTGAAAGTTGTAAGTACCTACTCCCGTATACTATATTAAATCAGTATAGTGCTAGCGATTCCTCCATTTATTCATGGGTAGTCACCTTCTAAAATCTAAAACCCTTGAAATGATGAGTTTCATTTTACCGTCTGATTACGGAATACAAAAAAAAAACCGCCCAATTGCGTGTCGGACAACGACAATGGAGGGTTCTGCAGTTGGGATGATTTTATCTCAAGAACAAACTGACATTCAAGTTGAAATATTTGCCATACCTACAACTATACAAATACTTACGTCAATATTTGTTTTTGTCTGTGCTGTGAGACCTTGCTCCTTGCCTAATTTCATGACTCTATGTCAACAGAAAGCACACTGTAGGTTACTTGTGAGTCTTGTGACTACTTGTGAGTGAGCAAAAAATGCGACAAAAATAGCCATTGTTTTATTGCTTTGTTATAAAAGCCTGATTTTCTTAGTACTTACTCATAAAATGTAAGTTGTGCCTGGAAGCCTTTTATACCGTATTTTTATTTTTTTAAGTACGGAAATCATCAAGTAACTTCTCCTCCTCTGGGTGGAGCAGGTCAGACTTTTACTGACTAAAACCCACCCGTGTCCCTCAGTTACCTGTGTGCCAGGGGCCACGGTATCTCTTTCGAAGAACCCGCACCCCTGGCAGGCATCGGTCCTTGCGGACCCCACCAATTAGAGCTGACATCTCTTTGAGGCGCGCGTGGAACACAATGCGCCGTCGACCCGGGCTTGGTTCTTAACGGACAGCGAGCTACCCATTACTCGCCGTCTGCAAGCCCGCGCCTGCGGTGGCTGGGAATCAGCGTGGGATTCCTGACGCCGAGGCCCAGGGCGTCTCCTGCAGCGGCTAGGGCCGTGAGGGCGCATATACTGCCTCTCCCTCACGTGTGCCGCCTCCCTCTTCGCGAGCATCACTGCTTCGCAGAAGGAGGTGACGGCTATCCATGCACTCTCGCTGCGTACCATGGCCTGGACCAGGGTAGGACGCGAGAGATCTCCTCCGCCGATCGCCTCAACGAGGACACGGCGGTGCTCCGCCCAAGCCGGGCAGACCTCCACCGTATGCCCCACCGTGTCCTCAGGGTGATCTACGCAGTGGAAACACCCGTGGGTTTTCTCCCACCTTATGCGAAACAGGAACCTCCCAAAACAGCCTTTTTCCACTCTTTCTCAGCTAGTTTTTAATGATGATCTGGCAGTTTGAGTACAGGTAAAGGTTAGTTTCTTAGCGAATGCAACTTTTATGTATATACCGGCAGGTAACGGAGGGCTTGGTCACATTCAAACTGTCAATAAAGGTCAGTCTAGAATAAAACCCTTCAAAATATTTTAGATTAAGATTTGTTACGGAGATTAAAAGTTGATGAACAGGCGTGGTCCTGTAAAGACCTAAAACGTGAAATAAACGATACAGTTTGTATTTCTACGCATAAAAGCGTTTTGTTTAATAAACCCGGTACCTGAGGCCTATAGTACCTACTTTATGCGGCCAACCAAGATGTCCTTTCTTTGGTATTGTTCATCGAATCGTTGTGCTCCTTATGTTCTAAGTTGAGCTGCATGATTACTGTCGAATGCGTGTACTGACAGGACAGTTCCACTCTGTGTGGTTCTTTCCTCAAACAGCCATATCAGACACTAATCTACATGGTCCTCATATGTTCTGACCACGAATATTTCCGGATTTTTTAAATAAACACATTGACATTGATCAATTTTATTTACACAATGACATGAATATTTACTTAATAAAGTATTATATTGCTTTAATTATTTATTAATTATTATGCGACCTACCCAAATGTCCTTTCTTTGGTATTGTTCATCGAATCGTTTTTCTCCGTATGTTCTAAGTTGAGCTGCATGATTACTGTCAAATGATTGTACTGACCGGACAGTTCCACTCTGTGTGGTTCTTTCCTCAAAAACCATATCAGACACCAATCCACATGGTCCTCATATAATCAGACCACGAATATTTCCGGATTTTTTTAAATATACACATTGACATTGATCAATTTTATTTACACAATGACATGAATATTTACATAATAAAGTATTATATTGCTTTAATTATTTATTATGCGACCTACCCAAATGTCCTTTCTTTGGTATTGTTCGTCAAATCGTTGAGCTCCTCAAGTTCTAACTTGATCTGCATAATTACTGCTAAATGCGTGCACGGATTGGACAGGTCCACTCAATCTGTGTGATTCTTTTCTCAAAAGACCATTTCGGACACCAAGCCATAGGGTCTTCACATGATTTTACCAAGATTGTGTCTGGACTTTAAAAGATGCTGTGACCTCTGAGTTTGTTTCGGCCTTTCTTAGAGTAGTAAGATATTAAACACCGACCTCATCTAATTTTTAAAAACATGATTGACTTGTAATAATGTTTATACAAACCACGGAGTAATGAAAGAAGTAGGTACCTACAAACCTACTTACAGATATAAAAACCAGCTCCAGAAACTTAGCAGGAGCTGAAAACTGCATACATTTCATAGTGGCATTAATAATTTCCAAGTCAAATCGCATGATGGCCGTCGTAAATTCAGTTGGTAGGTACCTCCAACTGAATTTACGACGCAAGTAACTAAGTAAACGTTTTCTCTATGTAAACCATTGTTTTCTTCACTAAATTTTCCACGTTAATTCTGCCACTGAGAATCGCGAAAAGATATTACTTGTTGCAATTAAACTAATTGTATTGTTTGGTATTCAGATTTTTTTGGAACAATGATAAACGATTTATGACCAACAATTTTGCAAAAGTCGTGTGCAAACCCTTTCCATTGGTATATAATATAGTTTATGGCTTTTTGGCTTCAGGGTAGAAACCCATCGCTTGCTGGCCAATGTCCTTTTTATTCTATCACTAACAACCTTTTTATTTAATCTAGGAATTAAAATCTGTATTATTGATATCAACTACGTTACATTAAAAGGGTTAAAATTAAAATAATCACCTACTTTGAAAACTCTTTTTTTTTGAGGGTGGCAAATCATTATATAACGTCTCCCGCTCTGGGTGGAGCAGGAGGGCATGTCAGACTTACTGACTAAAACCCACCCGTGTTCCTTCAGTTGTAGACTTTGTCGAGTAGGTACCTTATACTATGTAGCCGGAAGTGTTTTAGTTTTATTCATGTTCTTATAGTCACATATGGCACATTCATAAAACAAAACGATGATTGTACAGACATCAAGCTATCCCAATCTGTCAAATTTATTTGATAGATTTTCAACTTTATTACATAATTTTAAAGTTTATGTTCAATTGGGAAAATTTTACAGTTTAGGGTAGCTTGATGTGCTGGCGTCTGTACGTATATAAATAGCTGATTTATTAGGACAATAAATACCTACTCCAACTACAAAGTAAAGCGCCTGACTTGGTTCGAACCTACGGCCCAACTCATTAGTTGCTGCCGTTACTACTATGCCACCACTGCAGACTTAGCCCGAGAACCGAAGAGAAGCGTTTTCTCGTCGGAACAGTAGACAAAAATGACGTTTCCGTGTAGACAATTGTCAGTTTTGTACCAAGAATGTAGACAAGCGATTTCTATTCTACGGTGGACTAGAAATAGAAAGCCTCATGCTAAGTCTGCTGCTCTCTGTTGTGTTAATTACTTCATCACCAGTATCAACACTGCTCTCAAAACGGTGATGGAAAACATAGTGAAGCAAAAATTCGAAAACATGTGACATCTACCAACTCGCACTGGGCCAGCGTGGTGTATTACGGCCCACTCCCTCTCACTGAGAGGAGGCTTGTGTCCCAGCAGTGGGAACGTTATAGGCTGATTATGACTTAAACTAACATCACCGTCATGCTAAAAACTCAGAAATTATGCTTATTTGTTTAAAAGATAGGGTGGCGATAGCGCAATTTTTGTATTGATATATTATGTAGGTTACCTACATATAAAAAATATAAACATTTTAAATAAATCCTCGAAATTTGGTAGTGAGTGACCGTATCAACATTGATTGCGGAGCTTAGAAGAATAGCGCTTTCACTGAGACAGACACGAAAAGCGATTTTAATTTCAAATAACCCATGTGTATTTATGTATAATCCGCTTCGCGTATGAACGTGCCCACAGCTTGCTGCGCGATAAGATAACCCTGCCAAACCAATAGGTCGAATAGGTACCAGAAACCACTCTTAGTTTCTACTCACCACATCATTTAGCAGTATTACAAATCCTAACGGGATAAATCTTTAGAATCGCGTGCTTTCAATACGAGTTTTTTTTTGGTGACGTCATAGTTATTGTATCTACTCTTTTGTATAACATTTAGGTAATAGGTACATGTATTATGTTTGGTTTTGGGTATTGCGGCCTTGTGAGTTGTGACGTCACGAGAGATAGTTAATCGGATGGTGATACCCGATAGGTGAAGGATTAATTCGACTTCGTTTGTCCGAGAGTAGTTTAGAGGTTAAGGTAAAATGGATTGAAGAGTAAGCTCTTTTACCCCTTTTTTAGATTTGCGTCAAAACTATGAGTATTTTGTCCCAGCTAAAATTCGTGCAGTAGGTACCTAAATGTGTTAGTAAGTTGTTTTAATTTTAAGACCGCTTATGGTGGTGGCTCGCGGGATTACAATTTCTTAAATTTTTTTCAATTTACCCAGGGTAATTGCGTAATACACTAGGTATTCCGCCGTCTTTAACTAGACAGGCGTTAAGCCCTAAAAGTTGCTTACGAGAAAATGGAAAAGAAAACGCGTGAATCGTTATTTCTTAAAAACTGTGATACTCGTACTTACGTTACTGATTGTAGAACACATCAATTGATATTTATTTTTGTTTATCCTAAATTATCCTTTCCAGATAACGGCCTACAAACTCTCATATCTTGGATTCAGATTCTGGTTACATTTTTTTTTGGTTGGGAAATCGTCAAATAACTTCTCCCGCTCTGGGTGGAGCAGGAGGGCGTGTCAGACTTTTATTGACTAAAACCCACCCGTGTTCCTTCAGTAGCCTGTGTGCCAGGGGCCACGGTATCTCTTTCGAACAACCCGCACCCCTGGCAGGCATCGGCCCTTGCGAACCCCACTAGTTGGTGCTGACATCTCTTCGAGGCGCGCATGGAACAAAACACGCCGTCGACCCAGGCTTGGTCCGGACTGCGAGCTACCCATTACTCGCCGTCTGCAAGCCTAGACCTAAGGTGCCTGGGAATAACAGGTCAATAATTTACTTTCTGTAAATTATTTCATCACACTGCTCTCAAAACGGTGAAGGAAAACATCGTGACGAAAACCGGCATGTCCTAGAACCAAAAATTCGATGGTGGTTGATTACGGCCCACTCCCTCTCACCGAGAGAAGGCCTGTGTCCCAGAAGCGGGAATATTATAGGCTGAATGTGGTGATGATTATATGACTAATTCAATGGAATTAAATGAACATAGAGGAATGTAAAGTTACGTAAGTCAACATACAACCTGTCACTAAGCTGCGAATTGCAAAAAAACGTAAGGAAATTTTAATTTCGAAGGATACCCTGGAACTTCCACCTTAAACAGTAAAGGAGGGTTAGTCGACCCTTTTGTCTTCGGAGGTTAGTACCTACTGGAGGATCCAGACGCAGGTATCTGTCTAGTGTTATGTCCCTATTTGTCAGTGCTTCAAGTAAAAGACCAAATTACGCAGACAAAATTATAATAGGCATTAGCTCATCGTATTTAGAAATTATTCGTCATTTGTTTTCAGTTTGTTTTCTTTTAGAACATGCTTTGAACGAAACGTTTTAAAGAAATAGAAATACATAACATAAACATCACGCCTTGAAGCGTAAGGCAGGCAGAGGTGTACCTACAGTCTTATATCATAAGGGGCGAGCCTATTGCCATCAACGTGGCATCAACCCGGACTCCGGATTGCTACTAAGAAAAACAAGATGGAAAAAGCCAATAAAAGTTTTCTCGACCTGAGAATCAAACCCAGGACCTCTTGCTCAGCGGTAGCGCATGCAATCCGGGGCCCAAGTCTGCTATTTTTATAAATTCGTCATTCCAACACGATCCCGTTGTCATTTTGCTAAAAGTTCGTAATCTGCTAAAT
Source organism: Polymixis flavicincta (assembly GCA_949987655.1). Classification (NCBI taxonomy): domain Eukaryota; kingdom Metazoa; phylum Arthropoda; class Insecta; order Lepidoptera; family Noctuidae; genus Polymixis; species Polymixis flavicincta. The sequence continues at coordinate 12,695,456 of OX465171.1, forward strand.
TCATAATGGTCGATCAGTGGTCGGTCAATGGTCTCGTAATAGAATTGTGTTATAATGGCAGTGTCGTATTGCCATTAATATAAAACCCCTTAGTAGAAATGATTTTCGAAAAACTATGACTAAATTTGAACATTTATTAATGCCAAATTTCATTTATATATACTTTTACATACATATTATTTATTAGTGTTATAAGCAATATGAAGTAGTAGGAAGTTCGTAAATAGCAAAAAACTCACAACTCAATAATATTTTATCTGTTTAGCTGTCAAAGTCAAATGTGATAATACTGCTTACTGACGTTTATCTGTTTTTATAAACGTCTAGCGGCCGGTGTTTTTATACGTACTCGTATTTATTTTCATTTGAGTGTTTGAATTAGATTTTTGTTTAAAAACGAACAGTTTGTGTGGAACTGTAAACATATTAACAGATTACCGCATAAGTCAGTCGTTCTTTTGTCATTTTATACCAGATTACCAATAAATGCCATTTCTTTCAATGGAGTATCAGTGGCTGACCATTGGAAAGTCATAATGACGCCACTATATTAGTAGATTACCAAACTTGTCGAAAACAACAATTATGAAATCAATGTTAGACCATTCTGACACTATTGTGATAGCAGACTTGAGGCCCTGTAGACCGAGGCGGGAAATAATATCCTAACTAATATTATAAACGCGAAAGTTTGTATGTATGCATGTTTGGATGTTTGTTACTCTTTCGCGCAAAAACGGCTGAACGGATTTAAATAAAATATGGCGCACAGATAGATTATAACCTAAATTAACACATACGATACTTTATATCCCGGCAGTACGTTCCTGCGGGATAATTTCCGACTTCCACGCGGGCGAAGCTGCTGGCGGAAGCTAGTAAATAATAATGCACTGTGGAAAAGTGAATAGTGGCAGAACCTGTCGCATAGCTATTGCAAACTGGACACTACAGTGTAATAGCTAAGGCATTTACACCACCCACGCGGGTAAGTGGCGAACAGTCTTTACCTTACTGTTGCACCTACTATCTATACCAGCTATGCAGCTCCGCTTGCATGGCTATGTTATATTTGTTATATAACCGATTTAAAAAAGGAGGAGCTTTTCAATTCGGTTGTATTTATTTTATTATGGTTGTTACCTCGGAGCTCCATAATAATACTTACCGAATAATCCCATTTAAATTTGGTAAGGTGGTTTGGTGGTGGTTTTGGTTTGGTGGTTGGGGGTTGGGGTTGGTGGATTGGTTTTTGAGTTAGCTTCAATAATACGTATTTAGTGCATAATGATGTTATCCTACTGATAAGAATAACTTTCTGTTACTGTTAATTTACTTTGTAAGTAAAATTATACGTGCTTGAGATGAGTAGATACCACAACTAATAAGTGAAAAATAAAAAAGTCTTTAGTACAAAAAATAACCAACATACTTCCAAAAAAAAAAAAAACTCTTAGAACAATTTCTATGACCAATTGACCAAGTAAGGGCTGATTTTTCCAAAGTCAGATATCTTTTATCCGTAGAGTAAAATTTACATCTGACAATTCTAGGAAGATCAGTCAAAAATTCTAATAAAAATTATAAAAGTTTGGTGAAATTCGCCCTAAGTGAAAACTATCAAAACTAAAACTATGAAAACTTCATGGAAATTGTTCTACAACTGTTGCGTCGCGCCGTCGTCGCTTCGCGCCTGTTTGAAGAAGCATTTACGGTTACATTTAACTTTGTAATGTTTTTTATTTGGAAATCCCTTGTATTGTTTTTTGTAATAAAGTTTTGTTTTATCATGTTGGAATGGTTGGCTGGCCCAGTGATTAAGGACGGTTCAGATCTAGGTAAGTACCAATGCAACATATTTCAATTCATATGTACTTTTTTCTACATAATACTGACATCGGTGAAATAAAAATATCGTGCTGACACCTGGAATTATTTCTACTTAATGCAGAATAAATTGTATCCTGTCTATGAAGTCTGAAATCTAAAAATCCGTCTTGAGCAAGCGCGATATGTTCTTGCCTTCTCCGTATAAGAAGAGTTTAGATATTGAAACCGATCACGTATGTAAAGTAAACCCAAAAACATACTGATTTACCGAATAATTTAAAATGCCTGGGGTCGTTGACCACAAGAAATCTTTTTTTGAAGTGAAAACTTTTTTAGGCGCGTTGGGCATTTTTTGAGATGGCTAAAAACAATTGAACTCGCGGGACTGTGAACCACTGACAACACGAACATTCGAACGAGTAACGTTGAATGAACGTTGTATAATTTCCCAATAAAAAAAAAAAAATCCTGACGATTTAAAAAATACACACGTAATTGTTCATGTTTTCACTTATGTCGGCACTCCCGGAGTGCCACTGTTTTTTTTTTTATCTCAATTCTAACTCTGCTCAGTTACACTAGCTGTTCTAATTTGACCCACAATCCGTTATCATGAATTCAGAAATTGGGCCATGTTCTGAGTTTCGGAATTGAAATATTTCATCGGCTATTTAGAAACAAAGAATCTTTTTCACACATTTTGGCTGTGATGTAGTCAGGTATTAAACTTAAACCTATGATATGAACCTATAGATACTATCTGTGGTGTATAAAAAAAAACAAATGAATGCAACGATCTACATAGTGTCATATTTTTTAATAATTATTAACATAATAACGCATTCCCTACGCACGAGAACCGTAGACAAGCGTGTTGTTTTCGGAAGAGTAGACGAAAATGACGTTTCCGTATAGACAGTTGACAGTTGTTCACTGAAAAATGTAGACAAGCGATTTCTATTCTACAGTAGAGTAGAAATAGAAAGCGTCATGCTAATCCTGCTGTCAACTCTTAAACAATAAATAGTCAAGAGATTATTAAAGTTAACACATACCTTCGAACGCTTCCACTCGAAATGAAAAGGTGGAGTCTGGTAGTAAAACACTGACGACTGATTAGCGGGGAAGTCAGGGTCTTCCCAGAGCTCCGCCTTTTCCAGGCACGTCTGCTTGATGCGCTCGTAATCCGTCATCCTGGGGAGAAAGTAAACTTCATTCAGTGACGTCATACATTCATGCTGCAGAACTTTATACTACCTACAGCCGATATATTCTGTAAAAATCTCACAGTGAGAAACTTATGAAGTGAGCTTGGGATTGACACTACAGAGAGCTCACTTCAAGTTCGCTATACCTAAATTTACACACCGAGATTTTTACAGCGACAGAATACTACGTGGTGCGAACAGTAGACTATAATTACATTCACTGGTCGTATTTGTGATGTCTAGTGCGTTAGTATATTAGCAACAGGCAGGCGCGGGCGGTGTATATAACAACCACATTTATGTATACACGTAGACAGAGCAAAAGAAGTAGTCGGGTGTAAAAAGACGCTTAACGAAGCCGAGAGTCTCATAATCCCCGTTATTGTGAGTTGTTTTTATACTGGACCACATCTGGGCCTGAAGTCTGCTATTACAATAGTGTCAGAATAGTCTATCATCGATTTCATAATTGTTTATTTTGATAAATTTGGTAATTTACTAATATAGTGGCGTCATTATAACTTTCCAGTGGTCAGCCACTGACTCTCCATTGAAAGAAATGGCATTATTGGTAATCTCGTACATAATGACAAATGAATGAATGACTTAGGGGGTAATCTGCTAAAATTTTGTCAGTTCCTAAAATAATATGTTAAAAAAACAATATGTAAAAATATATACATAAAAATGAAATCTGGCAGCAATAAATGTTCAAATTTAGTAGTATTTTTTCCAAAATCATTTATATTTATACGAGTACTAACGGGTTTTACAATAATGGCAAGACGACAATGCCATTATAACACATTTCTATTACGAGATCATTGACAGACCACTGATCGACCATTATGGATTTAGCAGATTACAAAGTTTTAACAAAATGACGATAGGATCGTTTTGGAATGACGAATTTATAAAATAGCAGACTAAGGCCCCTGGAAACCTTCTGCTCACAGAGATACTCGTTTTTCTCACGAAAACAGTTTTCGTACAGTGCGAGATCAGCGTTAACTGGAAATGTATAGCTTGATGTGTAGCCGTGCGTACCTATAGAATGTATTTATAACGGCTACGTGAAGGGTCTTTTTACACCCTGTATGTTAGACTCAAGACGTGTATTTTTTAGAACAAACATTTTTCAACCTGTATGTAGTTTCTTCGATCCTTTCATTTGTACTTTGTATTTGCGTCATCCATGTCGTTAGGGCACAACAGCAAGTCATAGTGTGGGCATTCTGCAATCACGTTGGGTATTGGATAGCTATGGGTAAAGGAATATGGATAAGAAACGTTGTTGCAGGCTTCAAGGGTGGATTTTGGATTGATTTCTGAGAGACGCCTATGAGCCAGACACTCAAGAAGTGTCTCCTTCACATTAGTATTATACTATGCTGTTTATAGGATTCATTCTTTTCTATTTAAGTACCTATACTAAAAAAAAACTTTGCGGTCGGGAGATCCCCGTCAGGGACGAAGTTCCTTACGCGATACTCGCACGCACACTCAGTTGTATTTAAATAGAAAGAGACCAGACAGGGAGAAAGTGGGAATTTAATATGTGTTATTAATACAGAGCCATCTACTGAGAGTTTTTAGAAGCTCTCATGTAGTTGTCGCTATCTTGGATTTGCACCCTCAAAAACCATAACTACACCCATGACCGTGGCCGGCAGCGAAAACTTCAAAATTTTAAAGTTTTTGCAGCCACCATCTTTGTTTTTCATTTTGACCTCACTCGCTTCAGAACCCTCGAAAACCATGAAAACGACTACCATGATGAAATTTCAAAAATGTTTTTAGTCGCTATCGCAGCAGGGTGTTGTGGCGCAGCGTGGGCGATGCCTATGTCCAGCAGTAGACTGCGATATGCTGAGTTTATGTTGATACAGAAATAAGAGTTACTTTGTCGAAATAGCTAGTAAAGAATGAATTAAGTTAAAGAATGAAAACAACCTGCGTTGCAAGAGCAAGCGTTGCGAGATCAATAAAAGCACCCGACCCCGAATTGGTTTGGTTAGTTTGTTTATTTACCATTCATATTACTTAATTACATTTTTTTTTTCAAAACTTTTTAAATCCGCTTAGTATCTATAATCTTGCTACCTAGTTACTGGGTTCATAGTCAGCCTATAATGTTCCCAGTGCTGGGACACAGGTCTCCTCTCTGTGAGAGGGAGTGGACTCTGGACGCGGGCCCAGTGTGAGTGGGTAAACGTCTAATTTCTTAGAATGTTTGATTCAAGGACATGCCAGTTTCCTCACAATGTTTTCTTTCATCGTTTTGAAAGCAGCCGTGATGAAATAATTTACACAAAGTTCCTGCCTGGATTTGAACCCACGACCGTAAGTCGGGGCCGTTACTTTGGAGGGAGGGATGGTCTACTTGACCACTAAAAGCCCTACTGGGTTTCGGTGGTCAAGTATACCGTCGCGCCCTGTAAAATATTATATTCAGCAAGGATCAAATTATATTCAGTCAAGTATAATATGCTTTGCGTGGCAGAGCAGTGGTGGCCAAGTGGTAACGGCCGCGACTTACGAGTTGTAGGTCGTGAGTTCGAACCCAGCCAGGCGCTTTGTATAAATTATTTCATCACCACTGCTCTCAAAACGGTGAAGGAAAACATCGTGAGGAAACCGGCATGTCCTAGAACAAAAAAAATCGAAGACATGTGACATCTACCAACCCGCACTGGGCCCGCGTGGTGGATTACGGCCCACTCCCTCTCACAGTGAGGAGGCCTGTGTCCCAGCAGTGGGAACATTATATATATAGGCTGATGATGATGATGATGATGAATATACTTTGATGTTACGGTATTCGATGTACGACATGCCAAGATATTTTTACTGTATGCGGCAGAACTCTAAGTGAAGGTCAATCTTGAGTCTTTAACTTGAAACTTAAACCTAATAATTGTTCCATTGAAGAAGAAATCGTAATAAGTTCCTATATGTGTCAGACTTTTCCCAGATTTCTCAACTTTACAACACGCAAATCTGGAGGATTCACACGGTAATGTAGAACGGCAGTCATCAACACATGAGGTTCTAGAGCAAATTATAACCACATAGCACTACGGTCTATCATTTTTTGGAGGCCTGTAGGTACCTACGTAGCTACAGTGCTTGTTATAGCCTGTAACGTTTAATGAGCACGGGGCCTGCAAGCCTACCATCATGAATCAGCTCACATTCTCACGGACGTAATAAAATGGCGGCGGGATTTTTTCGCGCACTTGATCTCGAACGCACTGCTTACTGAAGAGTTGAAAATCGAACAATAAAACACACTGTTCGATTTTCGACGCGCTGAGATGCACTCTGTTGGATTTTCAATGGTCGGCTGAACATCCAGTGGACAAAAAAATCCCGCATCAATTTATTTATTACGTCCGTACTAATGTCGGCTTATGCTTGATCAACTTTTCGTCGGCTTAGTTGGTTTTCAGCAGAGGTCGCGATCCTTCATCTAGGCCGTACAAAGAACTCGTCTTACAAGTACTTTTTAAAACCATCTTGGGTTCCTCAAAATATATGCCGACGGTAATCGTCACCAACCATAACATAATGCTACCACCACGTGGTTATTTTAACCGTGAGCGTAACCGCAGGTTTCTCTCATTCCATTGGAAATCGCAGCTTATTGTCTCTGTCTACATTAGAAAATGAATTTTAAATAACTTCAGAATTCAATGGGATTCCACTTTTTATAATGCACTTTCGCAATGTGAATATGTAAGATGGAAGGGGCGTGGTGTTTTAGTGTGAGTAAACAAATAAAGACGGTGTAGGGAGCGGTATGAACATATGGGCAGGTGTTTTTACAGGGACCACCTGTAGCGTAGAGGTCTTTGTCTTCGTCGTGTCGATGTCAGTGGCGAGCGCGAATTGAAATTTCCTCATGGCACCGATGCATTCCATAGGAGATGAAATATTGAATTGCATGACTTAAAATGTACTTTTTTAGTGCGCATTTTATGTACTTTTAGGTATTATTTTTTTGTAATGTGCGTTTTGTTTGAGCAGAATAAACAGTTTTTCTTTCCTTTCTGCTAGCTTTTGCCAGCGGCTTCACCCTCGTGGAAGTCGAAAATTATCCCATGGTATCGTACTACCGGGTTAAAAGCATCCTATCTATTAATCCAGGTTATTAACTATTTGTTTGCCAAATTTCATTCAAATCCGTTCAGCCGTTTTAGCGTGATTGAGTGACAAACATTAAAACTTTCACATTTATTATATTAGTAGCATTACGATGAATTAAACACCTGCCATAATCTAATAACAAAATAACGCTACTCGGTTCTCCTATAATTCGAATTAATGTAGAAGTGGGTGCCTAATGTTTTAAAAATCACGCAAAACACCTAGACGCAGAAAGACCGAGGTCAGGGTCAAAAATCAGAAAGGTCACCCATAAATATAAAAAAAAAAATGCATCAGCTGTTTTATTATAAAAGAAAGTAACCATGTTTGTGTTAGTGGCGATAATATTACTAACAGTAAAAAAAGATAGAAAAAATAGTGAATGCGCTCTTTTTCAGGTCACTATCCTATAATCCATATTTTCACTACCTATCGACAAACTGACTTGTTTGCACAAGGACAACTCAGAGTATATATTCAATCATGTATACCTACTCATAATAACCTTCTATCTCAATAGATTTCACTTTAATACAAAGGATAAAACCGGATTTTTAAAGTATTTAAATGTACATTTTGTCTCAGGAGACGCGACGAAATCACGAACAGCCGTGTTAATCATATTGAAATGTAACGGTTTCAAACAATCTAATTAATGCAGTTATTAGGATTTCGGACGTCCTGATGAAAAATCGGAACCCATTCGTATGTCTGTTTGCCCGTCTGTCACAGTCAATTTGGTCTTTGGGATGAGATCTGAGGGTACGATACCACCCTCCCCGCCAAGACGAGCAAAAAACAAAAGGCAAGGGCAGCGCCTAAGTAGGTTTTCTCGAAGCGTTTCGTCGTATTTTCATACCCATCATTGCTTCGGTCTGTATAATGCTACTGAGCTCAAATTCTCAGGATCCACTTTTTGTGTTTAATGTGTCTAGCTTTTATACTTTCGATTTTATGAATACCTAAAATACGCTGATTTCGTCATTGACTGACTCACTCCTCAACACCTCTAGGGTACTTCCCGAGGTCTTATAAGCTGGAACTTGGAATGCTGGCTAGGATTTACTCACAAACTAAAAAAAAAATGAACTTTGTAACTCTCACCCTCCAATCCCCTTAGAGGAGGCGCAAGTATGTATTTCTTACGGATAAGCGGTATACTAACTTCCATTTGTTATGAAATCCAGTTTAGAATGTATACAAAAAACAAAGAAGAAAATCTTTATCGTGGGCTATGAAGAAAGTTAGTGTCTTCATGCAAGAATTACCTTTTTACGATAGAGGCCAAACTTACATATTGGTCAAAATGCATGATTTTTTCTATTTAACCGACTTCTTTTCTTTTTTTATCCACCGAAAGTGCAATCTCTTGCCTTAAGCACACAGGTACAGAGTTACGGGGCGTTACTGGATCTTTCCACGGCTTTCAACCGGTTCTCATGGGACATTCTTTGGGGTAAAGTAAAAAAGACAGGTGACCCCAACAAATTCCCTCCCGAGTGGGTTCCCGCATTGTCGTTGCGGAGGGGCTCAGTAGCTGTGGTCTTCCACCCACGGTGAAGCGAAGAGGAACTCTAAGGTGGGGCCGCTCGTCAGGGCTTTTGCCTCAAAGCCGACGAAGTAGCGGCCAAAAAGGGTAGGTTGCGGTGAGGTGCACCGCAACTGAGGTGGGCTGCGATGTCGAATTGCAGGCATCTAAACTATACGATGTGTTTCCGTTGATGTACCCAACCTTATTCGTTATCGGTAGGGTCGGGTACAACAAACTCGAGACAAGGAGGGATTTAGCTACGGGGGCGTACCAATAGAAAATGGCGCCTAGGGCACGCATGACATTTGCGCCCCTTCGTAACTTATCTTCTCGGTCTAGACTAAGCAAAGGTAGGTCGCATAACCTTTCTTGACCAATTACCTAGGTATAAGCCTTCAATAACGAAGATATTAATTTCAACTTGGTAAAAGATCGCTTGCAATGCTGCAATTTTTAAGAGAATTTGAATAGAAATAGGCAGATTTGGAAATAAGTTTTCGTTCCCATACTGCACAATATATTCAAGTAGCTCTTCAGATTTCGAAGATATAGGTAATAGAATGAAATGGTTTATTGGTGCTTTTTTAAATTTAATAACTGGCTTCTTTTTGCAGCCCCTTCGATAGGCGCCCAGGGCTCTTGCCCTGCCTGCCCCACCAATAGTTACGCCACTGCTTAGCTATTAAGTTATATTCAAACTATTACGTGGTAAGACATATAATTCCGGTGTTTTGAAGGAGATTTCTCTGAATGTGCATGACAATTATGAATCGCGCGCGCCGCCGGCCGCGCCGGAAGCCACGCTTACTAGTCCTGCCATGTCTGCCATACGCACGTACCACCTTGCGCAGCATAGCGCCACTGACGCGCGCCTTGCACGCACTGAACGACACGGCTGACAGGATCGCTTTATGTACCGTTCTCTGGATGAAATCACAAAAATAATACGGTATGTATTATGTTATTTTTAAAATAGTTTAATGAAAGACCACGCTACTGCGTTAGGAACTTCCTGTAACGATAGCAGTGTTTGTGATAAATACATAAAATATGTTCGAAAAATGTGTCTGCTCTACAATGTAAATAACGCACTGAATGATGTTGAACTGTGAAAATGAAACAGATTATGATTGGTCGTGTGTTACGCAATTAGGGCGCTGTTCCAAGTATGAACAAAAAACAAATGAAGAATATGATTTTACTGGTCTCGGATGGGTTTTCTTTTTTGGGTGGGAATTCATCAAATAACTTCTCTCACTCTGGGTGCAGCGGGAGTTCGTGTCAGACTCTTACTGACTTAAACCCACCCGTGTTCCTTCAGTTGCCTGCGTGGGGCGTGGAACAAGTAACGCGTAACTTCGGAAATGTGTTACAGGTTTATTATTAAATAGAATAGTGTGGCTACTAGCTCGCCGGAGCGGACAATTCCCGTCTCGTATTTTTTTTTTGTGTGGCTTCTCGCACTTGACCATGAGAGGCCGTGACTGCTTAACCGGACTTTCCTGTGAAGGTATTTTTAGTGATACTATAAGCCTCCAGCCAGGGCATACAACCTACTTAATCTAAAGCGACTGCACGCTGAGGGCACCCCCTGTGGGGTACGGACCTCGGCTCAGGGCGTCACTGGCGGGAGGGGGGCAGCAAGTGGGGACAGGCTGGATCAAACTATTTTCATTATTATTAGCATTCGGGGAATTTAACTCTATTGGCTCAGCTGCGGCGCGGGCTGGCACATCAACAAGCAAGGGACGGTCGGGTCCCGTCTCGACTTACAACTCCGATCTTTAAAGACCCGGGTCGTGGGATGATAGGTAGGAGAGGACACTTGTCCCGCCCCTACCAGTGTCATTACGTTATTGATTGGGCGTGCTAATGACGGCCCGCCCCCTGGCCACGCAAGGCTCACATGATCCTTATAAAATACCTACATCGAATTATAATTTAACTGGGTAGGTACTCTAATTTATATAAACGAATCAAAAACTATTAGGTAGCAACCATTCGTAGCAATGAAGATACATAAATACAGCAAGCAAATTTCTCTTGTTCGTAACACAAGCATTGCGGATCATAACCCATATAATGGATCGAGTATCAACACCGGTACTGTTGAGGAGTTTAATTGACCGAAAAGTTTTCATGCTCATCTGTATGGTAGACATTTCGACCTGAATAGCACGGTAGTGGAGCGACTGACGACTTAAGCCTCGTCCACACTGTGACTTAAAAGGGGGTTTAAAGGAAAATTGTCTATCTTCAATTTGATTTTCCATGAAATTGATAACACTCAGGTATAAAATAAAAAACAATACGAGTAACTACATGATATTTTCACACTTTATGGTGGAACAGAATATACGATATTTGAACATTTTCTCGAAAAAAATCATCATAAAGTTTATACCTGTAGTTTTCACGTATTTTCAAATTGTACATGATACGCTAATGATTAATGGGGTAAAAATATTATGTTTACTGGCTACTTACTACAAGGCGAAAAAAAATGCATTTTTTTAAATTCCTTTATATTTGGTTTTATAACGACTGCAAACTATTTGCACATACGACGTTCTTAGTTCGAGAGAGAATTCATTTTCGCACGTTGCGCGAACATCAATCATAGTTTTGTTTCAAAATTTAGTCGCTGTAGCTCTGTTGAGCCGAGAGGACTGTGCTCAAATTTTCACCAGCGCTGTGATATAATTTATTTTCGTAATTTATCAGATTGTAGAAAATAAGGCATTGTCACAATGAAAACGTCAAACAGAAGAGGCCTAGCATTTTCATTAGCCGACCCCCGACTTGACAAAGCCTTGATCAAAATACTACCTACAACTTAAAAGGCCAATAAATACCTATAATATTTTTACTTTTTAGAATTTTTGTTTGTATCGGGGGTTTTTAAATGTTTAATTTAACTTTTTGTTTGCGTCGAGTTTGATTAGAGGGGTAGGCAAGGGTGAAGCGAAAACAAATATTTTTCTGGGTGCCCGCCCTTAACACGATTTTTAGTATGTTCTCTGACTAGTTTGGCTCATTTTTCTGGAACCATTATTTGATAGCAGTCTTTGTGTCGGTGTGAACCTTAGGTGCTAGTATGATTACTGGCATTTCACTTTGCCTCGATTATTGGCAGTGTACCAGAAAATCCTTTGGTTTTGCAGGTGTCTACATCCAGCAGCATGAAACTTTCCATCAGGTCGGCTGCTGTCCTGTTTGGTCGAATACATCTATCTATGTATTAATTAACAAGACGAGCTTCTGCCCGCAACTTCGTCTGCGTCAAATTTCTTGCTACCACGACCCACCCCGTCACTATGAATCGTCTGGCCATGTGAGTACTTCGTATACGTGACTTTTTTCTTTTTGCTCGGCTCCAACAGGCCCTAGCGTGATGTTATATGCCTATTGCATTCCTCGATAAATACGCTATCTAAAACTGAAAGAATTTTTCATATCGGACCAGTAGTTCCTGAGATTAGCGCGTTCAAGCAAACAAACAAAAAAACTGTTCAGCTTTATAGATCAGTAATATAATATTATATAATAGATCATATATAATAGATACGTGAAGCAAAAACTTTACACCCCTTTTTAGGATAATTACGTGTGCGGAGGAGTATGAAATTTGGCACAGTCAACGTTTATATGGTGAAGGAGTGCAGAAAGAACACGTCATATTAAAAAAAACGTATTTGTATTTAAATGAATTTTTATAAAATAATGTATTTGTATTTTAATGATTTTTTTTTAAATAATGTATTTGTATTTTAATGAATTTTGGTCGCATGTCATCTTCACTTCATGCATTATTTATGAATGTTCGTTATGATACTTAGTGGCGTGTCTAAGTTGTTTCGACCGTTAATAATACGATAAGTTTATCATTAAGCATCTGCATGTATCATGTACAATAATTTTGCTGTACTTACTATAAATCATTTGCTTTAATCGATCTTGATAAAAAAAGCGTGCAAGGACAATCTAAATCGACTTTCAATTCGTACTTCATTGAAATTTATAGACCTCACATTATAATATAGGTATTTAAAAGTTATTTTTGTGTGAGCGAATTTCGACGTTAAATTAAATACCTTTTTGTACAATTTGCTACGATTTTTTTAACAGCAAAATTCAATCTTCATTGTTATGATTGTTCTTCATACTCGGAGTTAACAGTGCGTCATTATTGTGTGTAATGGCTTTACTATGATAGCGCAGAAAATTATTTCCTAGAAGTTATTTTATACAGTAGATCTAGTCTATCTACTGTCGTACTGCTTGCGACATAAGCAGTACGACAGTGCTATCCATCTTCTTCAAATTTTCATCATCTTAGTCAATAGCCGTTCTCTGCTAGACATGACATGCCCCTTGCATGGCCACAGGCTGCCGTCGCTCGCTTTTGATATTTTATGTAATACTAGCTTTTGCCCGCGGTTCGGCCCGCGTGGATGTCGGTTATCGCGTAAAAAAGTAGCCTATGTCCTTTTCCGTATCCCAGGCTATATCTCTGCCAAATTTCATGACGACAGATTCAACAGTTTAGGCTGGAAAGCGTTACAGACAGACAGGCATACTTATGTTTTATAATATTAATATATACTGGGGATTAATTTCAGCAAGCTATAGTTCTTAATCATGCCCACAAGTAGCCTATTATATCTCACGGAACAGGTTCACGTAATATAGAAATCTATTTATGCAATTAATAAAATAAAAGAAAGTAATTAACAGGGACATTGACATACGACTGTCTGTGTGACTGCACATGGTTGCAGCGCAACACGAATGTAATAAACAATTACATAAAAGTTTTAAAGTCAAAATTAAATTAGTTGAAATTTCAAATGTAGCAAGTACCGGTAACTTTGATTAAGTTCTGGTGGCCATTTCTCGGAGTTAGCGACATTGGGACAGTTACCAGCCACTTGGCGGTTGCGCCGACGCTTGTGCAGTTACGCAATATGTGTGTCAATAATGCAATATAAATTATCGCTTTTAGTGAAAGTGAGTTAACTAATTTGTAACACTTAAGGTACGGCTGGTAAGCTCGATAAATGAAATTGTAACCAGATTAAAATCTTTGTGTTATCTGCAGTTCTACTATTAATCTCTGTGTCGCAGTGCATAAAGTAATAAGGTTCATCTAATCTACAGCTTGTATTGACTCTCTGTTGATGAGAACTTCTTCTAATGTTATTCTCATCGTCGTACCCATCTGGTGGTAGACCACTATTTATTTGGCCCTTCCTAGTAAAATTAATGACAGAAATGAATCCCTTGCAATCACTAACGATCACTGCAACTAGTAAAATCACTTCATAACTTGCCTAATAGCAATGGTTGCTTTAGCAGCAGTCACTTCTCCTCTTCAGAATCCTCATCTGTTCATTCTCAGCTTTCTTACCCTTTCTTCTGTTCTATCTCTCATATTCTCTTTTTCGATGAGAAGGAATGGAGGCGAGAATTTTCTCCGGAATGTGAGTATACTGTCTAAAATACTAATATCGCTTGTATATAGCCCAGTGATTATTCCATCCTTTCTTGTGTCAATGTCGCAACTATCATTGTAGGCAATTCAGTTAATGAACGATCGTTAAGTCGTGTACCCACTCGTGCTAAAGCGTGGGTATATGTTCATATCTATTATCGTCTTCTGTTGTTAGTTTCATTAACTCTATTATATCAGTGGCCTCATTAATCCTTGTGTTTTTTCCAAAATCCTGCTGTATACTGGCTGTCATCTTACTTTTCTGTTTTTTCTACTTCTTTGGTCTGCTTCTTTTCTTAATCAAAACCATGGGGAAGTATTCAACATTACCTACCAACAGCAAAAAGAACGAACATTTCGTCAAATAAAAGTCACCTGAGGGTAACGGATTGCTCACCGCACTTGATGTCTTGACGACAGGGCACTGACCTTCGCTTCTTTACTACTGCGCTCTTCAAACCCAATATTTTATTCCGAACGTGCCTCCTAAGTACCGCGGCGTGATTTGTTAGTACCGCTCGAAGTTCTACTTACCTTATAACCATTACAATTTTGGTTTCAAAACAATGATATTTGATTGAACGTGATTTTTATGTAAAGTAGGGTAAAGGTACTTTTATACCGCATTATCTCGGGGTCAAAGAATTTTACGAATATTTTTTTGTAAGCCCCTGTGCATAGGAAGAGAGGAAACAGATTGATGAGCTAAATGATGCTCTAGCTAAAGTTAAATGTTTGCGTTGAATATCTTTCACATATTCATAAATAGCCACCCTGTGCCACCCATATCAACGCTCTGCCTAACACTGTTGGTTTGCTGATTCGCGGTCTCCAGTACAATTTTACGGCCGGGCAAAAACACATCAAGAATAAGGACAACTTTCAAATCGTTTTGTCATTCATTCTTACTACAGGCCCCAATCTAATCTTATGTCCGTAAGTAATATGGTGTAGGTAACGCCCATAACTTCGGCCAAAATTACGTATTTCGTGCATAGAGACTAGACCCCCAGAGTTGATCCTTTAGAGAAACTCCGATCATAGCCACTATTATCAGCTTCTCATAGGATCAGATAAGTATGATAGCATCCCAATTGTTTAAGTATCTAATTATCATACTTAGAACTGTATTGACGGAAGTACAGATCTGCCGTCCTTTAACTAGAAAGGAGTTATCCCTCACTTGGTAAATTTTTACTTTTTAATAGAATCTAAGAGAGTCCACAATTCTCTTTCTTTCTGTCTAACAAACATTTTTACATTTCAAATAGTTCCCAAGATATGAGAGTTTGTAGGCCGTTAACTGGAAAGGATAATTTAGGATAAACAAAAATAAATATCAATTGATGTGTTCTACAATCAGTAACGTAAGTTCTTAAGAAATAACGATACGCGCGTTTTTTGCCATTTTCTCGGAAACAACTTTTGGGGCTTAACGCCTGTCTAGCTAGTTAAAGGACGGTAGAGATTTTCTTGGGTGATTTGCTAAACATAATTAAAGTAAAGAAAACCGCGCGGTATTGCGTCCGGTGGTGCTGCCGACCCAGTTGTTCAACTCTCCACCGCATTGATGTGTGCAACATTTGTATGGCTTAACTGAAAGCGGTAGCGGGTATACCCAAGGGCTCTTAATCTTCTTGTTACGACAACTTGTAATAGAGTTTTGTTATGCTTTTTTAGCTAAAAAGTAATGTGAGCACTAATTGTGTAAACGGAATGATGGAATGTAGGGGCAAATTTTCGACCACTTTTATCTTAATTTGTTAAGTAAAACCTTTCTATACACCATGGTGGGTATGCACATTCCGACACAATGACAAAATAACATTATCCAAAGAATTGACATAATGTCGCATCCACGATTGTCTGCACTCGAGGGCACTCTTCAACGGTCAATAAATTGGTATCGTCATGGAATTTAGCAAATACTTTTGACATTGAGACAAGAGGAGTACTATCAAGTAAAAGTCGACACTTCACGTCACCAGAGGGCTGAGTCGTTCTTTGGCCAAATAATTCGCATTGCCATTCAACGTGGCAATTACTGCCAGTTTTCTGGGCACATTACCGGATGACAGCGATACGGACGAGTATTTCGACGCCTGAGTGTCCGTTTGTTTTTGTATTTATTTGTATTGTTAGTTTGTAATTTACCTAGGAGTTGTGATTTAATAAATACTAGTGGTCGCCCTGTAGTCGAAATTCGACCATAATTCATTTAAAATAAAATACATTCTGCACTCCTCCATATTATAAACTTTTAATGTGCTTTTCATACTCCACCGTCCGCGTAATTTTCGCAAAAAGGGTATAAAGTTTTTGATTCACGAACTCGTATTAATATAGTGTAGAGTATTCAAACACTTTTTGTACGTATGTACCTACGAGTATGTATATGTTTTTGCATATAATTACATCTGTTAAATGTCACCCGCTGCCGTCGATCCCACGCACCACACACACAAATAGACTACCGGATGTTAGCTACAACGTGAAACGTCACCATTCATATACGATGTGAACTGTTACACTATTGTTTTTATGTCTTTTCATTGTCAAGGCGCGTTTAAATATATCACAAACTTTTTGTCTCATCACGAAAGCAAACTCACTTAGTTCTGAAGTGTATTTCTGTATTTGAAGAACGTTATGGTTAACTTTTCTTTGAACTTTCAAGTTCTAGGTCGCTTAATTCTGTTATTTTGTCCGATTTTCTTTGCTGTTATATTTCTAATCGGGTATATTAAAAAAAAGTATTGAACCACTCGTAAACATGGCTTGTTAGCATTTAACGGTTTATTTATCTTTATTCATGGTTCGCTATCATAATATTCATAATAGCTACTTGTTGTTGTATGTAGGTATGAGGTTACTAGTGCGATAAATAAAGTATCAGATTAGACTTATGTCTGACTAAGCAGACTATATGGGTCACTCCTTGTAAAATTTCAACATTAAAGTAAATATGTTTATGTGTGATTTTTATAGTGTGCAAAATTAAGAGTATTTTATCTATCCAACTACGTAAGTTTGCGTTTCTGATATTTGAAGTATTTCTGTACTCCATTTATTTATAGCATTAGACAAATATCGACAGTAATTTTGTACTGTATGGTTTTTTTTTTGGGTGGGATATCATCAAATGACTTCTCCCGCTCTGGATGGAGCAGGAAGGGGTGTCAGACTTTTACTGACTAAAACCCACCCGTGCTCCCTCAGTTGCCCGTGTGCCAGGGGCGACGGTATCTCTTTCGAATAACCCGCATTCCTGGCAGGCATCGGCCCTTGCGGACCCCTCTGGTCACCCTGCGACGGGTCAGCACAGTGGCCCCGCCGCCTACCACTTTTCGGCCGCAGGGGATAGGGAGAGCGGCCAACGCTATACCAACCCTCCTTTTCCCCTGCGGCCCCACCGCGTCCGTCATCAAACGGTGGCGGCCCCGTCCAGGCCACGGAAGGGAAGAGCGCTACTCAAAAGTACCGGCTCTCCTCCTCCGCCGCAGCCTGTAACCCTCAGCCGCGATGCCTCCCATTCGATACGCGGCCCACCTCAGTTGCGGTGTACCTCACCGCAACCTACTTTTTGGCCGCTACGTCGTCGGCTTTGAGGCAAAAGCCCTGACGAGCGGCCCCACCTGGGGTTCCTCTTGGCTTCACCGTGGCTGGCCCCACCTGGGGGTTCCTCTTGGTTTTACCGTGGCTTCGAGACCACGGTTACTGAGGCCCCCGCAACGACAATGCGGGAACCCACTCTGGGGGGTGTACTGCATGGTTAAACACGCTAATCATTACTTAACTGTAAGCAACGGTTATAAATAAACCCGTACGTTTCAGGTGGCTTTTTTAAAGCAACTAAAACCACTCTTAAAATGGCTCTTCTGATCTGAATCATTTGAAAGTGTTGTGATTTGATCTAAATGTCGGTGATAGTCAAGGACTGAGCAAACATTATACAAAACTTCTGTTCAATATATTATAATTGGCTGTTTTTATTCTACTGGTGTTCTAGTGATTGATGATGTTAGTTTATTCATTTCTATTCCTTCATTTGTAAATATTTACGAAATGCGATGTTTTGTAATTTAATCTATTGATTTATAGTACACATTCCGTAATTATTGTGGCATTTAGAATTTGCTTGCATCATAAGCCTTTGTTTAAAATTAATGTTTTCAAGTCGTCATTACATCAGCTTGTGAAAAACAGTGGATTGATTGGAACATGAAAAACCAAAAGACCGAATAAAATGAGATGTGCCTTTCTTAACCGACTTCAAAAAAAGGAGGAGGTTATTATGTTCGACTGTACCTATGTTTTTTTATGTATGTTCACCGATTTCTCCCCCATTTGTAGACCGATTCTCAAAATTCTTTTTTTATTTGAAAGAGTATACTCCTGAAGTGGTTCCATTGACACCAAGTCAGGATCTAAGGATGGAATCCCAGGGAAATCGAGGACAACCCTCAAATTGTGTAGGTATTAACAATGTTTTTCATATATTTTCTAAAGCTATTGAGACATTTGCATATGGTCATCAACATTTTATGACGCTGAGCTGATGAAGGAAGGTACAACTCTTTAACGGTTAGGAGTTAGGTGGAGGTTCGGGCATAACTCCGTCATATATAGACTAAAACGACTTTTTTTTAATACATTTTTTTTTTCTAAAACTCTTTAATCCGAAATGGTCCCACTTAAATTTCATATAGATGCGTTTCGGCGACAGACAACGGAACTCTTCAAAAAATGACAGCAAATCGACCGCGATTGCTGCTATCGCATAAATATGCATTGTTTTGATCCCAAGGATGATGAAATTTAGAGTTAGTAGTAGTAGTAGAGACTATAGCTAAAAGTGCAAACAAAACTTTTTCCGAAAAACAAACAACCGACTTCCGGAAAAACACCACAAATAGATAAATAACTTTAATTTCGAAAGTCGGTGACTTTTGATATGTATTTTATTAATTTATTGTCACCGCCTTTTATGCTAGCCCAAAGTAGGGTTACGATTTTAACAGGCTATGATGTAGAGGTATGTTTATATGTTCCCTCGTAACTCCTAAACTAGCTCGTTGTAGGTATTTTGACAAAAGACGTACATAGTTAAAATATCCATGTGATAGATATCCTTCTAAATAGTAGGTACTCAATTCCCTATAGTAGTAAAATAACGGAACATAAAAGGATCATCGGTAGTAATCGGCAGGTGGATAATTTTTTCCAACTCATATCAATTGTTTGCTAGCCCGCTCCCAAGATACTGCTCAACATCTAAATTTTACGAGTTTAGCCTTGTATTTTGCTCAATAGCACGCTAAAGTCCGGTATTTGTCCCTGGCTTAATGTCTTCCTTGAAGCTCACGCGATAGTCCACGTTAAACACACTCCTCAATAGCTTCCGCGGAAAATTGTGATAAGTTTTTGTGCTTACTTATATAGCTAGTTCCTCAGTTCTTTGCAAAACATTTGCCACGGATAGAAACCCCAGCACCCTAATAGCGTGCCAAGAAATATTTTCTATTCTCTTACCAAATTCTTGGCACCTAATCATTTTATTGAGACATCTAGTTGTGTATTTAACTTGTTTATTTAATTTGTGCAGAGTCAGGTTGTATGTGGATTAAAATATGATTCGCGACCCTGACACGTCTGGCTTTATCGAATTCTAATCATTACACTCATCGTGTACGATCCTCTGTGTTTTTAACACAATTGAATGACTATTTCGTGAAAATCTCATTTAATTCAGGATTATAATTCTGCAAACCGTATTTTGTTCGTAAACGTACCTAAGTAAATTCCCTGGCTTTTACCCCTAAAGTTTGGAAATCATTTTGTTGTTTTGATTAATTTAGATAGGTACTAGCTTCTCCCAGCGGCTTCATCTGCGTGGGTGTTGGAAATTATCCCGCAGGAACGTGCTACCAGTAGGCTTAGCACGAGCACCGATTTGTCGACGGAAGAATAGACATGACTATTAACTAAATGATGTACAATAGGAGAAGATGGCTATGTTTTTCTATTAATTATCATAGTTATGCGTTCTAAACGAATCATGATTTTGTAGATAATCGTATAGGTATACTTTATGGTCGTCGAGTAGAAAGTTTGTTGTCAGTGTGATTTTGACAGTTTGGGAAGAAATATTCTTCGGAAATAGTCTACATTTATAGGGACCTAGACACAGATTGCGGAAGGATATCTACAGTGCGATGTCAAAAATGGAGCAACGAAATGTCACTTTGTACTTGCTGAAAAAGCTCTGTCTATTCTTCGTAGAAATAGAAAGCGTCATGCTAAGCCTGCCGGAACGTGCTACCAGGGGCCTAAGTCTACTAATTTATAAACGTCACAATGGTCTCTCAATGGTAAGTTTTTGACAGATTTGCCATACAAAAACTGTCAAAAACACACCATTGAGAGACCATTGTAACGTTTATAAATTAGTAGACTTAGGCCCCAGAATGAAAACGATCCTATTTATTCATCCACAATATTGGTAAACTATCTGTTTCATCGGTTTGTCAAATTTCATCCGAATCCGTTTTGCTGTTTTGGCGTGATTGAGTTACAAATATCAAAACATAGAAACTTTCACATTTATAATGTTAAGTAGGCATCGTTATCAGTCTTTATTTACGTACATATAATTTTATTTCTTAATAAATGCAGTCCCAAATGTTAGATACACAATTGCTCGATACAACTTGAAGTGTTGCCATAGTCGGCATTGGCCTTAACATTTTGTAACCAATACATATTAAATGCCTTATAAAGTGAAAATAATGCTAATCCACCCACTGTGACGCCTTAGTGAGCCATTGTTGTTTTAATTAAATTGTGAATATCACAATTTCTCTTAGTTTTAAGGAAAAATCCAAGCACATTCTTGGAATTTTGGAGAGTCCATTCAACAATGAACACTCATATTACGCCATGATTGGTGGAAATCTTTCCACCAATCATGGCGTAATATCCACCTCGTCCATATCGTACCAATCTAGGTATTTCAGTTTGTTGTTATTATCAGACTATTCTCTTCATCTAATTCTTGAGCTGAATTTGTATCTTGTCTGAAATGAAAAAATGGCCTCTCAAAATGTATAGATGGATCGGTTGGCAAGCAATGGGCCACCATTGCCCTAATCTTTTGCCAACCGTCATTCGTAATGGCCCAGACTTCCGAGTTGTAGATAATGGGTTCGAACCCAGGCAGACGCTTTACTTTGTGTATATAATTTCATCACTACTACTCTGAAAACGGTGAAGGTAACCGGGATATCCTAGAACCAAAAAAATCGAACAGATGTATGTGACCTCCACCAACCCGCATTGGGCCCGCGTGGTGGATTACGGCCCACTCCCTTTCACACACAAGAGACCTGTGTCCCAGCAGCAGGAATATTAGAAGATTATGCATGCATGATTATGCTATTAGCGTTGTATCCTCCTTGTCTTATATTTCTATCTCTAGATCACCCAAAATTTTCAGAAGGATCGGTAGGCGAAAAAATATATAATGTTTTTGATTTTGGGGTCAGGTTACCTATAGGCCGTATTATTTTAACACGAAGTTTTGGGGAAAGTCAGGCTACCATAAGGCTGGACTAGCGTAAGTAGATACAGATGCCAGCACATAAAGCTACCCCAAACTGTCTAATTTGATGTGCTGGCTTCTGTACCTGATTCATTTCATCACACTTTCTTAAAAGCTATTACCACCTACTTGTTTATTAGGAGAACTAATAAATCAGAAAGCGTGTTTAAATGTTTGTTACTCAATCGCTCCGATCAACAGACTCCAGTGGAGCTTGCAAGGAACACGAATCATAATCTGGAACTAACTCTATTTTAGGATACCAACACAAGCGAATCTCACGCACACACTGTTTTTGTCCCGATATCGAATCTGGTTCCCGATAACATCGGTTTGGCGAAGGAAGGTGCAGTAACTAGATTGTTTCTTTTAGGTTATTTATATCTGTGTATTCTTATCGTATTTAACAGTTAGAGCTTGTACATAAACTCTTCATAGAAAGTGTGAAAATACTATACCTTAATCAATTAACTTAACAATCACTTTAAAATCATCCTGGTCCACTAAACCAGTTTCATTCACAAAAAAAACTATTGCACTATGACGTCACGTACTCCAAACTCACCACATCCTCACTTAAGCTCCAATTTTAAAAGCATAAAACCATTTTTCACCTACTAAACGGTACCAGATTAAGAAATTGCTGTTACAATGTACATAAGTAAGTAAATATAGCGAACTTTAAAATCCAGTAGTTGACTAACTCGGTCGGCCCGTAAAAGTGGTTTATTAAACAACCGGTTTATTTTATAACGCAATTTTAAACAGTTGTACTTAAATACAAAAAGGTGAAATAAATGGTTTCTGTGAAAAAAGTATTAAGTAAAGAGTCTGTTACCAACCTGGATGGAACATGAATATAATCACAACACTAAGATTCACTCACGCGCACTCAAGATGGTGTCCGTCGCGGCACTGCCTGCCCCTCCCCGCGCTCGTAAGCCTTCCCCGTACCTGCGCTAAGACTGCGCGTGAGTGGACGACACAGCGGGTGTTACAACTTTACGAGCGGATGACGTCACCAACACCCTTTATTTTTACTATATCTTGTTTTTTCTCTATAGCCGTGACTAAGGCTTTGCATAATCCCAAGGTGACTAAGGGCTTTCATAACTCTATATAAACCAGATCAATGGCCGGCTACTTCTCCGGCACAGTCAAAGAGATCCTCAGTACCGAACGGCGTTCGGAGTTTGTTGCGCCACTTCTTCTTCCCAGCTAAAGCACTAGGAAGTGTCGAAGGGTGGGCGTTTTTGGGGGACTGTCTTATGTATTTTGACGTTCGAAAAGTGCTGATTCTCAGCCTAATTTGAATAAATGACTTTTTATTTTGATTTGGCCCGTCGGCTGCGCAGTTGAGGGCAGGCCTGGGACGACCTCATAAACACTGGTGCTCTTACCATGGCTGAATAAACATTTAAGTTTAAAAGCAACGCCAATAGTGCGTAGACACAACATCTATCTCTTTAGCGTGGTGTTTATTGTTCTGACGCCAAGCTGCTATTGAAAAGAATATCTCCCATTGAGTCATCATTACCCAATCTGTAAAGAATCTGGAAATTGAAATGAAACCACTTTCATTATCAATGTAACATCGCCTTGATGTGCACTGACAACACGATACACAGAAGCTGCAGAATTGTTTCATTTATTGTCACTTCATTAAAATTCTAATTAAAGAGCTTCTGTTAGAAACACTTAGTTCAGTTTAGGGCTAAGAACTTATGAATAAATAAAGAGTGCGATATTGCTATGACTAAGTCCAGTTCGAGATTTACAGCTGGAAGTGTGTCCTAACAATGAAGAGTCTGCTGATATATTTGTAAATACAACAGAAACATGACCTTAAGAAATATACTCCCGTTGACATGGAATTACAGATACACGGAAACATGCTCAGGAAGCCTCTGAAATCTATACAGATTTTCGGAGAACAGATGATTATTACATAGATAAACGATTAATAATGGCATTTTGCATGAAAAAAGGCATACTGATATATACAGGATAAGTTTTTATCCAGTGCGCAAATTTTAACCATGAATTCAGCATATCTTTCTAGAGCCCCTAGCGCAGAAATTTTTAGCCGGTTTTACAAAAAAAAAAAACAGCTGTTTCATAGAAAAGTGCAATACCTACGCGGTCAAAATGTATGGAACAGCTGATTTTCTTTTGTATTACCGGCGAAAAATGTCTATGGTAGGGGCTCTAGAATGATATGCTGAATTCATGGTTAAAATTTGCGCACTGGATAAAAACTTTTCCTGTATAGTACATTTAGAAAAAATCCATTTTTCAAGTCAATATGGAATCATTTTATATTATGTTACATAATCAGCCTTTAATGTTCCCACTGCTGGGACACAAGCCTCTTCTCTATGAGAGGGAGTGGGCCGTAATCCAGCACGTGCGCGGGCAGTAGAGTGCGAGTGATATCGCACCTTTAGGGCCGAAACTGCATTATGCGAGCGCCCGCGACGCTCAACCGTCGCGGGTCTATGTGCGTGGACACGCGAGGTGGGATCGTAATGATGCCAGTCGCGGGGACATTTTATTTACGACTAGCTGCTGCCCGCTGCTTCGCGAGATCCGCGTGGATGTCGGAAATTATCCCACGGGAACGTGCTACCGCGACTTAAAGTAGCCTACCCCGCGACGGACGCCCGCGCGTGGGTCCGCGACGGGACACATTTGTATGAAACCGCGCCGGCGCGCGGCGCGGCGTCCGCATAACGCAGTTTCGGCCCTTAGAATTAAAGAGACCTATTTTGCTTGCCACTAACTTGCGTCTAATTTCGCATTAGGTCTCTATAATCCTAAGGATGCCGTATCTTATGTCTTCGAATTTTTGGTTCCAGGACAAGCCGAAAAGCCTTCATCGCTTTGAGAGCAGTGGTGATTAAATCTAATCTATACTAATATTATAAACCTGAAGAGTTTGTTTGTTTGTTTGCTTGAACGCGCTAATCTCAGGAATTACTGGAACTAAAATTCTTTCAGTGTTAGATAGCCCATTTATCGAGGAAGGCCATAGGCTATATAACATCATGCTAGGGCCCTTAGGAGCCGAACAATATGAAAAATGTCACGAATACGAAGTACTTGCACGGCCAGGCGATTCGATGCGACGTGTGTCGGGGGAGCAAGAAATTTGACGCAGACGAAGTAGCGAGCAGAAGCTAGTAATTAATAATACACCAAGTAAAGTGCCTGTCAGGGTTCGAATTTACCGACCGTCCTGACCAACTCAACTCTGTAAGTCGCGGTCGTTGGCACTAGGCCACCATAGCGCTCCAAACAATTAAATTTACCTTGAATCACAACAAAATGATGTTAGCACGCAACTGGTCTTCATTCGCCTATATCAATGAAATTGTAATCAACCAATTCCATTGATCCAATAACTCTATCTTATCACTAGTGCTTGCAGATGTCAACGCCCCGCGAGAAAACACGTCACGCTTCTTCGATCCATAAAAACACATACTTACATATTATATTTCTTGACCTTTTTTCCCCTTTTGACATTCTTACTGAACAAGTTGAAAAAAGTATGTGACCTTTCTAAAAAACCATCAACATTTTGCTCTACTAGTGTCCAATTGTAGAACGAAAATTGCTCGTGTTTACATGATGACAAGAGTAACCGAATGAATTAGACCGCAAAAACGTGAATAGAAATTCAAATTATGTATGAAGTAAACTCACTTTTTATTTTAATGGACAACAGTGTCTTAAAAGATCTACTTACATAAATATACATTTAATTTCATCACAAAAGAAAGTGCTATTATAGTAGACAAGACTAGTTTAAAATGCGTGAAAATGACAAACATAAATAAAATTAAATGTACAGACTTTTTAATCTCCTAACCCACGTGATAGTTATTGTCAGTTCATAGAAGCAGGCTGTACCTAACAACTACCCATGATCTCGTTTATATCTTAAGGTGACACTTGTCCACATTTTTTCCATACAAATTTCGGGAGGGTTTTACGCCACTGTTTGACCATGTACATTAAAAATTAAACATAGTATGGTTTTGTCTCATTATTAATATTGTCTGTACGGAAACAGAATAGTAAAATAAAAAGCCATTAAAAAGTTATGAGCTAACAAAGATTAATTTTTCTTGCTAATTTAACCTAATTTTGGAAGTGTTTCAAGTAATAGAAGGAGTGTAAAATCTCGAAAACCACGTCGGTACCGACAAAGCTCAAATAACGAAAAGTTCAATAAACTTAATTAGTCATTGATTTATGCAGTTATTTTTTCAGAAAACCCGATCTTCCGAAGGACTTTTCTTAATTTTTTACGCGCCTGTTTTACTATAACAGATCCTGCAGCTCACTCAATAATGTTTTGCATGTAGACTAGCGTCTAACTGCTCATCACTGATACTACCTCTGTCGGACACGAAGCCTGGTGAGACAGCGTGCTTTTTAGCCAAGCCCACCAGTGAGTTCGAGCCCGCGACTAGTGTACCCTTAATTCAATCTTTTAATACCTAGTACAGACGCCAGCACATCACGCTACCCCAATCTGTCAAATTTCTTTGATAGGTTTTCAACTTTATAACGTAAGCATAAGGTTAAAGTCCAATTGGGAAAATTTGACAGTTTGGGGTAGCTTGAAGTGCTGGCGCTGTACATTGTAATGATTATTCTTTATACTTACATTTTGTTAACATTAACCTTGAAATTTAAGCATTCTCTATGTACCTTCATACTCATTTTTTGGAAGAAAATATAGTATAATAACTATTTCTTTAATATCTGTAATAAAATAAATTTGATCTTTGTAATTTTCTATGTTGTGACATGTATGTCAAGATTTGTCAAACTATCAGTTACTTTTCTTTTTCCCATAGAGTTTCTCACTAGTCTATGAAGAATTACTTTTTGGTTTAATTATTATAAATTATTTTTATCAATATTATTAGCTGAAATATTGTATTTTATTAACTATGATTGTTTACTTCTTAATTTTAAATTATATCTTTAAATTCTTTACACACACATGGTTGTATAATATGTGCTGGCTGGTTACATGTGTCTGGCCACTGGAGGATATAAATTTAAAATTTAAAAATGATCTGGAACGGCTGAAATTCTAGTATAAATAGAGGACGAAGCGCAGAAAGCGGGACTACTACGAGAGGGAACTACGAAGAGGGACAGCGACGTAATTTGATGTATGGAGGTGCTGTTTATTTTTCTGAAAAGCCTCCACTAATAATACTACTACTGCTAATACTACTGCTGCGGCCCTACTATTGAGCTTCGGAGTTTTGTCGGGTCCCTCCTGTTTCCACTGCTCGTTCTAGAACCGAGCACCACTAGACAACAAGGCGCTCATACCGGATCCTCCTCACGACATATCCTCCTCCCAGTGTGTGTGACTTAAGAACCCTCCTCACAATATATCCTCCTCCCAGTTTGTGATACTAAAGGACTCTAGTGAAATAGGTAATTTTTATAAAACTATTTGTATTTTTTATTAATTTAAATTAAAAATGTAAAAATCTGCTTAAATCTTTATTTCCCTTAGGTTTAAGTTTGATTTGTTACAACATACATGCATTGCATTTTCGCCGCCCATATTATGTACCTATTTAATGAAATATATACCTGAGACCTTTCACTCTCTTGCGAATTAATCAATCTGCATAGCCTTCTACAATGTTGGTGTCGGCTTCCAGTCTTGCCGGTAGGAGCTAATTTCATGAAGCATTGTTTGTAATTACATGGAGCGGCTGCTTATCTGACTTCCACAACCCAGCAACTAGGTAAAGCGATGTTGTCAAACTTTTGAGCTTCTGACTTTCAGTCATGGCTATCATATTAAGATCTATAAATGACAGTCGGGACCAACGGATCAGCGCGCTTTCTGAGGCTTTGAGCACTTTCTTGCAAATCCATCACCGAAGTGGTACTAATACTTTTCTATTATACTAACCTTACAAGTGTACATTCTGCCCTGCATTAAAGTTACACCACTCCCTCGCCAATGTTCAACAGCTATCGTTCACCCTTTTCGGTAGTCTTTCAAAACATTCGCTGATTGATTTCGTCTCCTAGACATCGGTTTATTTCCTTGTCCTTACAAGGAAACAAACCGATGTCTAGAGGACTTACACTCCTCATTATCAATTTCTCCATCACCCGAGCCCACGTTGTTACCCTTCGTCAAAATCAAAATCGAAATATTTTATTTCACATAAATCTGCATGGGCACTTATGAAACATCAGAAGCTAGGTGCCGGTTCCAATTTGTCGCTTCTTAAGGAGAAGAGCCGGCAAGAAACTCCACGGTTCCTCTTTTAAAAATAGTTGGCTTTTACAATGTTTTCAAATTACAGTGATAATAGATATTTGAGGACAGTGCAGGCCTGTCAATAAGTAACAAGTACTTAAAGGAATACCTATAAATAAAGAATAGAAAATCGTCTACAAATCAACAGTCTGTTAGGTGTACGCCTAACGTTCTCTCATTCACATTATGTAAAAGAATCTACCTATAAGTGCCATGATTTCCATGACAATCACTAATAAATATTCGTTATTAGTATTGATGTATAATGTCAAATAATGACGAGAATATGTCAGATATTGTAAAAAATAAAAATTATAAATGATTAACATTGTAATTTGGGAGCAGTTAATAGACTTTCACATAGGTATGCTGTTAATGAAGTACCAGGGAAGCCACAGATGCAGAACCAATTAATGCCATCTTCCCTTTCTTCAACGTAGTCTTTTATCTTACAATATGCTTTGTTGATAAGGACACGTTTGATGTGAGTTTTAAACTTTCCATTGCTGAGTTCTGTAACCGACTTTGTGTTTATTAGAAATGACTTCGTCGCGAGGCAACATTCGAATAAATATTTTAAGTAAGGTATATTTTTAGTAGGGCCCTTTGTGAAGGAACTCGTCCGGGATAGCCGAGGAAGTACTATCTAATCACCATACTCACGTATTCTTACCGCCAAGTAGCGTACCTGCGTTCCATTTCGAGGAATGTGTAATTCAGCTGTGTGTCCGGGATGGCAAGCCTGCTGCGATGTTTCTCGTATGGCTGAAGTACAAATACGATAGTGAAAACTTACCATCAGGACCCACTTGCTGGTAAGTTGGGTAAAACGATTATTTGCTAGACAAGGGCATCAAAATCTAACAAAGATAACGCTGTAAACAAATTCAAACCACAATCAACGTTTCAGCAATAAAACATTGGACACTATTATGAATCCTATAAAGTAGTAGGTAATATCCAAATGACATTGTGGAATCAGTTACCGAGCTATGGAAAAAAACATTCATAATTATTGCGAAGATGAAGATAATAAATATGGACTCGAAGATGTAAACGATTTTAAACACTAAATAAAGAGTTACATAGTTTCTTTTAAATTTTAGGAATATGCAGTTTATTTGCTTTCATGATCTCACCTTTGAACTATACAAATAGTTTTATGTTGACAAAACCGGACGTACCTTATGAATGCATCAATATCTTTACTTCTTTAGAAATAACCGTAATCAAGAGTTTCTTTTTTATATTCAGTAGGTTGTTTGTTGTTGTTTTCGACTAGTCTGCGGATGTTAAAGCTAAGTTGTAGTACCTAATTATAGTTTGTGGCTTTTAGGAACGACTCTTCTTGCCGGCTCTTCTCCATAGGAAGCGACAAATTGGAACCGTGCACCTAGCTTCTGACGTTTCATAAGTGCCCATGCAGCACCATAATTGCGTAACTCACGTTTAATCATAATCGGTTTCTATTTGAGAGTTCAACAGTATTCATTGCGATAATTAGGTACCTTGTTGAACAGACAAATTTTTCGAACATTTGAAGCAATGGTTTAACAATCTGTTTCAAAACGAAACAGATTATGATGAATCGTGAGTTACGCAATTAGGGTGCAGGTTTATGTGAAATTAAATATTTTGATTTCTTTTTTTTTATTCTGATTTTGTCACCAAAACTAATGGAATAATGAATGAGATGTTTGTGCAAGATTAACTTGTGTTTCGGAAGTCTTCAAAATTTCAACTTGGAACATAAAGAACTTCTCAAATGATACTTTTGCAAGATAACATAATCCTTACACCTGCAAAGAGCAGTAGCTAGTGGTCCAGTGGTGATGGCCCCAACTTACGAGTTGTAAGGTCGAGGGTTCGAACCCAGGCAGGCGATGTACTTTGTGTAAATAATTTGATCACTATTGCTCTCAAAATGATGAAGGAAGATATTCGTGCGGAAACCGAAATGACCTAAAACCAAACTAGCAATGTAACATGTGACAAACTGGAACTAGTCCTGCGTGGTAGATTACAGCCCACTCCCTACCCAAGAGAAGAGGCCTGTGTCCCAACAGTGAGAACATCATAGGCTGATTATGCTTATGTTAACCCATCTTAAGGCCCTGGTAATTTTGAATGTACTCGTCGTATTGTCGTTATGAGCGATAATAGTTCTTACTGCAATCCGATATGGGTTAAAATCTGTTGAAATAAATTAGAATAATAAATGAGCAAGCATTGTCGTAAAAATGCAAATAAAATCGTATAAAATTAGATATTAACTATTTGATAATAAATAATCCATCACTGGATGCAGTTTGGCATTTGGAATTTTATGGTATATTTTTAACTATAATAATAATTGTTATTGAAGGGATGAACTGGTTTTAAAGATAACTGAGGTGACTTTGATGATTTTTTTGATGCATTAAAGTATGTGTAATTATGTTTTGAGTACCATCACTGAATGCAAAAAAAAAATGAAAATTTCCTATAATTTTTTGCTTTCAAAATTATTTACGGTTAAAGAGATACACTGGTTTAAAAAAACCACCTTTTTGAACGTTATCAAGAAATGTCCGCCTTAACGGAGGACAACTAAATGTGCAGGGGTAAATAACACAGTGCACAAGTCTGTGTAAGCTGAGGGTGATCCCAAAAACCCAATAACTTTTATCTTGGCTCGAATCAGGATTGGAATCCTCTTGACCACGTGATCTGTATCTGCTAAGTGAATCACTAAACCATCGAGCCTGTCAATATCCGTTTAGTCCACTCTCGACCCCTTGACCCCTAATTATTAATTGGTATGGGCCTGTGTCACTCTATTTTTCCGATAGTGATCATTTGATCACTTATCCCATATTTCACATTACAATAGAGAATGATTAAAACTACTTACGACCGATCCAGTTTATGAAAACGATGTGAAGAACAATAACCTGGCTAAACTCTTTCGGTATGATACTTAATGCGTTCCGTTTCTTGGTCTATGTCGATCTTGTGTAAGGAAAAGCTCTGTCAGGATCATAAATAAAAAAACACAAATACTTTGTAAATATTTTACTACAACTCTAACGATAGTGAATCAGAAATTAACTACTTTATAACGAATACAATACAATAATTACAGTAAAATAAACATAGTCATGCTACAAATAGTTCAGAAAAAGTGGTATCTAATTTATTAATTATTATTTGCAAACCCGTACCTATCTACATTCAGATAATTAATATTAAAGAAATGAACGCTTGGATATAAAAAGTAGACGATGTATGCGTGACCATAGTTAGAAAACTTGGCTAGCATACAGCCGGGTGACTTTTTATAACAACAAACGTCATCCATAAAACTTGGAAGAGAATTAGGTGCTGGTCACATTCTAATAAACATTGAGAAATTGTGTTACTATTAAGATCCATAAAATCGTAAAAACCACAAAAGACAGTTATATAGTTAGAGGCTATTTACATCAGTTATTTACATAAATACACTAACGAAATTGGGACATACAGCAGTCGCGCTCCACACACCGATACCAAGGGGCACAGGAGCCTGCCCTGTTTGTGACGGGTACATTCAAATTAAACCACCATAAATTTGCATAATTCGTTGGAAAATACATTACACATACGGCCTCGGTGTCTACAGCGATAAGTCTTATTTATCTTAAACTACAAGACATTGAGATTGAAAACATTTTTTTCGTGACGATTTCATTCATTTTTGAAAGAGATAACTTATTTGATGAAATTCACATAAATAATTACCTACAGCACAACATCAGAAAACACTCTTATTACTATTAAAGATACATGGGAGATCATCCAATATTTAAATTCTTAGAGTATTTGATTTAACTTACTCAATATTGGCTATGTTGGATATGCCACAGTGAAACGCGTTAGTCAAAAGTGGGATATATTTAGAATACACATAGATTTCATTGATGAGACGCGGTGCTGACCTGCTGGAAATCACATGATCGTTTTTTAGAAACCCTGACTTAGAGACATCTTTGTCACAGCCCTCATCTTCTACCCAACGCGT
Organism: Polymixis flavicincta; assembly: GCA_949987655.1. Taxonomy (NCBI): domain Eukaryota; kingdom Metazoa; phylum Arthropoda; class Insecta; order Lepidoptera; family Noctuidae; genus Polymixis; species Polymixis flavicincta. Next base: position 12,727,626 of record OX465171.1, read on the forward strand.
ATGTACAGAGAAGTGCTTACTACTCAAACAAATCTTTTTTAAACATTTGTATTGAAGGTATTCTAATGGTCTACTTACATAGAAACTTGCACTATAACCAGTAAGGAAATGCAGAAATAGAAATGCAGTGTTTTTCTACTATAAGCGTAGAAAAATCATTTCCAAGCATCACGAACTACGAAGATTTCAATTAGGTACTATTATAATTGGATTAAATGTTTTGTCTTTAAATAGTATTAACACGGTGCATTCTAAGAATAACATGGGATAACAATGATACTTTAATTTATTACATGAATAAATTAATAATCATTATTAATTACTGACTAATGAATGTGCATAATATGATTTGAATGTCGATTAAAATTCAGAACTGATTGAGAGTGGCTACGAATTGTACTATGAAGAGTGTGTGAGATTTTTGGTGAAGCACTTTAGAATGAAAATACAAAAGATGACCGAGTCGTTTTTAGGCCCTGAAGTTCGGCTCTGCTTATTCAAGGACTAGTTTCAACATTGTCACTTTGTCATATTCGTGCACCTACCTTTGAAGCAGTGGTTTTATCCGCGGTTTCGACCTATAGTATCCAACTGTGCTATTTAAATCTCATGAAAGTCTACGTGCAGATGATTAAAATACACGAATAAGATTTTCTGTCACAATTCAAGCACTAAGTCTGTTTATTAAAGTGTGGCATGTCTATCATAAACATTGGGGAGTCCATAAATATATGAGATTCAATTTTGCGTCAGGTATCAGAATCTTTAGTACTGCCTTGAATTGTAAATTCCCGCTATTATAGCTGGTTATTCTTCGACCTGCAACAAATAGATTACAAACTACAATTACTGACAAAGTAAACTTTCCGTTACGCATTTTCTAATATATGTACTTATATGGATTCGTACGCCGCAACACCACCACACTCAGTATACAGGATAAGTTTTTAACCAGTACGGTAACTGTAACCATGAATTCAACATATCATTCTAGATCCCCCAGCGCAGAAATTTTTCATCGGTTATATACAAAAAAAAATTGCCGTTTCATAGAAAAGTGCAATTCCTACGCGGTTGAAATGTATGGACCAGCTGATTTTTTTTGTATAACCGACGAAAAATTTCTGCGCTGGGGAGCAGTAGTTGGTCTAGAATGATATGCTGAATTCATGGTTACAGTTTGCGCACTGTTAAAAACTTATCCTGTATATTGCAAGAATGGGTGTGGAAATATTCCAGGGGTGTTTGATAGAAACCATCATCCTTAAGGCGTGTTGCTTGACCAGTTGAATAACGCGCTAGTGATTTATTTGAAGAATTCCTTCTACATAAGTCATAATTCTTTTGCGCTTATCCTAATATAATATAATAAATTTCCCTTATCTTTATATGTACCATTTTAACCATTAATTCAGCGTATCATTCAAGACCCCGTAAAAAACTACGCTGTTTCATAGAAAAGTGCAATACCTACGGTCAAAATGTATGGAAACGCGGTTTCTTTTTTGTATAACCGACAAAAAGAATCTACGCTAGGGGTTCTAGAATGATATGCTGAATTCATTGTTACATTTTGCGCACTGGTAAAAATGTTATCCTGTATATTATAATGTATTGTATTTGGACTCAGTGCAACATGTCTTTTTTTCCAAACTTCTCTGTTAGTCATCATCTCGATGGTCACCCCCTTTCTTACCATATCATCATTCACACAGTCCATCCATCGTTTCTTTGGTATTACTCTACTCTTCTAGCCATCAACATTCATACTCAAAACTTACCTCACGACATTTTCCTCATTCTTCCATAACACATGCTCATACCATGATAACCGATTTCCACACAACTTCTCAGTTACCGGTGCTACTTTCAGGCTTCCTCTTATGTTCACATTTCTTATTCTATCCATTCGTGTAACACCACATATTCCTCTCAGCTGCATGCCTTGCCTTTCATTCATCTCTTTTGTGGGCCAACATTCTGACCCATACAAGACAGCAGGTCCAACCATTATTTGACATAAATCTCGCCCTTACGTTTCAGGACAATGCGGGAGTCGGAGATTTTTCCCGTGACATGCCACCATTTCATCCATCTATTGCTAATTCTCTGTACAGTAAGTCATTTTTCTTTCATAGTACGAGTATGATTGTGTATTTCTCTAAAGGAATGTGCTTCAATTTTGAACGCACCAGGTTACCCACAATAGATGGGTATCAAAACTACGCTAGCAAACCATAAAACTACGTACCGTGGGTAGTCTGACTCGTCACGACTGGTTCCCATCTAAAGTCCTGTTCACTGTAAATAAAAAATACAAATTAATATACCCCGTCACACAATTTCTTTAGCCAGAGAAAAAAGACAGTGGTTTACCGCTCGAATTTCCAAAAAATATAATAGATATGCAGTTTTCCCATTCTACTACTTCGTTATGTCAAAAGGAGCGCTTAATGGCTCATTAAAAAAAGACAAGACGGGGTAGGTAACATCTAGAACTCTAGATTAATCGCACTGACATCGTCCTTGCCTGGGTTGTTTTTTTTCCAGCTATACAGGGTAAGTTTTTATCCAGTGCGCAAACTGTAACCATGAATTCAGTATGTCATTCTAGACCCCCTACCGCAGAAAATTTTCGCCGGTAATAAAAAAAAATCAGCTGTTTCATAGAAAACTGAAATACCTACGCGGTCAAAATGTATGGAACAGCTGATTTTTTTTTGTATAACCGGCGATAAATTTATGTGTTAGGGGGCCTAGAATAATATGCTGAATTCATGGTTACATTTTGCGCACTGGATAAAAACTTTTCCTGTAGATGTTTGATGATATGATCCACAGGGTTTAATTGAACACCACGGCAAGTTTTAACGATAACTTACGTTTTCATATCAGATTTTCAGCAACAACAGGAAATAATAATATCAAATCGCATAGCAATGTCTAGAGGCAGTTACTTTTTAATTCGCATAGTTATAATGTTAAATACATTAAGATTATTTTATAGATAATGCAGTCGTTTACCTGAATGCGGTAGCTAATCCGTCGTAGCGTGACGTACGATCAGATTGACTAACACATTGGCCACAGCTTAGCTTCCTAGTCCATATAGGTAAAAAAATAATGTTTGTACTGTTTATGAATATGTCCAAAAAGATAGAAATCGCGTTTGAAACTTTACCCATTCATTTGTTTCTCGGTTGCAGACACACAAACCAACTAATGAACCAACAAAACAACTTCTAGTGACTAGAGTATCCTAAGGGTTATAACTGTTTAACCTCGTTTCATTCATATGTGGTGCATTATTTTTTCACATATATATTTACATACATGACGATAGCATTGCGTGGATGTATTTGCCGAGCATGACTTAACTAAACTTATTACGTTACTTACAATTCTTCCTGTCAGAGATTCGGTTTCTCCTGCGTTCCCTTGCGACTGGCTTGCGCTTAGATGTGGCTGATCTCACCAAGCTTTCTAATATCTCATCGTCCGCTGATAAGTCTCCACTAAAACAAAATACGGATCATGTAGCTAGGTACTGTGTGTATTTTCTTCTATTTTCGGCTCCGAAAATAAGAGTCATCTCTCTCCGGGCGACTGAAAATCACGTAAAACTAAATGCATAGCGAAAACTATTTCTATACAGGCCGTTAATGATCAGTTTGAACTGGTCTAAAATAAAAAATAAAATATACAAAAACTGAACTATCATCATCATCTGCCTAGCATCTTCCCAACTAGTTGAAGTCGGCTTTCAGTCCAACCGGAAGCAGCTGAATACCAGTCAACCGATATTACAAAATTAATGTTACACCTACAACTGTAATTTGATTTTGCTGACCATTTAAGAGAGTCCGAGTTAATAAAGTTTTCAAGATCGAATATATCATTCGATCGTGACATTTTACGTTGAACTTCAGTATTAGCACTTTACATTTTCGTCGAAATTGTCATTACGGTGACTAAATCAATTCCTCACTTGACTAGAATTCTCCTGCTGTTTGGCTGACTCTTCCTCCTGCCGTCTGTGAGGCTATCGGTCTCAGGATCGGTCTTCAACAGTTCCTTCAGAGCATTGTCCGCGGTGTGGTCACCATTTTTGTGTGAATAGTTGCCCACCTGAAATAATGTAGAACCTTGGTTACTATTGACATTATTCAAAGGCAAAATTCCTTTATATTATTCTTTGATATATGCACGATTTACTGCTATAAAGATCTTTTGATACTCGTATGACGTTACCAGCAGGGGTAAATCCTCTCCGGCTCCGTTGGTAAATAATTATTCTAATGTTTTGTCAAATGTATTGAAAAAACAAGATAGTGACGTTATACAACTATGCTTGTTATGCAGATATATCTAGAGTATGACTTACGTCTATAATCATTTTGCCTCTAGTCTTATTTCTCTCTCTATGATTGGCTTTCTTCTCCAATTGTTGCAGCACCCTCTCCCTGGTAGTCCTATACTCCAAGGAAAACTCCGCGATGACCTTCAAAAATTCTGCAGGTTTGGTCTTGTGCATGTCGCAGGGAGGGACTCCGAGAAACAGCAAGAACTTGTTGAATCTATAACAAGCAAAGCCTCGTTGTTGGTTCATCATCATCATCATCATCATCATCATCATCATTTCAACCGAAAAACGTCCACTGCTGGACATAGGTGTCCTCCAAGCACCGCCACTTCGACCGGTCCTATTCGCTACCGTAGCCAAGGGCGTGCCGCCGGGCACCAAGTTGTTTGTTGGTTCGCTAGGGGCTAATTCGCATTGCAACGTACATTTATTTGTTCACAATCGCATTGGCATGTTATTGCTACTTATTCATTAACTAGCTTCTGCCCTCGACATCGTTTGCGTGAAAGTCTTAAGACAATACAAGTTACTACAAGATAATAGAATAGAAAACTGTTATTTCAGACAGCAGTTCATAGGGTTAGTTACAATTTAACGTTAAAAGATTACCGACACAGATTAATAAAATTCAGCGTGGAGGTACATCCACCTCCTCAACATGAACACGCGTCGTCAGGGGTCTTCAAGGTCAAATCTATTCCTAATAATGGGTATTTAATAATGGCGTATTATTTTCTACAAACATCCCTGTCGCACTACAACGCCACGGCACCCGCAATGCTTCTGAGTGCATTAATATATTAAACGCGTAGGTCGCTGTATACCCGATGAGTGAAATAGGTATAACAGCCACATTTTTATAAAACTTCCCTCTAATAAAACGTTGTTCGATGAAGATTGCATAACAAACACCCATGTTTATAACTCACTCACGCAAAAACGACTTAACGGATTCGGATGAAATTTCGCACACAGATCGTTTATGATCTGGATTATCACACAAGATACTTTTTTATCCCGGTACTACGTTCCCGTACGATATTTTTCCACATCCACGCCGGCGAAACCGTGGGCAAAAACTAGTAATTCATTTATACGATCGCGTCTTCGCGCGACTATTTCTTTTAGTATAGAGAGAAGGGAAGACCAAAGTCGTTTGCTGCATTATAAAATCGTATTACCTGCTCATCACCCTCTTTTTAATGAGTGAGAGTAAGATGATCCTCTCGGCTGCGTCAGTGAGGAACTCGTTGATCTTAGTCTTGAATATCTGCGAGCCATCGTGTTTAGCTACGCGTTTCATGTGGTCCCAGGATGCTTTGCAATCAGACTCTAGCTTTTGCAGATTGGCTGAGAGAACATCAAAGTCTACCTTGGAGGCTCGGATGACGGGACCAACCTGGAAGTTAAGAATACCCATGTTGTAAAACTGGTTTGTCGGACTGTCTTCGTTCTTATAAATCTAATTTACTGACCAAACTATTATTTGTATCTGGCTTATTCGTTTATTATTTATTATATTTCTACAGCATATGCCTAACGGTTGGTTTCCACAAAAACTCAGAACAAATTGGATGTTTCAGTGATTCCGAATATTCCACCCACCACCACCAAGACAAATATACATTTTCAACATACAAACTGTGTACTAACTTCACTGAAAAAGTCGGAGCTTTCCGGGAACTTCTCAATGATCATCTCGCAGATATGGTACAACAACGGATGCTTGTGTACGGTGTCTTTGACTTCCACGACCTTGGACAAGTACTCCAGCCGGAATCCTTTGGCGTAGTTACCATTGAGGTAGTTTCCAACAGTCCTCAATGTAGAAAGGATCACTTTGAAAGTGCTGTTCACCTTCAACAATTCTATTCCTTGCTTCAGGTCCATCAATGGTTCGGCGATTTCTTTCTGCAACATTCGAAAAATAACGTTTTATAATTGTTGGAAGAACTTGTGGCTAAGTTATAACAGCGGCACGAAAAAAAAAAAACAAAAGCCATTTAGTCAAATTAGGCTGAGAATCAGCACTTTTCGAACGTCAAAATACATAAGACAGTCCCCCATAAACGCCCACCCTTCACCACTTCCTAGTGCTTTAACTGGAAAGAAGTGGCGCAACAAACTTCCCAGCAGCACAGCTGTCTGTTTTATATTGAGAATTTAAAATAGGAATCGATCGTCTTACCTCTAAATTGTCAAAATCCAATTTAAATACCCAAAGTTTGAGTCGGGATGAGAGTTCGTTGATAGAAGCCAAGGTGAGTAAGAACTGCTCAGCACTGCCCAAAGGCAGGTCCGGATTGGCGTACTAAAAATACACAGATTGATTTAAAATTAGAACATGAGTAAATACATCTAGAATTACTCTTTAAAAACAGTAAAGATGCAAAAAAGCCTTATTTTGCTTTGAAAATTATCTTTCTTTATAGGATGTGAGTTCGTTGGGATGGGAACGGTTTTATTTTTTGGAGCTGGATGATGACTTTTCCCGCTCTGGCTCTCCCGCACAACACGCCGTCCCGCCTACAACTTTTCGGCCGCAGGGCATAGGGAGAGCGGCCAACGCTATACCGACACTCCTCTTCCCCTGCGACCTTACCGCGTCCGCCATCAAACGGTGACGGCTCCGTCCAGGCCACGGAAGGGAAGAGCGCTGCTCAGAAGCATCGGCACTCCTCCTCTGCCGCAGCCCGTAACCCCCGTGACCCTGAGGTCAGCCGCGATGCCTCCCATTCGACATCGCGGCCCACCTCAGTTGCGGTGCACTTCACCGCAACCTACTTTTTGGTTACCGATTGGCAATCATAAATGAGGAAAACCACACACTCGCTGGGAGGACGAGATCGTGCGTACAGCTGGATCACACTGGATGGACGTAGAGAAAATCAGAGAAAGCTGGCATTCTCTAGAGGAGGCCTTAATCTCAGGGGTTCTCAAATAGAACAAAGTCTTTTATTTTATTGTAGTTATAGGATTTAAGTGGGTACCTGTGCCTCTTGAATTTTAACTTTTTCCTCTTCAGTCGGTAACATAGTAAGCAGTTTTTCAATGCCTTCTCTGCCAATGACAGTAGCATCCATTTTCATTATAGCTGCCTTTATAGTCTGAGGCGTTGGTAGTTTTTTCATTGCTATATTGATAGCATTAGATCTTTTAGCATCTAAAATAAGGTTTCTCTTTGGTTCCATTAGTTTCTGTAAATTGAATAAGTACAAGAAAGTTATCAACGGGTCATTCACGCTCATTCTATGAATAAGAATTCTTTATCCAGTACATTATATCCTATTATTATTTTATATTATTCTTTTTTAAGAAATCAGTACCGGGATATTAATCAAAAAGTACGAAATAGAGAATTATGGCAAAATAATGTTCCAAAATAGCGTGATACTTACTTCCTGAAGGTGTCCAAAGTGTGCATGAAAAAAAAAGAAAGACATTCTTATTAGCAAAGAAATATAATACACTTAACAATACACAACATTTTAATCTTAAAAAATCTCCAAGATAATAATTTTAGCCTAGGTAAATCATAATATTTTGAATTTATACTCAATTTTTTTGTATCGCGAGGAGAAGGTTGATACAATTAAGGCCCTCGAAGGCCCAACTTTTATTTAACATTTTGCCTGAAAGTTATAAAGTAAACAAAAACTTACTTTGATAATCAAGTCGTTTGTCCTGGACTCGAACAGGTGCTCTAACATAGCTGTGTCCACGCTGACCGCAGGCAGGTCATCCCATATAAAGCCTCCAACCTTCGGCCTTATTGCCATAGGCGTTGGGTTCTCTTGTATCTCCCGCCAGAACAGCTTCACAGTCTTCTTATTCTTCTTTATAGTGGAACTATCAGAATCATTTGACATTTCTGAAGAAAGAGCTGATTTTGGTGGAATAGGTACGTTGTTTTTATTTAAAGGAAAGCAGCCAGGTAAGGGAGGAGGTATTCCCATTGGTGGGAACATTGTCGGAGGCGGCGGTGGTGGACCGCTAGAAGCATTCACTGCAGGCGATGACATATCATCATCTGAGTCCTCGCGGAGCTCCGAAAAGTCCAAGTCGCATAGATGAAATTCTCTGTCAAGACATCCCTTCCTCAGTTCTTCCCAATGCAAGTCGTTCTCTGACACTTTTATTTCGTGCACTTTTGGTGATTTTTCTATAGTTGGACTCTTTATAATTTCTGAAATAAAACCAACTTTTAAGATTTCTGAAAACTAAATGACAGTACTATAAGGTATTTGATTGAAAGTAAGGAAAGTTCCATTACCTTTTGATTGAGATTTAGCTAATTCCTCTTTGGCTTTTGACACAATTCCTGCCATATCAGAAACCCTTAGAGGTTTATCCTCAGTAGTTGGGCTGACGGGGCTGGTCAGCCTTTGAGCCAGATCTTTGATGCTGTGCTCTCTATTTAGCAGGATACCCCGATCGTCTTTTACCTCAGGGACGGGATCCGGTTGTTTTTGCCGCATCACGGTTATTGCATCAACAGTATTCACACTATGGCCTAGGGTCCCATTTTGGATCCTCTGTTTCAGACCTGATGTATATCTTTGGTTTCCTGTCAAAAGTCAATTCAGCATATAATACTAAAGTAATTATTAATAAATATAAAACTATAAATCTCACATATTACGAGCCAAACAGAAGCAGAACAAAGCGGATGACAAAATAATTAGTAGTGGGTTAGTTTAAAGCACAAACCATTCTTTAAAACGTCTGCTAACATAAAATTCTTCGTTGTCCTATTATTATATTTGTCATCCTCCTCCTGATGCCCGTTGACTCCATTCTGTAGGCATGAGCCATTGACGTTGCCATTGACACTCGAGTAGCTCTTATTGTTTGTGTATGCTCCATTGGTGTAGCTCCCATTCATAGTAGTGACACTCCCATTGGTACTTGTGCTATTCCCATTAAGGCTCGGGAAACTAACATTAGTACTTGTAAAGCTCCCATTTGGGCTTGTTAAACTTCCGTTGAGACTTGAGAAGCTGCCGTTTGGGCTGGTGAAACTACCATTGGTACTCGTTAAACTACCTTTGGACGTTGAGAAATTTCCATTAGTACTGGGTAAACTTCCATTGGTGCTCGTGAAGCTTCCGTTAGCGTTGGACAACAGTCCATTGTAGATATCACTGGAGTGGTTCAGCATCTCCTGCTGCTGGATGATATGGTGTGCTTGTCTCGCGTATCTATCTCGTCGTCTTCTTAAAGCTGAGCTCAGTTCTTTGCTCTCTTTAATATGATCGTTGATTGGCGGTAAAAATGATGCGCGACGGTTATTCGTTATTTTCGTTATGCTGTCTGTTTCAGTATGAGCGATGACTGGTTTTGCTGTTGTTAGTGAAAAACGACACAAGATAAAGAAACCGTGATAAAACGAATGTTGTTTAAAAAGCACTTCATCTAAGATTCAGGAAAAAATTAAAATGGTACTGTGTGCTACTTGCAAAAGATACGAACTGGAATTAAAGTCCGTCAAAATGCGCTTTTTAAACAACAAAACTACTACTTAAAACTTCGCAAACAACAAACATCAGGCCCAAAAGAAAACTTCAAAATGATTGGAATATGACAGAAAATATCTTAGTATATTTTTTAGGGCATGAACTGCCATATCATGCAGAAAAAAATGTAATTATATGAGTAATAATATTATTTAAAGCACACTGAGAAGTCTAAGAACAGAATTAAATCTTTGTAAAGTACCTTTCTCTTTGGATTGCTGTTTTTTGGATTTTCTTCTGTCAGTGGTTAGGTTTATGCTTCGAAGGCGAATTGAACTGATAACCGAGTCGTCTAATTGCCTGAAATCATATTTTTTATGGTTTTGAAATAATTAGGATCGCAAAAAGTGAAGGTCCGGTCGATATTGAAATGATTTCGATTTATAAGGCCTAAATACTGGCTGCCCTGGCAATTCATGGTTTGGCTATAAAAATATAAATCAATTTATTGCTCCTTTGTAAAACCTGATTGAAGCACAATAATCGAAACACATAAACATAAGGTACCAAATTAGTAGTAATGCCTATAATTACTCACTGTAGTGCCGTGCCAGAGTCATCGCCGTCCTCAAACAGCAAAACTGCTTCGAAGATTTGCAGCTGCCTCAACAGATCTAAATCCGTTCCCTGCTTAGACATATACAGCTGGATAATGTCGTCTATCCCCTGATCCTGTAGGGCATCTACTTGGTCATAGTAAGTATCCCTATCGGGAACATTGTTTAGACACCTATTTATTAGAGTAGTTGCATAAATCAGAAGTTCAGTATCCGATGCATCGAAGTCTTGCAAAATCTTCATGATGGTATACCAAGGCTGTCGGCCATTGGAGCTGTCAACAGCGACAATGGCGTCGATGAGGAGAAGACAGTTCTTGTCAGTGTATTCGACGAAGACTAGAAGTAGTTTGAGGGCAGTTTTGACTACGTGGCGGAATTTGCTGGCGATGAGAGAGTAGAGCCACTGGACACAGCGTTTGTGGGCCATCACTCCGTGCATGCCGTCGACGTACAGGAGTATCTGAAAGTGGACGAAGACGCACTTGTTATTAACTATCACTTAGGTACCTGACAACGGCAAAACGGCACTCTGCATTGATAAGTATGCTGTAGTCTACTACAAAGAGTTTGTTCTTTAATGGGTTTTGGTGCCTGTTTACTAGTGCTGTATTTGTGTATATTCATTTATAATACTTTTATCTCATCAAAGTCTTAGAAAAACATGACCCGAATCATCGCAACATTTTATTATACTAGAGTAACGCGAAAGTATTTTGGGATGTTTGTTATTTAATCGTGCGTAAACGCATATTTGGCATAGATTAGTTCATGGATGACCAATCTTTGGATTTAGCACATTACCCTATTTCAGACTTGGCGTACAATAAAGTTAGAAGAAAGACTTAAGTAGCTAAAATAGACGGATAGAGTGATATTTCGATTCAAGAAGAATATTTAAACAAAAACAAAAGAAAATATTTAAAGTAAATATCAAATACACTTTGTTGGTAGTGCCATATTGCAGCAAAAAAAAACATTGATTGAAGATGAAAGATTATTAATGTACATGACAGCTTTAGAATGTGTTATGGAGGTATCAGATGAATTTATGATAATTGCACTAAATGTGTGACTAGGTCAGCATGTCCCTGGTATTAGGTATGCCTAACCACTCACAGAAGGCACTCTGCTGGTATACGGACGACGCGTAGACAACACCATCTGGTGTAGTCTACACCAAACACATACGAATCACAGTCACACTACATAACGTAGAATAAATAGAGTTATGTTCTTAGTAAGCTTATTAATTAGCACTACGTTTTACCTGTCCCAGAGCTCGAAGTATGTAATCCAAATAGTTATGGTCCGCCATATTGCCGACCTGCATGAGGCAGTCCAAGCCTTTGTTGGCAACGAACTCGTGCACCAGGTCTTTGTCAGATTGCAGGATTTGTTTGAGGGTGAATAGCGCCCTGCGAAGCTCACGGCCTTGAGAGTGCAGTAATCTCTCTGTGGGGAAGAATTATGAAAAATTATGTGGTACACCTGTTAAGGATAATCGTTTACCGGCTCTTTCGTGAACGGTTTACTAACATAAGGGACAGTTTTGTATGCTAACAACAACATACTTCGATAACTAATCCGGATGGCAAGCGGTGACTATGGTAACACCCCAGTATTGCCAGTTGTCGATACGCTTATTTTCAAGGGAGGAAGCCAATTAGAGAGTCTTAAAAATTTAGAGGTTTGAGCTTTGTTTTTTCAAAATATTTTCTACGATAAATGTTGAAAGGACGCGATCTGATCGATTAAAAAAAAAAATAAGCTGCTGTTGTCACGGTAACTATTAATGACTCCATTTTTAGGGTTTCATGCGTCCGAGTGAAAAACCGGAACCTTTATAGGATCATTCGTGTGTCTGTCTGCCCTTCTGCCACAGCCAGTTTGCTCCGAATCTACAAAACCAATCAAGTTGAAAGGTGGTGATTTTTCGTAACCATGAACGTATTACGAAAATAAATCAATTTTGAGGAGTCACTATTGGCGCAAAAATAAAAAAAGTCTTGCAAAATGTATCGTCTGACATATCATAATTTAAAGAACTTGTTGTGAGGTTCTAATGTTTATTTTCTAATTTAAAAATAAAGATTTATTAAGTTACTTAAGAAAATTTATGAAAATTGACCATTCCCATGCCCTTCGATACAACTGAGCTTAACCTTTTGGAAAAAATCCAGAAAACATTTCTAACTAACACAGATAACAGAAAAACCTATAAGCAGCCGATGATCTTAAAATAACATACTAAATCTCTCAATATTGTACGTAAAAACTTACATTTGCAGTTGGAATTTTGGGAGAAAATATATTTTTAAATAAAATGTTAAGTTTGTCCTTCAGTCCGAAATAGGTTTATAGGTTGTAGGTATCACTTGAGATAATCCACGGGCAGCCGGGTACAGCTTTGAGACGGAACCCTCAAGTCACGAGTCCTACTCGCACTTGTCTAGTACTATATTCACTAGGTTTTCCAGACAAAGCTTCAAATAATTGTCGCAAAGTGTGACACGAGTACTATTTTGAGCACTTGTTTCGAACTTTAGCATTTCGTTTTGCAAATTATTCACACAAATGTTGCACAAGCTGATAAAAGACCTCTAAATATTCGGAACCTTTTGATACGTTTATTTCGCTTAGAGAACAGCAATAATGGATCAGATGGAACGCACATACTACGTACACAGAAGTGATAAACGGATGACCTGGATACAAGACTTGAAAAAATAAAATACGTCAGTCTCGTCGAGTTCTCTTCTATTGTCTGAGATCGATTTGTGATGATGTGATCAGTCACTTGTCAGATCTTACGAGGACCATGTCCTCATAGGATCTGGCCACGATTATTACTTGTACTAAAGAGTCTGACGCCTCTGAGTTTCTTTCGGTGATTCTTCTCAGAGTAACAGGAGCGCCGGCTTTCACTAGTTTTAAAATTGTTTTTATTTATATTGGCCCACACTGTCCCACTGACAACTGCCCCCCAAATCCTTCCAGTCAACCTATTCCAGGGCCACCTCGATCCCCCTCGATCCTCTGACCCTTGCGATACGCGTCTAGGTCGTCTTGCCACCTCTTCTTAGGCCAGCTTTTTTTATTTATTAAGTCTTATTTTAAAAGTAATATCATTTATCGATAAGGATAACTTACCAATGATGGCGTGCACTCGCACAGACAGCTGGGTGCGTAGGACCAAGGCATTCTTGCGACTGGAACAAAAACATCGAAATATGAATATTTGAGCTATTTGTTTATGTTGGACGAAGAAATCGGAAAGAAGTATGAAGTAAGGTAATATCAAGACCCTTAACAGTGATTACTATTCGAACACATGTGACATCTACCAACTCGCACTGGGTCCGCGTGATAAATTACTGACCACTCCGTCTCACCGAGAGGAGGCTTGAGGGGATCCTCAAGCCTCCTCTCGGTGAGACGGAGTGGTCAGTAATTTATCTAATATGGTCAGCAGTGGACGTCTTTCAAATGAAAAGCTCATGATGTGAAGTTGAAATAATTGCATATAAGACATTTCAACTTAGCCTCTTGGCAACGCCTTTGCGATGTCTTATTGCACATGTCGAAGATTGGTTCGACTCCCAATATTGAAACATGTACCTATGCATAGAATGTATAAAGGTATCAGGTTAACAAAAGGACGAAAATTAACATGGGACAGAATACCGTCACCAGTTTAAATTGGAAAAGCACTATACACATAGTTCAGAAATAATTATGTGGTCAAAAGGGTGTGATACAGACCATCAAACTGAACCACTTTCTCGATGAGACCACCATCGTAAATCCACGTTCCTGGATTTTCAACGCATTGCTTAGCACCTAGGGTTGAAAATCGAACAATAGTTTTTTTGGTATAGTCTGTTGGATTCTCAATGCTCGGTTGAACACAGAGCTTTGAAAAACTAGTGCGCGATAAAATCCATAAGAAATATTTTTACGTCCGTGCAATCGTGGTCTACAAAAAATGGTACTTTAACTTAACAAAAAAAGGTATTGAAGTTGTGGCTCATATAAAGCTTCAATACCTACTCGACCCATTTTTTTTATTTTTTTGAAATTGATATAGGATACATTTTTATCCAGTGCGCAAACTGTAACCATGAATTCAGCATATCATTCTTGACCGCAGAGATTTTTCTACAGTTGTACAAAAAAAAAATCAGCTGTTCCATACATATTGGCCGGTAGGTATTGCACTATTCTATGAAATAGCTAATTTTTTTTGTATAACCTACGAAAAATTTCTGCCACGTTGATAATCATCAGTTGATCGACGAAAATGAAATATTATTAAATTATATAATATTATCAAAATAATATGAATATTACCTACAGATTTCATTAAATTAAAAAATAAATGCATGACTCAGTGTAATAATGTTTAGATATTTAATTATACATAAATTCATAAAATATTAATGTTAGTTAAATGTACCTATTATTCTTAAAAGCATTCTGCGACGTCAAAGTATTTGTTTTGAGCTTTACTATAATTTTATGATGATACTATTTTATTTTTTTAGGGTTCTGTCAAGATCCTTTATCTCGGGCACTCGTAGGGGTATCGAGTTGAAATTAAAACCATATAGGTACTTAGGTCTACAGTCCCTTAAAGCTAAAAGCCTTAAAGTAAAGTTTTAAAAAAGATACGGCCGTTTATGCCGCAAAAAACGTGTATTTCGACACTCTCAAGGGAATAAAAATATATAGGGTCCGTTGACCTATGAAATTTGGCAAGTAATTAATGTCTTAATAGTTCAAGTACAGGGAAAAATCTGAAACTAAACATTCGCAATAAAATCGCAAGAGGTGCACTACGGAATGGGCAGCAGCGTTCTCTATGCATTTTACCACCATAGTGTGATCGCCAACCCACCTGCCAAGCGTGGCGATTATGGCAAACCCCCCCAAATTGGGGGAGGCCTGTGTCCAGCAGTGGACGTCCTTTTGTTGAAATTATGTCTGGGTTGTCGACGTCAGGTAGGCAATCACTCGATGTAAAAAACTGGTATGCAGCTGCCGGTTACACTGGAAGCCGACCCCAACATAGTTGGGAAAAGACTAGGCAGATGATGTTGATATACTGCCTCTCCCACACGTGCGCCGGCTCCCTCTTCGCGAGCATTTTGGCTTCGCAGAAGAAGGTGACGGCTACCCATGCACTCTCGCTCCGTACCATGGCCTGGACCAAGGCCGGACGCTAGAGATCGCGGCCGCCGATGACCTCCACGAGGACACGGAGGTGCTCCGCCCAAGCCGAGCAGACCTGCACTGTATGCTCCACCGTGTCCTCAGGGCGATCTACGCAGTGGAAACCCACGGGCGTTTCCTCCCGCCTTATACGAAACAGGAACCTCCCGAAACAACTGTGTCCGGTAAGGACCTGCGTCAGGCGAGAGGTGAGGACGCCGTGGCGCCTCTTAATCCATTCCTCAAAGAGAAGACTTACCGCAGCAATCGTGGCGTGCCCAATTCGGGTGTACCTATAGTACACCCGAATTTGTGTGTGTTTAAGTCCCGAGCCTATTGCTTACTGTTTAAAATTTACGGAACTTTTATGATTAATAAAATTATCTAAAAAAATCTCAACGAAGGATACGAGTAACAAAAGAAAATAACTTCATAAACCAACAGTCCACCTCAAGGAAACATTTTAAAACGGCAGAAGGCAATAAGAAAACAATGAATATGAGCAAAGGTTAAAGGTGGAATTTTGCCCACTGCTGGGACACAGGCCTCCTCTATTCGAAAGGGAGTGGGCTGTAATCTACCACGCGAGCCTTTTGGTAAATGTCACATTTCTTAGAATTTTGGTTCTAGGACATGCCGGTTTCCTCACGATGTTTCCGCTCACCATTTTGAGAGCAGAGTGGTAAGGAAATTATTTACATAAAGTAAACCGCCTGGTTGGGTTCGAATTTCGAACCCACAATCGAGGGAATCCTATATTATAATGCCATCACTACTCGCGAAGGCATTATATTATAGGATCAATTTTAATACTTTGACATTTTTCGTCAGTTATACAAAAATAATCAGCTGTTCCATACATTTTGACCGCGTAGTTATTGCACTTTTCTATGAAACAGCAGATTTTTTTTTGTATAACCGACGTAAAATTTCTACGCTAGGGGTGTCTAGAATTATATGCTCAATTCATGGTTACAGTTTGCGCACTGGTTAAAAAATTACCCTGTATAATGTAAATAAATAAACTTCAATGCACCTAAATATTATTGCATCGAAAAATATAACGTAAGGAAACCGGTATACTCGTATCTTAAAACCAAATTCGATGATATGTGACATCTGCCATCCGTACTGGGCCCGCGTGGTGGATTACAGTTCACTCCCACTCACGGAGAGGAGGCCTGTGTCCTAGCAGTGGGAACGTAATAGACGTACTTATGATGAAAAAATTATCTGTTTAAGCAACTTCTACATCTGGCTCTCCAACTGCATTTTTGTTTGCAGTATACCTGTACTTATTGCACCGATCTTCGATCAATATAGATTAGAAAACGAATAATTACGCATTACCAATTAACTGACTAAAAGTGATCTTCACGATAAATTTTCCAACACAATTTAATTGTAAGATCATTGTGATTTAAGGATGCATGTGATTTTATTTACCATGTGCATATTATTATTGTTATTTTGATTCTAAATTACTGGCTTCCTACCTCTAATGCGCACAGTTTTGAAAACATCTAGATTTCATTTTTATATTTATGTACGTATAATATTATTGTTTACTGTTTCGGAATAAATTCTCCACAAATCATGGTGAAAACCGCATCAAAACCCGAAGTAGTTAGGAAGAGCAACGCGAACACACAGACAGACAAGAAAAATCAATAGGGCGAATTTAAATATTTTGTTTGAAAATAAATATACCACTTTGTAAGAAAAAAATAGTTTCCGACTTACAATTCTTCATCAAGGAGGTCTTCATCTTCGTTTTCATCCTCCGACATGTCATAGTCCCAATCCAGGTTAAAATTCACTTTCACAGCACCTTCTTCTTCATCTGCTATGCCAGAATCTAATGATGCTTGCCTGAATTTTCTGTTCGGTACTGATCGCTCGGGATGTGCATTTCCCTCAGCCACATCGGATCGTGTGAACTTTCGCATGTCATCTTCCATTTTTCTCCCACAAATTGTATACAGGCTGTTTTATTGGTAAACGCGACAACTTTTACAAAATTTGTGAAAAAGTGTGTTACAGAAAAATATTGCTAATAGTTCATTACACTTCTTGTAAAAGACATTTTCCGGATATAGGGGAAAACTAATGAAAAAATAGGTTTTCTAAATTATTTACCCGCGCGTATTGGTCCACTGAATTTGTTTTTAATTCAATCGCGACATTTTTTTCATCACAATATTTATTTTTAATCACGGTATCAAGTTTTTAGGTCAGCATGATGTGGGAGTTGCGTCTCCTATCGCTCCCTGCTGTGGACTGAGGGTACCGCGTTGATAATGTAATTTTTCCGACAGGCGTACATAGAATCTCGGGACACACGGATGCAGTCTCCGGCAATTTTTAATTATTACATGATTCCACTTCAGGATGCGGTTCTGTCTTCCTCCTTAGAGATTATCAGGTTGTCTGATCTTTGGTATTTTAGCAAATTGTATCTTTTAGACAGCTTGTTGCAGATTATGAAAGTTTTTGTTGTTTTTGTGTCTCGTTTCACAACATAATCTTTATTTTGTTCATTCTAGGGCAGTGACCTACTTCATATAATGTTCAAGATAGATTCTAAACAAAAGCAAAGATGTGATATATTTATATTTTTGGGAATGGCATCTCGCAGGTCAACCTAGGAGGAGGTCGGCTGCTTGACCGGACTTGCCTGTGGCTGCCTTAATAAATTAAGGCCTGACTTAAACTTCAGAGACGTAGGTATGTCTTCTAGAGCCCTAAAAAGCTAACAGTGCTGTAAGTTAACTCCCTCTGAAGTTACCGCAGCCTGTGTATAACTTTTCGCAGTGTAAGTTCATTGTTTAAACGGAGACTAGGTTTTTGTTAGCGTTCGACTTCATCGCGATTGAAACAGAATCGAAAAAACTGAGCTGAACAAAACATGGTTGGTTTCGCTCGCTGCTAATACCCATACTTTCTACCATGACGATGTAAAATGACATGCAGCGATGACGAGAAATTAATCAAAATATGATAAGGTGATATTGTTTTGACTCCATTTATTAAAGACTATAAATGACTTCGTTATTAAATGAATGTGGGCAAAAGTCTTGCCCACATTCATTTTATAACTATGTGGGATTACGTCGCGTTCTGTAAACTTAGATTCTGCTAAAGAGAATAAAAGGTGAGTTTAGAGCATAGAAAAAATTAACTCACTAACTCAAGTAATTCGGAAAATGAACAAATGATCAATTTCACGTTCTCGTACGTATAAAACCGCGAATCTACGCGTTTACCCGGTTACTAGTGTAACAGTAACCCAAATAAATCTACATGTGTCGAATCCGGTACTGATCTATTTTTGAACCCATGGAAAACGGTGCGACGACCTTTGGAAGTCGCTGGATGGGTCCTAGCAGATTTGAAAAACAATTAAATTAAACAAGAAATAAAGGTCAACAGACAAAAACAAATTGTGTTTTATTAATCAGTGCAATTGATTGCAATAACGAAATCATCATGATTGTAATCAAACGCTAGTCTTTTTTCCAATCTGTGTGTAACGAAGGGATTACAAGGGATCTTAAAATAGGAGTGGACATTATTAATATTATTTATTTTGGATTCGCTTTGTTCCTGCTGACCGGTATACCTACGTATTCGCGGAATTAAATGACAATGAAGTACATTCCAATAATTAATCCCAACGTGAGCGCATTGTGGTGCTCTTATTTATTTTAATTATCATTGCAATTTTAGCCTGAAATACTAATTAAAAATGGAGAAGGTATTCACTGTTCGACAGGACATTTCACTACATTTGTAATAGTCAGGTTTTCAGTGAATAGTGTTATATTCATTTACATTGTTGAAATAAAGTAATGGTATTTGCAAGCTCACTTTGTATTTCACAGTTCAATTATTTCGACGGCTGCGAAATACAACGAGACAATTGCAATTTTATGAAAAAAAATTTTTTACACATTTCGTACAATTCTTTGTTTTATCATAGGATTTCTTTTTCTGTTTAATTCTCAATTTCAAAATCACTTTAAAGTCATTTATTCAAACTCGGCTGGGAAGAAGTGGCGCAACAAACTCCCTAGCACAGCTGTCTATTAAGTTAGAAGGACTTGATTCTATACAATAATAGGTAAGTAATTAACATTACTAAACACAGAACATAAAATTAAATTAATTGCCATATTAAGTCAGCTAGCACACGCCAATATACCAACAAAACATAGTAATTATGTTTTGTTGGTATATTGGCGTGTGCTAGCTCAAGCAAAAACGAGTGAATAATAAAAACAAAACAATAAACGTAAACAGAACTCAATAACTACTTAAAAGCCTCCAGTTATAAAGGGTGTGGCCCCTCAATTTGTTTATATCGACTTCTACACCTATTTTTCACAATGTGACGAAATAGACAGGGACCTACACAATGACGCCGTGTATACGTCACACAATCGGCGCGTTTACCTGTTGTAAACAAATGTATCAGTCACATAGCCGTTTTAATATCAGAAAAAAACCGACATTTAAAAAATGTTGTGTTATTTTAGTGCAACAAGAATTTGAATAATAATACGTCACATCGGCGTGGCTTTACAAATAATATTAAAGACAATTATGCTGGCAATTCTCATATAATTATAGCAATCAACAGTATAAAATACATAAAATATTAATGATTTTTTTTATATTTAAAAGGAAGCCCCACGCAGAAGCGGCTTTAATGACAGTGGACTTATTTACGTCTACAGTATCAATTAATTAGTCTTCTAAGAAGAACTTAATTGATTTTGTCTGAGCCTTTAACAGGTTGCCAGTAGCTACAAGAAAAGAGACGATTATGACGGCATAATAAATTTAAAAAATAATAAAATTCCTCATTCACCGACGAAAACATTTCAATTTATGTGCGCTGAGTGTATTGCACTAATGTATTTGTACTATCTATTACTTATCTTTTCCGTGTGGTGCCGGACGTAAAATAACAGCACCATCCCATTTCTTCCCGTGGGTGTCGTAGAAGGTGACTAAGGGACTTACTACAGAATGTGCAGCAGCGTTCTCTATGCATTTTACCACCAAACTGCGATCGCCAACCCGCCTGTCAAGCGTGGCGATTATGGAAAATCCCCCTTTTGGAGGAGGTCTATGTCCAACAGTGGACGTCTTTCAGCTGAAATGATGATGATGATGATTACTTAGTCAAGTTACGCAAAAAACCATCATATTCTAGCAACCTGAAGGCTATTCGATCCCTATTGACTGCAAATCAGCTGTCATCATCCATTTAGCTAAAGCGGACTCCTGCATTTGCAGTTGCTTGTCAATCATCATCACGATATAGGACCCAATCCACTCGAAAAAATACTTTTATGCATTTTTAATTTTATGCCGCTTTATACGTTTATACTGCCGTTAAACTTTTCGATCCGAGTATCATTATTATGTGAATGTGTGATAAAAAGTTTATTAGTCAGGCGAGCTTAGGAATACCTTTAGGTTGACGTCACTTTTGCAAAGAGGTGTAAACATTTTAATATGCATATATTTGGGGGCCTTTTAAAATTTCTCTCAGGAAAGCTTTACAGAACGATATACAGTACGCTGTATATCGTCCTTTCCTAATATATTTATAATAAAACTAAAACTCTCTTCGTTGACATTTTGTATAAATGTGTGTGATAACACAGACCGCATGAAATATGTACTTAGTACCAGTTTTGCAGTAGATTATAGCCAGCGTGTGTATCTTGTGTTTAAAACTATAGTTTCACAGCGTTGCCTTGCTTTAACAGACGGACTAAGGTTATCAGTGATGGGTAGTCAACAAAATCCGTGACAGACAGAAGTCTTATCAAGGTGTATTTCTAAGATTTTCGCCAAAATATGAACTTGTAGCGTGTATGCATTTGTGGGATACAATAGGATTGTTTCTATGGATGCTGGGCTTGGTCCGTATTAAATCATATGGGAACTAAAGGGGAACTGTGCCGGAACGAAGCAATAAGCAGCGGTGAGAGACCAATGACGCATATTTATCCGGCCTCTTAATAATTCATGTCGCATAATAATATTCGGCAGGGCATTATCAAGTGGAATTGGCTGACGCGCAATTTAATTTATTCAATGTGTTTCGACAAAACAACAACAAAATGAGTTAAAAAAACATCGAGAGGAAACCAGCATGTCCTAGTACAGTCGCCAGCAGGTCAAGCTATCCCAAACTGTCAAATTTTCCCAATTTGACATAAACCTTATTCCTTTGCAATAAAGTAATAAGTTATCAAAGAAATTTGACAGATTGGGGTAGCTCGTTGTGCTGGCCTCTGTACCAAAAATTTAAAGACATGCGACGTCCTCCAGTCTGTACTGGACCCGCATGGTGGGTTATGGCTCATTTCCTCTCATAGAGAGGAGACCTGAGCTCCAGTATGAACATTATGGTTACACAGGAAAAGTTTTTATCCAGTGCGCAAATTTTTACCATGAATTCAGCATTATCATTCTAGAGCCCCTAGCGCAGAATTTTACGCCGGTTAAATTATAAAAATAAAAATATTATAAAATATTATATACTATAAAAATTCTGCGCTAGGGGCTCTGAATGATATGCTGAATTAATCGTTAAAATTTGCGCACTGGATAAAAACTTATCCTGTATAGTAGGGGTAGGCAAAGTGAAACCATCACAAAAAAATATCAACCTATAAAGATTGGATTACGCGTCAAAACAGGGGCAAGATTCGTTCCAGTTAGGTGCTGTCTTTAGAAGTTTTGATAAAACAACTTTGTTACCGTTGATAAAAACTCTTTAAATTCTAGTAATATTTTCCCTCAAACATGATTAGGACATGCTCTTCAATAATATCTTTTGTTTTTTGTGACGTCAGGAGTAAGAGTACCTAATAAATGGGTCTGTGCTTGTGTGTGGAATGACATACCTAATAATAAACTTAAAGGTTTAAATAGGTACCTACTTACCTCTCCGCTCACCCACATTTTTCAGATGTATTTATATAAAGGAATAGGTATTCCCCAAATTGCTTAAAAACCTGTGATCACCACTACTTGCTATGTTAACAACGGTGACAGGTGATTTTAAACATCATCACAAAGTGGATGGAAAACGTAGGTATTATTGAAGCTAATTCAAAAACTACCAAAGCAAACTTAATAAAACTCATAGAGGACCACCAAATGAAAAAAAAAAAATACACTAATCGCTCCACAATGGATGAAATTGGTTAATAAAGAAGTAAGTAGGTTACCTGTCTTGAAGACCTTCGAGTTCTTCATCCTGCTCGCAGAGTGTGGAGTCTAGATCCAGGTATGGGCCGTAGTCGCCATCTTTGAACACCTGGAGCGTCGCGTCATCCAGCTGTAACAATCAGAAACTCCTTTAATAATTATTTTTTGAGACAAATTTTTATTTTAATAGGTACAGTCAGGGGAAGTATTTGTAAATATAATGCACACCCTACGTTGATTGGCCCAAGCTTTGCTCGGTTTCTTTTTTGTTTGACATTTTCTAAAAATGAACCCTAGCTAGAAGATTTATCACCTCGAAACCCGTGCATACTAAATTTCATGAAAATCGTTGGACGGCTCCAACGATTTTGTTTATCTGTATACATAAAAGGAGAAACTGACTGACTGATCAATCAACGCACAGCTGATACTACTAGGACTAGGAACGTGAAATTTTGTACACGGCTTCCTTTTATAATGTAGGGGAGCACTAAGAAGGGGTTTTTGGAAATTCGACCTGTAAGGGGGTGAAAAGTGGGGATTTTGTTTGTATGAAAAATCTTATTCCTTGAGTTAATAAACTTGAAACATGGCACAAATAATTATCTAAGTAAATTATAAAGTTGGTTATTTACTGTCTAAACTACCCCCTAAAGGGGGATTGGGGGTGTCAAAGTTTGTATGGAAGAATTTTAACGCGCGGTCTGATTAACTCGAAACTCAGTATTTATACCTAAAACCAAAAATAAAGAATAACGTGTATCAGAATTTTTCGAAAATCTACCCTTAAAGGGGTAAAAAAGGGTAGTCCGTAATATTACATATGTGAAAGTTTGTGAAGATGATTGGATCTTTGATACTCAATCATAGAAAAACGGCTAAACTGATTTGGATGAAATTTAGCACACAGATATATCATAACCTAGATTAACACACAGGGTACTTTTTATCTCGGTAGTAGGTACGTTCCCGCGGGATAATTTCCGACTCCCACGCGGGCGAGGCCGCGGGCGGAAGCTAGTATAATATATATAGAGATATACAAGAATTGCTCTTTTAAAGGTATTAGATTTTTACAATTGTGATTTGAATATACGGTCAATGTGGTTAACAATAAACATAAGTCTCTGAAGGACTTAAAAATGTTAAGTTATATAACTACATGTATACCTCAGGTATAAATATTGTGTTGCTAGATCGACCTTTGAGGTAAAGTGACGTTATAAATCAGATTAGTCCGGTTTGTGTATCGGACAAACCTTTTATCCTGGGTTCCTGAGATGAGGTGGGCAGCTTTGTAACATTCTGATATTCAGGCGCGTCTGTCCGTCGCTAGTTGGATTAAAGCGCTGCTAGGTACTGTTAATTGGCAAAAGCCTACCATAATTGTATATTTGTACGCCAAATGGAAAAACATGGAGAAACTGTAATTGACAATTGTACCATCTTAAACACTGTTGTAACCTGTTTACAAATAAAGACTAATAAAGACTATTGATTGATTGTAAGGTTGTTTGCTAAAGAGGAGCTTACGTTGTGCAGGCTAGTCATAAACACCTTTATTGACATTCGAACAGTCAAAAGAATTTAGACCTAGGTAGAATACTTAACTGAAAAAAGCAGTTGGCGAGACATTGTGCTGACAAACAGAAGGAAGGAGATATCTATACCTCATAAGTTTTTTACCCTTTTTTACGAAAATAACGAGGTCGGAGGATTATGAAATTTTGCAGTTTATATGGAGGAGGAGTGCAGGCGCAGTCAGAGGCCACAGGTTTTGTGAGGTCACAATGGGTCACGAGGAATATTTTTAGGGAGGTGCGCTATGAAATGGGACTTTTGGCGTAATGTGGGTGTCATCATCATCATCAACTTATAATGTTGCCACTGCTGGGACACAGGCCTTCTCTCAGTGAGAGGGATCGGGCCGTAATCCACCACGCGAGGCCGTGCGGTTTGGTGGATGTCACATTTCCAAAAGGCATGTCGCCTTTGTAGGGGATGAGTTTTCTGTGGAGCTGTGTGTACTATATGTTTATTATTAGGTAGAGGTACACCTGTGCCTAACTCTAATCTCCAGCTCCACATCACGTATGCTATTTAGCTACCCAGCTTTTACATGGAGGGGGATTAGTATGATGCGGGCAAACCGGTTGCCAGATTTTTTTGATGAAGTAGGTATAAGAACAGTGGATTATGCAGGGTGAAAACTTTTTATAGTAAAAAGTTGGCGTTTTCATTGACCGAGAAAACTAAATAGTTTTCTTCAATAAATAGGTTCGTTTATCATTTGCAGACGTCTCCTCGGACACCTTGTAAATACATATAAAATATAAATCGGAACTTTATTATTCGTCGCCTTGAACTTATTGTCAGAATCAATAATAGCTTTCCATGTATTTCCGTTAAAACGGTTCCTCTTTAAAAAATATAAATATATTATTGTTTAGACCTGAAGGCCAATTCTACTAATTAAAAACGTTCGCAGTGTCATCTCGGCGACAATCGAATTTCAAAAATTTGACAAAAATGTATAGGAATTTTTGACAGATTGACACTGAGATCAGACTGTGAACGTTCTTAAAATTAGTAGAATTGCCCCTCTGATCCATCTCTGTTTACACCTTCGGGAAATAATGGCGATTCATATTTTTATATGAACGCCACCTATGCGGTGTTCAGTGAACATTAATCAAGTTGGAATGTATCTTTTAGTTCATCTAGTTGCTCATAATAGGGCATAGATGGCGTTGGTATCGACTTCTACACTCGTTCAATAAAAACCTAGATTTACAGGTAGGTATTCATTTCAATTATTGTAATGTTTGTGATTAAGAATTTCATGGTTATTTGCATCATCCACAATTGGTATCATTTTTTAAGTGTTTATTTGCTGAATTTATTTATTGAAATACCAACCAAATTAAATATCGTGAAACTTATCAACTGTAATTAGGTAAATTCCACGCTTTATTGGGATTAACAAATCATATGGTAACGAGGTAGCGACTATTTTAGTTTAATTTTGAGAAGAATTGTGTTCCCGCCACGCGATTAAGAAAATCTCGCAAACTGTTTGTTTTATGATTAGGTACCTAATAGTTTTGTCGAAATACGGAAACCATGGTACTTTCATGTAGGTACCTACCTAGTGTTTAATTTTATTTTATTTTATTTGGGAAAAAAAACCATATTACATTACATATAACACTTATCAGTAAGGTATTTAAAAAAACAAAATCAATGTAATAACCAGTGTAGTGTAGTGTTATGTGTGCGAAAAAAGTACCAGCCTAAATAACTGGATTTAATATAACGTCGTGGAATTAATTATTTAAATTAATTAGTAATTTTTCAGTCATAATTAGGGAAACTAAGTAAGAGGGCTAATGGCTAAATAATAACTGCCACACAGGTCGATCTATAAAGTTAAGCAACCGTCCGTGGATGGGTGACCATCCAATAGTTCCAATATATTCCGGTGCCCGGTCCGGTCATTTGTAATCTTTGACAGACGTTGCGGCTAGTCAGAAGTCAGTCTTACCAAGGGGTATAGTGTTAATAAGTAATTGGGTTTTGGAGGTCCGATAGGCAGTCGCTCCAGCTGCTTCTGGTTAGACTGGAAGCCGACCCTAACATGGTTTGGACTCCTTCTACGAAGCAGTCGCGAAGAGGGAGGCAACACACGTGAGGGAGAGGCAATCTATGCGCCCTCACAGCTCTAGTCGCCGTAGGAGACGCGTTGGGCGTCCGGAATCCCAGGCCAATTCCCGGAAACCGTAGGCGCGGGCTTGCGGACGACGAGTAATGAGTAGCTCGCTGTCCGGTAAGGACCAGGCCCAGTTCGACGGCGCGTTGTGTTCCACACGCGCCTCAAAGAGATGTCAGCACAACTTGATGGGGCCCGCCAGTGCCGATGCCTGCCAGGGGAGCGGGTTTTTCGAAAGACATACCGCCGCCCGTGGCGCACAGACTACTGAGGGAACACGGATGGGTTTCAGTCATTAAAAGTCTGACACGCCCTCCTGCTCCACCCAGGGCGGGACGATATGATGATTTCCAACCCAAAAAAAAGAACATGGTTTGGAAAAGGCTAGGCAGATGGTTGAATTAAGGAAACCAAAAGCTATTCCAATTAAACCAACTAGATACGTGCACTTGTGTATTCTAAAGGATTCGTCGGGCAGATAAAAAGATGAAGATAATTGGTAGATACCACTGTGCCAAGATCTGGTTAAAACTTCTTATTTCTACGTACCTACATAGTTAGAGTGTTACGAAGATCGTCAAAGAATTGGTTGATATTATTGATTTAGAATCATACTGTTATGTAGGTACTGCAACATACGATTATGTACTGAATAATACGATTAAGTATATACGATTTCAAACCCGTACCGGCGACTCAATCTCTATATACGGAGCAGTGGCGAGGACTTACTCGTTGTAGGTCGTAGGATGGTTTGATTCGAACCCTGACAGGTACTTTGCGTAAATTATTTCATCAACTTCATTATCATGCTCTCAAAATCGGTGAAGGAAAACATCAAAATTCAAAAACATGAGATATCTACCAACACACTCTGGGCCCGCGTGGTAGATTTCGGCCCACTCCCTCTCACAGAGAGGTGGCCTGTGTCCCAGCAGTGGGAACATTCTTGGGTGATTATGCTCATCACTTTAGCCGAAAGACGTCCACTGCTGTCCAGCAGCAGGCTTATGTCCATAAGCCTCAGCCCCGTCACTTCCACCGGTTCTGTGCTTTCCGCATCCAGCGGATTCAAAATAATATACATAAGTACCGAAATTGGAATAAGGAAATTGTCCAAAATTTATCTGTGCTGTTGGTAAATATATGATAACGAATCAATGTCAGTTTCTTATTTGTTCTTCATTTCGTGATAATGGTACTTCGTTTTTATGTTGTTTGAGCTCAGTTGGTGTCCACATTGATTGTGGCTTCAGTGGCATTCTTTAGAGCTTCTTTCTTGCTAGTGAACGGTCACTTGGAACATTCCAGCAAGTGAGACACTGTCTGATCAGAAGCACCATAGTTATTTATTAAATAAACGTTATAAAAGCAACATTTCTGCTTCGTTATTGTAAACGATTTGCTAATGTTTGGAACTGTTTGACCCATTTTATTTCGAGGCTATTTTTGTTGAATCACATTTGTATGGTTTCCTTTTATTTTATTTAATAATGTTGGTCGCAAAACGTTACGCGTAAGTATTTGATTGTCTGGCATAACGGGTGATTCCACAAAAAATTAAACGTAAGTAATTTCTAAATCCACGAAACATTCGAATTCGAACGAAACATTGGACACTCTGTCTAAATCCACGGAACATTCGAATTCTATTAAAAATTCGGAATAAGACTAACCGAATTATGTCAAAACTGAGAACAGCATGAAAGATTTGAAAATTTTACAGATTGGGTTTACGTACAGACGCCAGCACATCAAGCTGTCAAATTTCTTTGATAGATTTTCAAGTGTAAGGTTCATGTGCAATTGGAAAAAAAAACAGTTTGGGGTAGCTTGATGTGCTGGCGTCTGTATATTCGTCAAATAACCATAGAAGCGCACCTGAATAAAGTAAAATGGGTAATTTTAATACCTGAAAATTACCTGCCAGACAGTGCTCAGCCCACCTCTCGGGCAAATGCATGACATTTTGAACAAGAGTCCCTTATTTTACCAAGGTGAGCACTAAGATAGGAAATTAGAAATCGAAGAAAAGAAAATTAATTGAATTTTCTTTTTTTATTTTCGTTGTGTTGGAGATTTTGTTTTGTTTTTCTTTCCTTGTTTTTTATTTTTAATTTCCATTTAAATCATTCCATTCGGCCTCCCACAAAGTGGACCGCTGACCTTGTGAAGGCCGCGGGAATCCGCTAGATGTGGGAAGCACAAGACCGGTCGAAATGGAGGAGTCCAGCAGTGGACGTCTTTCGACAGAAATTATGATGATGATGATGATGATTCAATTCCTCATTAACAGCATAACTATGTGAAAGTCTATGAACTGCTCTCAATGTTCTTTTTTATTCTTTTTATTTTTACAATGCTGACATATTCTCGTCATTATTTGACATTTTATATCAATTTTAATATCAACTTATTTTTTAGTGATTGTCATGTTAATCATGTTACTATGTTTAATTAGGTTCATTTTATTTATGTAGATTATTTTACATATTGTGAATGGGGGAACGTTGTAGGCCTTACAGACTGTAGATTTGTAGACGATTTTCTATTCTGTATTCGCCTAAGTACCTGGTACTTATTGACAGGCCTGCACTGTCCTCCCATACATTTTATCTCTGAAAACATTGTTAAAGCCAATCATTTTTAAAAGAGTAACCGTGGAGTTTCTTGCCGGCTCTTCTCCATAGGAAACAACATTTTGGAACCGTGCACCTAGCTTCTGACGTTTCATAAGTGCCCATGCAGGTTTATATGAAATAAAAATATTTTGATTGATTGATTGAATTCATTCTAAATTTCATAATACAAAATAAATTATATGGATTTTTTTTTATTGATGCTGGAAAGTCCCATCGAGCATGCCGCCTGTAAATATTGAAGAATTCCGCTTGATCTGAAGTTTC
Organism: Polymixis flavicincta; assembly: GCA_949987655.1. Taxonomy (NCBI): domain Eukaryota; kingdom Metazoa; phylum Arthropoda; class Insecta; order Lepidoptera; family Noctuidae; genus Polymixis; species Polymixis flavicincta. The sequence goes on from OX465171.1 coordinate 12,757,127, forward strand.
AATTTCAGTGTCTTACTGCGGCAGCGTCAATTCTTAATTAATACTTCTTACATGAGATAAGAACATAGTCATTTAGATAAAACTGTTGTTTATTAATTATAAGATTAATCAATTAATAGTTTAATAGTTAATTAGTATATTTTATTAATACTTATTGTAAATATGTGTGTCACATGTATATAAACATGAATTTAAAACGAGGCCGTTATCTATAGAATATGAAGTTTTTCGGAAGTAAAGTATTAATTCATCTGTTTTAAGTAAGTAATTAGTCATTATTTATTTATCTAAAGACTTGGCTTAGATAACATCAGACATTTTTTCTGTAAGAGTAAGTACCTATGGCTAATACAGATGAGTAAGAGCCCTGCCCTTCAAACTAGGAGAACCCTGTATCTTGAAGGGCAGGGTAAAGCATTTTGAGAGCACATTATGTTTAAGTAGGTATACCATTTGCTGGCATTAAAAACGAAATATTGCTTCATTACCGTGTGGCAAATTTCGTAAAATGAATATACCTACGTGTGTGTAGGTATTGTGGATACGTCATACGTAAGTCATAATGATGAAAAACGACCTTCTGACCGCGGCTTTACCACCGTGGATGTCGGAAAATATCCCCCGGGAACGTGCTACCGGGATAAATTACTATAATATCATCCAAATACATTCAGCTACCGCTATTCAGCATTCAGCAAAAAATAATTACACAATAAAAACTAAATTACTAATTTAAAGCACTTCAATCCAGGTACACACGGCTACACATCAAGCTATACATTTCCAGTATAAGCTGATCTCGCATTGTATAGGATTTCCGTACAGTGCGAGTTCAGCGTAAACTTGATGTATACGAGTAAGCTTGATGTGAAGCCGTGCGTACACATCATGAAAAATAATAATAATTCAGTAGAATAAATTAATCATAAAATGTCACAAAAATTAAGGAAAAATATAAAAATAAAAATAAAGAAAAAAAAGAAAAAATATGTCAAATACTGTCATTCAAAAAGTCATATTTATTATATTAATACTTGTCAGTTAATAAATCTCGTCCTTTCTAAACAAATTTATTAAACAAATTTAACGGCAAATGACTGTGGTATTTTGTTATAAACTAGCTTTTGCCAGCGGCTCCGCCCGCGTGGATGTCGGTTATCGCGTAAAAAAATAGCCTATGTCCTTCTCCATATCCCAGGATATATCTCTGCCAAATTTCATGACGATCGGTTCAGCGGTTTAGGCGTGAAAGTGTGACAGACACACAGAGTTACTTTCGCATTTATAACATTAGTAGGGATTTTAGGAGCCACACAGAAAACGCTTTATCCCTCAAATCAAATATAGATAATCTTTGTTTTGTATCGCCGTCTTCTGCCTGCCCTTTTCGAGGTATGTTGGGTTCGGCTAACAGTCTAACCGGGTGGAGTGACAGTCGGAAGACGTAGAGTTGGAAGGCCTCCCACAAGGTGGACCGATGACCTTGTGAAGGCCGCAGGAATCCGCTGGATGCGGGAAGCACAGAACCGGTCGAAGTGGAGGAGCTTTGGGGAGGCGTATGTCCAGCAGTGGACGTCCTTCGGCTGAAATGATGAAAGCCTATCTGACCAACATAATCCAGTGACTAAGTAATAAGTTACCCCTTGGTAGGAATGGTTGCCGGACTTTCGGGTTTCTGCCGACCCGTAATGACTGCCAAAATTCCATGAATGACAGCCGGCACCAACGACTTATCGTGCTTTTTGAGGCACGGACGGGTCTTGGTATGTAAAGGTGGTCACCCATCCACGGTCCAAACGCGGAAAGCGTAGCTTAACCTGATTGATCGACACGTACGGCTGTTAACCACAAACTCAGATAGCACAAGCAAATATTTACAGACTCATTAGAGAAATATTATTACTGGAACTCTGCTCAGCAAGTACCTAGTTTTCAGTCGTTTCCTGATTATCCTACATACTACGTAAATATGAAAGTTTGGATGTTTGTTACTTGATCACACAAAAACGGCTGAACGGATTTGGATAAATTTGGCACACAGATAGTTTATAAATAATAATAATAATAATAAATAAAAATCTTTGTTGCAGACCACATGATCCATAAAAAAAAAACAATGAAAAAACAGTACATTAATAGATTAAAAATTTTGAATAAGGAAGAAAAAATATAACCTGGAATTACACAAAGGATACTTTTATATTTTACCGTTTACCGTAGGATTATTTGCCGACATTCACGCAAGGGAAGCCGCGAGCATACGCTAGTTATTTATAGGTATGTATTCTCTATGAACGCGCAACTCCTAGTTACACATAGATGTTATAGGTATCTACTTGCAAACGCCGATTTTCAATGTCGATAGGCGAATCTATATTTATGACATCTAAACTTAGCCTTAAATAAATACAAATTGACATATTAATATCGGTTCCTGGATATCGTGTTTACAGACATTCGCATTTCCACACTGTGTTATTTGGCGATCTTCCAAAACGTACCTACCTGTTGGTAGATGTTGGGCGAATGGGCTGTTGAAATAAACTTGAACGCGATAAAAATTTACCTACTGAACTGTTGCTTGCTATGAACAGCCACGCGGTAACGCAACAGGTCTACAGGAGAATGTTTTCAGGAAATAGTGTTCTGTTGCGACTTGCGAGTCAGTTGATAGAAATGTACTAAACTGTTGCTTGCTATGAACAGCTACGTGGTAACGCAACAGGTCTACAGGAGAATGTTTTCAGGAAATAGTGTTCTGTTGCGACTTGCGAGTCAGTTGATAGAAATGTACTAAACTGTTGCTTGCTATGAACAGCTACGTGGTAACGCAACAGGTCTACAGGAAAATGTTTTCAGGAAAAAGTGCTTTGTTTGTTACGACTTGCGTGTTAGTTGATAAAAATGTACTAAACTGTTGCTTGCTATGAACAGCTACGTGATAACGCAACAGGTCTACAGGAGAATGTTTTCAGGAAATAGTGCTCTGTTACGACTTGCGAGTCAGTTGCTAAAAATGTACTAAACTGCTGCTTGCCATGAACAGCAACCCGGTAACGCAAAAGATCTACGGAGAACGTTTTAGAGAATAGTGCTCTGTTGCGACTTGTGAGTCAGTAGATTAAATATTCTAAAATGCTGCTTGTTATCAAGAACTACGCGCTAACGTAACAGGTTTACAAGAGATCGTTTTTAGAGAATAGTGCTATGTGGCGACTTGCGAGTCAGTTGCTGAAACTTTACTAAACTGCTGCTTGCCATGAACGGCCACCCGGAAACGCAAAAGATCCACAGGATAACGTTTTAGAGAATAGTGCTCTGTTGCGACTTGTGAGTCAGTAGATTAAATATACTAAAACGCTGCTTGTTATCAAGAACTACGCGCTAACGTAACAGGTTTACAAGAGATCGTTTTTAGAGAATAGTGCTATGTGGCAACTTGCGAGTCAGTTGCTGAAACTTTACTAAACTGCTGCTTGCCATGAACGGCCACCCGGAAACGCAAAAGATCTACAGCATAACGTTTTAGAGAATAGTGCTCTGTTGCGACTTGCGAGTCAGTTGATTAAATATACTAAAATGCTGCTTGCTATCAAGAACTGCGCGGTAACGCAACAGGTCTACAGGAGATCGTTTTAAGAAAATAGTGCTATGTGGTAACTTGCGAGTTAGTTGCTAAAAATTTACTAAACTGCTGCTTGCCAGGAACAGCCACCCTTAACGCATTAGATCTACAGGATAACGTTTTAGAGAATAGTGGTGTGTTACGACTTGCGAGTCAGTTGATTAAATATACTAAACTGTTGCTTGCTATGAATAGCTGTGGTAACGCAACAGGTCTACAGGAAAACGTTTTATAGAAAAGTGCTATGTGGCGACTTGCGAGTTAGTTGATAAAAATGTACTAAACTGTTACTTGCCATGAACAACCAACCCGGTAACGCAAAGATCTACAGGATAACGTTTTAGAGCATAGTGCTGTTTTGCGAGTAAGCGGTAAAGGTATGAACTTCTCGTCGCCAATACCGCAATGTTTGCAGACTAAGGTCTTCAACAAGTGCGTCCTGCCCGTGATGACACACGTTACCGAAACGTAGACACTGACATTTGGGCTGGTCCACAAATTTGAAGTCACTCAGCACGCTATGGAGCGGGCTATGCTTAGGGGTTTCTTTGAAGGATAAAATCAGAAACGAAGTTATCCGGGAAAGAACTGGAGTTGCCGACATAGCTTGCAGAGTAAACAGGTTGAAGTGGCAGTGGCTGGCCATGTTTGTCGAAGGACCGATGGCCTGGAGTCGGCAAGCGTAGTGTTGGACGCCCCCCAGCTAGGTGGACCGACGACCTTAAAAGGTGGCTGGGTCAGAATGGATGCGGAAGGCGGAGCAACATGGGAGAGGCCTATGTCCAGCAGTGGACTGCGATAGGAGTTGATTGATAAAGGTATCACGGCATGTCAATTTTGACTACGACCCCTAACTGATCAGCGCATAGGCAGGTGTATTGGTGCTGGACATTTGAATAGACAACTGTTCAGTAAGCAACAATTTCATTTCGTGGACCATGATCCATCTGTTTGTTTTTTAACACGTCCAAAAAACAGATTCTATTGTGGCTTATGATAAATTATGTATTCGACATTATTTCATATTACGACAAGAAATAATAAGTACATCGATCGCCTATACGTGATCTTTATGAGTTTGCGTAAAATATAGGTAGGTGCCTAGTCTTTTCCCAACTATATTGAGGTCGGCTTGCAGTCTAACCGAATGCGGCTGAATATCAGTATTTTACATGGAGCGAGTGCACCTGACCTTCACCTAGTTACTGGGTAGCCCTTGGTAAGATTGGCTGTTAGACTTTCGGGTTTCTGACGACCCGTTACGACGGTCAAAGATATGACAGCGGAGTATTTACCAATAAAAACGAAATCTATCTATACTAATAATAAAGAGGAAAGATTTGATTGTTTGTTTGTTTGCATTGAATAGGCTCCGAAACTACTGAATCGATTTGAAAAATAATTTCACTGTTGGGAAGCTACACTATCCCCGGGTGACATAGGCTATATTTTATCCCCGTATTCCCACGGGAACGGGAACTGCGCAGGTGAAACCGCGGGGCGCTGCTAGTCACATTTAAAATGAATTTGCATTTACTTATGTGTTTATATCTTGAGCAGACTGGTTGGACGAAAAAAATGATAAGAACTGTTATATTATCGAAACGTCCTTAACTGAATATAATGCGCAGTATTACAGAATTAATATTTTAAATGCAAATTATACATAGGTGATTACCGAAATCATAATTGACGTTAATCCTTAAATTATGTACCTACTTGCAAGAGGATTGTTGAAACTGATAAGAACTCAAGTAGGTACCTATTGAGGATGTTGGAAACACCAAGTTATACCTACTACCAAATTCTAGTAGGTATCTATACCTTAACTGTGGTAATTTCAGATGAGACAAGAAATATAATCAATTGGCATATCTATACTTATTTTACTTGATATCCCTACCTAATTTTATAAATGCGAAAGCAACTCTGTCTGTTACACTTTCACGCCTAAACCGCTGAATCGATCGTCATGAAATTTGGCAGAGGTATAGGCTGAAATATGGAGAAAGACATCCACGCGGGTCGAGCCGTGGCAATAGCTAGTAATATAATAAAGATGAAGGCTTTATTTGAAGGCGCTAAGCTTTGGAACTACCAGTCGGATAAAAAAATGCTCTTTTTCTTTGATATCGCCATACTGGAGAAAGGTTTTAGGCTATTTAACATCAAGCTACGACCTTTACAAGCCGAGCTAAAAGCAAAAAGTCTGAAAGAACTTTAAGTGAAGACAAAGTAACAGCGCTGGCTGGATGCGATGCGACGCGGTAGGTAGGGGGAAGAACACAAAAATAAAATGTCTTCTTACCTATATATGGTCCCCTTAAAAAGTTTTCATGGAGCTGCAACAATTGAAGGTAGGTGCCACTGACCATCGCGTTTATTGAGCGTGGGAAATCATCAAATAACTTCTCCCGCTCTGGATGGAGCAGAAGGGCGTGTCAGACTTACTGACTAAAACCCACCCGTGTTCCTACAGTTGCCTGTGTGCCAGGGGCCGAACAACCCGCACCCCTGGCTGACATAGAATGATTAAGGAGGAAGAAAACTACAAATATTTTTATTGTCAAGCCACTGTATGATAAATTGATAACACGGGTTAGTCCACGATGTCCCAATGTCAATTGACGTCGTGACTCAGTTCGTGGTAGCACGATTTTAATTTAGTTTATGAATAAGTGAGTGCCTATGCATATTCAAAGCGGTGTTCCCCAGAAATTCTGTTGCGGCAAGCAGTAGTTGTGTCTTGTGTCTGAGTAAAACTGAGATGTAGGTACAGTTGTACGGATGTCTATTCTTCTCCTACCTGGTAATCTTCAGCATTTGAGGTCAGTTTTGGGAAGTTGGTTCGGGATGAACCAGCAGGATTTGTGTAAAACACTTGCAGTGAAAATTCCTTACATTTCTCTATTCAACAACTTTAATCACGTTATTTGCGTTGTGTATTCACTCCGAAGTGTCTAATTACTTACGGACATGCCCGATTCTTAGCTGACGAACCTAAAGAGTAGGCCCCCACCTACGGACATGAGATTAGTCGGGTTTCCGAATGAAGAAAGAATGACAATACGATGTGACAGTTAACCCTACGCCCGATGTATCTTTCGTCTTTTCCCATCCGAAAAATTGAATTTGTCACTTGTTTTGACGGATCAACTACTTTTGGATGAGCTTGCGTCTTCGTTGACGGACTTAGACAAAGCGCGCACTGCGATGCGTTTTTAATAATCGCGTGTTCATGCGAAATAAAATCGCATTGCCCATATCATTGTTCAAGCAGTCTCTAGTATATTGGTTTTGTTCACAGATTGGCGATTATTTATCGCAGCGATTAAAATACGTAGTGCGCGCTTAGCCTTAGGGTAGACCTCCCAGTTCCGATGAATACCACTGTTTGCGCCAAGACTACTAAACATTACGCCTCCATGTTTTAGCGTGATTTTATTTGCAAAAAGGCAGAGTCCATCGTTTGGAATGTAAGTGGGTGTTGGAGTATGATAGCTTATCAGTTTACATCAAGGTCACCGAACAGTAGCAAAAGCATTTGCGGTGCCACCCGTACTTGGACCCGCATTTGGACAACTAGTCATGGTCGCTCGCGATTTTGTTCGAATGTTCTTCGAGAATCATTGGCTTTGAAGGTAGTCCAGAAATATTATCTTGGGATTCATGAGCCATTTTTTGACTCACTTGGTTCTTAAGTTACACAGATATATTTCGTACTGCTTAGGTTTTGTCAGCGGCTTGAAAAAATTTGGCAAAATTTTGGGGTTGTAGTTTGAGAGGATAACACATCCTCCCCAACGACAACCCTCCGTTTAATCCCATTGAATGGATTTTTTCATGAAATAGTCATCCATGTGGACCGATGACCTTGTAAAGGCCGCGGGAATCTGCTGGAAGGGAAGCACAAGACTGGTCGAAGTGGAGGAGCCTGGGGGAGGCCTATGTCCAGCAGTGGACGTCTTTCGGCTGAAATGATGATGATGATGATGATGTTGAGTCATTCAATAACTGCGTTTAAAAATATTGACAAACAATCTGACCCTGACCTAAGAATAAGGAAAAAAATAACGAAATTAAAATCGCGTGCCACCGTAACGCATCCACCTTAATTCAGCTGCTGCATGCTGTTTAAGACATCTCGTGTTACTAACTAGCTGTTGCCAGTGACGTCGCCTGCCTGTAGGTCGAAAATTATCCCACGGAAACGTGCTACCGGGACAACAAGTATCTTATTTGTTAATCCAGGTATTAAACGATCTGTGTGCCAAATTTCATCTATATCCGTTCTGCTGTTTTGGCGTGATTGAGTAACAAACATCCAAACTTTCACATTTATAATATTACTAGCTTTTGCCAGCGGCTTCGCCCGCGCGGAACTTTCATCCCCTATTTAACTCCCTTAGGGGTTGAATTTCGAAAAATCCTTCCTAAATCCTTGTCTACTTTATAACGGGATCCTCTGTGCAAAATTTCAGCTTTCTAGGTCCAAGGGTTTGGGCTGGGCGTTGATGAGTCAGTCAGTCAGGACTTCTCTTTTTATTTATATAGATAGAAGTAGGATACGAAATAGTAGGACTAGCGTATATGCACCAATAACCTTTCGCCCCAATCAAGACAAATGATCGACATTATATCTCAGCATGATACGTAACTAAAGACACCTATAATCCAGTTATCGCTACATTTCCCCCAGGCCAGGTCATCGTGAAAGAACCGACTTTGATTTCTATCAGTTTATTAATAGGTACCTACGTTATGAGGTGATAACGTTGCACTTATCTGAAATTGCTATCTATTATGGGTTTATTAGAGTTACTACCTATATGTTGTTTATGCATCCACTTTTTTTTTTTTTTTTACTGTTTGATGAAGAAGAACTGAGACGGATAAAATTGACGGCAATAATAATTTAAGGGTCTACCCATTTCACAAACTTTCAGCAGAATGTCAAAAGATAAAATAAAACATTAAACAAATATGTAGAAATAAACTGGAAATGATCCGAGCCTACTCGACCCACATTTGACGCATCGTATGTTCGTAGTGCAACATCACACGCACGTTCACAGATCGTTTCCTGGAACACGCAGTCAAAATTATTTTTGGCAGATCTAGTAATGCGATGACACACATATTATGTCACAGCACAGGAAGTAAGGTCAGAGGGATTGAGTGAGGTTGTCTTGGATTACTGCGCTATTCTATTGTTTTGGCTAATTTGACACAGTTCCCCATGTTTTCCATTTATATGAAAACGATACTGTATAATAATTTACTATGTATAAAATTCATGATTTTATTAGGCAATAATAATAAAGCTACCTAATTCGTGCTGATGTTACTTTCTGAATGTATCATCATCATCTACCTAGCCTTTTCCCAACTATGTTGGGGTCGGCTTCTAGTCTAACCGGATGCAGCTGAATACCAGTACTTTACATGGAGCGACTACCTATCACTGCCACAACCCAGTTACTGGGTAATACTCTCTGAATGTATAATTATCTTAAAATAACCTCTGCTCACTAAACTAACTGCACTTCTCCAAAGCAATTTCCATATTTACACCTTTTAAATGCAATATGAAAATGAAATGTTTCAAGGATGTTATGGAATCTTTACAATGCTCTCAGTAGAGTTTTCTCAGGTTTGTGTTCATATACAATAGAGATGATGAATAAACTTCCAGCGAACGCAATGAGGAAAATAAAGATTAAGTAAACTAATGAGTAATATAGTCATCAAGCGTGTTTTACATTTCCATTGTAATTTCATTATAATGTTCAACCATTCAAGACAATCAAATCAAATCAAATATTTTTATTTCACATAAGCCTGCATGCGCAATTGGGCGCTTATGAAACTTCAGAAGCTAGGTGCACGGTTCCAATTTATCGCTTCCTATGGAGAAGAGCCGGCAAGAAACTTCACGGTTATTCTTTTAAAATTAATTAGCTTTTACAATGTTTTCAAATAACAGTGATTATAAGGTATGGGAGAACGGTGCAGGCCTGTCAATAAGTACCAGGTACTTAGAGGACTGAAAATACAGAATAGAAAATCGTCTACAAATCTGACTGTAACTCATTCCCAAAAGGTGAACATAAAGCGACGTGGCATGAACTTAGAGGGGTACATGCCATAATAGCACATACAAAAAAAATATGCCTGAATTAGAACATCTAATACTATGCAGTATGCACCGACAAAGATTTAAGTGGGCATTATAAATATGATACTTTACCGCACACAAAATAATTATAGTAATTTTAATTGATCAATTAATCTGTGGTCCCGTTCTTTTGAGTACACATCCTGTGACTTACGTCAATCCGTATACTTGGTTAGACTGTAATTTTGCTTATCTGTGTTATTGAGAATGCGCTGCGAACGAGTTCCGACAGATGTTATGACAATGGAAACTGGTTCTGTACTGGGACTGGGTCTAAAGGTAATAAATGTTTCACTTCAGATTTAAGTGCCAGGTATTATCAGCTAGTTGTGGTTAAGTGGATGTTTCCACTCCCGAGATATATATACACCTTTTTCTGTGATATATAATTATCATTTTGCTAATAGGTAAAACGTTTTCAAGTTAATCGCACACTGTGTTTTCAGATTGTCTAAAGGGACACTGAACTTTAAGGGTATACTAGTCGCGGGCTTGAACTCACTGGTGGGCCTGGCTAAAAAGCACGCGGTCTCACCAGGCTTCGAGTCCGACAGAGGTAGTATCAGTGATGAGCAGTTAGACGATAGTCTACACGCACAACGTTATCGAGTGAGCTGCAGGATCAGTTATAGTACAACAGGCACGTCAAAAATAAAGAAAAGTCCTTCGGAAGATCGGGTTTTCTGAAAAAACCACTGCATAAATCAATGACAATTAAGTTTATTGAACTGTTCGATAATTGAGCTTTGTCGGTACCGACTTAGTTTTGGAGATTTTACACTTCTTTTATTACTTAAACATGTTCAAAGTTACGTTAAATTTTCAAGAAAACCGAATCTTTGTTGGGTCATAACTTTTTAATAGCTTTTTATTTTAGTATTCTGTTTCCGAACCGGCAATATTAATAATGAGACAAATCCATAACATGTTTAAGTTTTGATGTGCATTGTCAAACAGTGGAGTAAAACCCTCCCGAAGTTTGTATGGAAAAAATGTGGACTTGTTTCACCTTAAGTCACGTTCTTTTATCTTTTCCCTATAAATACTCTTCTTATAAGAGTTGAGGATTATTCAAAGATGGAACAAAACGACCTAGTAATCCCCTTGCTACTTACTAAAAGGTATGCAAAGCACGATGAAACAGACGGCAAGAGAATCCCTATTTTTATAAACATACTAGCTGATGCCAGCAGCTTCGCCCGCATGGATGTCTGTTATCGCGACCAAAAGTAATCATGAAATGCTTAAAGCCTCTAACTTATTTAAAATGATAAGGATTAATACCGTATTTGTGTAAATAGATTTCCAATTACCGCTTTATAATTGCCCATTTTTTTAGTATTAAGGTGGATATAGTATGTTATCCTTAAGAGATAGACATATGCCTTCGCGGCCTTTTCTGTAGACCTTTATAAGATACACAATTCCACCATACATCATTTTGTTTTAACTCAAAGGGGGAGCTTATTTTTTTCCGACACCTCCAACAAATATCATTATATTTTAGCGAATGTATACAAAAACTAGAGAAATTATATACTAAAACCTTCCTCGAGAACCACTTTATCCATTGGTGAAAACAGCATGAAAATCGGTTTAGAAGTTTTTGAGTTTATCGTGAATAAACAGACAGATTGACGCGGCGGAGAACTCAGTTTTATTATATGTAGTGATAGATATGAAAAGCATGCTGTGCAGTCCTCAGAAAATCGGCTCTGTTGTAGGTAATTGACGTAAAATGACTAAGAGATGACATCACACGTGGATGAACGACAGTAAAGCGTCGTCCTGTCTGCTAAAGCACTAAATAGCTAAGCGTGGTGATTATGGCCGTTTCCTATTGGACCAGCCATTTATTGTAGCGGTCATTGGAAGGACTTCAACTACATAACTGAGGATGAAAAGCAGTCTTTGGTCTCAGAAAATTATTCCTAGCTTTATAATCGCGGGAGGTATCTAAGTTACCTCTGATTCTTCTGAATCAATTCTCAATTTGCAAGAGGACACGGGGTGGTCTATTACTGTCCACGACCTATAGGCTGTCGAAACAACAACAGTAATAACTGACGTTATGTCATAGCAACACCTGAGCGAGGTAGCGGGAGAATTTGGAACGTATAATTTTAGCCAAATATCGCGATGAGTAACACCGGTATTAGTAATACTGCTTACTTCCATCACATTTATAACGCACTGTACTATTATTAGGCTACCTCTTTAATGTATTGTGTTATTCTGTGGCATGCGAAGTTCTTCCCTTTCAATTTTGTTTCCGACTGCAGTTAGCCTTTAAAACCAATTAATTTTAAAATATCTTTCGTGACCGGTGCAATTTCAATCTCTTTAAATATTTCTATAGGAGTTTTGTAATGAGGCACAGGCTAGTTTAATTATTGTTTTGTTTCTCCGACATGGTCGACGTTGTTCGTGAATAGTAAATTAGTCGGTCGCTTGTGACGAATGCGGCATAAGACGTTGATATGTGTCGTGGCATTGGTAAAGGTCGTTGGACGTTATCGGAACCACCTCACCCTGGTGGTTGGGTGCTTTTACGGGAGAAGCTTGTGGCTAAGTAATAACAGACGCTTGCAGCGATTGGTCCGTGGATGTGTGATCGTCTTTCCATACTTAGACACCTAAAGGCCTCGGAAAGCTCGATACGCCGTTGGACCCGCAACAAGAGATACACAAATGACAGGCGTAACAAGTCGTCAGAAGCCCGAAAGTCTGACAATCAGTCTTATCAAACTGATATTGAACTAGACAGTTACTGGGTTGTGGATTCAGATAGGTAGTGGCTCCATGTAAAATACTGGTATTCAGCTACATCTGGTTACACTAAAAGCCGACCCCAAGATAGTTGGGGAAAGGCTAGGCCGATGATGATGATCGTTAGTGTAAGGGTACATTGGTCTTACATCTTACTGGAACAATCGTTGATCATCTTACTGATCAAATAGAAATGCAATGATTCACAGTGGAGAATTTGTTTTGGCTATGAAAACAAAGACATAGCGCATATCTATTGCTAATATAACATTATTATATTATTTTATGACAATTTAATCATTTTCGATGTCCTTAGTGATTGTCACATATTTTAGTTTTAAATCTGTCATAGTATTTTAATGATAACAATACGATTATCAGTGACTGATTTCACTGTCAATATTTACGTGTCCGCGCGGTGCGTGAGCGCAAGCACGTGAAATAATCGGCGATTGTTTTTTTAATTAACGAAGAAGGTCGTACACGCGTAATTTTGCAAGTAATAAAAACTGTTTACGGTATTTAAAAAGCAATAAAATTCTTATATAACAGGTAACACTCACCCGGTGTGGGGCTTGAAGCAAACGGTGTACGGCAGCTATTTGATAGGACAGGGGTATTGTGGTGTTGAACGTGTGGTACAGCGGCCTGGGAGGCTCCCGTACATTGTACTCCATAAAAGGGTCCATGTCATCTAGATACTGAACTCTGCACACGAACGAATCCGTCCCGATATCCCTCATTGTTCCGTTTACCCTGTTGTCATTCACTTTTAACAGTTCAAACATGTTTTGATGCACTAACTTGTAAGATCACAGTTTTAAATCACATTTTACACTTAAACGAACCTGTTGTAAGAAGAGGAATTAAATAAAAAATGTCTGAATTTGAATCAAAAATGATTATTGGAGCCGGTGTTTGATTTTAAATATTTCCGCGGTTTATCTCGTCCAGTGAGTGAGTAATGGCGAGCGTGCGGCGACTGCACTCCGCGTTGTGTTCGGCGCTGCGGAGCTCACGCTCGCGTCTGATGGCAGTGCCACGATAAGCGTGCCAGATGTTATGATTCAGTTTTTTCAACAGCACGAGTAAGGATGTGGTTTGCTCCGTTTGGTGCAAACGCTAACGAAGTTCATTCTCTTTCTGAGAGGCACCGTTATTGCGAAATGACAGGTACAAAAAACTGAAGTTAGTTATGCCAGAATAAAGATGCGACTGAATAAACGTATCCACGTCAAGGGGTCCCGAGATTCTAAACAATACTGTGTAAATATAAATACGAAACGGATTCCATTCTACATCGTTGGTGTTTGAAGTAGTAATGGAAAACAAAGAATCTGTACAATTACATATTTCATTACAATACACGACAAAACGAATGCAAATAGATTTTCTTTAATTTCTACCAATAATCGCTTGAGTACTAGGTACTACTACTACCTACTTGGTGAGTGGTGCTGTTGTTTTTGTTTTTAGTCTTTGTTTTCATTCCAATTAAGTATAGCCAATTGATTACCGTGCTACGTGTTACGTGTTTGAATAAACGCCAACCCCCGTCTCTCCCGGCTAAGTAGAGCAATGGGCGGCATAGCCTCTGGTCAAACCATGCAGGGTGCATATTGGCTTACCTAATATTTTGTTCCTAAGAGCCTAACCCTTCACGCAATGAAATAGTAAAAGATCTCTTTGGACACAATGTTGACGAGCCAGCGATAATGCCGTCATCACCGTCATAATGCAATAGCAATAAATATCTTGATCTCGACAGGACATAGAAGTGAATCCAAAGGTGGTTATACACTTATGCATATTAAAAAAGCGAAACAAATTATGTATATCTGTTACTTTTCACGCCATAACACAGGATATCTTTTGTCCCGGTTGTTGTCCACGTGGGATAATCTTCGGCTACCATGCGGACGAAGCCGCTGGCAAAAGCTAGTGGGTATATACAGTATAAGAAAAACAGCTATTCCATACACTTTTACTGCGTAGGTATTGCAGTTTTCTATGAAACAGCAGATTTTTTTTATAACCTACGAAAAGTTTCTGCTTTGGGGTCCACAATGCCATGCTGAATTCATGGGTACAGTTTGCACACTGGTTAAAAACTTATCCTGTATTGTGTACATAAAAAACTGGCCGTCAGTGAAGCCGAGGTAGTGTTGGACGCCCCCCAGCTAGATGGACCGACAACCTTTAAAAGGTAGCTGGGACAGACTGAATGCGGAAGGCGGAGGATAGAGTGTTGTGGCGCAGCCTGGGAGAGGCCTATGTCCTGCAGTGGACTGCGATAGGCTGAGTTGAGTGATGCCAAGGTAAGGACAACTTTTCTTAAATGACAATAGTGTTTGTGAAGTCCTATAAAACTAAATAATGCTAATATTGACACGAGGTCATATTCTCGACTATGACCAGTGTCATACGAACTCGTACTGAACTCTACTCAATTCACATTCAATTCAATCAGTGAATTGACTATCTGAATGAAACATCCATCTTTATTTAGAAAAGTGGCATTATAATAAATTATTGGAATTGAAACGTAAATGTTCACTTTTTTTTCTTATCAGTTTAGGAGACATATTCAACAAGAACGAACAATTATCATAAGTTATGGTAGAAGTGATAAAATTATTCATGAATATTTTTCTTCAAAATAAAAATAATACAATAGGTTAAGGATACTGGTGAATACGCAGGATTTAATGAACTAGTCCTTTCTATAAGATGAACAGTGGAAATAAAAAAAACATAAGGATAATGCCAATGGCAACGAGGTCTTACAAGATGAAGGCCTTGATAAGCTATCGTGAAATGTAAATGATGAATTAGCTGGTGCAGTTTTGAATCTTGAGAATATGGTTCTATTGGCCAATACTGTTTCCAGGATACAGCGTCACCCCTAACTTGCTTTAAGCATAAAGTAAGTACCTATCAATGATGTCACATCTCAAGATAAGGAAGAGGAAAGTTTAAGAATACCAATAGAAAGTCTCGTCATAGATGATGACACCTTCATTATGCTGATGGTGCTAACACTTACAAAGGAGAAAAGGGAAATTCTATTAGGATAGGTTTTTCCTACACGTAAGATTTTAATGTTAGATCAGTAACATTTAAACAGACGTAATGGTTTAGATCATTAGATCTTTAATTATAATCACTAATGTCGAAGTCGAAACATCGATATTCCTTTAAAACCTGTTATTATAATTCGTGATATATACCAACTGATATACGTGCGACATCATTGATAAGTGGGGAAATCATAAGACGTGTCGAGTGACGTCAAAGTTGTTGGACTGTGGATCATATTCTCATTTTTATTTGATTCCAAAATGTTAAAAGTTCTTACAATGGCTTAAAACTGAGGTACCATTTTATTATGGACAGCTGATTGTATAAAAATTAATCCGAGAAATAGGAAACAAATTACATTCAATCATTTTGAAATAATTATGTCATTAACATTAATTAGATAAATATATCATTTATTTTATTGGGGTTAGTTATAGGTTGTAGTACATAATGTTTCTTTGATAAGGTAAATTAAACATATAGGTATCTTGATATAATATTTAACTATGTATGTATGTGTCTGGTCTGTTTGTGTTAAATCATTTTTTTTGTCATGTGCGATTGTATTATTTTATTAAGTTGTTCCTATGCTTTTCAAATTAATATTTGCTTGGGCGTATTTTTTCTTATTGGTTCAGTGATCCAGCATTTGCAGAAATTGTTGTGTTTATTTTGTCTCCTTATTTTCATGACATCATTCTTCATTACATTTAATCAGCAATCAAGTTAAAAAGATCTCATTAATTTCCAGCATCGAGGCTTTTTCCGTTATTTAAAACAAGCCATATTTAGGTTTGGTGGTAAAACCTTTTTCAGATCATAGGCTACTTGCCAAAAGTTCACTTTTTCTACGAAAAGTAAAACGAAAGCAATTATGTCAATTACACCATCAAATAAAACTATTGCTCTTTTAGAATTTGTCCCTAAACCATTTGGATCTCGACGTAAGCTACGATCAGGTGATCATCGTCCAAAATCGGGCCGTGATCATGACCGTGAACGGTCATTGTGCGTACTTACCGACTTGTTACGTCACACGGTCGTCAGAACTCAACTTTATAAAGGCTGACATAGTTTTGCCGGCAGTTTATAATGTACGGCATTCAGAAAAGGCAGCCCACGGTATATTGTAAATTGACTTATCCAAATCTCATTTACCGGTGATGTAGCCATTTATTAAAACTCCTAAATGATGTTAAAGTGGGTTATGGAATTTCTCAGTAAAAACTGAGGGTTGCAATTACATAGCCTGTTATATCCTTCCGTTACTTTCAAGTAGCCATTACGTCATTAGTCGTTTAAATCCTTTTTCACTATCACGCCCGAAAATGGCTGACTCGGACCTATTGACCATCGGGCAATTTCATTACATTATTTCTCAAGAAAAATGCTCTAAGTATCTGTTCCCAAACTTTCTGTTAGGGAAATTGTTTCACGTGAGGTCAACGATCCCGGCGCACGCGCCGCTCGCTCTGTTTCTACGATTCATCACGCCTGTGATTGGGGACTCAAATAAAAAAAAATACTACTGATTCCGGATAGAATCGTTTCGTAATAGTACGCTGGAAGGCCAAATCTGCTTAGGATTTTTTGTACTGAATTCTGATCATCAGGGAAATTCTTGCTTATGTATGCTCCTGTGCATTGGCTTAATAGGTCATCGAAACTGTATGAGCATCCCTAACTGGACGTTACCTTACATGCATGGACAGTGTTATGGTAGGTAAAATTTATAGGTAAGTGCTAAAGTATATTTTATCTCGTTGGACGTTAACTCAAAATAACTTATTTGCAACGCAATTCCGGAATGGTCTGTTTATTTAGATTACAACAGCAATCATTCTAATTTGTCGGACAATGTGGAGTAAGCGACTACTGAAGTGGAATATTTGTAATAGTAGGTACAGAAACGCAGTTTTATCCATATTTTTATTAGTGTTAATATTTTACGGTTATAGGTATCTCTGGACGAAGCGACAGAGAGAAGGCTTCGGAGACCCCTAATTTTTGAGAACTTGAGTACCTCGCAGAAATCTCTTGAATATTTCGATTTGTGAAAAGATCTAAATACAAATGGTTATCGTTAAGGGGACACTTTGCGCGGGCTCGAACTCACTGGTGGGCCTGGCTAAAAATCACGCTGTCTCACCAGGCTTCGTATCCGACAGAGATAGTATCAGTGGTGAGCAGATAGACGCTAGTCTACACGCACAACGTTATTGAGTGAGATGCAGGAGCATTAATGGCAACAAAATTGCGAAAAAATTAAGAAAAGTCCTTCAGAAGATCGGGTTTTATGAAAAAACCACTGCATAAATCAATGACCAATAAAGTTTATTGAACTTATTTTTAATTGAACTTTGCCGGTACCGTCTTGGTTTTCGAGATTTTACACTCCTTTTATTACTTAAACACGCTCAAAGTTAGGTTAAATTAGCAAGAAAAACGAATCTTTGTTGGCTCATAACTTTTTAATAGCTTTTTATTTTAGTATTTTGTTTCCGTGCAGACAATAATAATAACGAGACAAAACCATACCATGTTTAATTTTTGATGTACATACTCAAACAGTGGAGTAAAACCCTCCCGAAGTTTGTATGGAAAAAATGTGGACAAGTGTCACCTTAAATACGTTATTGAGTGAACAGTTCTAACGACATTTAGTCCAGCGTTTATACGATGTTTGTTGAACTAGATTGTCTTATTTATAATTGACACAATGTATACCTACCTATACAATGTGTCAAATGTTAAATATTGTCAATCTTTTACTTCTAAACATAGCCTGTATTACTATTACCTACACGAGTTTCGGGGATACGAGATAGATGATGTCATTATTTACGTGTGATGGGCGATGTTTTAAAGTTCCGATATCTTTTTAGTAAAACTACCAAGTAATGATCAATTCAAAAGCACATGGAAAAAATTCGGCCCAGCGAAGAGTTCATTATGTTCACAGTCAGCTTATACAGGATAAGTTTTTATCCAGAGCGCAAATTTTTACCATGAATTCAGCATATCATTCTAGACCCCCTACCGCAGAAATTTTTCGCCGGTGATACAAAAAAATATCAGCTCTTCCATACATTTTGACTGCGTAGGTATTGCACTTTTCTATGAAACAGCTGTTTTTTTTTTGGTATAACCGGCGAAATTTTTTCGCGCTAGAGGCTCTAGAATGATATGCTGAATTCATGGTTAAAATTTGCGCACTGAATAAAAACTTATCCTGTAATGTTCGCTCTACTAGAACACAAGCCTCCGCTCTGTGAGAGGGAGTGGGGCCGTAATCCACCACGCGGGCCTCGTGAGGGTTTGTAATGTCACTTTTTTTTTTTGTTCTTGAACAAGCCTGTCCTCACAATGTTTTCCTTTATCCTTTGAGAGCATTGGTAATTGAATTAAATACACAAAGTACAGTGCCTACCGGGGTTCGAATTCACGACCTTACAACTCGCAAGTCAGTGTCGATACCACTGGGCCAGCCCTGCTCAATTTAAAATAACTGATAAAATTTGAAATACCTAAAAGATAATTTTGAGATCATATTTGGAAGATAAACTCAAATCCCGTCATAACCCCATAATATAAACGTGCAATTTCAAGTCATTCGAACATATTTTTTTAAATAAAAAATGAACTCGACCGTCCAAGGCTCATGTCGTGTCGTGTTCCTTTCTCTTTTATTAACCATTTCGTGTTCAATGATATTAATTATAATATTTGTGCGATGCTCAGTGACCATCGGCACTGTCGTGATGCTCTGTGACCTGAACTTGCTGGCCGCAGTCGTGATTGGGTTACCGCTGTTACCATGTATTATTTGGTTAAAGCTTTGACTGTATCTAAAAGATACAGGCAAAGCCTTCAGCAAATGATGCTATACAATAATAATAGTTTATAAGACTTTTTGTGAGACATGTTTGTGAATACTTATTAGTTACTAGCTTTTGCCAGCGGCTTCGCCCGCGCGGAACATTCATCCCCTATTTAACTCCCTTAGGGGTTGAATTTCGAAAAATCCTTCCTTATTCCTTGTCTACATTATAAAGGGAACCTCGGAGCAAAATTTCAGCATTCTAGGTCCAAGGGTTTAGGCTGGGCGTTGATGAGTCAGTCAGTCAGTCAGTCAGTCAGGACTTCTCTTTTTATTTATATAGATTATTGAATTTTAGTCACTTATTTGTTTATTGAAACTTTTCGCACCCAAAAAAAAGGTAATACGTTGGACTTAATGCTTTAGGCATTCTCTACCAGGCAACCAAGGGTGGTGAAGAATTAGACGGCAGGTGCTTTGGTTGAGAGGAACAATGATAAATAATTTAAAAAAACTATCATCATCTATGGATAACTAGCTTTTATCAGCGCCTTCGCCCGCGCGGAACTTTCATCCCCTATTTAACTCCCTTAGGGGTTGAATTTCAAAAAGTCCTTCCTTATTCCTTGTCTACATTATAAAGGGAACCGCTTTGCAAATTTCAGCTTTCTTGGACCAAGGGTTTGGGCTGGGCGTTGATGAGTCAGTCAGTCAGTCAGGACTTTTCTTTTTATTTATATAGATAAATAAAATGGTACACTAGTACCATACATAATTATATACATACATTGATAATAAACTTATAGTACACATACACGTACGTATATTAGATAACCTATGTAATATTTGCTTGTTTAAACTAGTAGAAAACAAAACCTACTTTCTTATAGTTCAAATGGCAAACAGAATTTTCCCATTGATTGTAAACGAAAATCTAAAAGTATATTCAAGTAAATAATACCTTTGATTCCCATGGATCCAGATTATAATTTCCACCTACATTTCATTTATTTGTACTTTCATTACGCAACGTGAACCCAACTCACATCCAAGTCTAGTCTGTTGAAGTCCATTCAAATGTAATTTTTTCGCAAGCTATTTTGACGTAACATTCGTAATGTTTGGTTACCCTAGCCACGTTAGATTTGTGATCACGACTGTAGTTCAGTCGGTAGATAGGCTACCTCTGTTTACTTTTGCCATAATTTTGAGTTTATTCGTTTTTTATTTCACGATCCATTTATTGTGTCGTGGGACTGGGAAATTTAACCGTCAAAGTCTAAATGATTTTATGGCGTAGGTAGACACTATACCTCAAATGTTTTTAGTACGTATGGATTTTTTCATCACTACGAAAGATTCCATCTTCAACAGCCTTTATTTATCAGAAATAGTTGGCAGTGACAAGAATACGTTGTCAGCTTACATTAACTGTGGTTTTCCCAGAAAGATGGTTATCGCAGAAAACGGAGACCGTATTTCTATCAAATCGGCATTAAATTGACAGGTTTCGGTTATTTGCATTTGATAAATATCTCAGCCTCAAACCAGGCTGGGTAACCGGTTTCCCATACAAAAAAAGGCGGTGTTGATAAAGTTTGACGTCAAGTTTACAAACAAACATCGGCCCAACACAATCACAAACGTTAACAAATCAATATAAATCATGTTTACCGCCTATTCTTGCATTTAAAAGCTAGATTTGACAGGTGGCATTACTTTGACAAGCGCTACGAGCCGTCATTAGGCGGTATTCTATTCTAATTTCGAAGCGGTTACGTAACATGCGCGTGGGCAGGGATGAATGTAGGTAACAGTTGAGTAATACGCGAAAATGTGGACACGGGGCCGTCGCGACTGTTATTGTTCTAATAGCTTAATATCATCGGTAACATCTATCTCCTTTATTCTTAGTTTGCATGTAGGCTAAGTCCATTGCTGTCTCGCTTTATAGAAAATCGACCGACAAGGAAGAGCTTTAGTGCTTTTATGGAGTGCAATTTCATCGAAAACTGTCTCGAACAGTAAGATGTTCCATAGACGTCTCAGCTTCATTGTTTAGCAGCATTACCATCTTTATCCTCATGGGCTTATTTGGATCGTAATCTCATTGTTCTACAAAGATTAGCTATCTCTTAATTATAATATTGGCTAATTTCACAACCTTTATACTAAAGAATGCAAGTCGGGATTCTATTTAAGAAAGTGAAAGGTCAGCTTTGTGTAAGCGTCTGTAATTATAAAATGAGACCACGTTTAATAACGAGGTGTGAACTATTAGGAAGTGCAAGAATTATGTGGAGCGAGTTATGATTTTAACGATGAAGATAAATGTTTTGTAAGTACCTACAAGAAAGTGTTTTCCGCGAGTTAGGGCCTCACGTCCAATCAATTCGTTGATGTATAACCTCTTTTGATTTCTGGCCACATTATAGGGCCGAGAATTTGAAAGGATGATAGTATTCATAATATATTACGCAGGCATTTTTAAAATGCCAATGCATCTCATAGGTTTCAGTGATACCTACTTATCATATGGATTTGTTCAAACCACAGAAATGACTTAATAACCGAAAAAGAAATACAGGTAAACAAACAAACTCAGTTAAAAATCATTAGAAGAAATCGTGACATTCCTTCTTACGAAATGAATACAACACATCAATCACTGAGAAACGAAATCACATAAAATTAATATTCAAATCGAAATAACAAAGAAGAGAAACTGGACTTTACTAGATTCGTATAATTATTGAATTCAACAATCGAAGAAGCGTGCTGGATCGTTCAACCTATATTGAATAACTTATCGGATCTATTTTGCATTTAAAGAAGCTAGTTGGTGTTGTAATCGAAATCGATCGATCGATTTAATTTAATTAAGTCTTTCGATGAACATGCACGGAATCCTCGATTTTCTAAATTATAAGAGTTGTGCTTTTGTGTACAACAACTCCTATAATGGATGAAGGTGGTACTTTTGATGAATGTAGAGAAACTTCATAAGAACAATATCTATACAAAATGCGTGTGAAAGATACTTCCTTGATCTTCTTGAACAAAAACAACACATTAGCATTTGGTAGGATTTTACATTGATCAATTACTTGATTCTGAACGCCGCGTGCGTCGTCGCTGCGTTGAATTTTCTCATTGGGTATTTTTTTTAAATTTTAAATTGCTGTTCCATACATTTTGTCCACGTGGGTTTTCCACACTTTTCAAACATCTGATTTTTTTTATTGTGAATCGATGAATAATTTCTACTCTAGGGGTCGAGAATCATATATGGATTCATGGTTACAATTTGCGCGTTGGTGTTGCTGATACTCTGTCGGTCGCTTTATAATTAAAGTTTAGTCGCCTAATCAGAATCACTTCTCTATAGAAAGTTTTTTGTCCAAATGAACTCCTTGTATTCTGTGTTCGTAGTGCATAATGCTTTTTGTTTCGTATTTGACAAAACATATGTCTAAAATCGCTAGCCGTCTTATAATAAATCTTGCATATCGATTTTCGACTATTTGTATGCAATTCGCACTATCGACATTCCTATGCAATCCATCGAAAAGGAGCTGGCAATCAAATGAATTGTGTATTATTGAAGTTTTCAAGCTCGGGCAAAGCTTTCGATAAGGACTTGGTGCAATAAGTTTGGGGATTTAATTATTTAAGAACAAATGATTTATTGAACCGGAGTAATTTTTACAGCAAGTGTTATTCACTCTCGTTTTCATCGATTTTTTTGGTTGATCGATATCAAATGGAAGATTAGGGCTATTATCTACCTGGGGGTTAACTCTCTAAGTCCGACAACGAAGATATGGGCCTGTCCGAAAGTAGTTGATCCGTAAAAGTAAGTATCAAATTCAATTCAACGGACGGACAAATACATATCTGGAGTTTAGACCGCTGTCACATACGTACATTCTTAGTGCTGGCCCCAAACTAATCATATGTCCGTATTGATACGGAGTAGGAAACGCCCGTCAGTTCGGCCGAAACTACGGATTTCGAGATTTGGATGAGGTGG
This sequence comes from Polymixis flavicincta, assembly GCA_949987655.1. Lineage (NCBI taxonomy): Eukaryota > Metazoa > Arthropoda > Insecta > Lepidoptera > Noctuidae > Polymixis > Polymixis flavicincta. Next base: position 12,780,633 of record OX465171.1, read on the forward strand.
AGGTCTACAAAAAATTACCAAATATTTTTGAAAAGCATCTTATCAGGATCCGACGTGGTCCACAAATATTTGGTCATCAATCTGTTTAATAGCTTTTCATAAACTACAATGCCTTGCTTTTAATGTGTCATGTACTCATGTCAAATGTTGCATAACCCATGCAGTGTAAACATTTACATTGTCAAATCACGTTCACGATCGGTGCGTATTTCGAACGCACGTTATTTTAAAACAGATAGTCGATTTCGTACATTATTATTCAACATAGAACTACGACAGACGTGCAGGTATTTCATATTAATTGTTAACAATTAATACGAAATACAAACACGTTTTGCTATACGAACTTTGTTGTTACATTTTCATACTAAGATACAAGCAAGCAAAGATAACAAGTAGAGGATAATGAACTGTGACAATTCAAACATAATGGAACTGTTATACGCGGTAGTACGAAATCATACGAAGTAATAATGCACCTGATGGAACAAAACAGGTTTTATAATGACCGTAAATCGTCAAACGTACCCTGGTCTATTAGTTAAATTATCCGAAGACCCTAAAAAGGCAGCTGGGACAGGCTGGGTGTGGAGAACTTAGCAGAACTGCAGGCCTAGACAAAATAAATTTCGTAACAGAAAGCGTTTATTTTATGTATGGGAATGACATTACCTGCGGAAAGGACACGACGTAACCTTTCCGCAGGTAATGTCATTCCTATACATTTTGGTGTAGCGTTTGGCGTGAACGCTAACAGAAATGTATTTTGTCTCTAGGCCCTGAACACAGCAGACTGAAGTTCAGCAGTGTGATGCGATTGGCTGCTGAATGAGTAGGTAAAAACTTACGGATCTATCAGCCAATCGCAGTTGCGTATATAGGCCCAGTCATGTATTCTTCCAATAGGTACACTATTACTAGTTAAGTTTTGTTTTTTTTTCTGTTTCTTTAGGTAATGTTTTCCTGTTATGTAATACTGTAATGTACCTCACTATGAAAATGTCGCAACTCCGACCCCCCAAGAAACAGGCAAATGCCTAGTTTGGGGGTCACCGCCCACTCTTTTTGTACAATATTATTACTTACCAATAAATAAATAAATAAAAAAAATAAAAAATATTGGAAGAATACATGACTGGGCAAACATCAAGTTCTAAGCGGGTTTGCTTTTTTTTTTCTAATAGCTATGTCTCTTTCTTTGTCTGCTTTGACCATTACAAAGGATGGATCAAGATTATAAAACATACAAAACTCCTCTTCCAATACTATAGCATTCTTAATTAGGTTCACTAAAGTCCTTAATCTGACATTGGCATTGAGACGTACGAGTTGTTTACCATTCTCAATAATGCCGAGAACACACCGTAGTATTTAACGCTGGAGAAACCTCGTCACTAAGTGATTACATATTTTATCCTTCTAATCACCATAGACGTACTAAAATTAACACCGTCTTGATTTAATTTAAGCCAGCTGCTGATAAAATAATACAATTATCTACAAATTAGTACAACGACTTTTCCCACTAGTGGCTCTACAAAGTATATCCACATCGGTGTACAAGTGTTGCTATTTCGAATATTAACAGTAGGTGATCGTGTGTTCGAACCCTCACGAGAAGTAATTAACACAAAGCATGTGAGTCGTCTCGTGAGAACATACCACTTGACAGACAGGTGTAAATTGTATGGCAAACCGGCGTTCTTAACTGGTATGTACCTTGTTAATAAACTCTATGAATGCGAAAATATTTCACGGCATAATAATTATCATGAGTAAACTCTTATTTTCTTTTTGCTTAATTTGTTTACGGGTCCCAAGATAGTTCCCTGGGGAACTCCGAGTTTCGACGCTTGTTTTTTGTTGAAAGATACTTTTTATTCTGGAATGCGATTCCATAATAGGCAGTACTAATTATAGTATTTGTGTACACTAAAACGAGTCTAGTTTAAAGGATGTTACGAACCGTATTTTATTTTTAATTTCTTCCGATGATGTGAACCTGTTTCAGTAGGGAGCTATTGAACTCTTTATTAAAATCTAGCGCTAATACAAACAACTTTCTACTATGCCAGGTAATACACATCACCTCCTACAATTGGCAGTATCAAACGTCAATAGCGCAATGTTCGCGTGATCAGAATATCTACACGACTTTCTGCTTACAACAGACGACCATACTTCCGGTATACTGCCTATGACGTCACTGGTTATTTTAGGCAGTGATGCAGTTAGCTTCATCCAATGGTTACATCAGAAACTTTATGGAGATGTCATCATTGCTATTAAGTGTTAAGATGTTACTTAATCTGTGCAAAAAACATCCAAATATATTTTTTGCATAACAGTGAATTGTGGCCTCAGTTCATAGACAAACATTCTTTAATCAGCTGTATGTCATTTGTTAGTGGCTTGTTTTAGGAAACCATCTGTATTTTAACGCCTTCTGCAGTGGTTTGCAAAGGTCCACTAAAAGTCGTGCGACCATTAGCAATTGCATGACCATTCCTTCATTGTACATACATGGACAGGTTTACATCTACTGCCACTATTATTCAACCACTTTCATCCGTCACATTAGGTACAAAATAATGAACTAGGTAGGTTCGCAGTCGTTTTTTGTACTGCACTGTTATGTGGGTAATGCAATTTACCACACCGCAGGTGAACGTCAGCTGAAAATACTGAAGCTTAATAAAAATCACGAACAAATCTGGTACACATAACTGACACTTTTATTGAGCCACCAAATTATAAGATAAATTAATTTTGTAACAAAAAATTTACCGTTTGATTTCGTTCCGTTGAAAAATAAAGTCCAAAAGATCAATAAAATCATCGACTGTCATTAATGTTGGTGGAATCGCTCTTAGTATAAGAGCCAGGAGGCAATCTAACTTATAAAATAAAATCATTGCATATAATATAATATCAAGGAAATTAGATGAGAACCACAAAATAATTTGTGGTTCTCATTTAATTTAAGATTGCCATCAAAATAGTGCTGAAACTATATTGTCCTAAACGAATTTTCACACGATCACTTTTTGAGTACTTATATCAAATTGATTAGTAAAATCAAACTTGGGGTTTTCCTTGATCTTTTGACTCCAAAACACTTTTAAATGCAGTCTGCTTGCATTGATAATCAAGATGAAAGCAAAAGCAGTTGCAGTGTTAATCACTTTAGCACGGAGTTTTGTTGCGCATAACGATGTTCAAGGTTCATGATAATCCTAACATAGTGAGGGTCATCGCTTCCTCTCAATATCGGTAAATCTTTGCAGTTTATCGATTACTAATTGGATAGACGTAAAATCGATTCATTATGCAATTTATGCAGACAATTGCACTTCTGGTTAGATTAAACTGATCGTATCGATTCAAGGACTAGTTGTATTCAAACCGAGGTATAGCTACTTAAAATGTACTTGTTCTAACAAAAGAAAGAATAAAATTGAATGTGGAAACTAATAAGGAAAGGAAGGCTAGGTCCGACAAACATGTTTTTTTTTTCTTTTTAGTAAAAAACCATCGAGAAAATACTTTTTGAAATAGGAACCGCATCGAAATGGGTTCATTAAAGACTAGAAATAAAACTACAATGCTGACATAAACAAACATCTAATGTTATAGGTACCTCTTAGATGGACATTAATGTGGAAAGACTTCATAACTTTCGCAAAACAATTGCAGCAGTGTTGAAAAATGAATTACCTTTTTTAATAAATTTAGTATATTTTGATATGGGAGAGATAGTTGACGTGGTATACGGTCAAAGTAAATAAAACAAAGAGGATTCTGTTAACGTCACAATTCCACGTGTGTCGTGTTCCTCACTAACAAGATTGGCCGTGACTTCGCGTGAGTCTGTGCTCAAGTGAAAGGCTATAGCGATTGCTTGTCTTAATGATTCATATGTCTATACAGTGCGAGTCTTTATAATGTGCACATATCAAACTGAGGGAATCTATGCTTGATTTTATGTACGGAACAACACAGTGTCAACTAGGCTTCAACTAGAGAAGATATTTATTTACTACGCCTTTCATAGTGTACGTTCCATTTTATTTTAATCTATGACTGCATGCAGGGATATTTTAGTATACCACTTAAACCAACTACTAAATGAAATTGCATATGAAAAAATATTTGAAAGTGCAGTAGCTAAATCGCTCATTCGCTCAAGTTTAATTACTTGTTCCACAAACATTATCTAACCAAGGTTGCAGGTCAATGTGTAAGCAGTGCTTAACGCGAACTATACGAAATGCAAAGCCAGACAAACGGGAATGCTTTGTAGAGAAACGAATGTGCGCAATGATTGCTATCGATTATTAAATTGATTCTATCTTAATGTAGATTTTTTGTCGATGCACTTTGGGGCCGGCGCCAACTGGCGGCACAGCACGGCAACGATACCGCGGCATCCTTATACAGTGAAACCTGGATAGGTGGGCCTTGGATATGTGTGAAACTTCTGTTATTGATGAGGTCCCGACACTTTTGCACTTTCGATTATTTCGTTGTTTACTTCTAATATTGGGACTTTGTAGCTCTATAGCCCGAATAAGTGGCACAATTTATCAGCCCTCTATAAATAAGACAACTGTCATGTTAACCTGCCTATTTGGGAAACTAGGTAAATTTAAACCCTTTATATGTGATAAAAATAAAGGTTTCTTCAGATCCCACTTATCCAGGTTTTACTGTACATGTCGCGACGTTCTTAAGCTTCATCATTGAAATTTAAATTTTATTGTTATTCATTAAACTTAGGGGGCGTCCATTAATTACGTGAGGCGTTTAGGGGGGGAGGGGCTCGAGTTGAATCTCACTCAATTTCACGTGGGGGGTCTACGCAATTCTCACGTAATTTAAAAAAAAACCGCAACGAAACAATGTAACATTACGAGAAAACTGGGTTAAATTATGTAAAACATGTTTTTCCGCCAATATGGGTAAATCCTACAAAATAATACTTATCGCGGTTATGCGAACGCCACAAAGTAGCACAGTAGCTCCTCGATGGTTAAACCGCCACCAGCCAGCCAAGCCAGCCAAATGCAACGCACAGATCCAACGCAAATAGGCACAGATTAACGTTTTTACACTAATATCACGTATTTGAAATAACTCACGTGAGATTATGAGGAGGGGGTGAGGGTCGAGCCAAATCTCACGACATCTCACCAAAGCGGGGGTGGGGGTCGAAAAATCGCCAAAATTGCCTCACGTAATTAATGGACGCCCCCTTATTCTTTTATTCGTCTGACAAAACTTCCCATGCTGTGCCGCCAGGGGGAGCTGGCCCTAAGTAGGTGTTTTAAATAGAAAACTAGTAGCCCAAGTGGCTGCATTGAACCAAATAATATACTCATTTAAGAACTCAATGTATCAGCAGAGACAGACTGCATTAGCAATGAAAAAAGGGTGGAATAAAAAATCTAGTGAAAATCTTCAACTGAAAGTAAAAATCATTTTGAACTGAATTTTAGTCACTTCGTGTAATGATGAAATAAACAGTATATTTATCGATTGTTGATTATAGTTTAAATAATCAAAATATATTCAAAAAACGCGATAAGTAAAGAATCTGATGACAGGTTAGAAGTTTCAATTTTTTTTTAAACCTGTCTCCTTAACAATAAATTGTTGCTGAATATGGGCACTTCCATGTTACGGAAAGCCCTCTTATAGAAGAGTTATGACGTCGTTGTATAAAAAGGAAAAATATTTTTACAGTCTTGGTGTTTTTAGTACTGTCTACCTTAGCTATTAAGTTCAAAGTGTCTGATTAAATTGTTTGGACAAGAGCTATGCAGTTTTTAATATACACGCTATGTACAGCTAGGTCACCAGTCGTAACTTTGTGTTTTCCCGTACCTTTATGTACGTTTCTAGACATCACAGTCTAGGTCCCGTACAATGACACATTTTACAAGCCACGACCCCCAGGTTATTATTCTCCATTTCGCAGAATCTGCTAAAAACAACTTCATACCGGTTTAACTCAGAACAACGGATCACGCAACGGATGGGAAATATAAACAATAGTGCAACACTACATTAATTACAATTATCTATGATATCATTGTTCGATTTTATTGATTTGTTGAATAATGAATAGTCAATGACAATGTCTTCAGGTTAACCACATTAACGATTGATGAAATGCATGATTAACATTAGTAGTATTATAGTATTTTTTCTAAACGATCGTCTTTTGTTACAATATGTTAGGTTAACTATTCTCAGCAATATCTGTATTAAAATGTTGATCCTCCACAATCCTAAGGTAACAGTAATTAATAATCAGAAGGCGCGCAGAAACACTTTCAGAACATCCTAGACATGTCCCTAAACTCGAAATCTGTAGTATCCGGCCGAAGTTATGAGCGATTCCTACTCCCGTATCTCGGGGCCCACTCTCTAAATCGGTCAACGTAGATACAGGCCCGTCCGTAAGTAGTTTGATACTTCTTAGTGAATCCTACACCCAATTTGCTAACTTTTTGCACGTGCAAAAACATATCGGGACTAGAGACCGCTGGCAAATCGTGTTGTCATTCATTCTTGGTTCGGGTTCCAAAATAATCTTCTATCCGTAAGTGATACGGAGTTGGAAACGCCCGTTTCGACCGAAACGACGGAATTCATGCTTAGGGAGTAGAAAAAAAAAAAAACCCCTCCTACGGATATAAGATTAGTTTGGAGCTTGACCTAAGAATGAAGAAATTAATTAATCGGGTGTAGAGTTCTCTCGTAAGCTTCGATACACTTTCGGACGGACCGTATCTTCGAGGACGGACTTATAAAGTTGGCCTCAGATCTTCGTACCGCTCTATTAGCTAACAAAAAGCCTTGATGTGTCAATCAATGTTTAATGATTATCTCATTACAAGCCGTAATCTATGGATTATGAATGTATTCAAATTCAAAGCAAAGTGACAGATGTAGTCGTCAAGTGTCATTTCCTATGGTTTTTGTATCATCGTCTATGAGTCCCGTTAAGCTCGAGTTTATTTTGTTTTTTGTCTATGCGTTTGTCGTTTGTCTTTTCTTCCTGTTCTTGTTATTTTCAACACGCTTTGGTAATCTAGATGGATCTAGGCATGCTCTTTTGTTTGTTTTTCAAACGCCAGTGTATTTCAAGTATTATGCCTAATAATTATTAGGATTCTTTGAGCTTCTTAACACCCACTGTTCTAAAAACATGGCTTTATAATTTGGGTAGTTCCTAAAACAGGTCTAGGTAAATAATTGGTTTGTCATTTACTTTACCATATTATAACAAACAGATTATCATTTATAATACCTACGTTTTATCATATTACACAATTAACATATGGAATGCCGTACGTTAATAGTTCATTTCTTGTTCAAAGGATCCCAGAAAGATAATCTCAGAAATATTAATAGGGTCATCAAAATTCAGCCAGTGTTCAAAAGATAGGCGACATATGTTTTTTTTTTTTTTTTTTTGGAATTGGCATCTCGCAGTTGACCTTGAGAGGCCGTGACTGCTCAACCGGACTTTCCTGTGAAGGTTTTTAGGATTCTAAAAGCCTCCAGCCAGGGCGTAAACCTACTTAAACCTAAAACGACTGCGCACTGAGGGCACCCCCTGTGGGGTACGAACCTCGGCTCAGGGAGTCGCTGGCGGGGGGGGGGCAGCTAGTACTATCAGGGACAGGCTGGATCAAGGTATTATTTTCATGATTATTAGACGGGGAATTTAAAGCTACTGGCTCAGCTGCGGCGCGGGCTGGCGCATCAACGAGCAAGGGACGGTCGGGGGTCTGATCGCTACTCGGGAGTCTTCGCGGGGCGCGAGGACCTCGGCGGCGAGGTCGGTAGGACGGTCGTCGTTTGTTTTTGTGTACTGTACTGGTGGCCCTATTCTTTTCTTGGAGAACAGTGATGGGGTCGTCTGGGTCTGAGAGGACATGTTTCGGCCTGCGAATACTACTGATTCTACTGGGGACATAACTGGCGGCCTTCACAATCAAGGGATTGCGATGTATCTCGGCTTTATCGAAGAAACGCTTCGAGTTGCGTTTCATAAATTGAGCAATAGTGGGCATTTTCAGATCGAGATGGAGGATCTCGTTCCGAACGTACCATGGGGAGCCTGTGGCTTGGCGGAGGAAACGGTTTTGGAGGGTCTGCATCCTATGGATGTGTCGGGGGTGGGTGTGTGCAAAGACTGCACATGCATACGTCATGATGGGCCTTATGCACGCCGTGTAAATACGCAATTTGCACTTGAGTGACAATTTGCTACGTGCGTTCAGAACAGAATGCAACCTTCCGAGAGCGAAGGCGGCGCGTGAGCGCGCCTTCCTGATATGCTCAGAGAAGGAGAGGTGCTGATCTAGAATCACTCCAAGGTATTTGGCTTGCTTTTCCCAAGGGATCGGCTTGCCGAATATGGAGATGGCCGGGAGGGGGTCTTGGCGGCGCTGCGGTCTCTTAAAGAGAACCGCCTGGCTCTTGTCCGGATTTAGTTCGATTCGCCATTTCCTAAACCATGCACCGAGTACGTTGACTGCGGTCTGGAGGGATTTGGCTATCGCTTTGGAACTACGCCCAGAGTGGTAGATGGCCGTGTCGTCTGCGAACAGAGCCAACTGAGCCTTACCACTCTTGGGGATATCGCTGGTGAACAGCGTAAATATGAGAGGGGATAGCACGGCGCCCTGAGGGACGCCGGCGCGAATCGGGTGGGGGGATGAGAGAGCCCCTTCGATGCGATAGCGAAAGGTGCGGTTCGACAGAAAATCTCGTAAGATGAGTACGAGTCGGTCCGGCACGCCGAGTTTGTACAGCTTGTAAATCAAGCCGTTGTGCCAGACCTTGTCGAAGGCTTTCGCTATGTCGAAAAATACTGCACCGGTCGCATAGTTGCGTTGGAGACCAACGCCTATATGCTCTACGATCCGGTGTACCTGTTGTACGCAACTGTGCTGGGTTCGGAAGCCGAACTGCTCGTTGGGTATCAGGCCTTTAGTCTCGGCGAAGTCCCTGAGTCGCTTGTAAATAAGTCGCTCATAGATTTTTCCGAGGCTGTCCAGTAAACTGATGGGCCGGTAGCTCGCGGGCTCCGTTTTGGGTTTGCCTGGTTTTTCAAAGCCAATGACCGTGGCTTGCTTCCAGGCTTGGGGGAAGATGTTATTGCTCAAGGCTCCATTGAAGATGGTGGTCAAGAGCATGATCAGGTGGGCGGGTAGCATCTGGATCACCTTATTGGTGATGCCGTCAGCTCCGGGGGCCTTTCGGGGTTTCAGACCCTTGATGATCTCGTGAACTTCGTCCGGGGTGACGAGAGGTAATGGATCATCAGGGTCTTCGACGGGCGGGAGAGAGGTTCTACGTTCGACTTCAGCGTCCACCTCATCGAGGTGTGCTTGGTCTACAGGTAGAGAGCTGGGTGTGCATTGGGCCTCTAGACTATCGGCGAGGCATTCGGCCTTTTCGATGTCGTCGAAAGCAACGGTGCCATCGGGCCGGGTCAGGGGGGGCATGGTGGCTATTTCTTGGGACTTGAGTTTCCTCTGGAGTTCCCAGAAAGCTAAGTGCGTGGGTTCCAACTCGCTCAGCATCTTGTCCCAGCCCGCGTCACGTAGCTCCGACATGCGTGTCTTTACAGCTCGCTGTAAATAGCGCATGTGAGCTTTGTTCGCGTCGCAGGGAAAGTTGCTGTAGGCACGAACGGCCGCGTTCTTCTCATTCAGCAGTTCGCGTACATCGTCCGGCAGCTTCCAGCGGGGGTCTTCCCCTACCGGAACCCGCCTCGAACAGTCGTTCAGGACAGATTGTACGTGACCCGTGAATGAGTCGATCGCGGCCGTTGTGTCCGCTAGAGAGTCGAAATGGTCGGGGATGGCGTCCAAGTGGGCGGATGTGTTGGATTTCAGCGAATCGCTTACTCTCCTCCAGTCTGTTACCACTTTGGTGAGCGGAGGTTGGTCGGTATCTGGGAGACCCGTGCGGGGGGCCAGATGCACGACTACCGGACGGTGGTCAGAGGTGAGCTCGTTTATTGCCTCTATGGAATTCAACCGTAGGTTGATCCTTTTCAGAATTGCAATGTCGAGTACGTCAGGTCTGTGATCCACTGTGTGGGGGAAATGAGTCGGCGACATCGGGGCGATGACGTCGAAGGACAGGGTCGAGCAGAGGTTGAACAGGTGTCTCCCTCTGGTCGATTCCCTGGAACTATTCCACGCGGGGTGTTTCGCATTGAGGTCGCCCGCTATGATAACGGAGTCGCTCATGCTCAACAGGGCGGTGAGGTCATTTGAGAACAGTTGAAAGTCCTCTGATTCGGTCTGGGGAGGAAGGTAGGCTGAGACTAGTGTGATGGGTTGATGACCCGTCATGCCCAGTCGGCAGACTGACACTTCTAATCGGGAGAGGGGGGGGGCATCCATAGGAATGCAGTGTAGGGACTTTTTGTAATAAATGAGAGTTCCACCCTTATGGCAATGTGCTCTGTCGTTGCGAACTATTCTATAGTTGGCAATTCTCGGGTCACGATAGCAGGGTTTTAAGAACGTCTCTTGAACTAACAGGATATCCAAGTGATGGTCGCGGAGGAACGTGGCGATCTCATCCCTTTGGGTACGGATACCGTTGGCGTTAAAAGTTCCTATTTTTAGGGATCGGGGTTTGGTACGCGCGAGGGCCGTGTTAGCCATTGTGGTTCACGGAAAGTCTGGCGTTTAACAGGGCTTGCGTAACGTCAGGGTACGCATCATAGATGGCGTATATCCTAAGGATATCGCCTGCCTTTGTGGCGGCATCTACCTCCATGGCCATCTGATGGGCACGGGGGGTGCAGAAAGTGAAAAACGCGTTATCGAGCTTTTGATGCACGACTGCGGGGGACATGGTCATGGGACCGGCGTAAGTGGGTGCGGGGCGCGCCTCGGGGCGTGCTCCAACGCGGGGGTCGCGGGACGCGGGGGTCGCGGCGGCGGGGGGCGCGGCGGCGGTGGTCGCGGTAAGAGGTGCGGTAGGGGGCGCGGGAGCGCCTGAACCCGGGTTCTTGGACTGAGGGATGGGCGCGGGGACGGGCCTGGCTGAAGCCATCGCAGGGAATGCCTGCTGGTGGTTCAGGAAGTTCCAGGGGCTCGGTCTCTGAGGACTGAGCCTTTCTGGGAGGTACCCTGAGGGGGCTTCCCTTTGCTGGCGGGCGTCGGCACGCTTCACCAGCTTGGGAGAAGTGGTTTTGGGTGCTTTCGAGCACCCCCTATAATTGGCCGGGTGACCGGCTTCGCCGCATAAGACGCAGCTCGGCGGTTCCGTGCACAAGGAGCGGTCCTTAGGCCTGGTACAATCCGCTGTACCGTGACTACCTAAGCACTTTACGCACCTCGGGGTGGCGTAACAGTGCGATTGCGCGTGTCCGTACAATTGACACCTGTGGCATTGGCCGATTGTTCCCGTCTTGTAGGGCTTTTCGATCCGAATGCCGGACAGGTTGCAGATTGTGCGGAGATTAAAAATCGGGTTATGGCCCTCAAAGGGCGGGCATACTACGAGCACCATATCGTATGGCACTCCGCGGCGGGCGCGGTGCATCCGGTGCACTTCGGTGTAAGGGATATTTTGAAAGTCAAGGTCGGCCTTGACTTCGTCAACGGTTATTTCGACCGGAACCCTCTTGAGGACAACTCGTGTCTGTCGGTCTTCAGCAAGGGCGTACGTGTGGAAGGACACGTTTCGGTTTCGGAGGAGTTTGGTAAGGCTGCGGTAGTCGCTAGCCGTCGGGATCGCTACCTTTATCCCTTGGAGGGTGGTGCGGGCGCTGGTGTAGGCAATCTTTTGCTCTAAGCACCATTTGGACACGTCGGTCCATTTAGATTTGTCTTGGATGAAGACAGGGGGCGGAACGGGCACCTTTTTCCCCGCAGCGGCGCGGGGTACGGCGGTGGGTGCGGGCGCGGTCGCGGTCGCAGTCGCGGGGGTCGCGGGGGTTGCGGGGATCGCGGGGGTTGCGGGGGTCGCGGGGGTCGACTCGGTCGGGAAAGGGGTGGGGGGGCGGTCGGTTACGAGCGCGGTAATTTTAGAAGATCGCGATGAATCGCAGACTTTCTTCTTTCTCTTCTTCCCCTTCGACTTTAACTCAACTGGGGTGAAGCCCTCTTCTTGAGTCACTTGAGTCTCTGCCACTTCCTCTTCGTTCGAGGAGGGAGAGGAGAAACAAGCTGTCCCTGGCGATTCGGGGGTGCAAGGGCAATCTTCAGCGTCCATAAGGTCGGACGCTGCGTCGGAGAAAAGCTCCTGGGATTGCGGGGTTGCCAAGGCCGGTGAAGCCGGGGAATCGTTATAAGTTATAACGGGCGCGGGGGGTTTATACGCGGTCTCGGTCGCGGTCGCGGTGGGAAAAGTGGGTTTTTCGTAACCCAAGATACGGTTGATCCGTGCGCGAGACACGGGATCTTTCATTTTCGTTTCGAACGACGCCCAGAAGGCGTCGTCGGAAACGTCCATGTTGAAAAGGGGTGGGGGGTGACCTACTTCCCACTCATAAGGAGTGAGCCTGAGTCCCTAATAACTCCTATCAACCTAACGTCTACTTCCCCGGGGGGATGCCCGGGGATGTGTGATTCCTCCCTGTCGGGTATAGACAGGGAGATGTGTACCTCGGGTGAGCCCTAAGCTTGTAAACCTGTTGCCAATCTTAATGTGCAACAGGGCCCTGTCAGTCTAGCGCGAGGGGCGTAGACACGCCCCAAAGACACTAGGTGTGTAGCTGTGGAAGGAACACTGTCACCAGTGACGACTAGGAGATCCCCCAAGGCCGTCGGTCTGGGACCCGTCCAATTCACTGCCTTGCCTTGAAGAGGTTCGGCGGGTGTGTTGGGACAACACCCTCTCGGTTTCGTTGGCACCGTAAGGTTTCCACCGAGAACCACGAAACTGTGGATTTTACCCAGAAGGGGCCAAGTGAATTTACTTGACGATTTACTTCCGTAAAGAAACAGATGTTTGCCTTGAAAAAGACAGTTTTTGGTGTAATTAATAACCCAGTCAATAATTAAATTAATTGGGTTATTAATTTGGAGTGTTCGCAGCGGGGCGCGGCGAGTCAGGTTGGCGGCGGAGGATGAGTCACGCAGCGGTAGGCAGGAGCAATTAGCACGTGCGCTCAGGGCGAGTGTCACGGGCTAATTGTTGCGACATATGTGACAAAGGTAGCGAATTTGTAGTAACGGTAAAATAATAATATAGTGACGTTAATAGGTAACTTGTTGTGACTCAAGCATTCGGAGGCGCGCACGCCCGACGCGACACGACGTATAGGTATCGTAAATTTGAACGATTTTTTAATCGAAATTACCCGTCCCTTTGAACGACGACTAATAAGTATTCATATCTATCTATGGGTAGATAGATATGAATTAAGTCTTAAAACCGATTAGGCGGTCTGTGACAACTTCTTTAGTGGCCAGCATTCCAAAGAGATTCAATTAGTCACTAGGTATTTAAACGTACTTAATTTTATTTTTTAAAGCTTATATTTTTGCTCTCATTTTACTTGAGATAGTCATCATAACACGAAACGGTCAAAAACAGAAGCGGTCTTTACTACAATTGCGCATAACAAAAAGTGGCCAAATACAGAATTGGTCATATCCAGAAAAGGACATTTTAAGAAGTTGTCACAGACCGCCTTATCGTATAAAACGAAGTACCTAATTAAAATGTGCAATACGAGTCTTTTCAATTTTAACGTTCAAAACCGCATTCGTTTTAGGATCACCGATTCTTCAAAATATACCGTATTCTTAGATAAGCTATAAATTGGTATTAGAACGACAGCAACACCGGACAGGTTCCAGTTGGACGGTTTATGTATGAGTTTATCTAATGCGTAACCGTGTCGAAAATTGCTGAACCGATTTCGGTAAATTGAATTGTCCTTGATTCGATTAGTCTTCCGCGTATTTTGGGATAATGGTTACTGACCAGACGATGGTTTTGTTTTTTATCTGTTTTATAGGTATGCTTAAATATTTTGAAGACATACCGTGCCGATGGTATTTTAAAATTCTTCGATTTGATTATCATAATCAGACCTATACCATTGCATTGTGTTTCGTTTTATTCAGCAGTGTTGCAAATGTAATATTTTGTAAAACTTACTGAAGCAAGGAGATAGGTATCTGAAGGCAACGCAAATTCTTTAACGCTACGATTGCAGATGTGCATATTAATTAGAGTAAAACATTATGTGATGCAACCTGAACTATTTCAGCTATTACTAAATGCAGTTACGGAATTGTGAAGCAAATACGAAAATGATTACGTTTTGATTAATTACAGCTTGCTTAATGAGTATAGGTCTGCACCCCTTTTATTAGGTACTCAGTAGGTTTCGCCACTGGCTTCGCCCGCGTGGAAGTCGGAAATTGTCTCATGTGAACGTACACACGGTTACACATTAAGCTATAGATTTCCGGTTAAACAGCACCTTAATTGCGTAACTCACGATTAATCAAAATCGGTTTCAATTTGACAGTTCAGCAGTATTCATTGCGTTACTTACGTTGTTGAGCAGACACATTTTTCGAACATATGAAGCAATGGTTTAACAATCCGTTTCAAAACGAAACAAATTATGATGAGTCGTGAGTTACGCAATTAGGGTGCTGATCTCGCACTGTCTCGAATTTCGGTACAGTGCGAGATCAGCGTAAACAGGAAATGTACTACCGGGATAAAAAAGTGTCCTATTTGTCATCCAGGTTATCAACTATCTGTGTGCCGAATTTCATCCAAATCCGTTCGGCCGTGTTTGCGTGATTGTGTAACAAATATACAATCGTTCACATTTATAATAGGTATTAGTAGGATAGGGTTGAAACAATCCGTACTAATAAAGTTTTTCTCCTTTCTATGGTGTTATGTTTATGTTGTATCCTTTGACTGTGTTCGACGCGTCCTTTATAATTTATCAGACAATTCGTTGTCATCGTCACTGTGGTATTTTATTAATTATAAACTCATTTATTTTAACTAGTGTTCGCCCATATTTATTTAAATTTTGTTTTAATTCTATAAAAATATTAGTTTTCTGCAGTACTTCTCCATATAGACTTTAACTCTGCAAATTTCATACTCCGCCTAAAGTAATTTTCGTAAAAAGGGGTATAAAGTTTTTGCTTCACGTATCTATTAACACATAGATTTTTGGACTGCCTCATTGGTCTCTAGTGGTTGCAAACGGTACAAGGCCCCAATTCTGTATGGTTATAATGATTCCCCGCGGAATCTTACGTACAAAGTACGTCAATATCGTGTTTTGAAAAAACCAATGTAACGGTAAGGTATCGTAATGTCATATACTGTAATATGTTCCAAGACAATTTGTCGATATTTATTAGCAGACGTCGTGTGTGATCTAAGGAATTGACGTAGTTTTGAAGTAAGGAATCGTTAAGTGGCCATAGTGAATTTGGGCCCTGCTGAGCGTGAGGTTTCCTGAGGTTTGATTTGTTATTGGGTTGTCCATTATGAAACCCTAAAACAAATTTCCTGAATTTTAGATTTGTGTCGGATCGATGACAATGGGCACGCCCCTATTACATGGAACTCGAACATAATGGGCCTACCACACGCTCAAGCTTCACCACAGTTTTGCCTGCGCAGGCCAGTTTGTACACGGAACACCGTGCGTGTGGTTGGTAAAACTCGCCGATTTCTACACGGTGTTCCGTGTACAAACCGGCCTGCGCAGGGAAAACTGTGGTGAAGCTTGAGCGTGTGGTAGGCCTATAAGACCACGAAAGGACGTAAAAATATCGCAGTGGGATTTTCTCGCACTCTGGATATTCAACGTACTGTTTAGCGTCGAGAGTTGAAAATCGAACACTGTGTTTTTTCGACGAGTGTGAATGTCGACTAAATGGCGAAATGTATATAAGGTACACGTCTGCCAAACCCTTCATGTTAATCATGTTATAAATATCAAGTTAGGTTATTTTTAACCGACTTTGAAAAGGAGCAGGTTATCAATTCGACATATTTATTTATATTTTATTTTTTATGTATGTTCGGGCATAACTCCGTCATATATAGATGGATTTGCAAAATTCGTTTTTTGTTCGAAAGGGGTTTTTTCCAAAATGGTCCCATTAAAATTTCATAGAGATCTGATGATACGTTTCGGAGACAAACAACGGAACTCTTCACAAAATGAAAGCAAATCAACCTCGATTGCTGCTTTCGCATAAATATGCATTGTTTTGATCCCAAGGATGATGAAATTTCGAATTGGTATAGGAACTTTAGCTAAAAAGTGGAAGATAAAACTTTTTCGAAAAAAAAAAAACAAACCGACTTCCGAAAAACCCTACAAAGTGAAAAATAATTTTACTAAATAGTCGTGATTTTCCGGAAACAGGTAGATTGTTTTTTTTTTTATAGTAAATTAACTGAACATTTGGAATTCGGTTTGACCATACAATTAAAAGCGGTTAATAATGATTAAAATCATCAACTCAATGCGTTTTGTCGTCGTTTTTTTTTACCACGGTGGTAGGTACCTATTTGTTCCTTGCTGCACTGCGCTCGCACCATTACTGCGGGCATTTCCCGTGACCATTTCAACTTTGAAAGCCGGTCAAGTGTGTGTGTGTCGCAAACTGAAGGGTTCCGTAATTGGGATGAATATTTACCTATACGCATGCATAGTATGTACGTATGAACAGATGGCCGATGGGGCCGAAAAGACCTGGAGTGGCGACCGCGTACCGGAGGACGTAAAGTTGGAAGGCCACCCACAAGGTGGACCGATGACTGTGAGGGCCGCAGGAGTCCGCTGGATGCGGGAAGCACAGAACCGGTCGAAGTGGCGGAGCTTGGGGGAGGCCTATGTCCAACAGTGAACGGCTTTCGGCTGAAATGATGTTGATGACGCACAGTATCGACCGCAGAAATTATTTTGTATTTCATATTATGTTTCAAAGTTATTTCTGTGGTTATAGTAGAATAGAAAATAGGTATCTCGTATCTCAAAAACTAGTGACTTAAATAGCTAATTAGAAACGTCACATTCTTTTAAATAATGGGCCATGCTTTTTACATTGCACATAATGCACCTTATTTCTAATACGCATCGATATAGTGCAAATAGTCTTCGAGTATCGGACGGACATGACGAAATTATGAGGGTTTCATTTCTACCATTGAGCTACGGATCCATAAAAACCTTTAGAATGTGGAGACAGTGCCTTGTCAGTAAACCGATTATTACGCATCACAATACTAACCCTCTCTCTCTGAACTTGGATATTACTTTATCGTCCTTATTTTTTAGGACTTTAGTTGAAAATTGACTGGCAAGTAAGTTTAAGAACTTATCAGGAAAATATTCCGTTCAGGAATCCATTGACAGGTTGTAATCAGAGGACGGCGTAACGCTACTGTATTTTATGAGCTATTAAAGGATAATAAACTTTATTAATTCTTGTTTAAGTTGAAATTGGTGTGACAAGATAGCCATGATATGCATTCTGAACTGTCCTTATTTTGAAAAGTGGTCTTAACAATCTTTTCCAGTCGAGTGATTCAGTTAATGAGAAGTTTGGATTTACAACAGTTACTAAAATATGTAGGATTTCAACCAAAACTTATGAATTATTATTTTCTTGGCGCGAGTTTAAATGGGGCTTAACTTAATAATAAACAAACGAATTTATAACAATATTCATATAATTTAAAAAAAATCAGCACACCAACACGAATTAAATTAATTAAACACACATACATAGTTCGTCAAATTGGGTCACGGTGTCCCTACAAATTGGTTGATAGTCAACAATTAAAAAAATCCCTGCCGATCCGTCACTTTGTTGTCTAAATATAACCCACCAATAAACAGGTCAATATGTAGGAACTAAATGACTTGACTAATTAACACGAGGACGAACTTATAATAATGACTGACAGTCCTGGTTATTTTAATTGATAAAGCAGACGCAAAGTCTGTTGCAGTGACTTTGCTATTATCATCACCATTATTAAAGGGCTTGATCTGTTTTTACTACTGAGCAATTTTCCGACTGTAAGCGGAAGCGATAGCTAGGTAAAAATGTGTCTTGTGTCGGATGCTCGGATCACAAAAGATATTTAACGTAGTCCACAATGCATAATATAAATATTTTATTCAATAATATTCATTGTACTGCAGTACCAGAACTATTTGTTTTGTTACCACATTGCTGAGAAATAGTCAAAACACTGTCTTTCTCACGAGATATAGGTACTATAGGTTTAAGTATAATCTGCTTATAAAGTTCACATTGCTGGGTCACAGGACTCACAGGCCTCCTCTTTGTGAGGAGTAGGCTGTAATCCACCAAGCGGGCCCTGTGTTGATTGGTAATCCCTACTAATATATAAAATGCCAAAGTAACTTTGTCGGTATGTCTGTCTGTTATGCTTTCACGCCTAAACCGTTAAACCGATTGTCATGAAATTTTGCAGGCATTTAGCCTGGGATATGGAGAAGGACATATACTAACTCTTGTATGCGATAACCGACGTTCATGCGGGCTGAGCCGCCGGAAAAAACTAGTTAGTATCTTCATAATTTTACCGAATTTGATGCCTTTTCAAATGTGTCGGAAGCTCTTTTCGCTAATATGCTTAGGTTATTAGTGTGAAGATAGAGTTATCTAAGTTACTATCATCATCTGCCTAGCCTTTTCCCAACTATGTTGGGGTCAGCTACACATGGAGCGACTGCCTATCTGACCTCCAAAACTCATTTACTGGGATACCCCTTGGTAAGACTGGTTTTCAGACTAACATATTATACAATACTTTAAAATAAAAATGCACACGATAATTTTCCTGTCTGTCACAACTCGAGACAAAATGAAGGAGCATATTGGTATTTAGACAGGTACAAACGCCCATCCTTCAAACCAGTGTCGATCCAGAAAAAAAAACAAACAAAGATAAACTTGTCAGGAACGTGCTTCCATTTATAAAAACTGTAAAATTTCAACTAGTAAGACGGTTTTGGTTCATTTTGTCTTAGCAAAACAGCTTGTTATGAACCCGCTTTAGTAAATAAATAATGCTACACACGCAAACTTCCCTAGTTCGCTTCTGTCGTGAGTGACATTACAAATGCAAATGACACGCACTAAGTTTAAATAGACTGGGAACAAGTATGGCCCTAGTATAAGGGCCTGTGACCACTGGCGGCACGGCACGGCATGGGATTTTTATGCGACGAATAGAAGTATAACATAGCAGTATGACAACAAAGTTGAAATTTTCATCATCCATGGTTCAAAAACAAATCTGCGGTATGTTTAGTCGTGCCGTGTCATTGAAATTTAAATTGTATTGTCACACTCATAGGTCATATTCCTCTTCGTTGCATTACAATCCCTTGCCGTGCCGTAACGCCAGTAGGTGTAGGCTCTAAGGGTCACATAAAATTCAAATATTCCTTATTCTTGCCTCTGAGTTGTCTCATAAATCTTTTTCATTAGAATCGTGACCAGAACAAGTCAAAATATATTTCACACTTGATTTTGGATGAAACGAATCTAGTAACTTAAAAAACTAAGTTATTTACGGAAGTCTACGAGTGGTAGATGAAAAAGTTGTAAATTGCAATCCGTCGCATATTTGTGATGCGCTTACGTCATTCCTATAAAACTGTAGTGCGAAGGGGATAATGTTTGTTATCAAAACTTCTCGATACTCTTCACACATTTTTATGATCGGACTTGGTCTGGATTGGTGTGAATCATATCTAGGGACAAATCTGATTCTCATTTAGCCCGCTCTTCTCCATCGAGATCTACGTTGGGCAACTAGCTTCAACTTTCCAACTAACTGATCAATTTTGTAACAATTCAAAAGTGCCTGAAAATGGTTTAATTGAAAATAAACGATTTTAGTTTTAGTTTGAGTTGAGTTGCTCCTGCTTCAAAGATCTGCTTGAGGATCTCTCTTGCCATGCCAAATTACCCTTTAATTCGTCTGAATATCTCCACTAGCTAAGGATTGAACCCTTTCCTAAATATGGCAATATTCTCTCACAAAATCATACTTAGGGAAGTTTGAGAGTTGTGCAAATCCCATGACATAAAGATCAACAGTGCAAGACGAATAGAAAGAAGATGGGTCAGTGGGTAGTTCCTGACCTAAAAAGCCACAAGCACAAAAATGTAATTGCAGCCAGTTACAATGCAACTTAGCATTGAATCCTTTATGAATACAGTCTGTCTGTCACAGTCCACTTAACCTAGACCTAGTTGACAGTGTTTTGTGACAACGTCCCACATTCGATGATTGTATGTACGTAATAGACGTAACACATTTATGATACCACGATATTGTATACATAATTGTATGTCTGACTTCTTCATCAACATCATCATCATCATCATTTCAGCCGAAAGACGTTCACTGCTGGACATAGGCCTCCTCCAAGTTCCGCCACTTCAACCGGTTCTGTGCTTCCCTCATCCAGCGGACTCTTACGGCTCTCACAAGGTCATCGGTCCACCTTGTGGGAGGCCTTCCAACTCTGACAACTCTTCTGACTTCTTATTTCGATGTAATGGACTACTGCAATAGGTAATGAGAATGTTTTTTAACGTCTTGATTAATTTGCGTAAATAAAAAGTTTTTAATGTTGTTAGTCCTTGTAACTCGTTTGATTATTTTATTTTCAGTTTGTTTACCCTCGATTTTTTACCATTTTTTCTTATTGTCTTTTATTATACTTTTTATACTTATACTATATACTTTTTTTGCTACAAAATATCTGTTTGTCTACCTGTCTGTGTTAATTCTCGTCCTAATATGCGACGCCCACAGAACTCCGAGTGTTATTTTCCCACGTTTGCCTATTTATGCATAGGAATCCGAGAATGTGTTCCTGTCTTCTTCTTTTGTACGTAGTGTGAGATAGATAGCGAACTCTGTGTATATTTGGGACGGAGCCCACTTTTGTATGCGTGGTCAATCCCCTAGGACTTACAGCGTATTTTATGACCTAGCGATAACAGAAATGTGGCCAAAGTTTTATTATACCAGTTATGTCCGAACATTGTTCATTCATAAACGATTGTATCACATATTATATTTTTATCCTGAGCTTTGTTCATACACCTATGTGTATTTAAGAAAAATTATCAGTATAGTACTTCTAGTAGTCTATTGAAAATTTTATTATAAAAAATTAAATTATGAATAATTAAATAATTCAATTGACCACTAGATCAACGAGGCAGTCAGATGACTGCCTCGTTGATCTAGTGGTCACAAACGCAACTGCTAAACATGAGGTCGTGGTTTCGATTCCTAGGTCAAGCAAATTGTTATTGGGTTTTCCTATCTGGATTTTCTCAGTAGCAACCCAGAATTTTGATTTGTGCCCAGTTGATGAAAATAGGCTCGCCCCCTTTTACGTGGGACTTAAACGGAACTAGTGAAATGTGGGTCAACGATAGGGACACTTCTGCACAACCCTTCGGGGAACAAAGGTGTGATGTTATGTAAGTTCCACATAAGTAATTCCTCATCTATTATATTTCTCAAAATTAGGTTCGATCTACA
Organism: Polymixis flavicincta; assembly: GCA_949987655.1. Classification (NCBI taxonomy): domain Eukaryota; kingdom Metazoa; phylum Arthropoda; class Insecta; order Lepidoptera; family Noctuidae; genus Polymixis; species Polymixis flavicincta. Next base: position 12,802,236 of record OX465171.1, read on the forward strand.
TGATTACATGTTAAGTTATTCTCATAGGACACTGCAGTAAAATTTTCTACAACAATCGGTCAATCGGCACCTGACGACAACATAAAACATTCAAATCAACATATCGATCCACTATCCAGGCAACACATATCAACAACATTGCAACTATGCATTAGTTTACAAAGATCTTAAAAACACGACGGGACTACATGAATAAGAATATGACACACTTAGCGCTCATGAATAATACCATCAAATACTGAGAACCATTGAAATGCAGCAGGGTAATGTCAGGTACGGCTCTTATCCCTACTAACTTGGCAACATAGATCGTGTGAAATTGAGCAGGTGTAACTCCATTTTATTCCGGTAACATTATACGTAACTTCTTCGCATTCAATATTCAAATAACTTATGTCTCATTCAAATGATAGTTCTTACTAATTGGCCTAGAATACTGTTCGTATCATTCATGATCCGCAGAAGAACCAAGGTAATCACATAGCCCGAAGAATTGCCAAACTTAAGTGGCAGTGGGCAGGACACATTGCTAGCAGAACAGATGGCCGATTGGGCCAAAAAGTTCTGGAGTGGCGACCGCGTACCGGAAGATGGAAAGATGTAAAGTTGGAAGTCCCCACAAGGTGGACCGATGAACTTGTGAGGACCGCAGGAGTCTCCTGGATTTCAAGTAGCTAATAAAGACAACAAAAATATGACCAATGTTCAATTGAACTTCAAAGAATTAGTATAGGTACCTACCCTACGACCCATGAATTTCTCAAATATTATGAGAAGATAGCCTCATAGAATGGGTCAGAAATATTGCTAAATATAAACAATTAAAGAAAATCAATAGTTTACAGGTTTGAAAATGCTCAAGAAACGAATATGTAACTAAGATAAGCATTTAAGTAAATATAACAGTGATATCATTTGGCAAAACGCAACAAAAACTTTAGGCAGCTGTACCATTATGAACAGGTAAGACTTAAGGTGTTCAACCAGTTATATTGTCATATAGTGCCAAAATGTGGACACCGAAAGCCGGGATGGTCTGCAAATTGAAAGTCGATCAGCGCGCTTTTTAGCGGGCTAAGTTCGGAGTTTCTTGGAAGGATAAAATCAGTAATGAAGTTATCCAGAAAAGAACCGGAGTTTCCGACATAGCTTGCAGAGTAAGTAGGCTGCAGTGGGCTGACCATGTTTGTCGACGGACCGATGGCCGCGGTGGAGTAGACGAGTCCTGGAGTGGACACCGCGTATTGGCAAGCGTATTGCGGGGCGTCTTCCAGCTAGATGGACCGACCGCGACGATGCCGTTAAATGGTGGCAGGGACAGACCGGATGCAAAAGGCGTATGACAGGGTGTTGTGATGCAAAGTGGGAGAAGCCAATGTCCAGCAGTGGACTGCGATAAGGCTGAGTTTTTTAAGGTGTTAGGTCCAAGGCATACTTGCGTAAAGTGTGTTGCCTCTCCATGCATATGCATAGCCGAGGCGTCAATGGAACAGCGTCTTTCTAAATATTTTTATCCGACTGCGCCAGAAGGAGGGTATAATTTTCGAGTGTATGTATGTATATTTCTTTGGCATGCTCTGTAGCCTAAAATTCCTGTTTATAAAACACTTGTTAATTATTGTCGTATGACGTAATACTCACATTGTTAAGATGTTATTTGGTAGTACCTTTCTAATTTTAATTATTTATTTTTACTTTTAATATTTACAATACATAATGTCTTTTTTTATAATTAGTAAATTAGTCATTTGCTTGTCTTAACAACCGGTGCTTAAAAAGATAAATCGTTTTTGCGCAAATATCTCATTGTCTGCCCACAGTTTTAGCCATTTTATAATCAACAGTTACTTTTCCGATTTGCATAAAATCTAGAACGAATTTCAGATAGACAGAACTGGATTATTTATTATAGATTACATTAAGTTGATTAATTACATGAGACAAGGTGAATCACCTAATGGTTGGCTGTGCAGTTAATATAATGTCACGATTATTTTGCACGATGTTACTTGAAGAACAAGCGGTTACCTACAAAACAATATCTACCTTCATTTATACATAAAAAACCTAGATAATTTTTTGACATAAAGTCGCATGTCCTAGTAAATATGAATAGAATAGAGTTTATGACCTCATTGTCGACCTAAAGATCAATAAGGTTTTGTTATGTTACCACGGTTAGCACATCATCAGCTGATTCTATTTCTATCTCTGAAATCATCGACAAACTAACTACTGAACGTCACCGATGTTATTTAACCTCTTCATTTTTTCATCTTTGTTTATTATTTAACATCTTAAACTAGTAGGTACCTACTACTCTTTCCGGGTTATCTATATATACGTGAAGCAAAAACTTTGTACCGCCTTTTACGAAAATTACGCGGACGGAGGGTATGAAATTCGGCAGAATCAAAGTTTATTATCATCATCGTCATCATCATTATTTCAGCCGAAAGACGTCCACTGCTGGACATAGGCCTCCTCCAAAAAGGGGGTTTTTGTCATAATCGTCACCCTTGGCAGGCGGGTTGGCGATCGCAGTATGGTGGTAAAATACATAGAGAACGCTGCTGCCCATTCACTAGTAAGCCCCTTAGTCGCCTTCTACGACACCCACGGGAAGAAATGGGATGGTGCTATTCTTTTACGTCCGGCACCACACGGAACGTTAAATTTTATATCGAGAAGTTATGAACAAAAGTAATATTTTTTGAATTGTGGTCGAATTTCGACCACTGCGACCACAAGTATTTGTAATTCTACAATTGAATCAGAAATGTTAGATACCACAGTGTGTTTATCTATGAAGCACCACAACCGTTGATTCCGTTGACATTGACTTCTTAATCAAATCAAACCGTCTATGAAACAATAGCTGCATAAGATTTTAATCATTAATCCTACAGCTATCCTACTAATATTATAAATGTTTGGATGATTTTATGTTTGTTACTAAATCACGCAAAAACGGCTGGACGAATTCGAATGAAATTTGGCGAACAGATAGTTTATAACCTGGATCAACACATGGAATACTTTTTATCTCGGTAGTACGTTCCCGTGAGATAATTTTCGACGATCATGCGAGCGAATTCGCTGGCAAAAGGTAGTCTTCAATATGATTAACATTTTTGCCCTAAATATTTGCAGACGACAATTAAGTCCCCCACTTTATCTTTATCTAGGTATATAAATTAAAAGAAAAGTCCTGACTGACTGACTCATCAACGCCCAGTCCAAACCCTTGGACCTAGAAAGCTGAAATTTTGCACAGAGGTTCTCTTCATAATGTAGACAAGGAACAAGGAAGGATTTTTCGAAGTTCAACCCCTAAGGAAGTTAAATAGGGGATGAAAGTTCCGCGCAGGCGAAGCCGCTGGCAAAAGCTAGTTAAATAAATCGATTTATAATAGCAGTCATCTCGTTACTTAGCATCAGCTTAGCAAAACAAGTTCCCTCAAGCTGGCTAACATTTACTTTAACAATCTTCTTTGTTAATAATAGCTTCGGCTATGGTGTTATATCATAGCTATAATATTTCTCGCTGATTAAGACATTTGTCGTCACACAATCGTCAAATTGAGGAGAGGACATGTTAACTCTTGATATAGTTTTCCGTTTCCATCATTTTGATTTGAAGTAGGTAAATATTTCAGAAATATTCTGTAACCGTCTTATTTTTTACCCGACTGCGCCTGAAGGAGGGTTATGTTTTTGTATATTTCGTGGATGGATTTTGGCTTGAGAAGCGTCGTTAGAATCGTGTCAATTGACTGAGACACTGGGTAGGTTTATTAGAATTATAAAAAATAAAATGACCGATTTTTTGCGCCTGATTTTATGTATTTTATTTTATTTTTCATTGATCCTGTCGATTGGGGTATCAAAATAAAATGTTTTATAAATAGCTTGCAAACATACATGAAATAAAAAAAATATATTAAATGAAATAGTGTAAAATAACAAAAATTAAAAAGACAAATAATCTGATTGCGTGAAAAGTGAACTTTATTTAAAAGATGGAAACAATAAACTTTTGTTTTAAATGGTTGACTATTATATTGAATACTCTAAGCAATCTCATGCAGTTGGAGGCATCTTCAATTTAACAGTAAAGACCTTTCGCCTCCGACTGCCTGAGATTTTTGATGACAAGGCTCCGCATTCTGAACCTCATCTGATCTAAGAGATGAGATTATCACTAGGCTATAAATTGAGAGTAAATAAACGATTGAAAATATTCAAAAAGTATTTGAAAGTCGACATAAATCATAACGACTCTTACATATCTAGCAATAGAATTTAGTGTTAGAGAAAGCATTCTGGAAAATTCAATAATTACTAAGATGCAATCCTCAGAACAGAACAGATGCTCAACAGCTGTTCTGTTCACACAATGTTCATAATGAATATAAATGCTTTGTAAGTTAATAGTTAAAAATTGTAAGGCTTGCAGGAAAAAAAATCTACAGGGACCACATGACATGCTAACAATGTTCGCACGATTCCCTGCCTGCGGCGAGTCAAAAATCGATATTATTCGATTTAAAATTTAAAGTCGCAATACTGCGAGGTCAACGCCTTTTCGCCCGTCTGTCTTGACCGTTCGCATCTTAAACTCTATTATATTATACCTACGTATTAAAATGACAAGCTTGGAATTGAAGCGAAAGAAAAACTTCTATTGAATTATTGTTTCGATGTGAGTTTGATTGTCGTTGGCGACGCACTGGGCAACCGCCAGTATCGTACAGACGCCAGCACATCAAGCTACCCCAAACTAATACATTTTTCTAATTGAACATGAACCTTAAGCTTAAATGTTAAAGTTGAAAATCTATCAAATTAATTTGACAGATTAGGGTAGCTTGATGTGCTGGCGTCTGTACCTCCACTACATATTATAAAACAAAGTCTCCCTCCGCGTCTGTTTGTCTGTTCGCGACAAACTCAAAAACTACTGAACGAATTTTCATGCAATAGACAGACTGATTAATGAGGAAGGTTTAAGTGTATTAAAACGCAGGCGAAGCCGCTGGCAAAATATCTCTTTTCGGATTCCTAACACGTGGCATAGATTTTTAAAGTTAATCTGATTGTATAATTGTTGCTACCTGCCTTTTAGTACTGCAGGAGGAGCAGGAGGTCGCTATCCATAGCGTATTTCTACTCTACCGTAGAATAGAAATCGCTTGTCTACATTTCTCTGTTCAAAACTGTCATTTGTCTACACGGAAACATCTTTTTTGTGTACTCTTTCGTCGACAAAACGCTTCTCTACGGTTCTCGTGCTAAGCCTGCAGAGGGCACACCACGACCCAGATCATTAAATATTAAGTCATAAATAACAATCGTTTGAAAATCTAAACTTGAATCATGCTTCACGATAGCAAAATGTTCATTAATAACAGTAGGAGTCGTGGGTAAAAGTATGTTATAAAATAATGTAACGTTCAGTATTATAGCCTCATAAATCTAACAATCGTTCACTTTCTTAAAAACGAGAATAAATTGATATTGATAGAAACGTTACATTTATATTCACTAGTGGTCAAATCTCAAACTATTCTAGACTCTGCTGTAGTAGATAGTACACACAAATATTTTAACTCTCAATTAAATCAAAGTTTAATTTGTATCATGCATCGTCTTGTTAGTTGAAGAATTATGTTATTTTGTGTTACTTACTAGAAATCATCATCTACCTAGCCTTTTCCCAAATATGTTGGGGTCGGCTTCCAGTCTAATTGGATGCAGCTGAATACCAGTATTTTACATGGAGCGACTGCCTATCTTACCTCCACAACCTAGTTACTGAGTCCTTTGTAAGACTGGTTGTCAGACTTTCGGGATTCTAACGACCCGTACCGACTTTCAAAGATCCACGAATGTCAGCCGGGACCAACGGCTTAACGTTATTTACACAAATATCCTCAGTTATTTCAACCAAAACAACTTTAGTGTAAACTCTATAATTAATCAAGATAGTTTCGGCCTCGTTCCTAAAACTGCGTTTCAACGGCTACTTATTAATTACTCGACTAATAAACGAGTCGACTAAAACTGAGTGATAGTACGTCACTAGAAGACTGGTTGGTTGCACCAATATTTAAAACGCAGTTTAAATTAAAAAGAATTGAACTCGCTCGACGATCTGATCATTCGTCCTTTGTACTTTCCTCGGCGGCGAGTGAAACCGTCTTAACCAGGCTTTCTAATCTTTTGTTAATTCATTAGGAAAGCTCGTGTCATATTTTAATTGCTAAGCGGATTGTTCCAATCGTTTATGTAGGGGCTTTTGAATTTGTGCGGGGATATCATACTAACATTGTGAACTAGAAAGTTGTTATTTATTTTGTTGATCAACACTGGTAGTCTGTTATTCTTTCGGCTATGGTGGAAAGATTATATAATTGAAAATCTTAAATGAATTGGAAACAACAAATCAATAGCCAAATCGATAGCGTTTACGTCTAAAACATTGTAAATGTCGGTGTAACGTCCTCAGAACATTGTTCCTAGTAACCGGTTGGTGCGAAACCTGTCCGTTTTGGGCCCGGCCCGGTTCCGGTACAGCGCTAAAAAGTAAACCTACATGAATTTTCGATCAGAGATGCACTGAGACGTTATTGGCGAAAACGCTGTGTTTCGGACATTAGAAGACTTGCTTATCTACCAACCCGCACTGAGCCCGCGTGGTGGATTACGGCCCACTACGGAGGCCGGTGTCCCAGCAGTGGGAACATTAGAGACAGATTATGAGTGCTCTTGTAGGAATTTAAATCATTCAGTCGCCTGCACTCGTAATCTGGTATTTTCTATTTTTGGGCTTTCAAACTGGAAACAGCCTAAGGTTTTGTTTATTTAAATAAATAAAAAACTAGTTATCTAGTAGAACATTCAGAGCTCAAAACTGGTCTACTATAAAGTCATGATCTTGTGAGGGAAAGAAGACAAAAATATATAAAAGTAGGTATGTTTTACTTCAAATATTAGGGATCCGTTTTCCACACATCCCATATAATACCCAGAAACGTCGTATTATTTGTTATCAGCATCTAACACCTTGCTTTTTTTTTTAAAAAAAAAACGAGTCCATTGGAATTTCTCCTTACTTCCAAATAATTTATGTTATCCTTTGTTCAAAGTTGTAAAGGCTGTACACCTCTTATCTCCGGACACCTTAAAAAACCGAGTGAATGAGCAATGTTCTTATACGTACAGATAAGGGGTACCTGAGAATTTGGTAACAGGCACCCAATTAGCGTATTTTACAATCTCTATTATATCTATACCGATAATAAAGCTGAATAGTTTGTTTGTTTGCTTGAACGCGATAATCTTTAGACTACAGTCGGATTTGAAATACATTGTATATTTTTGCATTTGATAGCCTAATTCTCTACAAAGGCTACAGGTTGCTTCACCTCACGCTATGGACCCTTAGGAGCCGAGCAAAGCAACACGCTAAGCGAAAACAAAGTAAGAGCAGCGATACAGTGCGACGAGGTGAGTCGGGGAATAAGAAAACAAAGTAAGAGCAGCGATGCGATGAGACGGGGTGGGTCGGGGAACAAAGAAAACAAAGCGAGAGCAGCGATACGGTGCGACAGGGTGGGTCGGGTAATAAGAAAACAAAGTAAGAGCAGCGATGCGATGAGACGGGGTGGGTCGGGGTACAAAGAAAACAAAGCGAGAGCAGCGATACGGTGCGACAGGGTGGGTCGGGGAATAAGAAAACAAAGTAAGAGCAGCGATGCGATGAGACGGGGTGGGTCGGGGTACAAAGAAAACAAAGCGAGAGCAGCGATACGGTGCGACAGGGTGGGTCGGGTAATAAGAAAACAAAGTAAGAGCAGCGATGCGATGAGACGGGGTGGGTCGGGGTACAAAGAAAACAAAGTAAGAGCAGCGATACGATGAGACGGGGTGTGCCGGGGAATAAGAAAACAAAGTAAGAGCAGCGATGCGATGAGACGGGGTGTGCCGGGGAATAAGAAAACAAAGTAAGAGCAGCGATACGATGAGACGGGGTGTGCCGGGGAATAAGAAAACAAAGTAAGAGCAGCGATACGATGAGACGGGGTGTGCCGGGGAATAAGAAAACAAAGTAAGAGCAGCGATGCGATGAGACGGGGTGTGCCGGGGAATAAGAAAACAAAGTAAGAGCAGCGATGCGATGAGACGGGGTGAGTCGGGGAATAAGAAAACAAAGTAAGAGCAGCGATGCGATGAGACGGGGTGAGTCGGGGTACAAAGAAAACAAAGCGAGAGCAGCGATACGGTGCGACAGGGTGGGTCGGGGAATAAGAAAACAAAGTAAGAGCAGCGATGCGATGAGAAGGGGTGGGTCGGGGAATAAGATAGTTCAAGCGGATGAAGTTGCGGGCAAAGGCATTGGAATAAAACTTCAGTTTAAAAAGCGAAGCGCCCGTGTTTTAGAAATAATTCGTAGAAATATTTATGTATAATAAGTAGATTAAAGAAAAAGTAAGATAGTGGTACCGTAATCTCTTTCTGACACCTCTTTTTGCTAATTGTACAGTCGCCAGCAGGTCAAGCTATCCCAAACTGTCAAATTTTCCCAATTGAACATAAACCATATTCCTTTGTTATAAAGTTGAAAAACTATCAAAGAAATTTGAGATCAGATTGGGGTAGCTTGATGTGCTGGCCTCTGTACACCATAAAAAAATTACGAATTTGAAGTTACAATATAGTTTATTATGCAACACGCACCGTAACGCAAAGCAAACGTCTTGTTATATTTACAACTAGCTGCTGGCAGCGGCTTCGCCCGCGTGTCAGTCCGAAATTAACACACGAGAACGGGAATTTGAATAGGTATAGTTATCCTTTTGGAAGCCACTAGAGGTCCTGTCTTATCTCCTGAAAAAATAGCTAGTATAAGGAAGTTTTAAAGGGAGGACAACGGATTACTTGAGAGTTAAAACATGTTCCTCTTATGTAGAACGGAGGAACGAAAACATGGCGAGTTTTAATTTTTGTTGTGATGTCATCTAGGGAACCAGGACTCAAACTTTTGGCTAAATTTTTTAACATCAATCTCAGAAAATCTAGTAGAAAAGCAATGTTTCCAGTTAAATACAATTTATGTTTTTGGATTTGTTTGCAGACGTTTATTTTTGTACTAAACAAGATAATGTTTTCGTTCGTAAAAACGATGTTTGAGCAATGCCATAAAGTGGTCTAAAGTCTAAACTGTGACGGTCTAGTGGGACAAAGAAAACTCACCCTGAGTATTAAGGCTCAATTTTTACTTAAATAAAAGTGTAGGTAATGATTAACTCATTAAAATAGTTCTATTTTAATCAATGTTTTGAATAGTTAGGTCAGCTTCCTTTCTAGAGTTCCGTAGCCAAATGGTAAAATCGGAACTCTTTTAATTTCGTCAATTCCACGTGTCCGCCTGTCTGTACGTCCGTCCGGACTTCTGACCGTCCGTCTGAATGTTACGCAACCCTTTTAATAGGAGACTATTTGCACTTTACACTACATATAGAAAATTGGACAGGTGTATTCTTCGCACTGCTAACCAAGGTGTAGTGAAATTACCAAAAAAAAACAAGGGATGGCTTTCTGCGTACATAAACTGAATGATCATAAAATAAATCAATTCTCACTAATTAGATAGTGAGACGCTTGTGGTGTTTCTAAATCACTTTCTCGTTTTTGATTTTCATAGTGTTTTCGAGAAATACTATGAAATACAAATCTTATTGTTACGGTCAACTAATTCGTAAATTTACATGCGTTACTATTTATCCTAACTGCGGAACCCACTGTGTGTTACGATAGTTTGAATGGGTATATGCCTTGCACTTAAAGTAAGCAGGTATGTAGTGTCTCGATACTCATTATAAATACAATTCCACCGTTTACAGTAATTTATAATATTTTAAGTCCTATTTCAGTAAGACATAACTGGTGAAATGGTGGTGGCCGGATGGTGGCAATAGGCTTGCTCCTATATTTTAAAGAGGCGAGCCTATTGCCATCAACCGGGCACAGTTCAAAACAGGCTGTTACTGAGAAATTTCTAATAGAAAAGCCCATAAACAAAATCACTGTGTATTAATAAACGTAGTTCGACTTACCAATGTAAACAAATAAATAGTAGGTAACTACATAAGTGCAACCGATGACTTATTTTCTCTTTCTAAGTAAAGGACGAAACAATCCGTTATTTGCTTAATATTTTACCTTGTTTAAAAGGCGAAATTAAATGCTTTAAAATATGTTGGGACTGCAATATTTGATTACCAATTAGGATTGTCAAATACCTAAAGGCGAGAAACTTTACGGGTTTTGTTTTGGTAGGACCAAAATAATTGCAAATAACGAAGAGATTTTTGGAAAAAGTACAGACAGGGCCAAAAAATAGCTTAGCTGGCAGGCAATTTTATTGAAAAAAAAAAGTCTAGTTAAGTAACTTGGTGTAATCCTAAAAACAATAAAAATCGCTCTGTTTAGGGACAGTGTTATCTTTTCTAATAACTCCTCTGTTAGGTACTCTAAAAGTAATTTCAGCATTTAAAAATAATTAATTCACGTAAAGTTTTGTTGCAACAATTGTATTGCTTATTCCGAGTAATTTTCGATTTCTTTGATAAGATTACAGATGTTGTATTCAATACGCATTAATAAATAAAATAGCAACAAAAACGTAGACTATGTTTTCAATACCTAATACTATGAATACCGCATTTAACTATCAAAATACTATTCGAAAACTTTTATAAAACGAGTTCAACGAACATAATTTGTACGTTTTACGATAATAAAAACATAAGGATAGTAAATACAACGTAAAATATCACACATAAACAATAGCAAAATATATTACCACGATGTAAGTACAGTAAGAAAGCTCGTGCATAAAAAGAAAAAAAAGTTTCAAAAACCGGCTCCAAGTTCAAAAGTTTGCGCGTATTTTTTAAGAGAAAATAAATTAGGTCTGAACACTACCTTCGGAGATCAGAAAACAGTATCTGTATCACAATATTCACTGCATTGTTTTGTTTCCAAGTTTTAGGGTGCGAAAGCACTCTTAGCACGCCCGAGTAGATACCAGTGCCGAGTCATAAGTATTACTGAAGAGCTTGCGAGACAAGTCGCCTCAGGTACAATTTTCACGTCTTTATTAACCGGTTATTATGAACAGGCCGGTATTGTAGTAGCGCTGTACGAACGTAGCGACCAACTAGATATGGTAAGGTTGTATCGAAAAGAACATTGTATCACATCGTCCGCCGTGAAAGAAAGAGACGAAAAGTGAATGACTGAACCTTCGCATAGAATAACTATTTTACGCGTGGAGGAGGCAAACAGTAATATATTTTTTTAGGTTCTTTTAGTGATTATTTGGTTTTAAATGGTGTAATCAGTAGTTTTATGGTGGCATCGACGCGCAAACTTTATCCTTGAATACAGGACACGTTTCCAGAGTTATCAAAAAATATCTACTGTTTCTTTAGAAATACAATAAAATGTATGGACCAGCTAATTTGTTTTTAATTACCGACGAAAAAATCAAATTTTCTTACGTTTTTTGCAATTTGCATTTGTCAGAGCAAGGTTCTTCGAAGTTCGCGAATTATTTTTTAATGAACATACAACCTTGCATTGACCTGTAAATTGTAAAACACGTAAGGAAAATTGAATTTCGCGGGTTACCGTGGAGCTTCCACTTTATTCATATAAACTAAAAGTGTTTTGTCAGTTCAGTCTTTGCTTGTATTTGTAGGTCTTGCTTGATGCCTTTGACAGCTGCTTGCTCTTCAGACCTCTTTCAATAAATAATGGTTGCGCTTGTACGTATCAAGTCGAACAATTTTGAATATAGATTTAATAAATCAAGAATTGAATTATTAACAGTTAAAGATTTTGTCCAGTTTTTTTCCAATATTTGATTGAAAAAGTGTCAATATTCTACAGGAAAAGTTTTTATCCAGTGCGCAAATTATAACCATGAATTCAGCATATCATTCTAGACCCCCTAGCGCAGAAACTTTTCGCCGGATACACAAAAAAAAAAATCTGCTGTTCCATACATTTTGACCGCGTAGGTATTGCACTTTTCTATGAAACAGCTGATTTTATTTGTACAACCGGCGAAAAATGTCTACGCTAGGGGTTCTAGAATGATATGCTGAATTCATGGTTACAATTTGTGCACAGGATAAAAACTTACCCTGTATAATATAAAAATGAATCCCTATTTTCCTTGGTCACGGCATAACACGTGAATGGCTGCACCAATTTTGCTAAAATAATTGTTTGTTTTTTATAGTTAGGAGAATCATAAGAAAGACAAAAAAAATTAAAAAGTTGCGCGAAACATTAGAAAATATAATTTAATATTATCCAATGCGAATTCAATATTAAAAGATAAGACAAGACGTGTGTCGGGTCAGCTAATATTATTCTAAATATTGCAGTTCAATACCTATTTGAAGTGATTACCTTTGTACGGCGCAGTCGTTGCGGTTTATTATGTATTATGGAAAGGTATGAAAACGATTGTCTTGATAATGTAAGCATATTTTTTATTATCTAGTAGGTGTCATTTGTTAACGATAACATTACATGCTTGTAAGGCTGGCAAGTATTTCAGGTTAAAGATTTTTACATTTAGCTTTACAGCAGTTTCTTATTTTTCAGAGTCAATATAGTAAAATGATAGGCAGTTAGTAGCATAATTTATTTAATTAAGTATTATTGATTCACACACCGTCTACGTAATTCTAACTCTTTGATTCTGACGTCATCCTTGTAAAATGTCAGCAACGCGCACCATATCGCCGTCTCTTTCTGGCGCCGAGCTCCCATACGGGACCGTTTCAAGGATACAGTGCACTCCTCAGTTCACTGCTCCCGCTGTTGCGTCGAAGCCTTACTATGCGCATGAGTGTCCCACCGTTTTTTTTACTTCCCGAACTCTTATAAATATCTTTACTCAGCATTTTTTGTTACAAATAATTTTTACCAAGATTAAGGTTTAGGAAAATAGAATTGGAAATAAAATCTCGGCTATAATGAAAAAAAAAAAAACATTATAAATTTATCATTTTTATGATGTCTATGCTTAATCATCGCAATAAATTAGATGAAATAAAAAACTCGTAATGCTTTATTGAAATTAGAATAGTGTAAATATTAATTACGGTAAGACTTCGTTGTCGAGAAGCAAGTCCGTCTCCATTATACCGGTAACCAACTTTGCTCGGCTCCCACTTTTTTTTTTTACTAACGTGGACGAGTTTTTGTACTGCCAGCTGATGTTATTAGTAGCGACCGCAATTTATTTTAATGGTCTGTGTAAATATTTGTCCCTATTCGTTTTATAAATAGGAGCGCCCTCTATGAATGAAAATATTACTAAGAAAAGAATGCATTGAAAACTTCAAATTATTTATATGTAATTTAAAAATCAGGAGTAGATAAGATAAGAAAAGGTTATTTTAATCGTCTTCAAAAAGGAGGTTTGACGTTGGTCTAAACGCATTTTACAGTCGCCAGCAGGTCAAGCTATCCCAAACTGTCAATTTTCCCAATTGAACATAAACCTTATTCCTTTGTGATAAAGTTGAAAAACTATCAAAGAAATTTGACAGATTGGGGTAGCTTGATGTGCTGGCCTCTGTACCTATGTTCATATCGTAATATACAAATTTTCATCAATTGTGGATGGATTTTGAGATTTATTTTGTACATCATCCAAGATTTTTAATTAGTCATCATCTACCTAGCCTTTTCTCAACTATGTTGAGGTCGGCTTCCAGTCTAACCGGATGCTGCTGAATACCAAATACTTACCAGTATTTATTTTAGACTAGCTTTTGCCAGCGGCTCCGCCCGCGTGGATGTCGCGGTTCTCGCGTAAAATGTAGCTTATGTCCTTCTCCATATCCCAAGCTATATCTCTGCCAAACATGACGATCGGTTCAGCGGTTTAGGTGTGGAAGCGTGACAGACAGACAGGGTTACTTTCGCATTTATAATATTAATAGTAGGGAAGTAGGGATGGAGCGACTGCCCATCTGTCCTCCACAACCCAGTTACTGAATAATACGATACCACTTGGTAAGATTGGTTGTCAGACTTTAACCGAGACGTACCGACTAAGACATAAGTACGAATGAGAGCCAACCGGGACCAACAGCTTAACGTGCTTTACGAGGCACGGAGGGGTCTTGACATATAAAGATGTTCATCCATCCACGGACTAACCGCGGCAAGCTAAATATTTAATTAATATAGATACAAATACCTGCTTGGGTCATAATAGTCTTTTTAAGGTATAACTAAAACACGGACGTTAAGGCATATAGCTTCTTTGGATGATATCAAACGATATTGGAAGGGTATTTTTAATCCTATATCTACATCTTCGGAAGTTATGAGAATTTTTAATAGGTACATTGATACTAGAAGTCGAACTTTTCAAATTGAAATACGTAAACATCACTAGGAAGAGATTTATCGTGATATAAATTGGCAACAAACGTGGAAAGTTATCGACCTACGTAGTGCAGTGACACGTTTGTGAAGATTTCATTTGAATTTAAGAAACATGAAACCGAAAATTTGGTATCATGTCTTAGAGTATTTTATTTTGAGTTGAGACTATATACAGTGATTTTATATCAGCTGTTATCTTTAGTGCTTAAGGTGGGGTTTCTGTTACACCTTGTGTACACAACTGGCGAAATGTGGGTGCACTATAAGTGGTGTACCTATAGTACACCCACATTTGCCACACTGCCAAAAACGTTCGGGAAACAAGGCGTAATGTTGTGTTATGTTTGTTATTTGACAACCTCACAAGATACGACAAAATTAAATAATGTATTATTCCACGAGCTTCGTAGACTTGAATCGTTATTTTTAGCTATGGTGGCCAAATCCAGTTTTACTAATACTCTTGTCTTTTATATCTTAAAAAAACCTTTTGCAAGTTGTTGTTTTATAATTGTCCAGTGTAATGTATAATTACTTGAGTGGACACGGACATGCCTCTTTTGTTACAACATGCCGTCTTTCTTGTTCGCTTTGTCATTCTCCTTGTGACTTTACAAGCACTGATTCAATTTACTTTATCGGATTAGGTCGGGTTTCACTGCATATTTCACACTTTGTTCTTTTTGCTGCAGTTTTATACGCGGGTTAGTATTACAATAGAGCTGCATTAAAATAACCTCCATGGTTAATATTTACTGTTAATAATATGTTGTTTAGAACAACTGCTGAGCATGGGGACCTGTTTTCGATTCCTGAGCCGGGCAATGTATTTTTTCAGGGTTTTCCGTCTGGAATTTCTCACTCGCCCCCTTATTTTATGGCACAAAGCCCACGTTCCCTCGGACGGAATAAAATCGCGGCGGGATTTTTACGCGCACTGGTACTTCAATTTTTTTGATAGATTTTTAACTATATCGCAAAATAAATAAGGTTTAACTTTAATTGGGAAAATTTGACAGATTGGAGTAGCTTGATGTGCTAGCGTCTGTACCTACTGCTCAGCGCCGAGGGTTGAAAATCGAACAGTAAAACATTGATTGATTTTCGACGCGCTAAGATGTACTCTGTTGGAATCTCAATGCTCGTGTCAATACCGTGATTTCAAAATCTAGTGCAAGAAAAAATCCCACCGTGATTTTATTACGTCCGTATGAACGTACGAAATGTGGATGTTGATACCTTAGGTGAATGGGCACACCTCTGCCTAACCTATCGGGAAAAAAGGTGTGATGTTATATTGTGATTGTTATACCCTGATTTCGCTTCATATGTTTTTTTATCTCATCCCTGCTTTGGAGGTCCCTTGTTAAATCAGTCATGTAAAGTATTCGTAATTTTAATTATAATTTAATTTTTCGATTTAATTTTATTTTATTAAAATTTGCTCATTTTAATTTAAATTTAATTTAATTTAAATTAATTAATTTTAGTTTTTAATTTTATGTTATTTCGACTTGTTAGTTTTAATTTAATTTTATTTTAATTTGAATATTTTAATTTCTGAATTTCTTATTCATTTTATTTTTTTATGTCTGTAATTTCAAACTAGTTAATGTATATGTGTACCTATGGATCTGACATCTGAAATAAAACGTTTTTTTTAATTTTTTATTTATACAAGTTCCGAAGCTTCTCGTCGGAATGAATATATTATGTGTCCCGCGCCAAAGTTCACCCAGATCTGAACGCATCCTAGATGTGTTCACTCCATGCCCAACAAGCACTAACCTCGGACGTTCGGCACCAATGAACAGGTTGATGAGGACGTACAAAGAGCTCCATGCATGTTCTAATAGCGTCGATTTCTTCGCCAACAAGCTACCGCAATTTCGCCAACAATAATTGTTACTGACCCGGCTACATTTATTATTACTTTTTATATTATTGTCATTGATAGTATTATTCTTTAGAGCAACAAAATAGATTTAATTATTAATTCTTCTCTTTTTTTAGTTTTCAGTTTTGTTTCATGTTTTTTTATTAGCCTTTATGTAGGTAATCTATGTAATATTATAAAAACTTGAAATATGTAAGTGCTGTGCACACCTGTAAGTGACAAATTTACTCTAAAGTTTAATTGTTACAGTACTCCAAAAATGTATTGGTGATTATGGCGTTGGAGTGCCATAAATAAATAAATCATTTTTATCATGTAATACGTTTGTATGTCACTGTTGTCACTGAACTTCTAAACGGCTGGATCGATCGATTAACTAGTTTTGATGTAATTTTTTTAGTGTGCTTGAGTAGATCGCTGGATGGTTTAGATCAGCGGTCGTCACACATTTTTGTATTTAAAGTTTTTTTTTTTGTTGATAATCTTTACGTACTGAGTAAAAGCTAAAATATGTATTATTATCTGCGCTGCTTACGACAATAGACGCGGGCAATAAAAATAGCAACCGCGAGCCGCAATTTGACGACCACTGGTTTAGATTCTCAATGGGACTCTGTAGGTTTCACGGACAAAGCCACGTGCTGAAGCTAGTATATGATGATATCATTTAGGTAAGTACGCCCTGAGCCACCCTTGGAATTCAGCCACGCTACCTCCTTGCTGATTGGCTAATAGTAATTTGACCACAGCATGAGCTATTCTCATACAGGGTGAGTTTTTGATAGAAGTTTAAGGTGACAACCTGGGCTAGGAAAAGACCATGTTATTGTGTTGTACCACATATATTATTATTAAAAGAAGCTTCTTTTGTAGGTGCACGAACTATAAAGATTGACAGCCATAATAACACTGAGTACCCTTTGTCAATACCTAGGCTTTTCCTAACTAATTTGGGGTCGGTTTCTAGTCTACCCGGATGCAACTGAATACCAGTATTATCCATGAAGCGAGTGTCTTTCTGACCTCCAGAACCCAGTTACTGGGTAATACGACCCTTGGTAAGACTGGTTCTCAGAATTTCGGGCTTGTGTCGATCCATAACGACTGTCAAAGATCCGATCAACGAATGACAGCCAGGACCAACGGCGTATCGTTATTTTCAAGGCACGGCGAGGTCCCGGTATGTAAAGACGGTCACCCATCCACTGACTGGCTGCAGCAATCATAACTGAACCTTAACCTGATTGACATGAAGTCACGATGATGAAATTCCAAATAAGGATTTTGGGGAATCGATGATTCATGGAGCCGTCAGTTTGAAGTAAGTTTGAATGACTGTGTCAGAATTTGTCCCGTTACGAAGCCCATTAGATAAATAAGGCAGCTATTAACACAAGAACAATGGACTTAGGATTTTATGAGCAAATGATTTAGTGAGTAGAATCCTGAGTCATCCTTGTCTAGGTTAAAATCCTGAAATTACAAAATTTTACCTTCCGACTTTGGAGGGTTCACAAAAATAATAGGTAAAGCAATAATAATAATACACTTACTTGATCCTCGTCTCGGTAATCGATGATATTGCTTCTGAAAAAGAAAAAAAATCTAATAAGGTACTTTTTTTTCTATACTTCGTGGTCAAGGTTTCGTGGTTCGAAATTTCAAATTCATGGTTCGTTAAAATTTGAGGTTTCCGACGATTGGACTTCAGTCAACTGGAACCGCGGTCCCAGTTGCCGGAAAAAAACAATTGTAAATTGTTTCTTTCGGCGACTGTGACCACCGATAAATTAAAAAAAAAAATCTTAAAGCCAAAACAGTTAAAGTCAAAAAAAAAAAATGTTTAAAGCAATAATTATTACTTTGAACATTTTTTAAGCTATTGCATAGCTTCTATCGCGGGCCTTGAGCGTGGAGACCGAATCCAGAAATTCCGTAACGAAAATAACCTAACACCTAGCAACAGGTCGGACTGTTGCATAGCAACGGAGGAATGACATGTTAAAATTGCAATTTTGACTGCTTTATCTGAATTTTCATACACAACATCGTATATTTATGGATAGTTTATGAAATTTTCTTACTGTTTTAGCAGTATTTTAGCCATTTCATACTGGGGGGTGTTAGGTTATTTTCGTTATAATTGCATAAGTTGATAAAAAATGCTATGCAATAGCTTTACCGCGGCAGTCTCCGAGTGCCACACGTTTTTATTAATTTATGGGTGTTCCCAGTCGCCGCAAGAAAAATATTAATATTAAATTGAACCGGCAACAGTAACCGCGGTTCCAGGTAATTGTGGTCCCAGTCGTCGGAAATCTCAATTTTTTTTTTTGTAACTTTTACAATAGGGATGGGCAAATGTCAGCCTACACGATTGATCATTATTACATTGAATAATTCATTAATATCAAAGGTTTTCTGTTAGATAGTGCCTATGCATTGCATATAACTTTGAAGCATACACTGTGACCAACCTTTGGAAATCACTTTCTAATAATACTAGCAGCACTCCGCGGTTTCACCAGCGTACTTCCCGTCTCCGTGGGAATACAGGGATATAATATAGCCTATGTCACCCGGGGATAGTGTAGCTTCCCAACAGTGACATCATTTTTCAAATCGGTTTTGTAGTTTCGGAGCCTATTCAATGCAAACAAATAAACAATGAAATCTTTCCTCTTTACAATATTAGCATAGATGAAAACGGACAAAGACTTCTATAAACAGGAGCGCCTGACGCGATACTTGTAGAATAATTACAATGAACACTTCATGGAAATTGTTCTAAAAGTGTAGCCTTAAAATTACCATAAGTTAATAAATAAAACCAGAATGAATTTGTTTCTTATTAGACGGGACTACAGCGGTAACTAACTCTACATTGTGAAAGTGTCTTCAAGCATAGTATTCATGAAATACCTTTGGCGGCAAGTACTTGGCTGGCTACTTGTCTAGGTAAGAATTTGTTCGTGCTAAGTTCCTTTGTAAGGATGAAAAATATGGAAGATGGCGCATTGGGCATAATTTTGAGATGTGGAAAAAACAATTGAAGTCACGACACTGTTACCGTTACCGTTACCTACACCTCTGTATATAAGTATGTATATTGTGTATGTACGTACATAGATACATACATATACATGCATGTGCAATAGCGTATTAAATGAAAATTGTAAGTTTAATAAGTTTAATTACAATTAGTTCGTATAAGTTTTCACGGGTGTCGGTACTCCCGGAGTGCCCATCTTTTTTTTTCCTTACCAATTTGAAATTAACAGGTCATTGTTAAGCTGTATTTTGGTTGAAATATGATTCGAGACCGCAATAATATAGCTTTACGGAATTATACTCATAAAAATCATTAAAACAACCCTCTATTGCCTATCACGTCAGATTTTTTTTTTAGCGGGGTACCTTAGCGCATCCTCCTTAATATTTATGCAAAATTCCAAATGGGAACAAAATGGAGGTGATTTCATTCAAAAAACTAAGTTACTTCAGTGAAGATTCCAACGAACTAAAAAAATGATTCACGGATATGACCAAAACTGTCAAATCGTGATATTACCTAATCGTTCTTTTTTATTGGGTCAAATTAAACTTTGTTGTGTGAGTTTTATCAATCATTTACACGGTAAGGTATTTTGACTACAAATAATCAGCAACAGTTGTTGCTAATGTTTTATAATTATATCGGCTTAAAACTTTTATCAATTTCGGGTCACTAACGTTTATATACTAGTTTTTTTTTATTACTATTTCACGATGCAAATATATATGGGTTCGATAACAATAATACGTGTGTATGTAAAAAGCCAGCTTTTTCATCGTTACTGAGGCTAACGTCGACACATCGCATCGTTTTCTTCTTTATAGTACAGAAATAGCATAATTTTTAAATAAAAATGCCTTACCTGGATCGAATCTTCTTAATAACAGGCCGCTGCGCCGTACTGTCATGGATTCGGACTTGCGTTGGATCTATTTCCTCACACGCGTCGTCGTCAAATGGTAGCTGTCCGGTTCTCCTAGCCAGTATGGAGTCCATAAACGGGCTGTATATTTGACCAGATGTTCCAAGAATATCGTCTATGTCAGTATACCGAGATATGTATTTGTTTACGACTTTTTGGTAAGAATTTGTTGAAGATCTCCTAAATTGACGATTATTTTCGTAAGGTGACGTACGGCCTCTGTAGTTTTCATTTTCTTTTGGCGTTTCCAAACCCTCAGGACTTCTTCTAGCTCCTAAAGGTTCATCATCAGGTAAATGTAGAGGGAACGGCGGGATATGTGTGGTTGGAACGTAAACTTGGACTTCGGAATCAGATGAGTCACTTTCTTCCGGCGGTGGAGGCGTAGGCAACTTTTCAATACCTTCTGGAATGTTCTTGTCGCTCGCCAGCCACCAAGGTCGCTCACCAGATTCTATATGCCGTATTCGCCTCAATGGAAAGCTGCGTTCTGAACCAGATTTACTGAGCATTAGGCTTTGCTCCGGTTTATTGCTATTCGTTGAGTTTTCATTACTCGTGACCCACCAATCTTTTTGATCTCCAGATTCAATGTGGCGTACTTTGAAAAAGTTGAATTTATCACTTTTTTCACTATCACTGGATGACTTTCTGGGCGGGGTAAGCCGTTCTATCCCTTCTGGGATGTTTGCACAACTGTCTAACCACCACGGCTTTTCGTCGTCAGCGAATTTACATTTCTTAATAAGTTTGTTAGAATCAGAATTTTCTGAGGAGTTTCCACGTGGTATTTGATTTTCATGTTTACTTTCGCTACTAGATTCAAGCCACCACGCTTTTTCTCCGGATTCAACGTGTCTTATATTTCGAGGAATATTCTTTTCTGAAGGAGACCTTTGTTTTTCACTATTTTGTAAGCTACTTTTTTTCTCGGATTCAGAATCTAACCACCACGCTCTTTCTCCAGATTCTATGGGCCGTATTGCTTTGAGTTTTACTAGATTGTCATCGTTGGATGCTATAATATTTGTAGTATCAATTTTTGCTTTACCTGATCTATCACTTTCTGTGGTGATATTAGAAACGTCTTTGCCTGTTGACTCTGAAGTAGAATTTTCTAACCAACGACTATTTTCACTGCTTTCTTGATGCCTCATTTTAAATAGATTAGTAACAGGTGCCAGTGCTCGTATCAAGAATGATTTAGCCTCTTCAGTACCAGTTTCATTCTTTTGTGGAGATGCAGACGAGAATTGTTTCCCTGACCGGTCAGTTGGAATTGATAACTCATCAGCAGAAGTTCTAGAAACCTCATTTGTTTTCGACTTAGAAACAGTTTCATCTTCGCTAATAGACGACTGTGTCGATAAAGTGATACTTGATTCTGGGCTGGCACTCTCTCGTGACTTGGAATGTTTCAATTTTGAAAGTCCATTTTGTAAATTACTACTTGACGAATTCTTTTGCAAACTCTTATGTGGAGATCCTTTCTCACTAAGTTCACTTCCTTGATCTGAATCAGTAGAGCTCACTGATTTACTTCTTCTCTTAATTATCTTTTTTTTGGAACCCGTATCTGATGATGACTCTGCACTTGTTTTCTTCACTTTTGTTTTTTTAATCTTGGTAGCGCTTTCTGTTTTCGGTGCTTGTGGTGGCAACTGACTATTTGTTATTGTGATCTCAGGTGAAACTAGTTCAGTAGATGTGACTGGACTTTTAGCTCTTTTTAATTTTAGATTGACATTAATTATGATTTCAGAAGTATCATCGCCTTTATTTTGTTCGGAAGCATAAACCGATAAAACTTCTTGGTCTGCTTCAGCTACATGGTTCGATAAATTGCTATCTATATTGTTATGTTCAGACAAGGAGTTGCAACTTGAATTTTCCCTTCGCTCTGGCTCTGAACTTTGACTTCGACCTGTTCTTTCACTAGGGGAATAGGAATTACCACTTGAACCTTCTCTCAAATTTGAATATTGCGTGGAATATCTACCAGCGTATCCAGTATAGCTGGTAGAGTTTGGTGTATAATAAGACCAGTTGGTGACGCTTGTTCTTGCGGTGCTACCGAATCTACTTGATCTTGTTGAATCATCTAATCTATCCGATTGAATTTCCTTATCTATCATTTCAGGCCTTTTTTTAGACCTTGTTATCGATTTTTCTATAGTTTTTGCCATGTCCGCCCTTCTACTGCGAACGTATGCAGATGAACCAGGTGGGGTAGGTGAAGTGTGACGCGTTATTATAGTAACTGTTTCAGTCTCATTTTCTTCAGATTGGGTTTCATTTGAATTTGAAATTTCGCTACTTTCATTGACTGCTTCATTTAATGGTTTTAATTCTTCAACTATAGCAGATTGTGTTACACATTTATCCGATTCACTCTTAAGAGGGTCAGTGTGATTTACTGGAGATACAGATGCTCTTTTCACAGTAGGAGGACTTCTTAAATAATTGGAGGACAGTCTATTTGCTATGGCGTATCTGTTAACTGTAATTTCTGGTTTAGCTTCTGCTCTAGATGCAGGTCGTGTGTAATTTGAAGTTCGAGGGTATAACTTGTAACTCGACAGGCTGCTATAGCCTGTAGACTTGTCAGTCTTACTTGGAATGTCTTTATCGTGATCACCTGGGCTTGGATCTCGGCTTTTATCTTTGAACGTTTTCGTTGTTCTCCTCTCTGGGCTCAAGTGCCGAGAAGGTCGGCTCAGACTGTATTTCGATGTCGATACAGGACTTACGTCTCTACTTTTGTTGGTGGTAATTGATGGTACGGTGAGTTTTGAATAGTCTTTCTTTTCATATTTAGAAGTGGGTTTCTCTGTTTTACTTGTACTATATGTATCATATTTTGGGGCAGGTTTATCAGCTTTAGTCGTGCTATACGCATCATATTTAGAAATAGGTTTGTCAGTTTTACTAGTATTGTAGGCATCATATTTCAGTGTAGGTTTCTCTGTTTTACTAGTATTGTAGGCATCATATTTAGTAACAGGTTTTTCCGTCTTACTAATGCTGTAGGAATCATATTTTGTTGCAGGTTTTTCTGTCTTAGTTGTGTTATAGGCATCATATTTGGTGGGTGGTTTTTCTGTTTTACTATAGTTCGCATATCTGTTAGCAATGGCTGAGATTGGAGTTTCTTCCTTGGCCGAGCGCTCAGGGCATAAGATAGGAATGCTCGACGACTTGTAAGACGGTGTTGTGTTGAGGTACTTCGCTGTTACTGTTGTCGGCCGTTCCGCAGCGGTACTCGATGAACTCCGACCGGTGGTGTCCCGACTTCGGCCGTACGATGGCGTTTCATACTGAAATTAAAAATGTTTATATTATTATCATACTTATTAAGTGGTGTGTACTATTCTTGATCATTATAAAAAGAAGACGCCCATTGCATTATCAAAATAAACAAGTGTGAAGCAGTGTGTCCACGCTGTAACAAAACGTAAGATCGATTTTCTTCGTTCAACACTATCATATCATAATATAAAAGCGTTCATTTAACCGTTTTATAAATAGCGAAGGGAATGTGTGTGTGTACATGTGAAGATTATATACGGGGAGGGATATTATTGAGCCCTTCGTTACTCACTATATTTAAGAGCTTGAAACTGATTAATCGCTGGCTAAAGTGCGGAATCTACAAATGGTTTGTAAGTGTGCATTTCGAGAAAATTTCTAAAATAGGTAGGACATTAACCTCTCTAGCTGAGAAAATCCGTGGGATCCGTTTTTAAATCGTCATTTGGTGTCTGCTGATGATGTGGTCCACCTTTCATTCATTTTAATGAAGTTGTTGGCATATGTTTTTATCATTACACGTCAATATATTTTCGTCACGTCATATTTTTTAAAATTAGATGAGGTCTGCGTTTCCTATCTGACTACTCTGGAAGAAACTCCGAAACAAACTCAACCGGCAACTGAATGACCAATTACAATGGTGTTTAAATATGTATATTGGGACCATATTTAAAATTCGCTTGTGTGCGTGCATGTGGTAGCGGGGCGCAACACGAGCTCTAAAGGTATTTTGCTTCTCCGCCGATTACGTGCGTTATTAAATCAAGGGTCGGTAGCGAGATCGCTTTGGTAGCCATAGTTTTTTGTTACAAGGAGGTAATGCACACGAGGAGGCGGCAGACAGGAGAAGTTTTTGTACCTGTCTAAAAGTGATTAACGTACTTGTATGTGAGTTGCCCTAAATTTGGACTTGTTGGTGGTGAACTTAATGGCTAAGCCGGACTAAGGCCCGCGACCACGACGTTCTGTTTTTGAATGCGCAGCCTCTGTAAGCATATAGATAAATCCTTACGTAGTCCACAGGTTATGCGGGACCCATACTCGTTAGAGTCGTTAGGAATACTGACGCATTATTGACGACTTATAAGAAGGTTTTTCGAGTTAAAAACAAAATAACTTGTGTACTACCTGTGTGCCTATTTCTATTAGCGACGACCTTTTACTATCTATTGTGAAAACTTCTCGGCCTGACACAGAGATGGCGTCCTAATCAGAAATTTATACCTGAGTGCACGTGTCATTAGTTCGTATTTCGACAGGTTTCAACTTGTTCTCTCAAGAAGTTTGTTAGGTTTTTTTTTTGCAGTATCCGTCTTCATTGTCATGCGTGTTTTTCGTTAAAATGGCAAAACTTGAAGATCGTGCTGTTAGTTTTTTTTTGTTTTCCATGGATTAACGCCTAAGGAAAAACATTCGAAGCTTACAAAACCTTACGGGGCCTCTGCTCCTTCCATGTTAACCGTTAAAAAGTGGGCATCTGACTTTTACATCGTCACGTCCCTCGAAGATGTCCAAGATGACCCAATATAGGACGGCCAAAAACTGCAACTACATCGGAAACTTTCGAAAAAGTACATAATATCGTTTTGGTAGATAAGTGAGTGAGATTGCTGAGGGTGTGGTGATGTCAGAAGAAAGTGTGCGAAACATCATGCACGCAAAATTAGGGATGCTACAGCTTTGTGCTAGATGGGTGTCGCATTTGCTGAATGCCGTTCAAAAGGAAATGTGCAAACGATTTCGGTCCGATTAAATAGGGATATGACTGATTTTGTGCAGCGATTTTTCACCATGGATGAGACACGGGTTCGCCGCTACACACCAGCAGGCTTATTACGACTCTTTCTATTTCTACGAAGAATGGATACAGCTTTTTCTATAGAATGTGACATTTCGTTTCCTATGTCTTGGCGTTGAATTGCTCGTTTTGCACTATCAGGGTGCGTTTATATGGGGGGCTTGGATAAAGTGGAATTGCAATGCTATGGAAGCGATCAACAGCCGCACTAATAATGTCGCATACACCGCTGGCTTCATAAATAATGGTTCTAGTACTTCTAGTAAAAACGAACTTATACAGGTCATGGGTTCGTTAGCTAGGCTTTACTTTGTGTAAATAATTTCATCACCACTCCTCTCAAAACGGTGACGGATAACATCGCGAAGAAAACTGGCAAGACCTAGAACGAAAAAATCGAAGACATGTGACACCTAACCTCTTATCACATTACAGCCCACTTACCTACTGTGTCCCAGCATTGAGAATATTACCTATACGCTGATAATGAAGGTGATGGAAACGGAAAATGAGGTAATAGTATAACTATTTGAGGCGACTCAGGTATGCGGTGTACCGGTAGTGTCCACAAACTGTTAAAACCACTTATTTTCTTTTCTAATTCAATTTAGTATAATGTATGATCATCTTTATCAATTTTTTTTTTTTTTTTATCCTCTTTGTAAACAGGAGGTGAAAACCTTCGCTTAGCACCCGCCGCTAGGGGATCTAAACATATTGCTGACGCTTGAACCTTTTGCTTCCGATATTTTAGTTTTGTGTATATGTTTACCTACTACTATTAGCTGCAATACCAAAGACAACAAACTTTATTATGTTATATTCAGTTATGCAATATAGTTATATAGCGGGCCGTCACCTCATCTGCCTGCACCACCATAACTCCTATTAAGCAGTGATACAGTGGTTGAACATTAGGAGCATTTTTCTAACGAAAATTACTCGTAAAGATATAACATACTTACATAGTTTCTAAAAGACATGTTGCCAAGACATCAGCTCTCTTCCATTAGGCGGGGCGTAACACGTATCTAACTCGAGTGAATTCTGAAATGAAATTAATCATTGTTTTAATATTACAGCACAATTTATCGTGCTAATATTACAGCACAATTTATCGTGCTAACATTACACTGTTTGATGTCATACGGTTCGGATACAAAGTGAATCGTGGCTAAAAATAAAAGCATCGAATTTCTTCTTGTTGGTGGGTAGTGTCGACGAAGGGTTTAAATAGAGTAGATGACCAACAGCCCATTGTGTAAATTCATCATCATCATCATCATCTGCCTAGCCTTTTCCCAACTATGTTGGGGTCGGCTTCCAGTCTGACTGGATGCAGCTGAATACCAGTATTTTACATGTAGTGACCTCCACAACCCAGTTACTGGGTAATACGATACCCCTTGGTAAGACTGGTTGTCAGACTTTGTAAATTATACCAACATAATAATAAATTAGTATTTTCACAAAGAATAAGGTATATGATTATGGAAGACTACAAAGTTCTGAGTTGAGCACGATTAGTGACTATGCGTGCACTGACTGCACGGGTCCACTCAATGTGTGTGGTTATTTCCTGCAGACACCAATCTACATGGTATTCACATGATCTGATCAAGATCATGTCTGGACTCTAAAAGAGACTGTGACCTCTGAGTTTGTTTCGGCCTTTCTTCTCAGAGTAGTCAGATAGGAAACGCCGACCTCATCTAGTTTAAAAAATATGATTGACGTGTAAAAAGTGTTTGTACAAACCTAGATACTTACAGATATAATCATTTATCATTTCCAAAAAATACATAATTAAGAGTTTACCATGAATGTGGATTTCCGAGACATAAGTGGGCCAAAAAATTGTATTTTTTTGATTTCTGATTTTATTTTATTTTATAGCTTTTTTTGTTTTATAATTTTTTTGATTGTGTAATCATTTAAGTAAATTAATGCTAAGCGTTGTATTTCCTGATATTACATAAGAAACAGCAGGTTTTAACCTGGTAAACACTAAAACTTTGTCAAAATACTACTTCTCGGTGTTCATGATGCTTCCTTTTTAATACATTATTTAAAGTAGAGACTTATTCTTCAGGTCAGATGAAGCAGTTCCTCTCGAAGCTATCCAGTCCAGTCCTGGTGAACTGTTACCTTATTCCGTATATTCGAGAATATGAGACTACTGTATTTGTATTTATAAGCTTTTATTTAGTTTCATCCAAAATAATAGTTTTGTACAACTTCTTCCTTGTATATGTTTGCATTTTGTATTTATAATCGTTGTGTTCCAATGACAATTCTTTGATTTAGAGGCGATGATCTGATGTTCCCTGTGGTGCCGGACGTAAAGAATAGCACGATCCCATTTCTTCCCGTGTCTGTCGTAGAAGGCGACTAGAGAATGGGCAGCAGCGTTCTCTATACATTTTACCACCATACTGCGATCGCCAACCCGCCTGCCAAGCGTGGCGATTATGGCGAAACCCCCCTTTTGGGGGAGGTCTATGTCCAGCAGTGGACATCTATCGACTGAAATGATGATGATGATCTGATGCTGTTGTCAGGAGCGTGTTTGAGGGAACTCTTTACAGAATCGAAGTGACAATTAATATATATATATACAGGATAAGTTTTTATCCAGTGCGCAAATTTTTACCATGAATTCAGCATAACATTCTAGACCCCCTACCGCAGAAATTTTTCGCCGGTTATACAAAAAAAAATCAGCTGTTCCATACATTTTGACCGCGTAGGTATTGCACTTTTCTATGAAACAGCTGTTTTTTTTTTGTATAACCGGCCAAAAATTTCTGCGCTAGGGGCTCTAGAATGATATGCTGAATTCATGGTTAAAATTTGCGCACTGGATAAAAACTTATCCTGTATATTGATGAGAATCCATTAAGATAACGTATCAAAAGTGAACATTAGTATAACAGACGTTCGTAATTTACTGCTGTGTAGTAACAGTTACAGTTAATGGAATATACATACATGGCGATACCCTATTCCGCAGTAAAGCCATAAGTTTAATTTTACAATTAGTGTTAAGTCGGGTATCTAAAATGTTCGAGAGTGTTCGTATGCTAACGAAACCTGGCCTAATATATGCTGAATATGTTAGCCGGAGCAAGCTTAATTTCCTTAAGAAGTATTCCTAAACTGGAATGGTGGTAGAAATACGAAGACTCTTTACACTTGACTGCTTTGCTTTGTTTCAATGATGTTTGATCTATTCTGTATTGAGGGCAAAGTGCCAATGTATCTTTTATTTTGTGAGAAATTGACTTTCTTATATATGTGATCCTAAGGTTGATTTTCGCGTGTTTTGACGAAGCCACGTCTGTTGTTATACAACAGGAAAAAAAAATTGTTTGAATTGAAACGTATCCCTTCTAGCGTACATTTTATTTAGTACCTACAATCACTAACCATGTTAAGCCAATACATACTTTCTACCCAACCACTTACTAAACTATTGTAAAGTATCTACAAAATTTGTAAAATATGTACTTCAAACTTTGATCAAAACTTCAGCTTTTCATATTTATAGTCTCTATAAATGGATTAATTCATTTTAAAGTTTTAATAAAACTAAAAAACAATTGCAGTTTGTCGTCGATATACGAATTGCGCACTGATGTTCTCCGGACTCGGTCATCCATTATCACTTAGTCAGTCTTAATTCCACATTTGAGTATAATAATTACTAGTACCGGTTGGTAAGGTAGGTGATTGATACAAAGATATATTTTTAGTTTCAAGTTTCCAACAAATAGTGAACGTCTCCTCTTTAGTGAAGACAGAACAAAACGTCATTGGTGAGCCCACGCGGCCACGTGTGTACGTCGAAGCAATAAAACCACTTCGAGATCCTTTGCGCAAACGCACCGAACAACAGGGCCATTCTATACACGACTGCGTAAGAAATA
This sequence comes from Polymixis flavicincta, assembly GCA_949987655.1. Classification (NCBI taxonomy): domain Eukaryota; kingdom Metazoa; phylum Arthropoda; class Insecta; order Lepidoptera; family Noctuidae; genus Polymixis; species Polymixis flavicincta. The sequence continues at coordinate 12,831,636 of OX465171.1, forward strand.
CCAGTTTCTTTTTAGTTTCAAAATAGAAACGTTTTTAGTTTCCGGACTGACCTATATATCGATTGAGTCAATGAACAAAAGATGGATGGTAAAGTTTCTAGCATTTCGCTCCGCTACGATTCTAAACTTTATCGTTTTAAAGTTAAAGTTTAAATTCGTTTGTGAAAGTTTCCTATTAATTCTGGTTCATGTTACCTCTGGTGTACAAAGATATAGATCGCACTGACAGATGCAACGATATGACTTGTTGTTATGTACGTTCATATTTATAATTTGCTCTAGAACTATTAATAGGTACATGCAGGTAGTAAAAAATATTCTGGTGTTAGTCTGAGAGTGGCGTAAAATAAATTTACATTTTTTCGTTTTGTTTTTGTCTCATTGTTCTTGATCTGTGTTCTTCCAATTCCTTGATGACTTTATACTATTATTGATGCTGTGCGGACTTGAATAAATTCTATCAACAATACATATATTTATATTGTTTTAATAAATAGTAGGTATATCCCAGACTTGCCACTACCACTATGCCCCACAGATTTTCAATGGGGTCCATATCTGCTGACCGAGCAGTCTATTCAATGAGGTGAATGTCACGGTGCACTTTGGACCACGCCATTGTTGACCATTATAATCCGATAATTTTGTAAATAAGTGACATATTTTTAAAGTTGTATGATAAGTGCTGATTATTAAACCTAACAATTATGTAAGAATTATACAAGTAAAAACGTTACAATTATAAGCATTACAAATTAATGCTAATATTAAAATTAATGCTAGTTTAATAAACGTTTACATGATACTTATATTCATCAGCACATGCAACTGTCATTACTTCCACTACTGGTTCTTGAAACCATTTTTTACTATATGACAATTTTTCTTCACATAAATTGACGTACAAAATTGTTAAGTTCGGACACAAGGCGAGTCCATCTGTTGGAATTTTTCTACAATTTACAAAATATGTAAATTTGTAATTACAATTATGCGTTCAATAAACAGCAACACTGATCCATAGGTACAGTCGCCAGCAGGTCAAGCTACCCCAAACTGTCAAATTTTCCCAATTGAACATAAACCTTATTCTTTGTAATAAAGTTGAAAAACTTCCAAAGAAATTTGACAGATTGGGGTAGCTTGATGTGCTGGCCTCTGTACGTCATGCCCGTGAACGGGTGCCGCCAGTAGGGGCTGGTCATTTCTTAGCTTCCACGGCTTATTTTAATTTCTGAATGTTTATTTTATTTTTGTTTTAATTACGGACGCTTTAAATGTCCAGGTATTTTTTTTTACATCGTTCTCACATTGATAATTTCAACATAACGATGTAACCAACTTTTTGTAACAATAACATGATTTTAAAAGAGAATCTATGGAGTTTCTTGCCCGTTCTTCTCCATAGGTACCTACGCTTTGGAATGGGCAACTAGCTTCATCTTTCTAACTCACCGACCTTGACAATTCAAAAGTGTCTGTAATTGTTTTATTTTATTTGAAGTAAATGCTTTGAGTTTGAGTTTTGAGTTTGTATTTTTTGAGTTTTCTTTACAAATATGTAAATTGTCACCTATAAAGAGAAAATGTTTATTAAACAGAAATATGTAAAATTGAAAGTACAATTTTTAAATTTTGATAGTTTACCACCATGGTTTTGTAAGTTGTATTCTTTATTAAACAGAAACTTGTGGATTTGTAAATTGTAAAATACAATCACAATTTCCATTTTTTTAAACGTTTATTAGACAGGCCGTGTACCTATATCCGTGCATTATTCTGAATGTAATCAATTTGTGGGAATTCTGCTGCAGGATACAGAACGTCCATGACTGGTGGTCCACGTGGTGTGTCGTGTCGTCTCTCAAAACCGACTCTATTATTCGCAGCAGTCCAACGTCAGACTTTACTGCATATAGTGTGATAAAGAATCTAATTTTAAAACTGATAAACATTTTTAGACCGCGACTCTGTATGTATTTTTAGAAACTTACACCAGGTATTTTTGAGCCGAATTTCCTCCAAATCGTTGGCCGTTTTTGCGTGATTATGTAACACATATAAAATCCAAACTACAAACTTTCACATTTATACCTAATATTAGGATAACTACGATACTGTCAAAGATTCATAATTTTCGTTTAAAAATAGTTGTCTCTTCTCTTTTCACAAATCGTGGTGATCCTATTATTGAAGCCTTTAAAAAAACTTTTCAGTCCATAAAAACTTTTAACTAAAGGTGTGAAGTAGTAAAAGCGAAGCTGTTACTCAGTTTTCTTTGTATATCTTGTTCGCGGATCAAATTGTAAACATCAGCCATGACTAAGTTCTGCCTACGTAAATATTTTCAGTAGTGTTCAAGTAATCGTTGATTACACAAGGATATTTGTAACGTTTGTACAATTTTAAGGCGGAATGCCTTAAAATTGTACAAACGTTACAAATATCCTTGTTGTTCAATATGCAAAACTGTTGTACTGTGTGCACAAACAATGCGAAGAAAACCAAGGATATTTCTTATTTTGTGTAGGTATCCAATCTTCTCAGGTAAATGACTATAGATATAGTCAAGCCTAGTTTGAAGAAATGACTTTTATTTCGTTTTTTTTAGTCTACTTTGACGACGACGCAACGTTCACCGTTCGTGTTGATGACGTTCCTAGCATTTTATACCACTACGATCACCGTTGATGACGTTCCATTTTATACCACTACGATTCTAAACTTTATATTTTGAAGCGAACTTGAAAATCGTGATAAGATCCTGCGTTACTATAAGTGCTTAAATTCTTCTCAAGTAAGTGTAATTTTTGTAATTTATTATGATATGGCTACATTCTCGCGATAACGCGAACCACACTTCGCGAGCTCACGTCAGTATAAGTTCACGTCATCGCGACAACGTAGCATAGAAGGATGCGTGCATGTCGTGCATTGCCGTGCATTTTTTCAGCCAGTTAACGAGGTGGAAGCGTTTGTTGGTTGAAATGGTCAGGGAGTGACGGATGCTATGGTATTATTTTCTCAATTTGATAAACGAATTCCAATCAACAATAATAATTTGACCAAATAATCAGTATTGCCAGACAATGTGGCAATGGCTATGTGGCCAGCTTATAGGGTACTTCTCCTATTGACAGCCATGCTGTCGACTTATTTAATGCCCATTGACTCTTTCCCCTCTTTTTTATATATTTGCACATATTATTATTTTAAGACTGTTGGCTTAATGATGATATCTTCTAAAAAAATCAAGTATCTTGACCTGGCACGCGAGGTTGTCGAAATGTTGGATGTGGATACAGCAGTCATTGTGCCGATAGTCGTGACGGCCAATGGCATTGTAGTCAAGAGCCTCGACCAACACCTCAGGAGGCTCTCGTTAGGCAGCTGGATCAAGGGCTTGATCCAGAAAGCAGTTATACTGGACACGGCGCGTATAGTAAGGAGGTTCCTCGCTCAGCAGCCCTGACCACCGGTAGCTTGGGCTATAATTTTTTTATATTTTTAAATGTTTTTATCAATACTTTTTATATTCGAATATTTTAAAATATAATTTATATGTGTATTACAAAGAATTAAAGAGAATAATAATGTGATCTTCCTAATACATTTATAAACCGTCGTACCTATGTACATAACGTCAAGCCTGTTTTCCCCGAAGGCTTAAACCGGTGATAGAAGGTTAAACAGAGGTATACCAATAGTTCAACTACGTTTCGCCAGTAATGCTTAGGTCCCATTACATAGGGGCGAGCCTGTTGCCATAAACCGGGGAAAGACACCGGACTGCTAGTGGGAAATTCCTGACAGAAAATCCCAATAACCTTGCTTTAACTGGTAATCAAGCTAAGCGGTCGCGCTTGCGACCATGAATCAAAAATACTGCTTATCCATCTGTTTTAAGAAGACGCTCCACCGTCTTTACTCCCAATTTTATGTGAATGAAAACTTTTCCACCACTGTAAATCAGTATTTATGTGAAGTTCATGAAGGAACAAATTGTACAGCAATTTCTTACATGTATTGACGATAATACAAATAAAATAGAGCTTGGACAATCGCCATCAGACTTAAAATAAGTACCTACGTAAAATTTTATTTCCGCGTGTTTTAAAGCGATTTACATGTTTGTACGTCTGATTACGATGTAATGGCAGAGTATGATAGGTTAGATTAGATATCATCGGTTGTTTTTTTCTTTAGTTGTAGTTTGGGAAGACAATTCTCGTGTACTACACACGAATAATCGGGAACTTTTTATCTTTAGAATGTCAAATAATTTTACTTAGGTTTTGTTGCGGAAGCTTAACTCGATTGTCAGGCGCGACATTGTAATGAGTTAATTCCTTATTAAAGGTGGTGTCCCACCGTTAAAGATCACCAAGTATTTTATTTATACACACCATAATCCCCGGTACCTTGAGAGCTCGGCAGAGCTCTCACAGTACTCGTCTATATGAAAATATTTATAATACAATATTTTATAATACGAAAATATTTTCTACTTACTTCATAAACATTTATCGATTTAATCATCAATATAGTTTCGTCTCCATTTTTAGGGTGCCGTGAAAAACGGAACCCTTATAGGATCACTTTGTTGTCCGTCCGTCCGTCTGTTTGTCTGTCAAGACCCTTTATCTCGAGAACGCGTGGAGATATCGAGTTGAAATTAAAACGATATACTCAGGTCTACAGTCTCTTGAAGCTGTGACAAAATCAAACTTCTAAATTAACGTAAAAAAGATAGGGCCGTTTATGCCGCAAAAAACGTATACCTACTTACACTCTCAAGGGAATCAAAATTTATAGGGTATTTTCCGTTGACCTAGAACTATGAAATTTGGCGGGTAATACCGTCTTATGCTACAAGTATAGGGAAAAATCTGAAAACTATACATTTGTAATTAAATCATAAATAACGGGGTATTTATGCATGGAACGGCGGTCCACATTTTTATAATATGTACCTACTTTGTACGGAACCCTCGGTGGGCGAGTCCGACTCGCACTTGTCCGGTTTTTATTTCACTATCATAATTTTATCCGAAAGACGTCCACTGCTGGGCATAAGCTTACCTCAAGCTCCGCCACTTGGATCGGTTCTATGCTTCCCGCATCCAGCGGATGCCTACGGCTTTTATAAGGCTCTTATTTCATTGTTAACATTAAAATAAAGTTCCCTAAGTATTTGCTACAATGGTATTCATGACTGATGCTGATTTGCCGATCTGAAGTTTTTATTTCAAATTTTATTGTTTTAAATCTCAACACTGTTAGTTTTAGTATGGCAACATTATTTTTCTTTGAACTGTCAAGTTACTGAATACAATTAAAAGTCGAACTAAAAGTCCAACAGTGTTCATTTTCTTTTGAGTCCAAATAACATAAAACCATGCCCTGACGAAGCGTAGGGAAAAGTCTACCTATAGTGTGCCCACATTTCGCCAGTTATGTTTAAGTCCCATGTCTATTGGCGAGTCTATTGCCATCAACCGAGCAGAAATCCACACTCCGAGCTGCTACTTAGGAATATCAGATGGAAAACTCAATAACACTTTGCTCGGCCTGGGAATCGAACCCAGGACCTCATGCTCAGCAGTACCGCTTGCGACCACTAGACCAACGAGGCAGTCCAAATATAGGACCGATAGACAGGATAAGTTTTTAACCAGTTCGCAAACTGTAACCATGAATTCAGCATATCATTCTAGACCCTCAGTTCAGAAATTGTTCGTCTGTTAGACAAAAAAAAAATCTGCTGTTTCATACATTTTGGCCTCGTAGGTATTGCGATGTTCTATGAAACGTAAGATATTTTTTTTGTACAGCCGACAAAAAAAAAAATCTGCACCAAAAGACAAATTATTCGAACATAATATGAAAGTTCGAAAAATTTGTCTTCTTCACCACGTAAATAAGGCACCTGTTTGTTGTTGAACAGTCAAAATGAAAGCCATTCCTAGTGATAATGTTCAACCCGAGGTGGAAGCATATTCGGAAGATAATACTATCTGGGCAAGCATACCTGCATTACACATTAATTATAAAGTTCAAATAAATACTCAAGTCCAAAACACGGTAGCTTACTGGCGAAAAAAAAAAAAACTTGTTTATGACTGAAACTTTAGGGTATTTTCTTTCTACGGCACCTATCTATTACATTTAAAAAAAAATGCTTCGATCGGCACCCTTTAATCCATGTTTCTCATGGGGAATATTTTTGGTTCGTCTTTTACAAACTATATCGAATGAGTTGCAGACACATTATAATATTTCCGTAAACAACCCTATCACTTATGCTGCAAGATGTGTCCATAGATTTGTCGAAACATTAATAATTTAGTATTATATTAATATGACTATTTTGTGCGTAATATATCGCTCGTACACACGGGTACACATCAAGCATACATTTCCAGTATAAGCTGATATCGCATTGTATAAGATTTCCGTACAGTACGAGTTCAGCGTAAACTGGAAATGTATATAGCTTGATGTGTAGATGATGATGTCCTTATAACGATACTAGCTTTTCCCGCGGCTTCGCCCTGGTGGAGGCATATTTTGAGATATTATTTAAGATTTTTCACAAAAACTGCGTCTTTTCACCCCCACAGAGGTGCAATGTTGAAAAATCGTTTGCGATACCACATTGATGGATTACGGAGACCCAATCTGACTAAAAATTGAATTTATCAAACCACGTAGTAAAATCCTACCCCTATTAGGTAAGTAATACCCGTTTTTGCGCCGTCAGTGCTCGATTTTCAGACTCTACATAGTTTATTTTCTGTCAAAATACTTTTTGAGTTTCAAGTTAATTGACTCGCGCGTTGAAAATTCTTCCATACACACTTGACACCCCCAATCTCCGTTTACTACCCCCTAAAGAGAGATTGGGGGTGTCAAGCTTAGAAAACCAAAAATGACAAACATTATAATTTACTTAGACAAGATTTAGACAATTCGTGCTAAGTAAACCCCAGAAATAGGATTTACATACAAACTACATCCCCTCTCTACACCCCTTTATACCTTCCTCTATATCAGACATGGAAGTCGTGTCCAAAATTTCAAGTTTCTAGTCCCAGTAGTTTCGACTGTGCGTTGAAATGTCAGTCAGTCAGTTTTTTCTTTTGTATACATAGAAGAAGAAGATAAATGTATTATTAAACAAAGTATTCTTCAGCTCTATTTGTCTGTCTCTCTTTACATCTGTGTTGACTGTTGTTGTCTGTTTAGTTTCTTTGAGTGTAAACTACACAGGTGCAGGTGTGATTTCGGACACGAATATATTGATTCCTTTTTGTGATCTAGCTATTTTATCCATAGAATTCCAGCAAATTGTTAGGTGCCTTTTAGTCTATTCTGAATATAAACACTTTCCGTGTTTTTTTTTTTATATTGTTTCGAAAAACATTACACAAACTTATAAGCTTACCAGGTGGGTTTTTCAAACGAGATAATCAACTGTAATCTTAATCTGGTACCTAAGGGAAAACGGCCTCAGGTCACCGTCCTTAAGTTTTTGAAAAACTTTGTTCTGCAGTCACGAATTTAATTATATGGGCAATTATCACCGAAACTTTTTGATGCCAATCGATACAGTACTCTAATTGCGTAACTCACGATTCATCATAATCTGTTTCGTTTTGAAACAGATTGTTTAACCATTGCTTCATATGTTCGAAAAACGTGTCTGCTCAACAACGTTAATAGCGCATTGAATACTGTTGAACTGTCTTATTGAAACCAATTATGATTAATCGTGAGTTACGCAATTAGGGTGCTGTTTTCTTATGTACCTAAGGATAAAAAAGCTCTGCGAAAATCCTAGTCACCTACCTTTATCAAGAAATTACAACTATCTATGTAAATAAATAAAATATATAAGGTATATATTAAAAATTTGTGTACATAATTAAAATTGTAAAAACATCTGTGCCCTTACAGGAGATAAACTCAGACTCAAATACAATTAATCCATTTACAGGCACTTTTGAATTATTATTTTTTTGTCAGGATCTGGACTCTTAAACCTCTTATGAAAATTACTCACATAAAAGCAATACAGATTATAATAAAAAATCTAAAATTAATAAATTAAAATACTAGAAATATTACATTTCATATTGATTTACGCTTTTCTCAAATGCAGAAAATGGCAAACCTTCAAAAAGATCCCAGCGCGTTTTTTTGTTTTTTGTCATGTGTTATGCAAAATACCTAATTACTATGTAGAGGTTCTGACGAAGACGACACAGCACCCTAGTTGTACACAATTAGGGCACATGAGTAACTAAATTAGGGTGCTGTGTCGTCAGACATTTTGAAGGTTGCTAATCCATTCTTTCATTTGTTCGAAAAAATTGTCTGCTTAGCAACGTAAACAACGCCATGAATTTTGTGGAACTCTCAAAATGATAGCGATTCCTACTGATAGTGTATTTCGCAATTACACCTCAGGTTAATTCTACATGTAAAGTATCTTCGAGACGCCAAAAGAACAAAAAACCCATCATACGACGCATAATATTCGCACGCCATTCTGGTACCTAATAAGACCATTCTGATTATGTAATGCAGAATATGTCTGGCCGGTAATAAAGCCCTAAGTCGGGACAATGGCCATAGATCTTGAACAAATGCTGGCCAGCGGACCATGACGGTAATTACACAATATTTTAACAGCAATATGAGGATAGTGCTATTTGTGTCCTTAGAACTTTACGGCGACCAGTAGGCTTAGCACGAGCACCGACTTGTCGACGGAAGAATAGACATGACTATTAAATAAATGATTTACAATAGGATAAGATAGCCATGTTTTTCTATTCATTATCACAGTTAAGCGTTCCAAACGAATCATGATTTTGCAGATATTCGTATATACTTTGTCGCCGTCGAGTAGAAAGTTTTTTTGTCAGTGTGATTTTGACAGTTTCGGAAGAAATATTCTTCTGAAATAGTCTACATTTCTAAGGACCTAGACAAATATCGTTAGAAACGAAAGACTAAATGACAGATTGTAGAAGGATATCTACGGTGCGATAACAAAAATGTAGGAACGAAATGTCGCTTTGTATTGAAAAAGCACTGTCTATTCTTCGTAGAAATACAAAGCGTCATGCTAAGCCCGCTGTTGTCTGCCTGATCTACGTCCGCGAGATCTCAATTGTACCTACTGAGCGAAGCATAATAGGTGGTGTAAATTGTAGTGAGGTTACAAGTCTGTTTCTTTTAGAATGTTGTTGGAGGTATTTTCGGTTTGTTGTCGCAATCGTTTTGTTAGCTCGGATAATCGTTTGTAGGTTATTTATTTGATTAATTAACCCGTATTGCTACTTGTCTCTGAAGTTATAATTACTGAAATATTTGGCTCCAACTTTAATTGTGATTATAAGTATTGTAAGCAAAACGTCACGATTTTCAAGTTAATACAAATTGTAAAAAATGTAGACAGTAAATTAATCGGTCCAGTACAAATAAAAATAGAAAATCATACTCCGATATAATTTATAGTTTTTCAATTGATTGACTCTCACGGTAAGATTTCGCTCTGAGAACCACTATAGGACCACATTACGTTCATAAAAAGTGGTAGTACGTGGTCACTGCAGCAGTCAATTTGATCTGTCACATTACGCACAAAAAACTTGTTGGCAAGCTGTTGAACATGTCTGAACAAAGAACGAAGAACAACGACTAACTTAAATCTTGCCTTATAAAAGAGAAATAAAGGAACATCATGGGAAAATATATCGCATATGTGATTGCATCAAATAACGTGTCATTTTTAAATGAAAGCTTTTTATCAATATATGTTCGGATTGCTTCGCAAAGTTGTGATAGTTTTATGATTCCTTGCGTTTTTGTTGTTTTGATTATGCGTTCGATTCCCCAAATCTAAAAATAAGTGGAAATATAATTTAATAACTACTTATTTGATTTTTAAAACCCTAATTAAAAGCTTAACTTTCGTTGCACAGATGTGAATTAAAAATAAAATCATTGAACTCATGCATCGCTCACATTCTTTACGTCAACCGAGACAAAAAACACTTTGCTGTACAAAATGGAATATTTACACAATAAATTGAATGTAAAAGGCGTAATTTATTTAAAACGGTGGCTAACAAAACGAGTAACTTTGCACAAAGTGAACAGTTTAAATAGCCATCCAATGGAATATAAAGCTAGTAACAGTTTTATTTTCCCAGTTCTTATTCGCACTAATGTAACGTCGCGCTATTTACCGATAAATCTACGTACATTTACAAATGGTCTATTTAAATTCGGTTTACAGAACACCAAACGGGAGTTCGAACCAAACAATCGTTATAGGAACTGTTAGATTTATTTCTGTCGAAAGTACATTACGAAAATAAATGGCCTACTCTCAGTAGAAGTGTCAAAGACTTGGGTTCGGTGCGGGTTGTTGCCTCGGCCGAAATGGGGTCGGATCGGCTTCCCGTAGGTATCCGCCAACACCTTGCTGCCAACCAACTTTCTAAGATCAGTTTTTACAGGTGCAACCTGTTGCCTGGTACCCAAAACCCTGTGGGATTTAGAATTTCTAAGAATAAGACATCTTAGTCAGTCTCTGTTGTGAAACTGACTGATCTGATGCTCCAGTTGTGTGTTCCTTGTAAACGACACAGTTCCACAAAGCGCTTCCCGGTTTCTGGATTTTGCTTTCATGAGCTTCCCGAAATTTTGCAATGCTTCGTCGAGTGAGCTATAATATACACTGGATTGGTAATTAGAAAAATTTTCCGTTACGTCTATTTATGATGTGGTTTTTGACTTACATCGTATAAACAATTGACAGGTTAGGGACATTATGACAGATCCCACGCGGAGATTACCCCCACATTTAAAGACACTACTTAAAGGCGTTAAGCATTGATTAGCGTCTGTATAACCACACAATTTTGACGTTAAAAGTCTCTTACTGTAAGCAACGTAATAAGTGGGTACATTGTTAACTTTTGCCTGACAATTTTGGTAAAGGAACCAAACAATGTATAAAGTACATAGCAATTCGTTGTCATTCATACAGGTAGGTAACCTTTATTTATGTACCTTTTCACTCAAAGTGAACTAATTCACTTGAACCGTGTATTATTGCCGTTACAATGATAGGAAGCAAGCCAATACACACACACTGGCGTGGTGTAGTGGGGCGCAATTTGGGAGAGTGCTATTTGTTCAGCATGCAGTGATCTGTGATAGGGCCTCTGTTCTCGCCCCGCACAGCATCTGTCTGTCTCTCTATTCGCGATAAACCCAAAAACTACTGAACGGATTTTCATAATGGTTTTCACCAACAGAATGATTAATGCGGAAGGTTTAGGTGTAGGTTTAAAAACGGGGACGAAACCGCTGTCAAATTATCTTTTTTTAAGGGTGGGAAATAACTTCTCTCGCTCTGGGTGGAGCAGCAGGGTGTGTCAGACTTTTACTGACTAAAACCCACCCGTGTTCCCTCAGTTGCCTGTGTAGCAGGGGCGACGGTATCTCTTTCGAACAACCCGCATCCCTGGTAGGCATCGGCCCTTGCGGACCCCACCAGTTGTTGCCGACAACTCTGACGCCGCGTTTTTTAGTGGCCCCGCCGCCTGCCACTTTTCGGCCGCAGGGGATAGGGAGAGCGGCCAACGCTTTACCGGCGCCCCTCCTCCCCTGCGGCCCCTTCGCGTCCGCCATCAAACGGTGGCGGCCCCGTCCAGACCACGGAAGGGAACAGAGCTACTCAGAAGTACCGGCTCTCCTCCGCCGCAGCCTATAACCCTCAGCCGCGATGCCTCCCATTCGACATCGCGGCCCGCCTCAGTTGCGGTGCACCTCACCGCAACCTACTTTTTGGCCGCTACGTCGTCGTAGGCTTTGAGGAAAAAGCCCTGACGAGCGGCCCCACCTTGGGGTTCCTCTTCGCTTCACCATGGCTGGGATACCACGGCTACTGAGCCCCCCCCGCAACGAAAATGCGGGAACCCACTGGGGCGGATCATGAGAGTATTAGATTACCAGATTACTAACGTACCTAAATACGTCCATTACTTAATTATAATTCAAACCCACGATGACCTAATTTCAGGCCATCAACGGAAAATAAACTGAAACTTGCCAATAAAACTGGCAGTGATTAATTACATTTTCTCCTAGATTTACGATCTGCATACAAGTTCTTTAAAAAATATCTTGTCTTATAATATGATATGACTTCCTTTGTAAATAAATATGTTTTTGTAACTTTTCTGCTGAATTTTTATTCATCTCGTAAAGTTTGATGAGTAATTTTGATTTATTTTTTACGGTGGCCTAGAACTAGTGCGAAAGATTAATTAATTTCTTCATTATTTTGTCTTTTGTTGGGGTAAAAACATACGAATGTTTAGCTATCCTGTACACCTGTACTACACAGTACAGTCACCAAAATAGAAAAGTAACCAGGGTCGTCGGTTATAGTTAAAATTCAGTAAGAAACCATGGATGTTTTCGTAAGTTTAATTTGACAAATTAACTGTTTGTTTTCTGTATTTAAATGAAATTTTATTCAAAACATCCATTGGTTTCTTATTAAACTTTAATTATATTCGACGAACCTGGTTACTTAGCTCTTTTGGTGACTGTAACTTACATCTTCTGTATTTTCATATTTTTTTGTTGAAATTATTGAATTGTCATCGGTTAAAGTTTAAATGAAATCTGACCGTTTCAAGTGGGTCAAAATCAAATCCAAAAAAGGAGTCGGTTACAAACAAACGTACAATTGAAGCTAATAAAAGCGTGTTAAAAATGGCTTGATGGCACAAATATATGATTGAATGTATGTACGCAGGTGTTGACGCATAATTAGCAAAGTCATCACGGTAGAACTAGCAGACAGGAGGGGTACCTACACAGAAATAAACTTCAGGGTAGTCGATACATTGAAAATTTAGATCCGTCAATCACGTTATCACCTAGCTGATTGGCTTGTTACAACGGCATAACCTATACATTTACAAAAGTTATTTCGCCTTATAAAAAACAACTCTCCGAATCCGACCTACTTCATGAAGGCTCCTGCAGACCGGCGCAACGCGATAACGCGACACAACTCTAGTAGGTCACTATCCATTAAGCTTTCATATAAATTGTACATAAAATCGCGTGGCTCATATCTGAGCCAACCATGAAAATATAAAACAGCTCAACAACCAAATTAACAACAGAGTCACAGTCCACTTCAAAATCATATTAAACACTGAAATGACGTATTTATCCTTTTAACTCTCAAGCGGTGAAGCGACCACACACAGATTCTCGGAACGCTAAATAAAACCAATAAATTGTGATGCGTAAACTCACAGGATATGCGAATTGCGATCCTTCACGAAGAAGGTTGAAACTTATATGAGCTTCTCGTCAGGTTTGTACGACAGTCAGTCAAATGGATAGTGCTTTATTGTCCCGACAGCAAAGATGGTGGTTTCAGGCTTGGGGACAATTCACGAATGCTTTTGGAAGTGTCATCCGTCAAAAACACCTCTAATTTACCAAATTTTAGACAAGTTTTTAACCGACTTCCAAAAAGGAGACGGTATACGTTCGACTGTATGTATTTTGTTTATGTATGTTCATCGATTTCTCCCTCATTTGTGGACCGATCCTCAAAATTATTTTTTTATTTGAAAGAGTAATCAGGATATGATGATGGAATCCCAAGGAAATCGAAGGCAACCCTCAAATGTTACAGGTATTAACAACGTTTTTCATATATTTTCTTAAGCTATTGAGACGTTTGCGTATGGTCATCATCATCTCATGACGCTGAGCTGATGAAGTAAGGTCAACTCTTTGACGGTTAGGTGGTGGTTCGGGCATAACTCCGTCATATATAGACCGATTCCCAAAATTCTTTTTTTTTTTTTTTTTGTTCGAAATGGGTTTATTCCGAAATGGTCCCATTTAAATTTCATAAGGATCTGATATGCGTTTCAGAGACAGACAACGGAACTCTTCAAAAGTGACAGCAAATCAACCGCGACTGCTGCTATAGCATAAACATGCATTGTTTTAACCCCAAAGATGATACAATTTCGAATTGGTGTGGGGTAGATACTATAGCTAAAAAGTGAAAAATTACACTAATTTCGGAAGGCGGTGACAAGAAAATAATAAAATACATATCCAAAGTCGCCGACTTCCGCCGAAATTAAACTTATTTTTCACTTTGTAGTGTTTTTTGGAAGCCGGTTGTTTTTTTTAAATGTTTTTTTAACGTTGACTGTCGCTCAGAGGTTACACTGCGATGGGTTGCGACTTGCGAGTAATACGACTTGAACTTTAAGGAGAATTGGTCTTCTGATCTCCAATAAATTTGAGTTATGTAGAGAGTAAAATTCGCAACTTGGAATTTTGATATTTGTATGGTGAAGATCTTAAAGATTTATTATAAAATCTTTAGTACAAATCATCATTCAAGCAGCAATGTTTGTAATACTAGCAGCTCTCTGCTTCGCACGGTTTTTACGACTTCACAAAACATCGAGATTTCTTTATTAGGTTATGCAAGATTCATATGAATGGATTATAAACATAAGCTTTCCGGAATAAATTCTCTGAATGATGGTAAAATACTGCATCAAATTCCGTTGAGTAGTTTTGAAGAACAATGAGACCACACTTAACTAAAACGAAAAGGAAATTAAATATGTATAGAGTTGACGGACTCTAATAACAATAATTGTTGGTGGAGGTGAATATCATCTCCATAAACGATGATTCTGGAGAATTATTTTCATCCTAAATAATCATGAGATTGATAATGTAGGTATTTAACTAAGCATATTCCAAAAAGATTTAATAAGATCATGCTTAGATGAGGCAGCCGTGATTAGAATTTCTTTCATATATTGATCGTGGACGCCCAAGACAAATGGAAATCACTTACAGAGGGTGGACTGTCTGTCACTGACTGTCCTTATACATTTTTTACTTTTCCATCAGCGCTATCGCTAATGGAAGATCATTTTGACAAGGGCCCTCAGGCTTCTAAAATACGACCTGATTAAGTTTGCTGCGTACAGCTTGCACAATCAAAAAAGTCTATGCATTTCCGCCCCAGATACTAAAATAAATGAATGGCAGAGAAAAATGAGTTGGTACGTAAGAATGGGCGACGATTTGAAGTGATGAAACCGTGCACAGTCACACTTTGGAATCAAGCCACGTGGTGATTTGTTTACAAGGTGACCACTGGCTATTGAGTCATCTAACTACAAGACATTTATTTGGTGTTTTATTTTAACTTCGAATTTTACTGAATGTGTCGTGTCTGTCCTCGTCGTCATCTCTCATATTTCAATTATTTCAGTCTAAAAATGAATGTTAAATACATATATATATATAATATGTAACGGGGGTTTTCCAAAATCTTTTTGTACTTTTCTTGGCTTTTGATGTCATGTAAGTTTTATTAATCTTCCAGTGTTCATCTTACATAATATTATGCACGTGCCGTTTTGCAAATCCATTATAACAGTCTCACAAATCAGTGATGTAATGTCAAATAAATAACTTTTAAGTCATAAACTATAAGATATAGTAAACATAGACTACCACTAAAATTTTATCGCTAAATATCTACTGAGTCACGGAGTTGGTCCTACGGCCGTCATAATAATATGTTTTCTTTTTTAAATTGTATTGTGGATGAAAGCCAGTAAATTATTCCAAAAATATATCGTTCTAAAGATAGTGCGCATTATCGTAAGAGGTGAAATGTTTTCGAGTGGATGCCCTAGTATCCGAGTGGCCTATATAAACACCCAGGTACAGAATAAATAATTACAGGAAAACCCCAATTAAGAAAATTCTTTGAAAACGTTCTACGTTGTCATGATAATATGACAAGTATAACAAATCTAATGATTTGGAATTATACAGTTTCTGACTAGAACTATACGAAAATTATGTTTTGACTATTAGAACTTTAGTTCTTGGCTTAGTATGAAAAATCAAGTAACATTTTCAAACAGACAAAAGTAAAAGTCTTCCTATTACGGTTCTAAAAATACAGTCCTGCAGGCTTAGCATAACGCTTTCTATTTCTACTCTACCGTAAAATAGAAATAGCTTGTCTACATTTCTCGGTTCAAAACTGTCAACTGTTTACACGGAAACGTCATTTTTGTCTACTCTTCCTTTGACAAAAGGCTTCTCTACGGTTCTCGTGCTAAGCCTGCTGTGACAGACGGATGGACAGACGGACAACGAACTCTTAGTAATAAAGTCACGTTGGCAACTGGCATCGTTAATCCACCTTAATCGCTTTCAAAAGCAAATACTCAGCTATGTCCCCACTTCTTGAGACCTTACATGTGTACAGACGCCAGCACAGCAAGCTATCCCAAACTGTCAATTTTTCCCAATTGAACATGAACCTTACTCCTTTGCAATAAAGTTGAAAACTATCAAATATATTTTACAGATTGGGGTAGCTTGATGTGCTGGCGTCTGTACATAACGCTCGATCACGGTTAAGCAGATACAGAAACAGGATATACGCTGTTACAATTAGTACGAAAGCCAAAGCACTAATTGGAAACACGTTTTGGTTAGATACGGCGGGCTAAGATTTTATTAAATGTAATTAGTAGTGTTGGTCTACTGCCACGTCACTGGTATCACGACAACACCTCTAGTAGTATCAGTTTAAAGACAGACTACGATAATAGTCTTTACATTTTGTTCTCTCTTTTTACCCGACTACGCGACAGCAAGGACAGGGTTATGTGTTTCCTGATAGATTAACGAGTCTCAGTAATCTGTCGTGAGACTGAGTGATATCCTTCACACACACACACATTTTAAATACCTATTGTTTGTCTTTATATTTGTTTCCATTGACATATATTGTTTGTTTCACATTTTACATCACTCATAGTTTTTTAAGGAATTTTCATGCAGTGTCCATTTTTGTGTTATCAGCAGGTAGTTGTATGTAGGAAGTTATTTATTAGTATATTTTGTCTCCACACAATGGGTGCCTGAAAATGGATGCCGCCGTCGAGGCTGGCCCAGAAAGAGATGGCGAGATGACTCATAATGCGACGGTTGGTTCAAGGTGGCGCGGGAACAGAGTTCTTGGAAGGATTTGGGATTTTTGTTCAGCTTTGGGACAGTATAGAATCATCCTAAATAATCGTGAGATTGATAATGTAGGTATTTAACTAAGCATATTCCAAAAAGATTTAATAAGATCATGCTTAGATGAGGCAGCCGTGATTAGAATTTCTTTCATATATTGATCGTGGACGCCCAAGACAAATGGAAATCACTTACAGAGGGGGGACTGTCTGTCACTGACTGTCCTTATACATTTTTTACTTTTCCATCAGCGCTATCGCTAATGGAAGGTCATTTTGACAAGGGCCCTCAGGCCCACACAAATGTAAAAAGAAATATGGACAAGATGTTGTCACGAAAATGTAAATATGTAACTTCAAAATTATTTATAGGACAATAATGGAAACATAAAAGGCAAATACATTGTGTCAAAAAAACCTGGCTTGTTTGAAACTTTGAAATTAACATTGAACAAAAAAGAAAATCCCATACAAACAAAGCTAGAAAAGGGTTTTCGCTGGATATTTTGCCCATACATCGAAACGTCAAAGTTCTTGAGTTTAGAAACACAAAATGTACTCTTATGGTCGGTCTCCGTGCTAGAGATCCCATAATCATGGAAGACATAGAGTTTAAGAAGCGAAACAAAACTAATGAGATTGTGCTTTCAACAAATTTTGCAAAGAAAATTTTATAATGCCCTGAGTATAAAGACTTTTTAGGTGTTTTGAAGAAGTTTTTTTTAGGTGTCCGTCTGTTATTCAGATGTCAATATATATGCTGAAATAAATCATTAATTAAATTCATTAAACGTAAGTTGTGCCTGAAAGCCTTTTATACCGTTAAAGATTATATTGAGGACAAAAAAGTTTGGGATTAACCTGCTCCAATTTTGTATATTGAATGTTGTTTTTTGTTTTTTGCTACCCTCTACACTCCTACACTCTTTGACATTTGATTATTATTTACTATGCACTTTGACATGAATATTTATTTTAAATGCGAGATTTATTAACATTGTGTAATTATTTATCTGTCATTTTCGATTTACTTTGACAAGGTTCCATCCCATTCTCATCGCGCGCGGATTATACACCACATTTCGCCAGTTATGTTATTTCCATACAATTTGGGGGCGAGCCTATTGCCATCAACCGGCCACACATCCAGACTCTGGACTGCTTCTACGCAATTCCAGATGGAACATCCCAATAACACTGCCCGAACTGGGCATCGAACCTAGAACCTAATCTTCAGCAGTAGCATTTGTTTTTAGATTTATCTAAATAACGGAAAATCCTACGTAACCTTATTCTGACCGTAATAGAAGGACCTGTGACAGAATTCTTCTCTAAGTTGTTTTTGTGGTGATGCATCACCGGTCACCATGAACATTCATTTTTCTCTAGTTAACTCTACTGCTAATTGCTGCTATTAAGAAATTATAAGGCTTGATAATTTATAATGAAAGTCGGTTAACGACCTCCTATTCTATTAGTGGAGCTAGTGCCACTTGTCAAACATACAAGCACTTGAAATCGGCAGCTACGATTACCAATAAAAAATTGAATGGAAACCAAGAAGAACAGTTTTTATTCCCCTCATTCTTACATAATATATTATAAATTGAATTCCTTTTTCGTGTCTGTCTAGGTGACCGCGTTGTTCTTCTACACAATGCATCAGGTTTTGTGCGTTTTTCAAAATCTTTCTAAAAATTGATTTCGGAATGCTTATGTGCTTATTACATGAATATTTAATAAAGATATATTCATGTTTTGTTTTGTCAAGTCGTCAAATCCGTGTTAAGCAAGGGTGGGTCGAAGGGTCAAAGTATTACAATAAAGCTTAAAATCCTATAAAATCACGCACACTATAAACAATTCGCGACGCTCACATGCAAAGACAAACATACAAACAGGCCGAGCTTGTCAAGATAATTTGATCACAACGTGCGGCTGTTGCGAGGGTACAGTTCTTAACTGCAGCTCAAAATAGCCCACAGCTACATTTCGAAGCGATGGGATATCCTGACAAATTATTTTTATATATCCCAGTTTGTCTCTATATCCGTTAAGGCATGTCCCTATTTCAAATTTTTAGTTGTAGGGGACTATTTTGGTTCGATATGGTATTTGTGTATTAAAGTGGTGTGAATTGTTTGCATGTTGGGGTCGTCGATGGTAAAGAAATTGGAATAGATGTTATGGTGAGTTACTTGTTAGAAACACATGAAATAGTTTTTTAAAGGTTCTTCATAATTCTGGAATCTATTGGTTGTGGTAAAAACTCTACCTAACATATATGATGAAAGGAGGAGAGATTCCCAGAAGACCCTGGAGTGTAAATGTGGTGCTGTCCCACAAATAATGGGGCACTTAATATCTTGTCCAGCGCGTCCTTTTGTCTACATGCTACAGGAGTTGATGGACTCTGCTGAAATCGCCAAATTCTAGGGTGAATGTATTTAGATTGCTATCGAAACGATAAGAAGATGAATGGCAAAAAACTAAACCACAATCTGATGAGCCTGCGGATACTAGTAAAGATGCCGTTGCTCAGAGCGCAAATGCTTAGGATAAGTTGAAGATAATATTATGAAGATGAATTTGATTGGGGCCACGGTGGCGGCTCATAGAGTGATGATGAACAATAACGATAGGATATGCCCGTAGTATATAATATAGTTATAATAAAATAAAATAAAAAAAACATGTTATAGATGAATGTTAGGTTCTGTGACAATCTCTTATTCTCGGTTCCTACAGACTAAAAGGGATCGTTTTGCTTACCAATTATTATTGTCAAAGTGGGCAAATAAATTTTTTCGTAAGCTAATTTTACCTGTCCCACCTTTAAAATTAAAGAGACCTAATCCGAAACTAGCTGGGAGCAAAATTGGTCTCTATAGTTCAGAATTATAGAGACCGATTTTGCTTCCGGCAAATTTCGCATTAGATCTCTTTAATTTTAAAGGTGCACTGTGATAGATACTTTCAAATAGGTAGGGTCTACTGTGCGAAGGTATTATTAGGTCTTTGCTTCATTATTTGTAAAGATACAAAAGTATTAATTTATATTTATTTTACATACATATTTATTTATTTTATTTTAACCAACAACTGTCCGTAAATTATAGGAATAGGCCAATAAGGAAGCTTACTAGGTTTTAAACCAACGTTCTAGTGTTGAAGGCAATCCAAACATTTTGAAATTCACTTTTGGTATAACCAGCGGTATTTTCAAAAGAAGGCGGGCCATAAAAGAAATATTACAACAAGTACGTTTAAAAATGTGCTTTTTCACAACGGTAGTCGGGTCACACACAGATAACCAAATGGTTACTATGATCCCGCCCACGATGGTACGTGTCTTGATTCGAACTTGAGGCACAAAAACAACTGGCATTTAAGTAAGATTTTCTCGTTGTGAGTGAAGAAAATAGAAAAAAAAAGTTGAAAGAGAAAAGAGAATATTGTATGTGTCATTATCCTCAATTAAAAAACGTTAGAAATAACACGTGCGTAGGATTTCGGACTAGCGAATTATGGAAAACATTTTAACAGTAAAACAAATTATATTTTGTTGAAGAAATAATTTAGTAAAATGAGTCCAGTGAATGAGCTGGACTGAGCGGCTTGTGTCGGAGTAATAATAACCGCCCGGGTCGATCGATCAGGTTAAGCTACTGTGGATGGGTGACCATCTTTATACCAAGACCCCTCCGTGCCTCGGAAAGCACGTTAAGCCGGTGGTCCCGGCTGTTATTCGTGGATCTTTGACAGTCGTAACGGGTCGTCAGAAGCCCGAAAGTCTGACAATCAGTCTTACTAAGGGTTATCGTTTTCCCTTCAACTGTGTTGTAGAGTTCAGATAGGCAGTCACCCCATGTATAATTACTGGTATTCAGCTGCATCCGGTCATACTATAGGCTGACCCCAATATAGTTGGAAAGAGGCTAGGCAGATGATGATGAGTTGAGTGAGTGAGCAATGATCGTTTGAGACCTCAATATTGGGGTCGTTTTTAAACATTCAGAGACTCTATTATCAACTTTTATAACATAAATAAATTGTGTTTTTCTCGACTTAGTTGCCGCGACGTATCTAATGAATAAGGCTAATAGAATAGAAAAGAATATTTATTTATTGGAGTAACCAAGACTCAACAAGATTGTTAGTAAAAGTTATGATTCTGTTAGTAAACACAGACTATACACAAAACAAGGAAAAAAATACAAGAAATAACGGTTGGTCACCGTTGTGCCATCCCATTAGAGACGGCACAACGATCCCTCGCGTCCGATCCTGATCCAGGTCATGGGACGAAGCGAGAGTGCATGGGTAGCCGTCACCTCCTTCTGTGAAGCAGTGATACTCGGGAGAGGCAGTGTATGCGCCCTCACGGCCCTAGCAGCTGCAGGAGATGTCCTAAGCGTCGGGAATCCCAGGGTGATTCCCGGCCACTGTAGGCGCGGGTTTGCGGACGGCGAATAACGGGTAGCTCACTGTCAAGTAAGGACCAAGCCCGCGTCTACGGCGCGTTGTGTTCCAAGTGCGCCTCAAAGAGATGTCAGCACCAATTGGTGGGGTCCGCAAGGGCCGATGCCTGCCAGGGGTGCGGATTGTTCGAAAGAGATATCTTGGCCCCTAGCACACAGGCAACTGAAGGAACACGGGTGGGTTTTAGTCAGTAAAAGTCCCCCTGCACGCCCTGCTGCTCCACTCAGAGCTGGAGAAGTTATTTGATGATTTATTACCAAAAAAAGAAAGAAAAAAAAGGTCACCACGCGGCGCAACCGCGCCACCCGCGCGTCCTGCGTCGTATTGTGCTCATTGATATTAATTAGGCAGTAGGTACAGTCGCCAGCAGGTCAAGCTATCCCAAACTGTCAAATTTACCCGTTATTTCACAGATTGGGGTAGCTTGATGTGCTACCCTCTGTACCTAACCGCACCGCGGAGGTATTGTAATTAACTGGTGATAACATTTTCCATCACACTTGCAAAACTTATTTGGGAAAAAATATGACATGGTGTTAAAAATATTGGAAGCGATTCAGTAACTTATTCTGAACCAACTCTAATCAGGTTTCGCAAATACTACAAATTATGTTGTATTTACGCACACCTTCACGGATATCTGAACCGTTTTATGACTTATAATGTAAAATTAGTCAAAGTCAAAGTCAAAAATCTTTATTGTGAGACAGTGGTTAAAGAGTTGTTATTGCATAGCAAGTCGTGTAATTCTATTATTGAAAAAAATTAGTCGAATTTTATTAATTAGGTCGTAAATGATTATTCTAGTTTTTTGTGTAATAAATAAACAAGAGCTTACGGAAAGTGCAAAATCCTACCTCCTACTAATATTATAAATCTGAAAGTTTGTATGTTTGGGTCATTGTTACTAGACGCAAAAAATGCTGAACGGATTTGGATGAAATTTTGCACACAGATAGTTTGTAACCTGGTATCACAAATATAGGGTACTTTTTATGTCGGTAAGCAGTACGATCCCAAGGGGTAATTTTGAACCTCCACGCGGACGAAGCCTGGCAAAAGTTAGTGTGTGCGTGTTGTGTGTGTCCTATTTTCCAGGAAGAAAAGATCGCGCGAATCGTATGTGAAAGGGCGTGCGCGTGCGTGCGTGTGTTTGTGTGCACGTGCACGCTATGAATATCAAATCTGCATCATTTTGAAGGAGAATAGACTAATCAATCGCTTCGTAATTATGTTCGGAAAAGTCTGCTTAGCACTTACAGAGAACGCAATGAATATTGTTGAACTGTCATAATGATAGCCATTCCTATAGGTACTTACTGGTACCTTAAGTACGTAATTTACCTTTCTGGTCCATGAGCCCAGGCATTTCAATTTGTATGTTAACACATTCTAATGCTGCGGCCACACTATGCTCAACGTCAATGCCCAACATCGCGTTAAATAACGCGGTAAAGTTTCCGATAGTTAACGCTATAAATTCAGTGGTCACACTAAGGTCAATGTCAATGCCCAACATCGCGATAAACACCACGGTAAAGAATCGGCTAATATGCTCACGGTGGACAATGACAAACGTTAGTGTGGCCGCTTTAACGCAATAATTCTCACGTTTTTTAACGTCAAGTGGCAATGTGATTCATGCCGTTGTAAAATTTTCGCGATAAGTTGTGGCTACCTCTGCGGTTAACGTCCAACATCGCGATAATCAACGGCGTTTCTCGTAGGTGTAGCCGCACCATAAGAGAATGCAGCGTGCATGTGTACACAATATTTGCACAGATTGCAGATGAGTGTATTTTGGTGGAGGCGTAAAAAATTCGAATATTATGATTCACAAACACTTGGTCTGTTGTGACAACGCCATTACAAAATTGTATTTATGTTCTGATGTAAGATTTATTTATTTTCTGAATAACGTCCAACATTGCCAACTAGACTTTTTAATCCGTGAAATTATATAAGACGGCTAGCTTTTTTTTTTTTTTTTTTTTGGGTGGGAAATCATCAAATAACTTCTCCCGCTCTGGGTGGAGCAGGAGGGCGTGTCAGACTTTTACTGACTAAAACCCACCCGTGTTCCTTCAGTAGCCCTTAAGCCAGGGGCTGTGGTGTCTCTTTCGAACAAACCCGCACCCCTGGCAGGCATCGACCCTTGCGGGTCCCATCACTTTTTGTGCTGACATCTCTTTGAAGCGCGCGTGGAACACAACGCGCCGTCGACTTGGGCTTGGTCCTTACCGGACAGCGAGCTACCCATTACTCGCCGTCCGCAAGCCCATGCCTACGGTGGCCGGAAATCGGCCTGGGATTCCCGACGCCCAGGGCGTCTCCGTATCCTGCGGCGGCTGGGGTCGCGAGGGCGCATATGCTGCCTCTCCCTCACGTGCGCCGCCTCCCTCTTCGCGAGCATCACTGCTTCGCTGAAGGTGGTGACGGCTCCCCATGCCCTCTCGCTCCGTACCATGGCCTGGACCAGGGCAAGACGCGAGAGATCGCCGCCGCCGATCGCCTCCACGAGGACACGGCGGTGCTCCGCCCAAGCAGGGCAGACTGCCACCGTGTGCTCCACCGTGTCCTCAGGGCGATCTTCGCAGTGGAAACACCCGGGCGTTTCCTCCCGCCCTATCCGAAACAGGAACCTCCCGAAACAACCGTGTCCGGTGAGGACCTGCGTCAGGCGGAAGGTGAGGACGCCATGCCGCCTCTCAAACCACTCATAAGACCGCTAGCTTAGAATTAAAGATTACTTGATGCTTTTTGTTGTATCTATTGCTTGTTTCATGAGTTCAAACTTAGAAATCCGTCAATAACCCGGTTTTTAAGACATATAATGACGCTCTGTTTCCCCGAAGCATTAAGTCATTTTAGTTTTTATATCATTCAACTTTTTTCTTCCAATAAGGTTGATTACAACCGAACAAAGGGAGTTTGTATTAAAGATTGCTACGAGTAAATCTATTAAAAAGCTATACGGTAGGTAATCGGGCTTCACCTTGACCGAGTATTTTGGTAACGATGCTGCTGTTGTTCATTTCGTTTTACGCGGACGTTCGCAAAATATTCCGTGTCTACAGAGTGTATAAGAAATGTGGGGTGATGCATACATTTGAATTGAAGGGTTACAGACCACAAAACTGAACAACTTTTACCATGGGGCCAACATCGTTAACACGAAAAAATAATTAGTTGTTCCGATTCTTTCATACATTTGGGTCGAGTTGGTATTGAAGTTTGTATGAAAATGAAAACCTCTAATAGTCACCACTTCTGGTTTAAAGATCACAGTTCTTAGTTTGATCAGATTCAGTGTAAACGAAAAAGACTACGCCTACAGTTTTAGGTACCTACTGCACTCATATCTACAGATTTCCAATCACACGTCAACGCAAACACAACGGTAATAGACACGCGTTTCGAGATGCCATACAAAAGCGGATGAATTTGTTTTTTTAATTCATTAAACGTAACAAACGAAAAGCGCAATTCGAAAACACAAAAGAATATAATATGTAAACGCAACAATTGATCAACAAGAACAAGTTTACAACTACAAGACAATGCACCGCATGCACATTTTACATTTCAAAATGTAAACATTATCACTCATTCTGTCTTCATACGTAGATAAGTTCTATGCTCTTACGCATGCATTATCTTAAATATATTGCGTACTTTCGTTTACTAGACACAGCTACAACTATTCCTGTTATTAGCCGCTTTACTCGATGTAATTAAAAGGAAAGATTTCTGTAATAAAACACTGTCAACGTGAACTATTTTGCTTGCCCCATTTTGTAAATCTCAACCTTGTTCATTTGTTACAGGATTCAAAATTTGTTAAAGGTTTGTAATTTTATTCCTAGACTAGCTGTGCCCGTGATTCCGTCCGTGTGGTAGTCGGAAAACGGTGATCGGAAGCTATAAAAAGGTGTTTGGTGTTCCTGTTGCTCAACAGGGAATCAATATTGGTAAGGGGCTCAATTCTGTTTGGTTATAATGATTCCCCGCGGAATCTACCTACGTTCAAACTACGTCGATAACGTATCTTTTAGAAACCAATGTAACGGTAAGGAATCTAAATGTCATATTCTGTATATTCCAATAGATACAATTTGTCGATATTATTAATACAATATGAGCAGAAATCGTATGTGATTTACGTGGTTACGAGTAAGGAATCGTTAAGTGGTCATAGTGAATTCAGGCCCAGGTTGAGTTCAAACGACTCGCACCGGGCTGGCCGGAGTTAGAGCTCGGTGGCAAGCCAACAGGTGAGGCATCGTCCAAAGCGTGACTCGCCGTTTATTTTTGATAAGACCAATCAGAGGCTCACTTCGCTTAATTTCCTGGTTGGCCAATATTGTTGCTGACTTGCTGGAAGCAGCTGCATGCACAATTTAAACAATATATGGTCAGCCGGGATATTCAAAGTTTTCAAATCGCACGTGCGCATCCGGTTTGTCAGAACTATAGAAAAAAAACATGATTCTTAAATAATAATTTTATTCTTTACCAATTCTTTAAAAGTTATGGATTTTGAGATTGATTGCTGCTGAAATTGGACCTTATTTGCTTTGATTTTGTGGGGGTGACTAGTTGTCCATTCAACCAGACATACAGCTTTTTCCAATCAGCTCGGACACAGGCCTCCTCAGTGCGGGTTGGTAAATGTCACATGTTTTCGAATTTTTGGTTCTATGATATGTTGGTTTCCGTCCGATGTTTTCCTTCACAGCTAAGCGTCTGTGGGAGTTCGAACCAGTGGTAACCTACGTGGCCTACATTGCCCAGCTTCTTTTGTAACAATTTTACTATTTTTCATTTGTACAAAAATTGGTATAACATTTTGTTTGTTGATCATTCACACGTATTTTCTCAATTTTAAACCAAGTACTGAAATTAGTGGTTAAATATTTTCCACTATTTTCATTTATTCAGGGTAAAATTTGAACCAGTGCGCAAACTGTAACCATGAATTCAGCGTATCACTCTAGACCCCAGCATACCATTCTAGATAGAAAATTGCATTACCTACGTGGTCAAAATGTATGGAACATGGATATTTTTTGTATAACTGACGAAAAATTAAATGCTAGCGGGTCTAGAATTATGCTGAATTCATGGTTACAGTTTGCGCACTGGTTAAAATTTTATCCTGTTTATTGTTTTGTGTGGCCCTAAGACTTGCCCTCAGTTATGTTTTCAGTTCGCCTGTGCAAATGGCCCTATTACCCGCCTTACTGGCCGTTTAATATTTTTACCACGGCATCTGGCACGATCGTTTAGTTTGATACGAGGAAATAAGAACGACTCTGACCATGATGAGTAGATGAACACATATACTGAATGTTTGCAATACTGTGTTCTGAGAATGTAAGTACTATGTGATCGTGCAGTAATTAATGAATCCTAGCGGCACTACATCTAAGGCTTGGATGACGCTGGGTAAAGTGACTTTCCCTGCAGGTGCATTTGAAGCTTTACGCGCCTGTTTTGTTTTCCAATCAATCGACCCGTTTTCTAATAGTTACCAGGCTTATCTTGTCTATCGGTGGAGTTCCAAAGCGTTTAATGCTTAGTTCCTATTAAATCAAATCTTTTTATTTGTTTAACATAGATAGTGTATACCTATAGTTCTTAAATTAAAGTCAAAGGTCGCTATGTTATGCCAAGAGACGTACAAATATGGTTGCAAGTGAAATAAAATAATGACCATTGCGAGAGGTAAACATAAATTATTTGGCCAAAATCAGCAATCGGCAACATGCAGCTCGCGAGCCACATGCGGCTCTTTGGATGTGACGCTGCGGCTCATTAGTTCCATACGCAAATATTATTTAGTTTCCCTTCACCTGGCGAGCTATCAAATAAAAAAAATTGCGAGTTTTGCAAATGGCGTAGATTAGGCCACGCCCCTTTTCGGTTACCTTGCGTTTAAACCCCGATTTCACGCAATTTTACTATGAAAACAAATAATAACTGTGACTTGTTTCGTAATCTGTAAAATATTTTCAATTTTTGTGGCTCTTTAAAAACTTAAAAATTTTGTAAATTGTAATTTTTGACCCAAAAGGTTGCCACCCCTGACCTAGACAGTTCTAATCACTTAGCAGTACAGATTCTGGATGTATGCCTGGTTACTGGCAATAAACTCGCCCCCCATTACATGGGATGTAAGCTATAACAGGGCCCCAATTCTGTTTCGTTATAATGATTCCCCGCGGAATTTTACAACATCAATATCGTTTTTTTTTTAAACAATGTATCGGTAAGGAATCGAAATGTCATATTCTATATGTTCCAAGACAATTTGTCGACATTTTTAAAGCGATATTTGCAGTATTCGTGTGCGATTGACGTGAGTAAGGAATCGTTAAGTGGTCATAGTGAATTCACGCACTGACGAAATGTTGGTGGCTTTACAATGTCGAGATAGCAATACGACGGTAAATGAAAATACAGGGAATACTAGTCATAATCATCAGCCTTCAGCAGTCCAAGGCTGCACATAGGCCTAATTGCACGCCATTCAGCTCGATTCTTAGCAACTATCTACCAGCCCCCCTGCGAAGGACCTAGCCTGATTGCGACTACGTTTACGTTTGCCGTTTCGCGATCTGCACTCAAGAACACGTCTACCCCAACGGTTAATAGCTTTACGGCTAATACGATCGGCCCATTGCCACTTCAGCTTGCTTATTCTGTGAGCTATGTCAACAACTTTGGTTCTCTGCCGGATCACCTCATTCCGGATTCTATCCCTTAGAGAGACTCCAAGCATTGCTCATTCCATAGCTCGCTGAGCGACCTTAAATTTATGAATCACGAGAGTATTTTGAAGTTATTAAATATGTCATTATACTGCATCGACCAATTAGATACATTTAATTGTTTTTTTTTTTTTTGTATGCAGGCTAAGAACGACGAGATTTTATAATTGTTGTATCGTCGTCTCCATATTGAAGTCATATTGTAGCCTTTACATACATAATGGGGAAAATTCCCGTAGATATTTTAAATTCGCATAATTATGACTGTGTTTTCATAGTGGAAATGTGTTGCTGAGAGATTACTGTGTTAATCAGTAAACTGACATGTTATTGTATACACATACATTTTTCCCGTGTAATTAAGTACACCTCTAAATACCGAACCGTGGAATAATTATGAAGATCCTAAGACTACCTCATCATCATCATTATCATCATTTCAGCCGAAAGTCGTCAACTGCTGGACATAGGCCTCCCCCAAGCTCCGCCACTTAGACCGGTTCTATGCTTCCCGCATCTAACGGATTCCTGAAGCCTTGAGGTCATCAATCCACCTTATGGGAGGCCTTCCAACTCTACGTCTTCCGGTACGCGATCGCCACTCCAGAACCTTTCAGCCCCATTGCCTTTTCCCGTATGTTCTGCCAGCAATGTGCCCTGTTCACCGTAACTTAAATTTGGAATACCTAACCATGAAATAACATAAATTCGTTCTAGGGATAAAGAGAAATGAATATGCTTTTTTCGCAGAACTAAACTATGCTTATATTTTTCCCAGCTTGTATTTGGACCAAAATACATGCCAAAATGACTGTCCCAGTTAGTAAACAAACATGTCTTGGCAACAGGGTTCAGTCGGCCGGTCAATCGCTCCAACAATATTATATTAACAATATTGTGTCGAGAAGCCCGAACTAAATTATATTTAGTAACAAGTCTGTCCGTAGTTTCACTTGCATTCTTCTATCATAATTATCTGCCTTTGGTTTTTGAGTCCAACGGGGTAATTGCTGGACACATTTTTCATCACTATTATCCGTCTAACCTTTTTCCAACTCTGTTGCGGGTTTTCCAACTAGGTTGGGAAATCATCAAATAACTTCTCCCGCTCTTGCGGACCCCATCAGTTGTTGCTGACAACACCGATGGCGTGCGTGGAACACAACGCGCCGTCGAACTGGTTTTTTTTTTGAAGCCCCGCCGCCTGCCGCTTTTCGGTCGCAGGGGATAGAGAGAGCGGCCAACGCTATACCGATACTCCTCCTCCCCTGCGGCCCTATCGCGTCCGCCATCAAACGGTGGCGGCCCCGTCTAGGCCACGGAAGGGAAGAGCGCTACTCAGAAGAACCGGCACTCCTCGTCCGCCGCAGCCTGTAACCCTCAGCCGCGATGCTTCCCATTCGACATCGCGGCCCGCCCCACCTTGCGGTGCACCTCAATGCAACCTACTTTTTGGCCGCTACGTCGTCGGCTTTAAGGCAAGAGCCCTGACGAGCGCCCCACCTTGGGGTTCCTCTTCGCTTCACCGTGGGTGGGAGACCACCGCTACTGAGCCCCCTCGCAACGACACACACTTAACCCACTGGGGGACGCAATTAGGGTGCAAGAGTTAATTTGTTTAATTTATAAAGAAGTATGGAAGAAAGACAAATGTTTAACTAAAAATAAATTGGGCATAATAGTGATGGCGATGATAGTTGTTGAGTCCAGGTTTATCACTAATATCTCACAATAAAGTGTTAGGTACGAAAGTAAATATATCTACTATATTTCGGTATTGAGGTACACACGGCTACACATCAAGCTGTAAGTACATTTCTAGTTTACGCTGATCTCCCACAGTACTTCACTGTACGGAAATCCTATAAAATGCGAGATCAGTTTATACTGCTAATGTCTACACATTTCCAGTATAAAACACAACTCAACACAAAACCAGGAGATGCACAAGATACACGGCTACCCGTGTATCTTGTGCATCTCCTGTGAAGTCCAATTCGAGTAGCTAATGAAACTGGGAGTTACGAATACGGACTTTGTTTTGACTACTTAGTTATTTGAATTGGCTAAAATTGCTGCCTACAGACTGAAAGAACAAATATAATAATTGTTTGAAGCATCTTTCACAAGCTACTTACTGTTGTTACTGCTCATAACATACAACCACAACAATAATTGTGTAAACTAGTCAGTATAAATATTTCATATCGTCGGAATTGAGTAAGAACAGTAATACGCTCAAGATCCAACGAAAGATACGGCTCGTAAATTCCACGGGTCGTTGCAAAAAACAGGAACCCGTAGGTATGTAGCAGCCGTAATAAAATAATAATTTAATGTACGCGAACTTGACACAGATCGGAGCCAATTTTTTAACGTAACAATGTGCGAAAGAAATAATGAGAGGAAACGACGATCGTATTTTGTTTATTAACCTTAAAATTGACGGTATTGAGTAATTAATCAGTCTTGTGTTATGTTAAAGTTTGGGGCTTATGATAATAAAAGCAAAGGATGGTAGATGTCAAATATGTTTATAACTGGGAAAAGACTGAGCATATTCCATAACACAAAAACAAATAACAATCAAGAATGTCAGACTAAACCCGCCGAAAAGCTTCAATTAGGCTGAACAGCATCTGGTCTAACTATTCCAGCGTCTCTGCCATTATGAAGATGTCATAGGTAAAGCAAAGGGCTAAGATGTACTCGTCGTTCACGTTGATACCCTGTCCAGTCCAGTCCACAGTCATATAGACGTCTTCCAACGCATTGGTGGACAGTTTCGGACATATCACACCCCATTGCCTCACCCCTCTGACCTGGATCTGGACAGTCATCGTGGTAGCGTCATACAAACATCTCATCAATTCGACGTAGCGCCACGCGCCAGTCCATCCGACATCGTTGCAGTGAGGCCAGACTGCGCACATTACGATATTATCGAAAGCTTTCTCGTAGTCCAAAAATCTCATACACAGCGGCTGATTGTACTCTTCGGTCTTCTGTACAATTATCCGAACGGTATGGATGTGGTCCACGGTACTGAAGCGTTTTCGAAAACCGGTGTTCTATGGCTGGAATACGTCAAGTCTCCTGGCGAGACAGTTCGTGGACGATCGTCTAAAAGTACTTGTATATTTGGCTCAGAAGTAACATCGGCCCATAGTTCTTCAGCAAGGCCTAATCACCTATTACCCGGACCTTTGCTCCTCACTTCGGGCGTTGTACTCTCTTCGATGACGGAGTTAAAGACACTTGCTAGCTCTCTCAGGACTAGAGCCTCAACCCCTTTAAGGAGCTCTGTTGTTGTTCTTTAGCTGCTCTAGAGCCGAGTTTAGTTTCACAAAATCAAATCAAATCAAATAGTCATGTAAATTGTAGATGTGCTTAATCAGGTGACTTTTATGTTGACAAACGCGATCTTTCTGCCTTTGTTTACGGAAACAACAAATCGTACCGGACACTAAGCTAGGTTTCTGCTATCCACTATATCACTAGTTAAAATGTGCTTTTATATAGGTACAGATAGTTGTAAAAGTAAGTCTTCGTCATTTGCCCAACCAATTCCCAACTATGTTTGTGTCAGCTTCCGGTCTTGCTAGATGCAGCTGCATACCCTTATTTTACATGAAGTGCCCTCAAAAACCCAGTTATAGGGTATCACTGGTTGGGCATCACATTTGTTAGGTTTATTGTTATTTCTGTTTACTTTTGATATACTGCTGTGAGTTTGACCTTAAAAAATGACAAGTAGGATTCCTATAAACATAATTGGCGATTTTCAAAAGCGATTTCGTCCTTAACCATCGATTTAAACGTTGAAATAATGTGAAACAATCTAAACAACCATAGTTTATGTTCGGAGATACTTTATGCACATTATCGTAAAGGGTGGCATGGACATCGACGGCCAACCTGAGCTAGCATTGAAATTATTCGTCGGTTATTTTTAAAAAATTCTGTTCCACACATTTTTTTACCTCGTAGGTATTGCACGTGTCTATGAAACAGCTTTTTTTTTAATATTCGACGAAAAGTTTCTACGCTAGGGGGTTTAGAACCAATCATTTGCTGAATGCATGCCGCAAGTTGCAGTACCTGCAAGTTTAGGTGCTACATTATTTTCAATTATTTGCAGAAGTTAAAGGAAAGTATGTCATCTGGTAAGAGCTGCACCTACCGATGTCATCGCCATCCAGAGTCCGACTATAAACATGTTTTATGAATATTATTTATTTCTTTTTACGATCAATTCGGTCACCTTATTGTGATAGATATCGCTCTTGATCCGTACACATGATATGTATTTGCATTAGGTACTTATTTGATCCTTGTCTTTATTCTACCAGGTAATTGCTCTTTGCAAGTGATTTTTATCTAGTTAGTACAGCCACTAGACTGCCTCGTTGGTCTAGGGGTCGATTGCGCATCGACGTGAACCGCAGAGGCAGGCCGGCCATCAGCCGCGGATCGCGGAAGTCGCATCGATCCTGTGATCCCCGGTGCAAGTACCTATGGGACGGAAGCCCGCGGTGGTTTTAGTAAATAAGAGTGTTACCCTCCCCAGGGCGGAGGACATCCATGAGGATTTCCAATATCAAAGAAAAAAAAAAGGCTCGCTAGCTTTATCTACTCTGAGCATGAGGTCCTATTAGGGTTTTCCTTCTGGAATTTCTTCGTAGCAGCCCGAAGTCTGGATTTTTACCCGGCTGATGGCAATAGGTCCCCCCTATCACATGAAACTTAAAAATAACTGGCATTGGGTATAGGTTAGTACATATTTTTTATTTTGAACACGTAGGTATTGCACTTTGCTATGAAACAGCAGATTTTTTTTTTTGGATAAACGACGAAATATTTCTTCGCTGGGGGTCTAGAATGATAAGCTGAAATCATGGTTACAGTTTTCGCACTGGATAAAAACTTATCCTGTATTTGAGTAATGAACCAAAAGTATATTATGACATTGTTTAAATGATAAGAAGAATGTAAATACAAGTTAGTAACGCTGAAACATACCCATGCCGGCCGTAGTGTTGCAACCACGAGTACGTTTATTTATAAAAAGTAAACCGCTGGCGTTGTCATAGTTCGTCTACTGGCAAGAAAGTAGAGTTCACGATCCATTCCTAAATAGAATCAATAAAAACAGACCTGCACCCTAATTGCGTAACTCACGATTCATCATAATCTGTATGGTTTTGAAACGGATTGTTAAACCATTGCTTCATATGTTCGAAAAATGTGTCTGTTCGACAACATAAATAACGCAATGAATATTGTTTAACTGTGAAGACGAAACCAATTATGATCAATCGTAAGTTACGCAATTAGGGTGCTGGTTATAAATAATGCACATATGTTTTTATCTATCTTGTTCCTAGTCACTATTTAGAGTAAACACAGCGAACTATTCTAAGCTTTATTGACTAAAAATAGTACAAAGTTCTTTAGCACTTGATCTGTGTGATTTTTTATGCATATGTGTCTAGTGTATCGTCTACTATTAGTTTTGAGACTGTTATCCATTTACCTAATAATTAGGAGCTTATTTTTAACTTTTAGCTTATTGTTACAAGAAATATCTCAAGATTTACTTCTATTTCATTGACCGAAAACAGATTATAATCAAAACGATATTTTGCGTGTAAGTATTTGCAGTTACTATAAGTTCCAGTGAGCGTTCCAATCAGTGTGTACTTTAGAAATTCACTGCTTCTCATACTGATATTGATTTATTACACCGCACTATACTTACCTACGTATACTGCAATGAGCTAAAGTCAGTTGCCAAGCTATTACCTATGAGATGATATATTTAGATAGGAGGGGCTTGTGACTAAGTTATATTAGTCGCACGGATCGATCGATCAGCTTAAGCTACGCTTGCCGCGGTTGGTCCATGGATGGGTAATCATCTTAACATACCAAGACCTCTCCGTGCCTCGGAAAGCACGTTAAGCCGTTGGTCCCGGTTGTCATTAGTAGATCTTTGGCAGTCGTTCCTGGTCGCCAGAAGCCTGAATATCTGACAACCAGTATTTCCAAGGGATATGGTATTACCCAGTAACTGGGTTGTGGAGGTCAGATAGGTAGTCGCTTCGGTTAGACTGGAAGCCGACACCAACATCGTTGAGAAAAGGCTAGGCAGATGCAGACGCTTCTCCTAAAGTAGGTACTTTCAGTTGAAAAGGTTCATAATGCCGGATGATATGTGTCATCTTAAAAGCACTAATATTGTTATAATATCAAATTCTATTAATCACGACAATGCACTGACAGATCTGCAATATAGGTATCGCTTGTATATTGTGATCAGTAAGCTTTTTATACTTCAATAATTGGAACAGTAAACAAAACAACACATTGTGATTCAACTATACTGACAAGTCGTGTTATTACATTTTACATGGGATTTCCTTTCGGAAAAAATTACTTCCACACAAACTTTTATTAGGGGATTCTTCAAAAACTTTTCCTTAATGTTCATCTTTGTTATGGACAAGATTAATTAAATATCTATCTTTAGATTATGGACAAGATTAATTAAATATAAATCTTTAGCAAAATTTATGATTCTAGCCCCAGCAACTTAAGGTATGTGTTGAACGTTAGCGTGACCATTTTATGTTTTTCAAGCTTCGCTAGATGTTTCAGATAGTAGCGGGACCTCAGATGAAGACAATGAAAACAGCATAATTTCACACAGCGGAGCAACGGCATAGATAAAAACCGAGAAAGCAGTTGAACTCCGCCAAAAGATGCACCAGTTAAGCTCGACCTTAATCAAGTATGCGGCGATAGATAAATATCACCCGTTTCTCCACTAGTCCGAAGACTACTCTAGGGTGCATATCCGGTACAACCCGCAAACCCTCCCATCCGTCGCACGAATTAATAGGGGTATTATTATGGTAGGGCCATTACTCCGTGATATGCAATGGTCTCTGTAGCACCATGAAACCTGAGGTCTCAGGGGCTGAAAATCTGGGGATTCACTCGATGAATAGTCTGGCCAAACCACGTTGGGGTCAATGCATTTCATTCATTTATTCATATTTCAGACTTGCCTAGATATCGTTTTCATGTTTGAGCAATTCTCGCTAAAAGCCTGACAGCTCCCACGTGGATCTATATCGATCCAGCAAGTGAATATTTCGATCCACACAACACAACAACAACAACAAAAGGTGTATTTTATTTTACTTTGTAAATAGTAGTGGAATCCGTACAGTAATGATTTCAACAAATTTTATGGTATTGAGGGTCAGTGTAGGTTTAGTTAAGTAATTAATTAAGCGCTATGTTGAAACTATTTGGCAAATATTTATGCTTCTTGCAAAGCAGCTTCTTACAAACTTTGTTTTTCAAATTTACTGTTGAAAGTATTTTTGTTTTGTAGGTTTATATCATTGGTAAAAAAAATATCCCTTATTTTTTAATAGGCTACGTAGGTACTGAAAATAGCTGAGTTAAAACACAAAATAAAAACTCGTTTCGAAGCGATATTAAGGTACTTAGTGTATTCTTTCAAATCAGTGTTCATGAAATAAAAATAAAAAAATCACAGGTAAGTAGGTACTCATGTTAGTACATAAACGAATTAGCAACAGTTGGCCGTAGTTACTAGGTTTAGTTACCCAGTACATATAAATTAAAACTGTGTCAAAGATATTTATAGATTTAATTAATTTACTGTGTCATGAGAAGGGATTCATGATTTAGAACAGCTTATAATATATTTTATACGAAGCTATAAAACATCTTTGGACGGACTCAGAGGTCTCATAGACACCACCACTCGGTTTCACCAACACAACATTTTCATTTGTCTTTTCATTTATTTATTGATACCTGTCTGTTAATTTGTATGAGGCCACTACGTGAGGCATGTGGACGTGTAACACAGCTGCTAAAACCTACATCAGGCGCGGTCGCAGACAAAGACACAGACAAAGACAACATATTAACAAGAAAAGAAAAAGAGTAAATTAGACTGTATTGCACAAAAAACAAGTACACGTTTTTATGGCTTTGGGGGGTCATGACTCCAAGGACCGCCCCACCCTCGAACCGCGCCTGACCTACATCAGGCACCAGCTGTCACAAAGTGAATGTTTATAGGTTCTACAAAACCATTGTTAGGGAAGATAAATTAAGTTATTTTAATAGCCTCTTCTCGATTTTTTTTATATTGGCTCAATATCACAATCATTTTTTATGATAACTTGTATATTGTTAATTGCTGATATTTGATTCTTGTTTGAATTCCATCATACATTAATCACGTTCTAAATGTTATACATAAAAAATATATCATTTTATCAATTTATTCATTTCTATTTACGAATTTATTTGATTTCAATCTTATTAGTTTATTTGATTTTACTATTATATTTATTTCTTTAATTAGTGAAGATCAAATGATAAATGATTTTATTTCTGTAATTAGGTTTGTAAAAACACTTTTACACGTCAATCATATTTTTAAATCTAGAGGAATTCGGTGTTTCCTATCTGACTACTCTGAGAAAAAAGGCCGAAACTGAGTTTGTTTGACACAGCTCTTTTAAAGTCCAGACGTTATTTTGATCAGATCTTGTGAAGACTATGTACGAGTACATTGGTGTCTGAAATGATCTTTTGAGGACAGAACCACACAGATTGCGTGGACCTGTCCAGTCAGTGCACGCATTTATCAGTAATCAAACAGCTCAACTCAGAACTTAAGGAGCTCAACCGTTCGACGAACAATACCAAAGACAGGACATTTGGGTAGGCCACATTTAATTATTCAAACTGCCAGAACATGATTGAAAATAAATTAGGAAAAATTGAGTCATATAGGCAAACTATATTGTAATTGCTGTGCACAACTTTAAGTGACAAGTTCACTGTAGCAATACAATAAGACTAAGCTCTGGGTATATTTTTGTGAACTACTCGTTGGAGCATCATGACAAATAAATAAATATTCAATGTCTCGACCGCGTCCGTGTTCATTGTGAATACTTTCATCGCTATCATTCATAGATTTTTGACTATCGTAACGGGTGGTCAGATGCCCGAAAATCTGACAACCAGTCTTATCAAGGGGTTTCGTATTACACAGTAACTGTGTTGTGGAAGTCGTTCCATGTAAAAGACTAGTATTCAGCTGTATCTGGTTAGACTGGAAACCAACCCCGACATAGTAAAACAATGGATAAGCAAATAATGACTCCATAGAAGAAAAAATTAAATGTTTATAGTTAGGAACAAGCTAGGCAGATGAATAAATACGCGAAAAATATTTAAAAAAAAGTAAATAAAATGTTTCGAATTTAATACAGCATCCTAAATGCGGATCTCACGATCAATCATAATCCGTTTCATTTTGACAGTTCTACAATATTCATTGCGTTATTTACGTTGTTGAGCAGACACATTTTTCGAACATATGAAGCAATGGTTGAGTAGTCTTTTTCAAATGATTCAGATTATGATTAATCGTGCGTTAGGCAATTAACGTGCAGGTCCTATTGACGACGAGCAACAGTATAAGTTATAATAGAGCAATCCGTGGAGTTAACGCGTTTGAATCTTATAGACCTCTGATTAAGAAATAAGGATTACAAATTCTACCTAGTTTGCACATGAATTAGAGGAAGGACTACCTACTTGTTAAAAAGCACACAGAGCCACTGAAAATGATTTATAAAAATCCTTTCAAGAGATCTGACTGGCTGTCACATGAACACATTACATATGAACTACGCTTTTTCAGAAGAATTGTTATAATACATAATTATATATCTGTCAAAATCTATAACTTAAACAAATTAGATAGCTGCCAATAAATGTTAAAAAAGGAAACTTAAGAAATGGTTCTATAATAAATACAAATGTTCTACTTTAAGTGAGTTCTTGAATTTTAAACATTGAAGCTAGCTTTAAAATAATTAACTTATCATACCTAGGTTATTGAAATTAACAGAATTGTAATAAACAGTACATTTTTATCACATGAATTCAGTAATAATAATTGTGTGTTTTTGATCAAATGATCGTACTATTGATTTAAGTTTTTCTTATAATTATAATAAAAACTCATATCAATCGTAATTATTTTAGTTTAATAATTTATTCATATTTTAAGGTATTTTTTGCATGCTAAAGTAAGCAAAATATGTGGATTAATTCATATTTAAGAGCTTTTATCTACCTTATTATGCAAAACAACAATAATTATATTCTATACATTTTCTTTTACTTTTCAAAACACTCTTATAAAACCTACTCTTTTATCCATCATTATAAAGACCAAATTAATATACACGCTTAAGTATGTACGGAAACTAAAAAAAACAATACAGAAAAGCGACACGTGGAATAATAAAATAGTACCGAACACCGAAATCCGAGTAGCATCAGCCACGTGACAGTTCTCACGTATCAAACAATACCGGATCACTTTATCAGCAGTAAATTGTAACGTTAAGTTATTCTTGTGCGACGCGTGTTTATCTAAAAAATGTTGCAATGCTTATACAAAATGCCGTTTTGGTTAATTACACATTGAGCCCGGACGACATGCAACGAATATACTTCGGTACTAAAATAAAATGCATGTTGAATGAACGCGGATAGTGCGACGAACACTTCGGTGCAGTTTGGCTTGGTTGGTTTTATATAAAATGGGTGTATTTTAGTTAAAAATGCAGTCGGTTCTAACCTGTAGTGTTGTAGCGTGGAGTTGCGCGTGCGCTGCTGGGCGGGCGGCCGACGACTGGGCGGGCGGCGTCTGGTGACTCGCTGCCGCGACGCGCATGACTACTCACACCGTGCGAGACGGGAACGGTACGATTACGAAATTGCAGCAGCATTGGTCCGCAGCACAAGGTATTTGAATACAAGATAGTACGATGCTCCGTACTAAAGTTAAGTTGGGAGATTTCCCAAAGCCAATGAAAAAAAATCTTGAAGCACGTGAACTGCTGTCTCGCCTTCCAAGCCATGCAAGCCCTGTGGACTGTATGTGACTCCTATGACAGCAAGTTGTTTAAATGGCCCTTAACCAGTTATGGCTACTGTAACTGTACAAAACAGTTGGTTTTTTTTATTTAGTCGGAGAGCCCATTTATTTTTAAGCCAATAATTTGCAGCTCTTGGCGGTGTAATAAGCTGAAGCCAACTTGTACGAAAAATCACGTTGATTTATAAACTAGAAACTTGGCACAAATACTTTTTTTTATATAACTAATAAAGAACGTTATGATTAATTTTCCAAAAAAGTACCTTTTCATTAAAAGCCTTGAAATTTGTAGGGGAATGTACAGACGCCAACACATCAAGCTACCTCAATCTGTCAAATTTCTTTGATAGATTTTCAACGTTCGATTGGGAAAATGTGACAGTTTGTGATAGCTTGATGTGCGGGCGTCTGTACTAATGCGCGCGAATAAAGTCGCAGGCGTAGTGCTAGTTATTAATAAACAAAAGTAGAAGTCTAGACGCTTGAAAAACGCAGTGTGTAAATTGTTCTTCAGTATTCTGAAAATCCAGATATTTTTATGGCATATGTTTTCACTAGCACAGTATTAAGAACTAAGATGCCAAATAATGGCTTACAATGACGTAGTGGAATTCAGCTGTTTAGCCGGTATTAGCAATTGGCTTTATTGATAAAATTAATAAAAGTAAATACTACTTGTAGAACATATACACTGACCTTCAAGGGGTTTATTTATAAATGTTGATTAAAGTTAAGTAATGATTAGCGACTGTGAAAATGTATGATTAAACACCATATAATTTTGAAGTTTAAACGTCTCTTAATTTTAATCAACGTTTATAGGGGCAAAAATTAGAACTATACTTTTAAAATTGCAATAACTTAGTGCCTACACAAAATATCTTCGAAATAAAAGGATTACAAAAGTCTTCTTTGAAAGAGGGGATAAAAAAACGTTGTAAACAAAAACATTCCTTGTCAAACTGCTGCAAATCTGCACTTTTTTGGTTCTGTTCTGATTTTCATATTTATTTTATGATCCATAAAGCTTTGTTTCAAAAACCACGGTGTCTAAAAAAATCTACTTATCATGCCTCTTTCACTTCAAAAATGTGCAAGAATCATGGCTTTTCTGGAACTAAGCATCAGTATTAGTCGTACTGCAAGAATTTTGGTGGGTCTTAGTCTTAGACATTAAGAACGGTCCGGGAGGTGTAGCAAAGGTACGAAGAAACCTGAAACCATCTGAGGACACCTGGTAATAGCAGACCCAGCACTAGTACCCGAGAAGACCGCTATATTGTCTCCACTGTGTTGAGAAATCGCCACCCCAATGCAATTGAAATCCAGCAAAAGCTCTCAAGCAGTTTAAAATTATTTTGTTATTGTCAGCTTCATATTTTTTTTTTACCTACGTACGTTTTTTATTTCGGCTTATAATTCTATTGTATCTCTTTAGGTCGTGGTAGTGCTTGGAAAACACTTGAGAACGACACCAGAATCACTGTTCTAGCTAAACACGTTTTTGCGCTATACGAATTGGAGTTTCGCCACATAGTGAAAAATAGAGGGTCGCGTGCATTCACGTCTTCTTTCTTTTCTCCGTGATTCACGTTCTCTCGCATTGTGACGTCATAGGTAAGTTATATACTGCCTCAGAATTTTTGTAAATATGACGTATATTTCGATTGTTTAACCATAACTATATAACTTAAAGTCTTGTAGTTATTAGCGGTTGAAAACTTTAATTTTTCAGTCGCTCAGAAATATTGAACTTACCACCAGTACAGCGAGTGAAACGACGTTTTCGCAACAATAAACCGTTCATTGTCAATTATCGACCCACTACGCTAATATATATTGTTTCATTATTGTC
The DNA here is from genome assembly GCA_949987655.1 of Polymixis flavicincta. Taxonomy (NCBI): domain Eukaryota; kingdom Metazoa; phylum Arthropoda; class Insecta; order Lepidoptera; family Noctuidae; genus Polymixis; species Polymixis flavicincta. Next base: position 12,872,907 of record OX465171.1, read on the forward strand.
TGAGACGTATAAACGTCTAGTAATCTAATACCTATAAACGAGCAATTCTTGCACATTATATAATCTGAATCATGGAGCCGTCCATGATGGATTTTCATGAAATTGAGTATGCAGGGGGTTTCGGGGGCGATAAATCAATCTAGCTAGGTTTCATTTTTATAAAATGTCAAACCTCGGTCATCCAGATATTTATTGTTTAAATAAGGAATTATTTTTGACGGCTGATGTGGGATTTGCTAACTTGTTTAGTACACAAAGTCTTAGTTGTAGTGCAAAAACTACATTTTATTCGACAGTTTAGTCTCAGATAGTTTACCTATAACACAAAAAAAATGATGCTTGAAATTGACTTCTTTCTCACTTGCTAAACTTTATTATCTCCACGGCTATGAGATAGTATTCTCGAAATGAAAGATCATAAAGTTGTATGAGTGATAGTAAACGCTAATTCACACTTACACCGGGCAGAAATATGCTTTGTATTTTTGCTACGCATAGAAGCATTAGCACAATCAGCCTATTACGTTTCCACTGCTGGGATAATGACGTTCTTTCTGACAGAGGGAGTGGGCCATATTCGACGGCGCGGGGCTAGTGTGGTTTGGTGGATGACACAAATGCCACTCATAATGACAGCCGGTTTAAAACTTAAAACTGTAACATACAGTTCCACCACCATTTCACTACTAGCAACAAGCAGCGTTGCTGTGTTTCGATTTGAAGTGAACGTTTACAAATTCAATAACAGATGCAAGAGACATTTAAACTTCGCCTGGGTCTGGCTTGGCGACGCATCTGTGATGCGTCTGGAAGTTCAGCTAATCATAGGTGTACTTGGTGAATTTTTTCCGGAATCGCTGATTTACGTGATTTCATAGACGCGATTTTACAGTTCAAATACTGTTGTTCTTATTGGGTTATGTGGAACAGGGTGTAAAGTTCACTCATACCTATGTTGGTAAAGGAGGATCCTCCGACCAGACAGGTATTGTGTCTGCCCGACAGTTGATGTCGGGATTTTGTACCTATCTGGGTGTCATGGTAAACCCTGACTGTGCGATGTAGAATTTCTGAGAATAGTTCGCCTGTGGCATTGTAGATGGCGCCACTTTTCTTTTTAAGTTTTTTCAATATTTGTTGCGAAGTATTTATTTTTGTAGTGCCGCTACATTCTCATGTTCTCATGAAAGATCATTTCAATAAATATAAAAAGAATAAGCTACTTTTTATTCAATAATTTCATTTTAATGTATCGACCTCAAACTAGCGACTGTTTTGAGAATTTTGCTGGAAGAAGTTTTGTTAGAATATCACATTTTTACGAATCGTTTTAATGTGTACATGGTACGAAAAATTACAATGTAGGTATTGTTGTGAAAGTCATATATACAATGTATGAATCAGTTTTCACAACTTCCGTATAAAAAAAAAAACATATTAAAGCTAGTCAAATTTCAGAGAAAATAAGACTCAGAACTCTCTGTTTATGCTGGGACACCGACCTCCTGTCTGGGCCGTAATCCAATACGGGTTGGTAGATGACACATGTCTTAGATTCTGTTTTTTTTTTAATGTTTTCTTACATATCCCTGACTGCAGATTTGGGAGCATCAATGGTGGCAGGATTGAATTTTTTTGAACAACACACCTTTTTGATATGCATTCAGTTTTCCGAAGCATTTTAATAAAATATCCCAGCTACAGAAAGCTGTCTCCGCTATAGGAGGCTATATATACAGGATAAGTTTTTATCCAGTGCGCAAATTTTAACCAAAAATTCAGCATATCATTCTAGAAAAATCAGCTGATCCATACATTTAAACCGCGTAGGTATTGCACTTTTCTATGAAACAGCTGTTTTTTTTGTAGAACCGGCGAAAAATTTCTGCGCTAGGGGCTCTAGAATGATATGCTGAATTCATGGTTAAAATTTGCGCACTGGATAAAAACTTATCCTGTATATAAATAGCTTTCTTCTACAAAAATTGGTACGTATTTCGTCAGTGTTTTCACTTTATCGTTTTAATCTGATCTACTATTGATTTTCGCTCGCTTTATCAAATACTAACTTTTGCTAGCGGCTTCGCCCACGTTAACCAATTTACAACACCTTTACAAATTATACAACTAAACCAGCGGGAGAAGTAATTTGATAATTTCCCAGCCTCAAAAAAAAAAATAACTTTCCTCTTGATTCACTGTCTGTCTCATACAGACGCGGAGGGGGGACTTTATTATCTATATAAATAAAAAGAGAAGTCCTGACTGACTGACTGACTCATCAACGCCCAGCCCAAACCCTTGGACCAAGAAAGCTGAAATTTTGCACAGAGGTTCCCTTTATAATGTAGACAAGAAATAAGGAAGGATTTTTTGAAATTCAACCCCTAAGGGAGTTAAATAGGAGATGAAAGTTCCGCGCGGGCGAAGCCGCTGGCAAAAGCTTGTTTTAAAATAAGTAGCGATGATTTTGCTTGTATCTTTGGTCTGAACGTTCTGTTTATTTGTTTTTAGACGTCAATTTATTTTATTCGGGAATTTCGGCTTCCCCTGACGAGCTAGAAACGACGTGGTTAACGTGGTTATCTTGTCCCATGATTTTATATCCGAGGGTATGGAACAGCGTGCGCAAGTTGACGTTATTTTTACTGATTACAGTAAATGCTTTGATCGTATTGACCACGCACTTCTCATGAAAAAGCTATTAAGGGCCGGAATACACGGGGATTTGTATCGTTGGTTCTCCTCTTATATTGATAATAGAACGCAGGCTGTGGTGCTTCAGGAATACACATCTGTATGGTATTCTGTCCCCTCAGAAGTTCCTCAGGGTTCTATTCTAGGTTTCCTAATATTTACTCTCTTTATTGCTGACGTGAAGCATTGTTTTGAGGCTTGCTATATTCTACTTTATGCTGACGATATGAAAATAAATAAAACTATCCGAAACATATCGGATACGCACCTGTTGCAAGCCGATTTGAATAGATTTGAAGAATACTGTAGATGTAACAGGCTAGAATTGAATGTTTCAAAATGTTTTCACGTGACTTTTACGCGCCAGAAATCGATAATTGATTCCACATACAAACTGTACAACATCAATATAGGCAAAGTCAATAGTATTAGGGATCTTGGTGTTATACAAGACAGCAAGCTACTCTTGAATCAGCATATTGATGGCATAGTAAATAAAGCGTCGAGAGCACTTGGTTTCATAATGAGGACCTCGGCATGTTTCCGATCACTAAAACCGATCAAAGTCTTGTATTGTTCGTTCGTACGCAGCCACCTTGAGTATGCGTCACAAGTCTGGAACCCTCAGTACGGGGTCTACAAGTCTCGTATTGAGGGCATACAGAGAAAATTTCTTAAGTACCTAGATTACAGGGCGAAACAAGTATCTGTCGATTACACTCACCGATGAAATTTAGTTATATGTTACTGTTAATATAATGTTATTAGTCTGTAAGCCTTCCTAAAATAAATAAATATAAATATAATATAATATTAACTGTGACCTACGTGGAAGCGGTTTTGACGTGGGCGCTTAGAAGACCAGCAGACCTAGCATGACGGTTTCTATTTCTACTCTACTGTAGAATAGAAATCCCTTGTCTACCCTTCTCGAGCACGACGTCATCGTCACACGTAAACTTGGTTTTCTTCGAAGACAGTAACTTTCCGTGGCAATGGGATAATCGTCGTAGTGATGTGTATGTTACTGCCCAAAATTTACGGTATTTTCGCGTTTCTTTCTCAAATAAATATAGGAAGCAAAATGTTTTGAAAAAAGCATTGTTCATAGTAAAACGCAATTAAATAATCTATTTGCTATGTCATACGTTTTATTAATTGATCTACTTACGGCTGATGCACGCAAAATATAAAACCACCAACTAACTTTTAAACACATTTGCGTGTATTGTTTATTCTGTGCTCAGAACAATTTCACTTCTACAGATGCTCTTTCACGACATCCTTCATCCCACCATCCTCTTCTCCACCACCCTCCAGGAAGGTGGAAACCTTCCACCTCCCAAAACAAGCGAGCACTTAATTCGCAAGTTCGCCAGCAATTTCGCATAAAGGATGGTAAATAATTTGGAAACTGTATTACTCTTACATGACGTGTGTCTTCTCAAGCGCTTTGGTCAATGCTAAATGCCCTGTATGTCTTTTAGGTAGCCATTTGTGCGGTCTATTTCTTGTATGACAGTGCCATTTTGTATACCTATCTTCAGGTGTATTTGGTTCAGCATTTCTTATAGGGGGTCGTAAGTCACGGTTCCAAGGCATAACCTGAATCCCCAGCAATAAGGTACATCCACACAAATAATAAAAAAACTGTATATGTATTGAATAAACCCAAAAACTACTGGACCGATTCACCTTTAGAATCCTACATTATCACTGAGTAACATAGGCTACATTATCCCTGAGTTACATAGGCTACATTATCCTTGAGTAACATGGGCTACATTATCCCTGAGTAACATAGGCTACATTGTCCCTGAGTTACATAGGCTACATTATCAGTGAGTAACAATATAGGCTACATTATCCCTGAGTTACATAGGCTACATTATCCTTGAGTAACATAGGCTACATTATCCCTGAGTAACATAGGCTACATTGTCCCTGAGTTACATAGGCTACATTATCAGTGAGTAACAATATAGGCTACATTATCCCTGAGTTACATAGGCTACATTATCCTTGAGTAACATGGGCTACATTATCCCTGAGTAACATAGGCTACATTGTCCCTGAGTTACATAGGCTACATTATCAGTGAGTAACAATATAGGCTACATTATCCCTGAGTTACATAGGCTACATTATCCTTGAGTAACATAGGCTACATTATCCCTGAGTAACATAGGCTACATTATCCCTGAGTAACATAGGCTACATTATCCCCTGAGTAACATTGGCTACATTATCCTTGAGTAACATAGGCCACATTATCCCTGAGTAACATAGGCTACATTATCCCTGAGTAACATAGGCTAAATTATCCCTGAGTAACATAGGCTACATTATCCCTGAGTAACATAGGCTACATTATCCCTGAGTAACATAGGCTAAATTATCCCTGAGTAACATAGGCTATATTTATTACTACAAAAAAATTGGGATCCAACCCGTGAGAAGCGGGGCGCTAGTAGATATTTTTCATTAATATATTTCGAAAGGTGTGGTTACAATAAATGTAATTTTACAATGTCGGGTTAAATCGAATAGAAAGAAAGTAACATAATTGAATCTAGCGTCCTATAGCTAGTTTACTTGGTATTTACTTATTTATATATACTTTATTGTACACCACAAAAATACATTACAATAAAAAAACAAGGTCTACTACAAAATATACACTGGTAACCTGTATTAAGAAGATTCGCCAGTCCGGGTTCCAACAGGGGTAAAAACATTAGACTGCTTAGGACTATAAGGTACAAACGTATTTAACTTATAGGTACTAAGTGTGTGTTTTAAACGCGTCACATTTTTCTATGACGATTGTTTAATATTTCATAACCCAGTAGCTACTACATATAGTTTCCTCCTGTTTTGTTTATATGTGATATAGGCTTATCCTATAAATAATATTCCCCAACTCTTGATTCATATATGAAGTATGAGTTCTCTTGATTCATCTAAGAATCAAGTACGATTTGTTAGCCCTCGCCCGCAATGATAATCATCCACATCACATTCAGCCTATACACTCAGACGGCATATTGGACGAAAAAACAAAGGTTAGTGAAATATAAATCAATAATTTCGGAGAAAATCGCTTTCAAATCCATTTTCTAATAGCCTTTTCCTGACGATGTTGGGGTCAGCTTCCAGTCTCACCGGATGCAGCTAAATGTCAGTATTTTACATGAAGTGGTTGCCTTTCACAACCCAGTTGCCGGATTGTACATAAGTGCTGGTGCTGGTAAGGCTTAACGTGCTTTACAAGGCACGGAGGGGTTTTGATATGTAAAGATCACGGTCAGGTCACCCATCCACGGAGCACCGCAGCAAGCGCAGTTTAACCTGATCCTTATGGCTGTTATTACTTGGCTACAAGCACATGAATTTTGTTAATTTGGCCACAAACCCCTCTCTTGAATTTTGTGTAAGTGTAAGGTATTTATGCTCGTGACTGTACCTAGATTATAAGGCAGGTACGTATAATCGATGCGCACATATTTGTTCTGATTCTTGTAAACTTGTATGTAATTGCGTAGCCTCGCTGTTGGGGATCCAACAAATATATAAACTGCTGCAGTTGCCAGTATATGAAAATGTTGTCAGTGCCTACTTATTCTACAGGTAGAGTGTTTTATAAAAAAAAAAAATAGTCAATTAGACTTAATTTGTAATCGAACTGGCCGAAATAAAAACCCATTTTACTTTTGAAGTTTTATTGCTTTTTTTGTTTCTTTAACATAAATAGCATTTATTTTTAATTAATAAAAGTTACAGTTACAAACGTACAATATGCATTGCACCATTATTAAATAATAATATAAAATAATTCTTTTATTTTAAACTACTGCACCTAAATTACGGTACATAACGACATTGTATTCTATAGCGCCGGTGACCTTATATTAGAAAAATATTGAAAAAAAAAGCTTAAAGTTTTTGGTTCCTTTATTTGGTTGAATTAGCGTTACATTAAAAACGTCCGTTGGGACGAGCGGTCGGCGTTTGGCCGGAGTAGTGCGGAGACACGGCAACGTTAGGGCGAGCCGTAGCGCCGAGCGCCCGTCCCGACTCGGCGCCAGCTGCGCAGAGGGCGCCGGCGAGCACGGGCCACGCCGCGCCCACTGGCGCCCTCTACCGCTTCAACATCACTTAACGAACGACTAGGCTTATTATACCCGACCGGAATTGCGCCCCGATAGTGACTGATGGAGAGAAATGCTGGTGTGGTGGGGCTTAGGGTAGGGCGCTCACATACGCTCTGAGCTGATGGCACGGGACTCCTGCACCAGGTAGACCTGGGAGCCGGGCACGGTAGAGGTGGTGACGAAGGTGCGGTGCTTGGCGCGGATCAGGGACAGATTGCTCTCGGCGCAGTCGGCGCGGTCCTCGGCGGCTTCCAGCTCGCGTTGGAATCGTCGCACCCGTGTCACGTTCTGCTGGGACATGCCCTCCTGTTGGCAGAAATAAGATTTAGTTTTTATTCTTGTGCTGATCATGTTACTAGACACATTGGTATCAAGTATTACATGTAGGAATGTAGAACGAAAATATAGATAAAGGCCTCGTGCAAGTGTGCAACAGTAGCATCGTAAGGCCATTCAAGATATTCCTCTTTTAATAATTGCTTGTCTGGAAGAGCCGTGATGATCAACCATGAGAAGTATTCATTACTTTATATAGAAAACAGTTTTTGGAAAGAATCGTACCGTTTCTGTCAGTTGCCTCTTGTAGATGTTGACCTTCTGGGTGGTCTTTTCGAGCGAGTCCTGGAGCAGGACGATGTTCTTCTGGTCCTCCTCGCACTGAATCATGACCTCCTTGAGGGTACGTTCCTTCTTGCGGAGGATCTTGATGGTCTCAGCGTGCCTCCTCTTCTCTTCATCCATTTCCAGTTCCATATCCTTGATGCGGGCCTCAAGTTTGCTGATGATGCGCCTTCCACCGACGATGGCGTTGGCCTCGACCTCTTCCAGGCGGACAGAGATGTTCTAGAAAGAAAAGTGAGATTATTAGATTAAATATGATTCAGAAAACCTTGTACTTAAGGATTCGTAATACTCGACCCTAAATTTTTCGTAGTGTTCAGGTGTTGAAGCAAGAATGATTTTCACCCAGCTTGCGTATTATTGTCAAGCCCGGGCCAGCAAAGTGGAGACCATACGATTTCTTTATTTACAAATCTTGTCTCCGCTTAGCTTCTGTGCGTGTGGCGAGCGCCATCGCTAGTTCGACCGCGCAGCATGACCTACCCGCCGTGCCTGCGCCACATTCAATGCTCGCCGCACGCATCTCAGTTCCGCTCTAGCCAATACGAATCTCCGCACAGCTTCAGTGGATGCACTCTAGCTGTTAAAACGCTCCTCACCTCTCTCTCCGCTTTGCATATCTCCGCCCATCTCTGCTTTTGTGGAGTCTGGGCCTTATTGTATAGGAGAAAAAAAATGTGGTAACCGTACCTTGACTTCGATCTCGAGAGACTTCTTGACAGCTTCGATCTTGACGATCCTTTCCTGCTCTTCGTGCAAGTGCTCAACGGTGAGTTTCAGTTCAGTCTGAAAAAGGCAGCATGAAATTCAAATATTTTCCCAGAAAGTTTTCGTTACCTTGCTGGCAGAATAAAATGGGCTTCTGCTAAATGCATGTTTTTTTTATAATTTAGTTTTGGTGGTACGTACACTTAAATCATAGTTATGCTTTTGTATTTTACTAGATTGTTTAAATATTATTTTAAACTTGGTGGTATATTCAGATGCGTTAACAAAATACTGTGATAATTTATATAATTATATCATTCAAATCTATAGTATGTAAAAAGATTACAAATAAACTCGCGGCCAGTGCCAGTAATTAAAAACGTTCAAAATCTAGTGGCAATCTCATTTCAGCCACAAACTATGTCGGAAACTTTCAAAATTATGAATGAAACGATAAGGTTTACGAATAGAATGCGAATGTTCTTAAAAATACGGTAATTTTTTCTCAGCTATTAGGGCTAAAGATGTAGCTTCATAATCATAAGGAAATTTATCAAAACCAACCTGTACGCGCTGGTATCTCTCGTCAGCGATGCGCAGCTCCTTAGTGATCTCGTCATAGTCAGCGGCGACGGCTCCAAGCTCCTGCTCAATCTTAGCCTTGCTGCTAGACAGGTTGACGTTGATCACGGTCAGCTCATTGATGCGGGTCACCGCCTCCTCATACGACTGTTCGACGGTGCGCTTGGCGCGAAGGGCCTGGGTGAATCACAAACTTTTATAAGAAATTGTTGCCTGTCTGTGAAGTTGGAACGATTGTGCCAATAGATGAATCGATATTGGCATCTGTTCGTTTTTAATGACATAATATAAAATAATACACAGTTACAGACGTTTACAATGTTGCGAAACTTCATCTACTAGATTCTCTGCAATCTACAGCAGCAGGTGCAGCTATTTAATGCTTGACGTCAGCAATAATTATCCCGGAGCTACATACATGTTTAGAATAACTGCCGGGGCTCTGGGTGGAGCAGGAGGGCGGGTGTCAGACTTTTACTGACTAAAACCCACCCGTGTTCCCTCAGTATCCTGTGTGCCAGGGGCCACTGTATCTCTTTCGAACAACCCGCACCCCTGGCAGGAACTGTCTCGCGTGATTCATTTATTTTGATTTAAAGTTTGGCTTCCAATGTATCGGAATATATTGCTACGTTCACTTCACGATTTCGGGAAAAACATGTTTAAGTTTGGATCATTGATAGTGTTTTGTTTGCCCATAATGGTTTGTGTACTGGCCTGCTCGTAGTTGCCACGGATCTCCTCGACCTCGCCGGTGAGGGACTGTATCCTGCGCTGGGCGACGCCGTACTGGTCGAGCGTCACCTGGAGCTGCCTCTGGACCTCGTCGTAGTGGGTCTGGATCTCAGTGAGCTAGAAATAAAGATATAATGTCATGTTATTGACACAAATATAGAAATTGCATCAGGCGATAACTTATGACGTGGACATTCTAAACTTAAATAAAGTATTCTAAAGAAGTGGTTTCACTAATAAATCTTTATTATCTGCCAATACATAGTCAAACTGCGTATCAACAACTCCACTAGGTATTTCTAACTTTCTCTGGATTTTAATCTGTTCTACATCGGAAAGATAAAACTCTATAGGCTTCTCGACGTTGATTCGACATGGTTATCTTCCAGCCCTTGTCCCATGTTACTCTTGCTCCTTAGCCTTGACTGGTATGTTAGTAATGTATTGAAGGACACGTACCTGCAGCGACTGCTTCTTGACGACCTTCTGAAGATCAATGTTGGTCTTGTTGGCGACATCAAGAGAAAGCTCGAGCTCGGTGATATGGATCTGTAGCTTCTTCTTGATGCGGGTGACCTCGGACTTCAACTTGGTCTCAGCCTCCACAACGCGAGCGTTCAACTGCTCGATTTCGATGCTGGTCTGCTTGCTGTTGACAATACAATACAAATTCAAACACTGAATTCACTTCTATAATTATCACACTAATAACCACTACTTATTCATAAGCCAAATCACCTCGAGTCAACCATTAAGTATGAACTCAGTTCATCAAAATGTTTAATCGTTTTTTTTAGTTCGTTCAAAGGTTGCAAATATGAGTCATCTACTCGGAGGACCTCAGTCGGCATTTCTCTAACCCTTACGACGCATTTAGATGGCGATGTTTCTCGTATAGCCTTATGTATAGTTTCAGTCATCTTTTCTGATATGTGATTTGCCGCTGCACCTGAAATGCTTGATGCTGCCACAGCCTTTGATAACACGTTCTGGGTTATCTGGGACAAGTTTTTGTCAATTACGCTCCTTTTGCCGCGATACTCAATTCTAGTAGGCCTGTCTTCGGCAACAATTCTTCTACTTTGATACTCCGTTCTAATTGGTCTATCTTCGGCAACATTTCGTCTACTCTCCTCTAAAAGAGTCTGAGCGATTGCTTTAGCCGATTTACCTCTATACATTTTAGCTTTTCCTCTGAGTTCAGCACCTACATTCACTTCCTTTTCGTATAAATCCAGCTCCTTATTTATTTCGTTTATTCTCTTTTTTTGCCTTTCGATCTTATACTTTTCTCTTTCTTCTTTCTTCTTCTTTGTTTTCGAAGTTAAACTTTCGGTTCCAATATGTTTTACTACATTTGCCGCATCGGCAGTAGCAATCACTGAGAAAGGGGATCGTCTCGCAATACTGAAAGTGTTGAGATCCCGCTTGGCTTGATCTGCAGCCTCATGCGAAAGTCTCTGTACGTCCTCTTCAGAGTAGGTTCGTATAGGCTTATCAAACCTGTATTTGTTCAATCCTCGTTCATTGTTCCATGGCAGGTGTGGAGGCTGGGCGGCAACGCCCTGGTCTTTAGCACTGATGTAGTCGATCATGGGCTGGTAAAAATTTATCCCGTAACCATAATTATCTTCATATATTGCTGTGGGTGGTCTGTTCCACTTATTGTAGTTAGGCACTTTAACCGGCGGCATGATGAAAGATTAACGAGTTGCGAAGAGTCGCTACGATTGAGACGCGGTCACCCCGATGTGCGCCGTCCGGGGCCGAGGTTGCGTAATTGGGGGCGCGAGAAAATGAACACCGTCTTTTGTACATTTTCAGTAGTTCTTATTGCCAAAGCTCGTATGTGATCACCGGTAATAAGCACCAATCAGACGCGTGGATATATATAAACGAAATTCGTGCCAATTATCTGAAATATATTTGACTAAATACATAACTGTATTTAGTTCGAATGGACGGTGTCGGGAGTGCATTTTATAAATTTAGATTGCATTAGTTCGGGATGGTTTAGACGGTAAATTGGAATAATATTTGGTAGGAGATAATTTCTGTAAATTATTGGTTTTAGAAACAATTCATCAAACTTCGATTGGCGTCGATCCACGTTATAATTGTGTCATGGTTGTGATTTGTTGATTGCGTGTTTGGATGACAGTGATGAAACCCATCAGTCAGCGCGGGGAAGTAGTGGGGCGTGATCGTTGAAAGATATCGTAAGCTTGTAGTTCCGAGTTGGCGATCGTCGAGTGAGGTGTGTGATGATGCTTCAGTCATACGTGGACATCATCGGTGTAAACATTACAACAAATCCTACTATAGGTAAGTGTCTAAGATCACCATTTGTCTAGCGTTTTCCCAACTATGACTGGAGGTCGGCTCCCAGTCTAACCGGATGCAGCTGAATACCAGGTAAGTGTTTCAAATGAAAATTATATTAAAATGAGCGTAATATTCAAATCTAAACTGATTAAAAACCCATTTGCAGTGATTCTTCTCTTTCGTGTCGACTATGGACGACAGTGAATTAGATTTTGTTGACCCAAAACTTTGTCACTACCACGCATCATATCGGGTAGAGGTCACCAAGTGATTTATGATGTAGGTATTATTTGGACGATGTATGATATCTTTTCTAGTTGAGGAAACCAGAGTCCTGATGTTTTATTTTAATGTTATACATACAATTTACTAAACGTCTACTAATTCTTTAATGAACAGAAGTCCAGATCCAAATTGAGGCAAAAAAAAAGACACGGAAACGGTATTGTTTTGTTGGCCTATAAAAGCTTTAGAAAAAAAAATCTAGTATGTTCGCAGATTCACTTTTAAATGAAGAACTTACCGGATGGATTCAATTTCTTCTTCCTTCTCCTGGAGACGGCGCTCGGCCTCGTGGCGGAACTGGCCCAGTTCGGAGGCCAGTCTCATGGCACGCTGTTCCTCAGCTTTGCGGCCCTGGTACATCAAAAACACCATGACCAAGCGGAAATGTACCACATAAACTTTTGGATCTAGTTTGACAAAATAAACAAGTCTAATGGCGCCATCAATCATCCTAAGTATTCCAGGAAGAAGGTAATTATATTCTGGATAATCGATTTACGTTCTTAGTGTTGCTGCCAGAAGTTAAGGTTTTAATACATACACCTACGCTTTGTTTGTGATAAATAAATAGTGCTGCTACACAAGGTATTTATTTGATTGGATCGTTTTCATCTACTCCCTACATTGTCTTGAAAAATAACGCGAATGTCTTTCAGTGTGCGGAAGAATGTATTCGCGATTTTATTTAATGTTCTTTTATTGCATCGCGAATTTTGTTCGTTTAACAGAATCCCCATCATTCTCAGGCGGTCATTAACACCTCGTCAATCGTGATAATTTCAGTGAATAACTTTGAACATATCGTGTAAATAGATTATTGTCCTCGCTGCTAAATATATGTGGACTATTTTTAGCTGTTACGGAACCCTGGCAAGACAGTTGGTATCGCATTTAATAGCTGATTGGTTGCCAAAGCGTTCCAAACAATCTGTACAAGAATGACCTATTAATTACTATTGTCAAATGAGTCGTTCAGTTGTTTGGTTATGTGGTTATTTTTATGTAAGTTCGGTTTGCGGAAATCTGATATATTTGTTGAAAGATATAATTGTTCTTTTGGTTCCGACCTGTATAAATGTATGTAATTCTGCAAAATCTGTTAGGTTTCCAATACTGAATTTTGCTGCTTCAACAGTAGTTTTAATAATAATTCAAATGATCAATCCTGCTAAGGATTTGTTCACGACATTCGACATTTATGGGCGGTCAATAAATATTACAATTACTACCTTAATTTTAATCGCAGCACAGTGAGTGATAAATACCCCAAGCTCTACGATTATGATCATCAACTTTATAATTAGTTTTATTTTTATTTTTTATTATTGGCTAAATCAATTTTTTTTCAAGCAAATACTTATTATTTCGAATAAAAACAGAACCTAAAAGACAAAGTACGTTCGGGGGCGAGGTTTGCTTTAGACTAGGAACTTAATAAGCCTATAACCGTAACCAACATTTTCTGTTAAGAATATCCGACGTTGCGCACTGACCAATAGCTAGGGGCGTTTACGTAAAAAGTTTCCAATGGAAATACGTTTTAATTTGACAGTTGAAGTTGACAACATTCATTGCGTTATCGAGCAGACGATTTTTTAAACTTATGGCGAAATAAATCTCTATTAACCCTCTAATAAAATCAATAAAAAAAGGACCCTCTTCTATCTTTCTTTTGCTCCTTTTGTTACGATAGGTTCAGCGGTTTAGTCGCGATGAGGTAGTAAATAGACAGAGTAACAATCGCGTTTTGTGATGGAGAGTTCCTAGAATTACGACTCAACGAAAAGCGTATGCTATATACTGTAGGCATATACTCGTAAGTATACCTACAAGTACAGATGCATTTGGCCTGATATGACAATCGCATGTCCGTGGTAACACTGAACTGAGGAAACTCATGGAATTAGTATGTACGAATTATTTATGGTCCTCGCAGAAACTGCACTACTATATAGGTACATGACCACGGCCCTGTCACTTTCTATTTTTAAAATTATCTCTGTTACTATATTTTTAATCTGTGTCAGTACCTACTCACACAATATGTTAAATAAAAATTTACTAATCCTATGGACTCTGTCTGAAATTAATGTTTTCTATTCTATTGCATCACTGTCAATATCACAGTGAACTTTATTTTCGTTGCTGGTGGCTTGCTTCATGCGTATGCTGTCAGAGGTAAAATAACTGAGAAAGGTATGTATCACGGACGTGCGTAAAGCTAGAATTATAGGGGTAAAGGGACTTACGGCTTCAGCCTCCTTGTAGGCGGCGGTGAGTTCTTCTCGCTCGTTCTCAAGACGGCGCAGCTCGATCTCGAGCTCGTGATAACGGCGGGTCAACTCCGTGAGATTTGCGCGTGCGTCGTGCAGGTCATCTGTTGAGGATACACTGGTTAGATGGTACCTACTTAACTAGCTTCTTCTGATCTCTTTCTTTGTTAAATGGTCATACTAGAGAAGAGAAGAGAAGGCAAGAGAACTAAAAGAGAATACAAAGCGAGGTTAAAGAAAAAGCATGAATGTGATCATTTATTAGCAGGAATTGCAAAATGATACTGCCAGAAAAATGGGTCTGTGGTTTATAGAGGCAGCAAAAGTTTTCGTGATTTCGTGATAATTTTGGCGGCTGAGACAGGCTTCAAGAGAAGCAAAAGTAAACGTGGATCGATTCTTACGTTCTCTTAAATCCTATTAGAACGATTTTATAGCTTTGGCCCTATTACAAACAAACCATTGACTAATTTTGCCACCGCCAAGAATTTCACAAAAAAAGTTATGCAATGAATGAAAGTGCGAACTTAGCATTGATAGAAAATAGTGTAGTTAAAAAAGAGACTTACCACCCAGCTTCTTGTTCTCGCGGCCAAGGGCATCCTTCTGCTCGCGGGTCTTGTCGAGTTCGTGGGAGATGCGCTGGATCTCAGTGATCTTGACGCGCAGGTCACGCTGGGTTTGTTCGTACACCTGTACGGTCTCCTCCAGGCGCGATTTAATCTCGATGTTGACACGTTCCAGCTGCTCAGTCCTCTTCTGCAGCTCCCGAGCTGTTCCGTTGGCCTTCTCCAGGTCGATGATCAGGACCTCAACCTGTAGGGTTTGGTAAATTAGTCCAATGTTTTCGACAAACTGATTGATATCCGAAAACTTAAGTTTGGTGTCTTCAATTCCTGATACTGTTTGCTACTGAATAAGAAAAGGGGCAACTACTAATTTCTAATTTCGAATATTATGAATAAGTACTTCGCTCTGAAGACGAGACTTCTGCTTTTCAATGCTGTTGATCTTAGTGATGAGGGTCTCGATCTGTTCCTCCTGTTCCTGGATGCGGATGGAGTACTTGCGGCGGATCTCCTCAATTTCTTCAGACCTGGCAGCAGCCTCGGCCTCGAACTTGGACCTCCAGTGGCTGACTTCGCCATTGGACTTGACCAGCTGGCGTTCCAGGTCCAAACGGGCCTCGGATTCCTCCTCAAGCTGTACGCGGACGGACTCCAAGTCGATTTCAACCTGTAGGTGTAGGAAAACGATTTTCATAAACATTGATGTTGACCTCATATAAATAGGACGTGAACGCAATGCCTCCTCCAAACTCCTTCAATGAAATCTGATATCTATGGACTCTAAATATAAAATATTATATACCTAAGGTTTAAGCAAATTGCGATAGTAGAAAACCAAAATTGACCTATAGACAAACTTAAATCATTCTTACCTGGTGAAGGCTAGCCTCAAGCAGAGAGCGCCTCCTCTCCTCATCCTCGAGCCTGCGGCGAGAGTCCTCAAGCTGGCTGGCCAACTGGCTCCTAAGGTACACCACGTTCTCAATGTTCACCTGGAAAGTGTAACCACTTCTATTAGTATCTAGATATACATAATAATAGCTTCTATAGAGTAAGTTACAACGGAGTAGTTCTCTGAGATTGGACATAAGTTTTGTTAAGTAATGTTAAATAATATAAACATTTGTTTGGAAAAATTCTTCATTTCATTAATCTCATGGGAGAAAATAATATTAGCTCACCTTAAGGTCCTGAACTTCCTTGATGAGCTCAACATTCTCCTGGGACAGGCGCTGCTTGTGGGAGGTGATGTCCACAATGGTGCGGTTCAACTCCTCGATCTTGATGTGCAGCTCGCTGATGGTGATCTCGAGCCTCTCGCATGTCTTGGAGATGGTGATCTTCTCCTTGGTGGAGTTCTCCACTTGGGCCAACAACTCGTAAACTTCAGCTTGGAATTTGGACTTTTCTTTCTCAGACCTGATGACAAAGAAAGATATGATGCAATCACGGGAAACGACAATGTTTTAGTATGATGTAGGTGGACGTTTTGTAGATGATGTATTAATGAAATGTGTAAGAGACGCATAGCAATTTTCGCAATAGGTTTCGCATAGCAATATCTTATCTCTAAACATTGGAAACACAGTTTTGTTAGTACAACGATGACTAGATGTATTTAGAGGATAGTCAGTGTGTCCTCACCTGGCTCTGCTTTTGGTAAGCTGGTCGATTTGTTCCTGGAAGTCAACCACGATCTCCTGGTGTTTCCTCTTGAGCAGGTGGGCGGTCTCCTCGGACTCAAGATGGACATCTTCCAGTAGCTTGCGGAGCTTGGTAAGTTCGGTGTCGCGTTTTCTGTTGATCTCGAACTGAAAAATGTACGGTACCATTTCAAAATACGACCCCAAAACATGGAAACTTTGGGGTGGACATTTGAAATATTATTTTGGCACTATGATCTAACCATTTTCTTAGATGGGCTATTTGAAAAAAATAAAGGTTTTATACCTACTTAAGTTATACTACTGAATATGTGACACTAAATATTTAATATATCACTTGTTGAAAATATCCATTAAACTTAATAGTTTATTTGTTTATGTTTACGATAGTATTTCTGCTACTAAACATTTACTTTCACTTTCAGCAATTCTTAACATTTAAAATGATCAAGCAATGTTTTGTTAACTTTATAAAAACGAATGTAAACTCTTACGTGAAAAAAAAAGGTTTAATTCGTTTCACTTTTATCCTGAAATAGATGCAGTTAATATACATAGAAAATATCGCTCAGCAATAGTTCGCAATGGTAGATTATAAAAATGTCGCAAAGCTTTCAAAATGATGGTTACGTTTTCACGAATCTGTTTATTTTATTTTCCTAGGACTTTTGTACAGTTTTAATTTTTCCATTTACGCTTTCTTCTTGTAAGTTGTATTTTGATTTTAACAGTGAATATTTATTGTCTTTGCGTTGTTGTTATTGCCACGGGCCCCCTTTTTTTCACTTAATTCGGTGTTATTTATTTCTTGTTTTACTCTTTCTGATGTTGGATTTCTAGTGCTAATTTATCTTTCTGGTAACTCGTACATCTTTGTTTGCTTCTTCAGTTTTCTCTTGTTGTTTTCTTTTATTATTTGCACTTGATGCACTTAAGTCCTTACCGACACTTGGATGTTTGTTATAATGGCTACTTTTTTCAAAATTAGTAAATGATTGTTTGGAATATCTACCTGACTCTCGGCCCCGCCTTCAGCTTCCTCCAGCCTCTCAGAGAGTTGGATAACTTGCACGCTCAAATCTGCTTTCTCCCTCTCGATCTGGAAATTAACAATAGTTGTACTATGTTGGAAGGTAAACTTTAATAGTATTTTGTTACGATTTTAGTTCTAGTTGTCAATGATTGTAAAACTTGAAAAGTTATGTTTTTTTTAATGAGTTAATTCGTGATTGTCGAGTTATGTTAGCTGTCGTTATGTTGACATGTTTACTACTGTCACAATTCTGATTAATTTAGTTTGCGATGTAGTTAATAGAAGTAACTATATTGTGCGTCATCCCCAATCATAAGTGACTTTCCTAAAAATGTACCTTTTTACACAAAATAACTTTTTTTCAATCATTATGCAATAACAGGTTTCTGGGTAACTTGTCCTTCACATATTTCAGCATTGTACCCATCTAAAATAAGAAACAGTTTATATCTCACGGCAGCTCTGACTAACTCGGATATTTTCGCTACTCATACCGCGATCTATTATTATATTTCATTATTGTGGCATTCTCAACGGGAACGAGCATCATTTGGCCCAGTTTCAAAAGTGAGACCGGAGAACGAGGAGTTGAGATTTCAGAGAATGCTTTCGCTACAGAGCTATATATAACGCAGAGTGAGCGAGCGCCGGCAAGCGCGAGTCGCCGACGCAGCCGCTTGCAGCACGCATGCGCGCTTGCCATTCTATGACCACGCAACCGCGCAACCGAAATAGAATGCGCGAGGCTTGATCAGATGTCTGTCCTGAACAATCTCTCGCGTATTGTGTATGACGTCCCCATTATCTATGATATTGAACTTTATCACACGGATATGAACCTATTTGGAAACCTAAGGTCACTTCAATCCCTTTTTTTTTTTTTCTCTTAATGAATTTTTAACCCGAGACAGTAGTCCATAGATCAAATATTGGCAAAAAAATAAATAATTTTCTCAAATGAGGGAATTAATAAGCGATGAAAAAAATTGTAACTGGTTTGCTGTGTTAGGTAGGGCCAAGAATTGCATCATAATTAGGTATCAATGATTTGAATTTTTAACTAAAATGGGGGTAAAATGTGCACTGATGGGGGTGTAAATGCAATCAAAGGCATAGGGCGGGCGGTATTAATAGAGGTGTTGCGGAAGGCGCGCGCCCCGCCTACACCTGAGCGGCGCGCGCGCCCTGTATGGCCGGCGCACACGCCGTATCACATTTCGCATGCTCGATCAGCTTACCCTCTGACGCAGCTCCCTTTCGGATTCCAGATCATCATGGAGGAGACGGATTTTGTCCTGAAAAATACAACATATTCTATCATGTGTCCGCAAACACTTCACAAGCACTACACTGTGTCGTTGGGGCCGGTACCTCCAGCCTGGAGAGAGCACTCAGGTCGGCGCTGTACTCGATGTTGACGTCGGTGGTGCCACCGCCGCTGCTGCGGTAGGTGTACTTGGAAGTTTTCGCCACGGCGGACATTGTCGCTGGTTCGTCTCTCGATCGGCAGTCGGCGCTACGTTACCGGTCGGGCACCGTTCGACTAGTGAGAGCGGGTGCGGGCGGCGCGCGCGCACCACGGCGGCCCCGCGCCCCCCGCGACCCCGCTCTCCCCCCTCCCGGCCCCTCGTGCTCCAGGGCGGCCGACCGGCTGGAGCTAGCGGATCGTGTTACCACCCCCGCGCACCCCCCTCTCAGCCTTTTATAGACACGCCCGTCTTGACGCCGTCGCGGTTCTCTTTTATTTGTTTTGCCCAAAAATTTGGCGAAACCCTTCACATCCATTTGTGTTATCATGCAGCAGTGCAGCCGACGCACTGCGGCTATATCGGCGTGCACAAATTTGTTGTAAACAGAGGAGTCGTGGGCGGAGAGTCGGGTCCAGGCGTTTCCTGATGGATTCCTGTCGGTCCCTGGCAGGCGCCCGCGCCCCGCGAAATGCCACTAATCGACTGAACTTAACAATGAACTTCATGTACTCTTTAAATTAACCCCTAACAACCGATGACTCTACTCTCTGTTTACAAACATTAATTTAATCTAATTTTATCGGTTGATCTTGAGAAGACACATGAATTTGAATATTAAATAAATTTTAGTGGGAACACGTATCGGTGGTCCCATGCCATGTAGATAGGCTCGTTTTATCTTATATAGACAAGATTTCATAGAATCCCAAACGTTGTTGTTTATGTTAGAGAAACAGATGCACATGGAGCTACATGACCGCTGCACGTTCACGGAGCGTCGCCGCGTAGCACTTCGTAGCACTTCACGTAGACCATACACATCAACTTTATTCTCCGAGCCAAAGTACCAAAACCGTAATTAATATTTGCGTACCAATTATAATATTACTATACAATTTGTATGTATAAAAGAACTAAGTTTGTTTATAAGACTTAAAACGAAAGTGTTTGCATTTTGAAAGAATATTGCGAAAATTAACCATAAAGGGAGAAGCGGATTTTGTTTTTATGTGAAACTTTAATTCCTTAAGTTTATAACTTAACTTGGCACGAATGCGTATCAGAGTCATTAAAATGTTTGACTCTATTAGTTAGTTTTTCTCAGAACTACCCCCTTACGTATAAAATTTGAATGGAAGAATCTTTACGCAAAGTCCGGTGAATATGAAATTTACCATTATTAAACCTTATACAAAAAAAAATATGGTTTTGTTTTTTTTTGTAATTCAATCCTTAACTGGGAGAAAAGGAGTAATCAAGTTTTAGGGGAAGAATTTACTGCTTGCTTGGATTAACTCGAAAATTGGTAAAAATAATTGATATAGCCTGACCGATAACGCTGTACCGCGCCTTAGGTATGCGTGGCGAGGCGGGGGACGGGACGCTGTGAGTGGTGACGAATGAGCGGCTTGCACTGACGAATCAGCGGCCTGCTCTGCTCCCCCGTCTCGCCGCGCCCATACTAAAAAAATATTTATTATTGTACTTAAAACATTTTAAAAGAGTAACGTTGTAGCTTCTTGCCCATTCTTCTCCATACGAAACTATATTTTGGAAGGGGCGACTAGAATTAAAATATTTTAATGTAAATGTTGACGTTCAAAAATGCCTTTTAAGGTGAAACAAGTCCACATTTTTTCCATACAAACTTCGGGAGGGTTTTACTCCACTGTTTGACAATGTACACCAAAACTTAAACATGGTATGGTTTTGTCTAATTATTAATATTGTCGGTACGGAAACAGAATACTAAAATAAAAAGCCATTAAAAAGTTATGAGCCAACAAAAAATCGTTTTTCTTGATAATTTAACGTAACTTTGGACATGTTTAAGTAATAAAAGAAACTCTCCAAAACTAAGTCGGTACCGACAAAGCTCAATTGTCGAAATGTTCAATAAACTTAATTGGTCATTGATTTATGCAGTGGATTTTTCAGAAAACCCGATCGTCCGAAGGACTTTTCTTAATTTTTACGCGCCTGTTTTACTATAACTGATCCTGCAGCTCACTCAATAATGTTATGCGTGTAGACTATCGTCTAACTGCTCATCACTGATACTACCTCCATCGGACTCGAAGCCTGGCGAGACAGCGTGCTTTTTAGCCAGGCCCACCAGTGAGTTCGAACCCGCGACTAGTGTACCCTTAAGTGCCTATTTGATAAAGATGCTTTGCTTTGACTTTGATCACTTAGTCTTATACCTACTTCACCCCTTCTCTGTGCCTTCGGAGGGACATTATCAGCTATATTGGAGTGGAAATACGAAGGAAGGACATTATCAAAAACCTTGGAGTATATGTCGATCAATCACTTAATTTTTGGCCGAAAATCTACCTTTTTCGTTATTAGTATTCGTAACTTGATTGGAATACATTTATATGAGACTAAGAGATGTTACGCAATTTATAACTAGCAAAACGGTGTCTTCAGCACAGCGGTATTACAGACTGGCAGAGGCCAGTCAATAGTCAACCCAAAAACAAAGGTAATTTATTCAAAATAGGCTGAGTGTCGGCTCTTTTTGAACGTCAATTACATAAGACAGTCCCCCAAAAAACGTCTGCCCTTCACCACTTCCTAGTGATTTAGCTGGGAAATAGAAGTGGCGCAACAAACTCCCCAGCAGAAACTATTGCATAACCTACTGGGTAGAAGCAGGATAGTGCACATTCTGGAAGTTGAACGACCACAGCGAGCCGTACTCAAGGCGTGCGCCGGACTCTCTTTTTACCGACTTCAAAAAGAAGGAGTTTATCAGTTCGACATGTTTTTTATTGGTTTATTCCGAAATGGTCCCATTTAAATTTCAGCTAGATCTGATGACGAGTTTCGGAGACAGACAACGGAAATCTTCAAAAAACACAGCAAATCAACCGCGATTGCACTTCTCTTCTTATCCGGTACGCTCTTGACAGAGCGGTCGTGATCGCTAAGTACTCGTATACTCGCGATTGCTGCTACCGCATAAATATGCAGTATGTGTTTTGACCCCAAGGATGATGAAATTTCGAATTGGTGTGGGGTAGGTACTATAACTAAAAAGTGTGCTCACGGCTGGGACTAAACCGGAGAGAGGGCGTGGGCTGCAACCAAATCCTCCAACCGGGCCCAGTGCGGGTTTGTAGATGATATTTCTTCGAATTTTTTTGGTTCTAGGACATGCCGATTTCCTCACGATGCATTCATCGTTTTGAGAACAGTGGTGATGAAATAGCTTACACAAAGTAAAGCGCCTGTCTGGGTTCGACTCTACAACTCATAAGTCAGAGTCGTAACCACTAGGCCACCAATGCTCCTTTTACAGCTGCTTTCTTAATATTTTACTAAAACAGTACAACTCCTATTAAATTAGGTAATTTACGTTGAAACCCATATTGTCAAACAACATGGGTTTGATTTGTAATTGGCTGTCTGGTGACTCATCATCATTATTTTTTCAGCCGGAAGACGTCCACTGCTGGACATAAGCCTCCCCCAATTTCGGGGGCTTGCCATAATCGCCACGCTTGGCGGGCGGGTTGGCGATCGCAGTATGATGGTATATAAAATGCATAGATAACGCTGCTGCCCATTCTCTAGTAAATCCCTTAGTCGCCTTCTACGACACCCACGGGAAGAGCAGATGGACTGGTGACTATGGTTTCCTTTTTTGTCTGTACTGTAAGTCCTTCATGTACTAAAATAAATGTAAAAAATAATAATAATGAATAAGTTGTATTATTTTTGAATGAACCAACCCGGACCAGTGAGCTCTCTTGCATACTTTGTCCCACAGAATACCAGACATATACGCATAATTTAATTCCATTCATCCGCTAATACATCATATTCCGGGTTTTCAGTCAGTGATTTAGCATTTAGCATTAGAATTTTTAAAGTAGTTACGATAGGCTGGGGTTTCGGCTCTGGTTAAAGTTTTGGATGAAAGTTGCGCAAAGAAATAAAAATATCTGGATGAGCGAGCTTTCCTCGGTTTCATTTTTTCTTTGACGTTTTCTAAAAAATAAATCTAGCTACCCCCTGCATACTAAATTTTTTAATTCAGATTATACACATACATAAATACAAGAATTGCTCATTTATAGGTTTTTTTTTTTTGTAGGGTGGGAAATCATCAAATGACTTCTCCCGCTCTGGGTAGAGAGCAGGAGGGCGTGTCAGACTTCTACTGACTAAAACCCACCCGTGTTCCCTCAGTTGCCTGTGTGCCAGGGGCGACGGTGTCTCTTTCGAACAACCCGCACCCCTGGCAGGCATTGGCCCTTGCGGACCCCACCAGTTGTTACTGACATGTCTGACACCGCCTACAACTTTTCGGCCGCAGGGGATAGGGAGATCGGCCAACACTATACCGACACTCCTCTTCCCCTGCGGCCCCACCGCGTCCTCCATCAAACGGTCCTGGCCACGGAAGAGACGAGCGCTGCCCAGAAGCACCGGCACTCCTCCTCTGCCGCAGCCCGTAACCCTCAGCCGCGATGCCTCCCGTTCGACATTGCGGCCCACCTCAGTTGCGGTAAACCTCACCGCAACCTACTTTTTAGCCGCTACGTCATCGGCTTGAAGGCAAAAGCCCTAACGAGCGGCCCCACATTTGAGTTCCTCTTCGCTTCACCGTGGCTGGGAGACCACGGTTACTGAGCACCCCCGCAACGACAATGCGGGAACCCACTCGGGGGAGATTTAAAGGTATTAT
The DNA here is from genome assembly GCA_949987655.1 of Polymixis flavicincta. Taxonomy (NCBI): domain Eukaryota; kingdom Metazoa; phylum Arthropoda; class Insecta; order Lepidoptera; family Noctuidae; genus Polymixis; species Polymixis flavicincta. The sequence goes on from OX465171.1 coordinate 12,896,721, forward strand.
TTATGTTCCGTGTGCTGCCGGATGTTAAAGAATAGCACCATCCCATTTCTTCCCGTGGGTGTCGTAGAAGGCGAGTAAGGGACCTACTAGAGAATGGGCAGCAGCGTTCTCTATGCATTTTACCACCACTGCGATCGCCAACCCGCCTGCCAAGCGTGGCGATTATGGCTAAGCCCCCTTTTGGTCCCAGCAGTGGACGTCTTTTGGCTGAAATGATGATGATGATGATGAAGGTAATGTCTGTCCTCATATTTTATTTCGCTCTATTTTCTCGCATAGGTTTTACTGCTTTCTTGCAGGATATTTATGAAATACTAGCTTTTGCCAGCGTAGCCTGCTTGTGTACAGTCTTAAGTATTTCTGTCAAACTTACCCGCACCGGTATGGGAATGCAATGCAATGTAAATAACATGCGTATTAAGTACACTGCATTATGAACTTAAAATCTGTAAAAGAGGTACTATTCAAATAAGCGAGTTGAAAAAAATAAAAACAAGACATTGTTTTCAAAGTATTTTTTTTTTGTCACATTCCACCCACTTGATAAATACTTTATAAATGATTGTAGTGTACTTACAACGCTGTACTATTCTAACTTTGTAAGCTGTGGAAACTATTCAGTGGGAGGACTTCGAGAAAGATTAAATTAGTTTTTTTTGTGGTCAAATATGAAGGCTTATTATTTTACAACTGTTCACGTATAATAAGTACCAAACACTTAATGAACACACGTGCAGCGGCTAAAAAGTAAGGGGGAAAACAGAATTCGAATTAAAAATACAGTCATTTGAGTGTTACAAATGTTGCCAGGATGAAATAAATAAGATGTGTGAGTTACGCTGACCGATGTACGTCTTTGTGGTAAAAGTGACAGTTTCTAACCAATGTGTTGTGATATGATATTGCCACTAAAACAATAAAAGAGTGAAGAAACTGAACTTCTGTTGGCACACCTTATGCAGTGCATTGTCCAGTCAACTCGTCACCAGTTTTGCTAGGACAACCGCGAAGAAAAGAAGAGGCCAAGATACCATGTTACGTAAATTAAAATCATGGAAGCATCCAGAAACTAAACCCGACCTATACATGCATTAACATTGGACAGAAGTTTACATTTCACTACCCCGTTCTTTAAACAAACATCATTTAAAAAATACACCTTCCACTGAATATAATACGAATTTTACAGCCGGTGTGCGCGATACATGAGTATATTTCAAAACCTGGAGCACCTGCTTTCGTTGCGGCATAGTATCGTCAAGAGTGAAATGTCAACGATATTTTCTCGTATGTCCTAATGCACTGATATTAATCATGGATTTATTTCGGTTAGTGCACGTACTGTGGTCGAGAAACTGTCTCGCAAATATCTAAACAGATGCAATAAAATTAATTGAGAAGTTTATTTAGGAGGTATTCCACTTACAGCGCCGATTTCAATTGCACTTGAAGTGGTGTCATCTTTTCACCCGATTCGGGTTTATTTTATTTCGAATTGACCACTAATCAATGACCCTCCGGTTAAAGTATATCCCAACACTAAATACTTCTATAACATAGAAACCGTATTTCTAAACTGTTCCACCGTATTTCTAAATTAAACCGCACTTATTAAAAAATATGCTTCAGCACTGTGAGGAGCTTATGGCTAAGTCATAATAACCTCACAGGTCGATCAACCAGGTTAAGCGTTGCTTGTCGCAGTTGGTCCGTGGATGGGTGACCATCTTTACATAATCAATACCCCTCCGTGCCTCGGAAAGCACGTTATGCCATTGGTCTCAGCTGTTAATTGTACATCTTCCACATTCGTTACGCATTGTCAGAAACCCAAGTCTGCCAACCAATCTTGCCAAGGTGTATCGCATTACCCAGTTACGGGGTTGTGGAGTTCAGGTCATGTAAAATACTGGTATTCAGCTGCATCCGGTTAGACTGGAAGCCGACTCCGACATAGATGAAGAAAAGCTATGTAGATTGATTGCTGTGAGTGGACTACCACTTATTTTGAGCTTTATTTTCGCAGATAAGGTATTTGTGATTTTAAACATGACTAACTTAATGTGTTATTTAAATATCATCCAACATATTTAACAGTACACATTATTTGTACAAACACTAATGTAACAATAAAAATAATTGAACAATACCTTGGACAATATTTTAGCCCTCTTTAGGCCCTGACTATAACTCTAAGAACAAATAAACAATGAACACAATAGGAATCACATGCAGTGAAATTCGTAAGTAAATAGAAACGGCTGTAGGCTATGTCTATAATATTTTGTATTCAACTACAGCACCGGAGTTATCTAACTAATAAATTAGAGATGAAAATCTGTGCACGACTGTCCTGCGGCCCGATTTCCACCACGCAGCGCACGCGCAGGTGGGAAAGTATTCGGTTATATTCGTACCTGCGCGAAGTGGGCCGAGCGCTTTCCGCGTGTCCCCTTCCCCGCGCGCCGCATCCCCTTTAGCGAATGAGTCAGCCGTCTCTGGCTGGACACGATGGAAATTATTAATGCCAGCTTTTCCAACCTGTTTATGTGTCGCCACAACGCTTTTTAACTTTGTTTCTTCAATATATAATAATAGATATACCTACAGGACGGACTTTGAGATGTCGCTGTAAGGGCAGGTACCATATACGCTTTATCTACAGGAAAACGGTCTTAAACTTCTTGGAAAAGATAAAGTCATCAAGAAAATAGGCAGTTTTCACAAAAACTTATCCTGTTTCTGATAAGGACCAGAAGACTCCATCAGACCAATTGAGGTCTGAGTACTCTAATTTTCTCAAAAGTTAAAGACAGTCTTCGTTTTCCTGTAGGTACAGCAGTTTCGGTTCCTGCACCTACTGCCCCATCTCAAAAATCCATTCTGTTTATAATAATAGTTTTGATATGAGTCATTTTGAAACGAATATGTTTAGAATGGCATGTCTGCCACTTTTACAGCGGTCTCTCACTTGGTTTAGGAGAAACTGTATCTATGAATCGATTGAATCTTCTATTTTGTTGTTTTAGAATTCTCGTTCTACCTTTTAAACTGACAATTGTCCCAGTGAAGCGATTTAGAGCAAGTTGAATCTCGGAAAAATACTGCAGCCATCTATCTCTCAAGTATCGACCAGTATGTGTTAATACAAAATTAAATTTTCGATAATTTCCATATTTTACAATATAATATATCTTTTAGCAGCAACGCTAAGAAATGCTCTCAGCAATAATCATAAATAAGATGCAAAACACAGGCATAAACAGATCAATGAACGAAATCTCAAAAATTCCGAATGTGTCTTCGGATCTATTTAGAACGAAAGGGCATTCACATGCAGATATAGTTTCTTGCCAAAACACCTTGTCTAGTAAATGAAGTCAGTATGGAGTGATACCAATATATCTATTAGGTTAATCGGTCTATCGTGTTTCGCCTAAAAACTTTAGCTATTTTCGGATTCAAATTGTATAGCAGTGTCTACAAACTAGACCAGTGGTATGTAAATAGATGGTACAGACTTCACATGTGAAAATCAATGTTATTTGAGGGTAGCTTTACAGAGATACCTTTGATATTGAACTTGCATTAGAAAGATGTTTTATCTTCGAGATTGTTTAATCATGGTTTTTTTAATGTACGAAACCTAATCGATAGGTCAAAGAAATCGGAATCGTCAAATGCATTTGGTATGCCAAAAAGTGAAAGTATCAAAACAAAGGTCTAATCATAGAACAAATGAATCACTTCGATAGATCGACCGGCTATCTTAGAGATGTGCATAACGCAGTCGAATCGTCCGGAATATTTTGACGAGGCGAGTCCTAAATACATTCAGAAATCGTAAGTCAGCGAGTCATGGAAGTCGTCTTCGCACCCGATAAAGTTTATTTTGATCTTTACGTCCCTAACAGTCATTAAGGAGTAAGCGTCGGTGCCAACAATTCAGGTTATTTATGTGTCGTTTCGAATACCTCTATACTTCATGGCATTATGTGATTTGATCGCGATCGGGACATACCTAAGTATTGTTTTTGTGCATACTTATTTAATTTAGCTTTGGCAGCAACCGAGCACTTATCTCGCAGTGCAGAAACTTTAGGTTAGATAAAAACCTCGGCAATTTTATTGTTTATGGGCAGGTCTACTATATCAGGTTCACTTTCTATTAGTGGTGACCAAACGGTGTTTTAGAAAAAAATAAACGTCTTTACTTGACGATGATTTTTATGCTACGGTTTTTTATATTAATTATTATTATGGGATAATGCAGAACTGTATATTTAGATTTAAAATAACGTCCTTGCGTCGGGAAATGAAAAATATACTATAATGGAAATTGAAGATATTTCAATGTACTACTATTTATATTTGTTTTGTTTATCTTTAAAATTTGAAATGATTGAAGAGCCCACTTATAATTCCGATACAGATCGGAATGCTCAGAAGTGTTGACTCAGTTTATGCATTTCTGGGTGACCTATTCTCCAAGTGGTCTGTTATGTATCTGCATAGATCTGTTTCACTAACAGCAGGTGAAGCTAGACCTGTGATGACTAATACAAGTATTTATAAAGGTTACCTACCTTTATAAATAAGTATTACCTTTATAAATAAGTATTTATAAAGGTAAAATCATTTTAAAACAGTGACTAATGCAAGTGCATTAGTCACTGTTTTAAAATGATTTTATCCAAGTTTTGAGAAGTCTAGAGAGAACTTGACCAAGAGTATCTAGAAATAAAACTTCTCAAATAAAATAAAGGCTGAAGCGTCGAAGGCCGAACATAGGTTGTTCTTTTTTTCAGAAGACAAAAAGAATATATCCATCTTCCACGTCTTCGTGCCGATATAAAAGCGACAGCCCACAGTACAATCTTACTGAAAATTGAGTTTGTCATATTTCTATTTTTGCAAATATAGGTTTCTAGTGCTTCAAACGAATGACCAATACATAGCGTGGACGTTTGAATCACCGGTTCTATAACTTCGTTAGTTGTTGATTCATTTGTGACTTCACGCTCATTAAACCTTTGGAGGTAAGCAGAACTCGGCTGGTAAGTAGGTTATTAATGAAAGCTTTAGCAAATTTATAATGTCAATGGGCTAGATGGAAACACGGTCTTTTTAACATGACGTGACGACAAAAGTAAGGCTGGGTCAAGCCTAGTCGAGCAATTGGAAAAGCTTGTGTAAAGCTATATAGGTGAAATAGGTACATTTTAAGCGAGGACCCGCATTCACTTCGTGTGAACCTAATCTAGATTTAGTCAGGAATCGATTGAGCTGGTATGATGCCCTCAATTTCACTAGTGGGCACTTACAGTGTTAACCTGAAACAAATGCTACGCTAGTTGTTTGTTCAATAGAGAAAATTTTAGCCTTGTACGTACGTCCTGACTTCATTTCAAAAGGTATATTTACCGGCAATTGTACCAGGCTGATTCCCGCCCACCGTAGGCTTGAGCTGGGGACGGCGAAATGACCAAACCCAGGTCGACGGCGCGTTGTGTTCCACGCGCGCCTCAAAGAGATGTCAGCACAAAGTGATGGGGCCCGCAAGGGCCGATGCCTGCCAGGGGTGCGGGTTTTTTCGAAAGAGATACCGCAGCCCCTAGCATACAGGCTACTGAGGGAACACGGGTGGGTTTAGTCAGTAAAAGTCTGACACGCCCTCCTGCTCCAGCCAGAGCGGGAGAAGTTATTTGATTTCCCAACCAAAAAAAAACTTGATTTGAAACAACTCTGCAAGGAACCAATCACTTATATTTGTTTTTGACTTTGTACTTGGATTTAACAGTATTCATTCAAGTAGTATTATTTTGTTACTACCTTCAATTCAAAAGGTTTTTCTTTAGCAGGTTACGTCAGTTTTTGCTCAATTTATTCTGAAATCCCAAACAACAGCATAAAGTTTTTGATTGAAAGCGCAAGTGTACTACTAGTCTTCAGCTAATTAATATTGATATCAAATTGGCTAGCCGTGAATGTTTATAGCAATAGAATGCCTCTATATAATTTGATAATGTCAAAAGTATATATTACACTAATACACAGCTATTCAATATAATATTAAAAATTATTTATTTGTCAACCAATTTATCGAGGATGGATACAAAACGAATCAAATCATCGGTGCGGCCCTAGTCAATGCCCGATGATCGCCAATGATCAACCAAATTGGGAAAATACTATAATGAGTAGAATTCTACGAACACGGAAGGACTCTACGTTGAAGATCCGGCGCTAATCATAAGTGTGACAAACTTCAAGGATTGAGAAGCAAACCTCGAAATGGGTCTGGCTAATCTCAGTGCAGTGTAGGATGTGTGGTAGGATGATTTTGACAGTCGCTTACTCTTGATGTGTTTTTGTCGAAAAAGTTAGTTAATCGGAGGTAGGGTTCATTCCGAAGCATAGAACTATTAACGGACGCACTTGTATCTTCGTTGACGGACTTGAAGAGTATGCCTGCCCCCCTGTTGTGTGAGTTTTTTTTTGTTAATGTAAGTAACCAATTCACCATAATGTTCTTTTATACTGTTTACTACTAGTAAATAAGTCGTTGGAGTGCCTTTCAAATAATCTAGAATGCAATCTGTAAATCGTTAATATGTCATTGTTCGGAATGTACCCAATGGTGATACCGTGACACGGCCAATATGTTACAACGATTACTACGACAGTAACAGCAACAAATGATGACAACAGTTGTTTGCCACATAGGTACTAGTACTGATGATTACAACTGCTGCTGCTGTACATCATATAGAATTATTCGTATTAAGTGTTTGAACAGGGATCGCTATGGGAGTTATTCCAACTGCAGGCTTAGCATGACGGGTTCTATTTCTACTCTACTGTAGAATAGAAATCGCTTATCTACATTTCTTGTTGAAAAACTGTCAACTGTCTATACGGAAACGTCATTTTTGTCTACTCTTCCGACGACAAAACGCTTGTCTACGGTTCTTGTGCTAAGCCTGCTGGATGTCTATAGCAGATATTCTAACTGTAGGTAGAAGACAGGATGGTTTTATGTAGGAAACATTTACATTTTCCAAACGTAGGTTTTTACGAAACGTAAACTATGGCAGCAAAAAAGGAGCCATATATACCCAGCAGTCGGTGATCTCGGGCTGTTAAAATGATGATGCTGACGAAAATTATGTGAAAAAAATGTTGTAAGTAGGTACTTACACACGACTAAACATAAACCTATAAATTTCCAGTTTACGCTGATCTCGCACTGTACGGAAATCCTATACAATGCGAGATCAGCTTATACTGGAAAACTATAGCCGTGTGTACAAATCTTGTATACATCGATAACTAGCTTCTGCCCGCGAGTTTGTCCGCGTGAAAGTTTCTTAACGATTACGGCAGTTTTGTATAGTCAACAATTGGAAACCATGATGGAAAAGCTAGCCGTTAGACAAACGAGGCTAGTTTTTTTAAAGTTTTGTACATCATCAAATAACTTCTCCCGCTCTGGGCGGATCGGGAGGGCGTGTCAAACTTTTATTGACGCCCAGGGCGTCTCCTGCGGCGACTAGGGCCGTGAGGGTGCATAGATTGCCTCTCCCTCACGTGCGTCGCCTCCCTCTTCCCGAGAATTACTACTTCGCAGAAGAAGGTGACGGCTTCCCATGCACTCTCGCTGCGTAGCATGGCCTGAACCAAGGCCGGACGCGAGAGATCGCCGCCGTCGATCGCCTCCACGAGGATACGGCGGTGCTCCGCCCAAACCGGGCAGACCTCCACCGTCTTCTCCACCGTCGCATCCGGGCGATCTTCGCAGGGGACTTACTGCCCCAATTGTAGCGTGGCCAACCGAGACTGGTCAATTGCTCTAGCCCACTGCGGCCACTGCTACTTCAGGACAACGCTAGAGCGCACACTTCACAACAGACGATCGCTAAATTACAGGGGCTGAGATTGGTATGTCTCCGAAACCTGCATTCACCCCGGACCTTGTTTCAACAGTTAACCAGTTTTTTCTGGAATTTGGACAATTTATTACAAGGAAAATATTCATTTCCGATGAAGCAGTTAAAACCGCCTTCACAGATTTTTATTGATTCTCGTTCTCACAATTATTTCTGCAAAGGAGTCAATGATCTACCTATTAATTGGCGAAAGTGTATAGATGACTACTATACATAAATTGAGTACATATTTTTTTTTTTTTTAAACGCCTATTTCATATATGAATGTATGAAAACCACCACAAAACAACGAAAAACATGGGTTGGCAATTAATCATAGAATTGAGGGTATTCCCAGTGGTTAAAAAATAACTCCTTAAAAAATAAAAGAATTTCAGGAAGCCATAATTCAACAAATCACCCAAAGATATTTGTGCCATAATAATTCACGTCAACAACAAACCGTATTTTTGTTGTGATGTGAAATGAAACATGCGTCCGTTCTATTCTCGTACCACCGTAATACATTTTGCAAGTTTTAACCGAGTGTTTATTTTTTAAAGCGCGTCATCGTTTGCTCAAGTCTTTCCTTTAATTTTAAATCGTTCAGGTTAAGTGATCTGGGTTTCTTTGAAGGATGCGATGCGTTACATAAATAGGTTTGCAAAAACCGATTTAACTTCGTGAAATTAACTTGGTCATAAATAAAAAAGACAGCATAAGTTTGATCGCCAAAATGTAGTATGAAATTTATATTTATATGAACGAGTGGTCGCGCAGTAGATTCGTTAAAATTTTAAGCGACAGTAATCAAACATTTTAGCTTTCTGCATTTCTTCTCCACATAAACTTTAACCGTGCCATACTCGGCCGTCAGTGTAATTTTCATAAAAACGGGTACAAAGTTTTTGCTTCATATAGATAAGTTCTACAATAACATTATCTCTCATTCTGTCCATAGCTATGTTTGTAACAAACCTCATGTGGAAAAATGCCTTTTTGTAAAAATTTTGTTTGTTTTCTAATCTCGACTCTACAGGAAACTGTACCTAACCATGATTTCACTATATCATTCTAGACCCAGCTAGCATAGAAATTTTTCGTCGGTAATACAATAAAAAATCAACTGACTGATTTTGACTACGTAGGTATTGCACTTTTCTATGGATATTATTATTAGATATATTATATGCTTTATTTCAATAAATACATATATATTACATTTTTAAATATTAGAATATAAAATATATAAAACATTTAAAAATATTAAAAAAAATGTAGCCCACCGGTATCGGGAACAGGGTCCAAGCTACCGGTGGTCAGGGCTGCTGAGAGAGGAACTTCCTCACTATACGCGCCGTGTCCAGTATTACTGCTTTCTGGATCAAGCCCTTGATCCAGCTGCCTAACGAGAGCCTCCTGAGATGTTGGCCGAGGCTATAATGCCATTGGCCGTCACTACTATCGGCACAATGAGTGCTGTATCCACATCCCACATGTCGACAACCTGGCGTGCCAGGTCAAGATACTTAATCTGCTTATCTTTTTCAGCTTTCACGAGGTTCTCGTCATGTGGGATTGCTATATCAATAATCGCGGCGCTCTAATCGATCTATCACCACTATGTCCGGCTTATTGGCAAGAATGGTCCGGTCAGTGATGATAGATCGATCACAATACAATGTGATAGTGCCATTTTCGAGAACTGGGTCGGGCACATACCTAGAGTATGGTACTTCCAAGTCCACAGGACTGTAAAGTGCAAAGCAAGTTGCTGGTGGATAATCCTGGCTACAAGGTTGTGCCTATGCAAGTAGTCTCCGTTAGCCAGATGAGAACAGCCAAAAATAATGTGTCGGATTGATTCCCCCGGACGGTGGCATGCTCGACAAATGTCAACCGTGCCAACCTTCACAATATATTTCCGGTAGTTGTTCGTCATCATAACTTCGTCCATAATTGCAAAGACAAAACCTTCGGTTTCTCCAAAGAGATCACCGAATCGTATCCAGGATATCCGTATCCTGGACACAAGCTGTTCGCGTCTTGATGTTATATGTGTGCTCTCGTGGGCATGCAGAATTATTTGGTGTGCGTTCCTATACATACGAGGCACACAATGTAAAAAATAACGCACACAACCTTACAGGGTAGGCAGTGACTTTTTTACGCTTTGTTACTACACGACGAATTACGAAACTTACCGTAGTTTTCCGAACAAACTTGGTTATGCAAGTAATAAAAAAAAAAACGGTTTTATTGAACTTTTTTGATGTATTATTTCTACATTACGACGCCATTGTTTGCTTCGATTTAGTTGTTTTGGTGGTGTTTGTGGGCTATGATAGCATGTATTTAAGACTGTACGTGTGTTTAGAGAAAAGAGCATGATGCGTTTTCAAAACGGTGAAACAAAAAAAGTTATCGTGAAAAGTAGTTTTACACCGGGTTTGCAATTAATGGAAACTCAAGGTAAATCAATCGTAAATACATTATGACTCATGATTCGTTTAATTGCGTCACATGTGTAGGTAAAGCAATCGGTTATTCTGGTTTTCTTGACATTTTTTTTAATTTTCGGCCTGCCCTGTCTAACGTCACTGTACACGCCACTGGTTACAGGTTGTGCGCCGATGTCCATGCCGCTCTGTATACACACGAAAAAGAAAATCCAATTTCAAAATTAGTGATGTGATGTAACGAACAAAAACTGTTGTCTTCGTTAGGAATGTAGTATTTATAAGTATGACGTCAAGAGCCGAAGTCCCGAACATTGTTTCAATAACATTCGGTAAATGCAGAAATATAGCAAAGCTAACTGCTTTCAACCTTCGTTCACAAAGATCAACTCCTCTTTTATAAAATACTAGCTTCTGGCCGCGCCTTCGTTCGCGTGGATTTCGTAATACATGGTGTATTACGAAATCCACATGCTGCTGCATCATCTACCTAGCCTTTTCCCAACTATGTTGGGGTCGGCTTCTATTATAACCGGATGCAGCTGAATACCAGTATTTTACATGAAGCAACTGCCTATCTGACCTCCACAACCCAGTAACTGGGTAATACGATACCCCTTGGTAAGACTGGCTGTCAGACTTTCGGATTTCTGACGACCCGTAACGACTGTCAAAGATCCACGAATGACTGCTGGGACTAACGGCTTATAGTGCGTTCCGAGCCACGGAGTAGTCTTGGTTTGTAAAGATGGTCACCCATTTACGGCACATTGTTATAAAACTTTTACAAGAAATTTAGACTGTATGATTTTTTTTTAAATGTATGTTCACCGATTTCTCCCCCATTTGTGGATCGATTGTCAAAAAAAAAAAATGGAGGTGCTCCCATTGGCACCAAGCCAGGATCTGATGATGGAATCCCAGGGAAATTTAAGGCAATCCTCAAATGTTGTAGGTATTAACAATGTTTTTCATATATTTTCTAAAGCTATTGAGACATTTGCGCATGGTCATCATCATCTCATGACCCTGAGCTGATGAAGGAAGGTAAAACTCTTTAACGGTTACAAGATAGGTGAACGTTCGGGCATAACTCCGTCATTTAAATAGACCGATATGCAAAATTATTTTTTCGTTCGAAAGGGGTACTATAGTATACATACGGTAATAAACATCTCTTTGTCATAGGAGTCACAGGTTCTACTGTGGCGAGAGTTCTAAGAGGGCGAGGCGTTAGCTCACCTGCTTCTAAACAGCCCGGTGGTTGCCACATACAGGGCAAAGTATTTCGGTAACCAAGGTTCCCTCCGTGAGATTGTCAGTAACAACTAGGCGTTGCTGACCTTCCTTGAAGAGCTAGTGTGGATTTTTCGAGCTTTTGCGACCACTCGGCAATCTTCGGCTGTTGTCGTGAGACAGCGGAAGGCGGCTAGAGGTAGTAGCGACGGAGGAGCGGTATGCAGGATGCGGGCCGTCGAGCCACTTCGCCACCGATCTCCAACGACAGCACGCGAGCGCACTCCACACCAACATGAAATATATTTGTACCTCTACGGATTATATCCATTTAAACTAGTTAACCTGTCTTTGAGTTTAGTCTTTAGTTAGGTCCTTAGCAAATGGTCCTTTGAGCCGGTGCAGGCTTATAAAGGCTGACCTGTGTATTTTTGTTTGCCTTGCCGTTAAGGCTGTTCACATTGAGCTTGTTACAGACCTTACGAAAGAAGCCTACATAGCTACTTTGAACCGTTTCGTGGCTCGTCGTGGCAAACCCGAAAGCATCTTGACCGGTAATGGGACCAACTTTATAGGTACTTGCAATGAGCTACTCAAGTTCTTACAAGACTCGAATCTCGTGTCTGAAGTTGCTCAACAAGCCATTAAATTTTCTTTTGCGCCTCCATACTCGCCCCACTTCATTGGCATTGCTGACGCCGCCGTCAAGTCTACGAAACATCACTTAAAGTGACTTTTAGGCTTAACACACTTGACATACGAGGAGATGGCCACGTGTTTGACTCAAATAGAGGACGTCTTAAACTCCCGTCCTCTTACCCCTCATTCCACTGATCCTCTAGAATTTTCTATCACTCTATAGCACCTACGTTTCACCGGCGACTAGGACTGCGGTCCCTGTCTCCGGAATCCTCCTTCTTTCTGGCTATCGTGATGCCCCTAAGCCAGTGAACAAATAAGATTCTGGCAAAAGAGCAATTAAAAACAAACACAGTCGATGATTTCGGTTGCAGATTTTACGAGATAAAGAATAAAATCACATTTAATAAACGAACAAACTCATCCAACTATATAGAATCAGTACAGGAGTACGTATTATTCTGACACTAACTGATTTCAGTCCTCGACGAGCATAATTTTAAATGTAAGTCTTATTTATCTTATACAGAACCCACGTAATCGTAGTGTCAATAATATCCCAACATTATTCACGCAAGCAAAAGTGGCGCTGGCGTAAAGATGATTCATTCAGAAATAAACATTTATACATGAGTCAACGCGGCTGCTTCGTTTCAAAGAAATATGTGGGTAAAGTAAGAAAGAAAATTATGTGATTATCTCGTAGTTTCAAAGCTTTCAGACGACTTTGACATTATTTTGGTAATTAAGACAGTGTGTTCTTTGTCGTAGGGCGTAAAGGTCGTTATTTTGAACTGATGCGTAAATGTCTGTTTGTATTGTTGCAGGTAAACGTTAACAATATCTTTAGGGTTCCCTAGTCAAACTAGGAGCCCTCATAATTTTTCGAAGCTTGTCACAACAAATATTCCGATTTATACCTCAAAATAGAACTTTTAAACTACTTTTAAGGGTGGCACGTCATACCGGGTGGCAGGGACTTCGACGCTTGTTACCAAGGATTCAGTACGTCATGATTTCAGTTTGCGCGCCTATGGTCTCACTCCCTGTTTACAGAAAAACCGGCCAAGTGCAAGCCGTACTCGTGCACGAAGGGTTCCGTAGCATTTATCTATAAAAACTGCAAAAAAACAAAGTCTGTTGAATGGGATCCCCTTAAATATTTGTTTTATTCTGTTTTTTTAGTATTTCTTGCTATATAGCGGCAACAGAAATACATCATCTATGAAAATTTCATTTGTCTAACTATCACGGGTCATGAGATACAGCCTGGTGACAGACGGACAAACAGCGGAGTTTTAGTAATAGGGTCCCGTTTTACCCTTTGGGTACGGAACCCTAAAAATTAAACTGAAGATGAATAAAACCACAGCTAAGAGGTACCTATGCCTGCTTACGCATACCTGCCACGGCTGCCACGTAGATATAATTTATAAAATTAGTTATATTTCAGTAAGGCGGTAGGTACTTTCGGTACCCTATGTCTAATACCTTAATCCCTTTGTCTCATGCAAAGAAAAACAAAGGTAATTTATTCTCAGTCGGCCATCAGAGGGCATTAATAAATATACCTATGTTGTGTTGAAACACAAAACAAACGTTATGTTGCTATAAGAATTTCTTGGAAGTCTAACGAAAGAATTCGAGTTTTACGAAACCTCTCTGCTTTATTTATAGATTCGAAGTTTAATCAGACTTCTATAAACAGGAACTTATTTTTAGGAGCAAAGTGTACGGTCGCAGAATTATAAATGTTTATAGGATTTTAAACTCAACTCCTATTCATTTTCAAAAACTATTTGACAAAATTATAGCTACAGATCGTTGTTTTGACACTACGCTTTGCAAACTAAATCAATTTTTACAACTGTTGGGGTCTGCTTTCAGACTAACCGGATGCAGCTTATTTCTAGTATTTTGCATGGAGCGACTGTCTATCTGACCTCCACAACCCAGTAACTGGGTATTACAATACCCCTTTTTAAGGTGACACTTGTCCACATTTTTTCCATACAAACTTCGGGAGGGTTTTACCTCACTGTTTGACTATGTACATCAAAAATTTAACATGTTATGGTTTTGTCTCATTATTAATATTTTCTGTACGGAAACAGAATACTAAAATAAAAATCCATTAGAAAGTTATGAGCCAACAAAGATTCGTTTTTCTTGCTAATTTAACCTAACTTTGGGCGTGTTTAAGTAATAAAAGGAGTGTAAAATCTCGAAAACCAAGTCGGTACCGACAAAGCTCAATTTTCTAAAAGTTCAATAAACTTAATTGGTTATTGATTTATGCAGTGTTTTTTCAGAAAGCCCGATCTTCCGAAGGACTTCTCTTAATTTTTTACTCGCCTGATTTACTATAACCGATCCTGCAGCTCACTCAATAATGTTGTGCGTGTAGACTAGCGTCTAACTGCTCATCACTGATACTACGTCTGTCGGACACGAAGCCTGGTGAGACAGCGTGCTTTTTAGCCAGGCCCAACAGTGAGTTCGAGCCCGCGACCAGTGTACCATTAAGACTGGATGCCAGAGTTTCGGGCTTCTGACAACCTGTAACGACTGTCAAAGATCCACGAATGACAGAAGCTTTGCAAACTAATAAGTGTTTAATTATTACTCATAGCAGCGTTGCCAGAAAATAATTTAGTCTACCTAGCTGACAAAATATCTCTAACCATTGTGTATCAAACAACAAACAATTTACCAAAACCTAGAACTCAAAGAAATTGAAAGCAACACATAGAGGAATGATTACACTGAGAAAAATTTCCTCTGCCGCACTACGTAAAATAAGGACAAAAATCGACCACAATGACGTGTGTAACCCGCTCCATTACGCGTAAGTAGCCAGTCATACGTAGTCGGCATACTGACGCTCATCATGGAGCGGGTTACGTAATTTACTCGTGGTCGATTTTTGTACGTACGTACGTAGCCCGACATCCGGCTACGTAATACGTAGTGCGCAAGTCGCACTGAATACTCCTGAAACTACGATTGCAACACCCGTATACTATTGTTGCGAGCACAGTAGAACACGGTGAACCTTACGTGTGTACCATGGCGGCTTACGTACGATACTGTAGCGGGCACGTTAAATAATGATGAGCCATATCTGTGCACCGCGACGGCATACGTACGATACTGTGGCGGACACAGTAAAGCACGGTGAGCTGTACGTGTGTACCACGGCGGCATACGTACGATACTGTGACGGACACAGTAAAGCACGTTGAGCCGTACGTGTGTACCACGGCGGCATACGTACGATACTGTGACGGACACAGTAAAGCACGGTGAGCCATACGTGTGTACCACGGCGGCATACGTACGATACTGTGGCGGACACAGTAAAGCACGGTGAGCCATACGTGTGTACCACGGCGGCATACGTACGATACTGTGGCAGACACAGTAAAGCACGGTGAGCCGTACGTGTGTACCACGGCGGCATACGTACGATACTGTGGCAGACACGGTAAAGCACGGTGAGCCGTACGTGTGTACCACGGCGGCATACGAACGATACTGTGGCGGACACAGTAAAGCACGGTGAGCCGTACGTGTGTACCATGGCGGCATACGTACGATACTGTGGCGGACACAGTAAAGCACGGTGAGCCGTACGTGTGTACCACGGCGGCATACGTACGATACTGTGGCGGACACAGTAAAGCACGGTGAGCCGTACGTGTGTACCACGGCGGCATACGTACGATACTGTGGCGGACACAGTAAAGCACGGTGAGCCGTACGTGTGTACCACGGCGGCATACGTACGATACTGTGGCGGACGCAGTAAAGCACGGTGAGCCGTACGTGTGTACCACGGCGGCATACGTACGATACTGTGGCGGACACAGTAAAGAACGGTGAGCCGTATGTGTGTACCACGGCGGCATACGTACGATACTGTGGCGGACACAGTAAATCACGGTGAGCCGTACGTGTGTACCACGGCGGCATACGTACGATACTGTGGCGGACACAGTAAAGCACGGTGAGCCGTACGTGTGTACCACGGCGGCATACGTACGATACTGTGGCGGACACAGTAAAGCACGGTGAGCCATACGTGTGTACCACGGCGGCATACGTACGATACTGTGGCGGATGCAGTAAATCATGGTGAGACATACGTGTACACCACGGCGGCATACTTACGATACTATAGCGGACACGGTGAATCATGGTGCGCCGTACGTGTGTACCACGGCGGCATACGTACGATACTGTGGCGGACACAGTAAAGAACGGTGAGCCGTATGTGTGTACCACGGCGGCATACGTACGATACTGTGGCGGACACAGTAAATCACGGTGAGCCGTACGTGTGTACCACGGCGGCATACGTACGATACTGTGGCGGACACAGTAAAGCACGGTGAGCCGTACGTGTGTACCACGGCGGCATACGTACGATACTGTGGCGGACACAGTAAAGCACGGTGAGCCGTACGTGTGTACCACGGCGGCATACGTACGATACTGTGGCGGACACAGTAAAGCACGGTGAGCCGTACGTGTGTACCACGGCGGCATACGTACGATACTGTGGCGGACACAGTAAAGCACGGTGAGCCATACGTGTGTACCACGGCGGCATACGTACGATACTGTGGCGGATGCAGTAAATCATGGTGAGACATACGTGTACACCACGGCGGCATACTTACGATACTATAGCGGACACGGTGAATCATGGTGCGCCATACGTGTACACCATGGCGGCATACTTACGATACTATGGCGGACACGGTGAATCATAGTGCGCCATACGTGTGCAGCGTGGCAGCATACGTAGGATACTGTGGCAGGCACAGTAAAGCATGATGTGTCAGACGTATTAACTGTCGTAGTAGAGGTAAGGTACCGTTGCCGGTACAGTAAGGCATGATGAACCGTGCGTATGTACCACGGCAGTGGACGTACGATACTGGTGCGGGACCAGTAAAGCACGGTGAACCATACTTATGTACCACGCTAGCGTACGTACGATACTGCTGCGGGTATAGTAAGGCATGGTGCACTATACTGTGTTACGTATGGCACACCATGCCTTACGATACTCGCACCTGTATTTTCCTTATGCTGGCGCATGGTACATACAAAGGTGTTCAGATACTTATTTTGAATATTAAACACTCAAATCAATGAAATTTTGTAGACATGATCGAGAAACGAATATCTAGGTCTGTGGTTTATTACATTTTCGTAAAAATGTATAGTTTAAATATTGCAGGGAGTTTTGAATGAAAATATGAAAACCCCCTGCAATATTTAAACTATACATTTTTACGAAAATGTAATAAACCACAGACCTAGCTAGATATTAGTTTCTCGATCGTGTGTACAAAATTTCATTGACTTTGATTGGTTAATATATAATAATATCTGAACACCTTTGTATGTACGGCCAGCGTCATAAAAATATATACGTTAACAAGAGCTCAAAAATATCTACACGCCTCTATGTCACTGACAATAAGGTTGGTGTTTACATATTTTGACTCGATGGCTGTATATATTTATATATTAATGACGTTGACTGTAACCATGCCAGCATAAGGAAAATACAGGTACAAGTATCGTAAGGCATGATGTGCAATACGTAACACGTAGTGCAATAGTGCACCATGCCTTATACCCGTAGCAGTATCGCATGTACTCGGGCGTGTAGATGGACGGGTATGGTGAATGGTATGGTGCCATATTGTCCCGCACTAGTAATCATACCTTTTATTTTTCTTCTCAGCATATATATTCGTCCACTGCTGGACATTTATGCTTCTCCCATGGTTTTTCTATGTCATCCTCGATGCGGCGTATCTGGTCGAGGTCGGCCCTGCCATCTTAGGAATGGCGGTCTGCCTACGCTTCGACTTCCCGTTCATACCTCTACTATAACAGTTAATAAGTTTTATACACATTATGCTTTGTAGTATAAGTAGTACAACCTGCACTGGTCACATAGATATCTACTTATAAATAATGGTGCGGGTACGGTAAAGAATGATGTATCATTATAAAGCTGACCAGATGTTTTAAAACCCGCGTGCGGTATTTTTCAGATTTAATTTCTTTTACTGGCAATAGTTACGTATAAATATATCACAAAAGGTCGCGTCCTCATTGCAGGGTTTTTTTAAAACTCTGGTCAGGCTTTACCTACTGTTGTTGAATTTGTACGATATTAGTGCGGCTATTATTATTATTATGCAAAATAATTTTGTAGCAAACTTAACAGCTACACCGATATAGCACCAAATCGGACCTGTAAGTGAAAAGCATACACTAATTGGTAATTTAGATAAAATAATACTTCACGATACATATACATTTAGTGTAGGTACTACCTACACAGCAATGATAGATCATTTTTTATTTTTTTAAACTTTTACAAGGTTATTAACAGAAGAAATTCTGAAGAAGTTCTGTTCTCAAACCCTGTACAAGTTTTATAACTTTACATGCTTAAAAGGAAATAGACATAAAAGATTCATATTATTTATTTTCAATCGTAAAATTGAGACATACAAAAAAACCACAAGCTTAATTAATCATACTATTCTAGAATTACATGGTAGTCAACTATGAACGAGGAATTTCACCGTCTGTCGGTTGTTGACAGGCGTCCACCATTGCAAGATTTAAGGCCTACTCAAATCTGACCGGTATCCCGTACCGGTGGCGATAACGATATCCCGATGGGTATGCGGTAACGCGCTGTTCAAAGGTGTTCCGCAACTGCTGCCGGTAATGCCATACAAAATACCGGTCGGGATATCGGTCAGGTTTGAGTAGGCCTTTACAAAACGTAATACGGAAAGGACGAGAGGATTGGCGATTAGATATTTATTAAAATATAAGGGCGTCAGTAGATATCCTATCTTATATAGATTTCGTCTGAATGTTTTAGGGCAATTATAAATACTTAATTAGGTATAACAACAGACAGTCCATTATCAACATGAACAATGTCTCAGATCTCCGGTATTTGTAGCACGAGCCGGAAGCGGGTAAGTAAGAGCAACCTAGGATTCCCGACCAAAGAATCACTAGTACGAGCCAGTCCACACGGCGCGTTGCGTCTCCGTTGCGTCGACGCAGCGCTGCCGTTGCGTCATTTTACATTTTGCGTTGCGTCGACGCAACGCGCCGTGTGGACTGGCTCTAAGGGTACCTTGGCATCAATGGAGTCCGCGTGGTCGTCGCTGGAAACCAATGCATCTAGGCCTACGGTAAACTTAACTTAAAGCTCGTTCGCATACGAACGCTAATACATACGCATAAACCTAACTAGTTGCGGAACCTATGTCGCAAGGCCCGACTTTAAACTGATATAACCGGTATTCTACAAAAAAAAAAATACAAAATGTGGGGATCGCCCCGTTTTGGTAGCGATCCGAGAGCCACCTTTTGGCAGTAGGGGCGGTGCACCCCTACCCCATGGCCTAGGTGAAGGTTAAACATCAGTACCGAGTTTCGATATTTTCTACTTTTACGAAATTTGACTGATTTTAAAAGCATAAATGACAATACGATGAAAGAATACAAACAACAAATGAAACTCAGCTGATGTTTAACCTGAAGTTAAGTTAAAGAAACAAATTGGTGGTGGGCCCGTATTCACGCTTTTGCAAAACGGTATATAATGTAAGGTATGGGTACGTAAAATGTGTAAACTGTATCACCTGCGGGCAACAGATCCGCACAGGTGGGTGTGTTTCTGAATTTTTGCACGTGTTGTATGTGTTATAGTCAAACCCCGAAGTCCCGGCGCTCCAAGGTTTGCCTAGTCAAACCTCAGGTTTGACAAGAAGGCTTAGTCAAAGTCCAAAACTCATAGCGTGTTTCGACCTTTGGCTAACGCATTTATGGCCAAACCTAGGAGAGACTAACTTGGAAAGTCAAACGCCGAAACGCAATTTGATCAAATCGCAATTACTCCGCTGCGAAATTTCTAACCTGCAGGACCACGTGACCTACAGGAGTAAGGCAGTTTTGAATCTAACATCGGAAATGAATGAAGTTTTTCATACATATTTAGGTTATATAACCCATTCTGTCCCTAATTTAAGTCTGACTAGTCAAACCCCGATTTGATCGTACTGAGTTTCGGCGTTTGACTACCCAAGTTGGTCTCTCCAAGGTTTGACCATAAATTCTTTTGTCAAAGGCCAAAACACGCTTTAGTTTTGGACTTTGACTAAGGCTTCTTGTCAAACCTGAGGTTTGACTAGGCAAACCTAGGAGCGCCGGGACTTCGGAGTTTGACTACATATGCATGTAAGTGTGTGATGAGAGAAAAATAAACGAAGAAGGTTGGTGCTAATATGATGGGAAGTCCTACCCCAAGGGTACGTACGTCGTATGTGATGTGTAATGGTCGTTGTTATTCTAAAGTCCATCGAACAGTGACATAAAGTTTTAAATCTGACATTATAGTAATTGTAGCCGGTACAGGCGAAACAAGGGTATTATAATTATGTAATAGGTAATCGTTGGTTCTCATCACTTGATACGCATAGTAATGCTGATTAAAATCTATACACTCTAATGAAACACACTCAAATGTAACTTCATCATTGTCAAGTAAATAAATATTTTTTATTTCACCAAACTTTGGTAAGCCTGAAGATTCTGAAATATCTAGAATGACAATTGACGACAGCTCAAATCGGACACCATACAGTTTCACCCATGATAATGAGTACCAACAATTATTTTCGATTATACCTCGAGAATGAAAGTTTTGTCTTACATTTTCAATTTGCGCTTCTGTCATATTTGCCTTTTTGCCATAAGAGATCGTCTTTACAGTTTCATTTTTAAGAAAAGTATCGTTTAAAATTAATTGATGTTTAATAGCTATTGTTTTACAAACATTTACTCTGTTGTGTGATGCTCTGGCCACAAATTTAGATATACGATGCTTGGCTTCAAACCTCATCGTCCAGATTTGGGTAAGTGGGCCAAATTTTTTTAACATTTCTGGATAATGTGTAAGAAAATGAAACTTTGGCTTTAAGTCTGTTTCAGCAAATTTTCGATAGAGCTCGTTTAATTCAGCTACTGAAAATTTTACTTGATCAATAGTATTTTCATGGATTCTATGACTCAAAAGTTTATCCAACAATTGTCTTAATTTGATGTATAAGAACCAAACTTCGTTTTCATCTGGGACATTATATCCGACAATCAGCCCAAAATATCGAACAAGGGTAAGCATTTCAGAAGCCGAACATTTTAACTTTAATGTTGAGCCTTCTTTTGCTACAGAATCGCACGGTGTCGATGTAGAATCAGGTCCATAATTAAAATACCGTATTCTTGATTTTAAATTGTCAAAAGAAATTAGCATCTGAGTACACACTAGATTCTGTATCACAAATGGCATCACATATCGACAAGCACCCTCGAGATAGTCATGTAAAACATCTACGGCGACGTTTTGAAATAAGTCAAACCCATCTAAAGCAAGCCACGAGCATTTTTCTTTAAGACCAGTCATATGAATGTCATTTAAATGTAAATCATTTTCATAATTGACATTGTTTCTCAACAACGTGTCATCTTCATAAAGCAGTGTTTTGATTTGTTCTTTATTAGCAGTACAAATTCTACATGGCCGATTTGCAGAAAAACTTTCAACAAAACCTAACATAGCATTCAATCCTAAATTATCTCCCGTCACAGCTGCAACATAAAACTTAATTTTGCCAGTATACACATCAGTTTCAACATGAATACCATTGTTCCTTAAATCATTAAGAACATCAAAAACTTTTTGAAAAATTATGTTGTTTCCAAAGCTTGTTCTGTCTGATGAGTGAAAAAGAGCCAATAATAAAATATTTTGCAAAAGCGACACGTAGTGAGGTGGAAGACATGGTACTGAGGCATAAATAGCTCCAAGTTTATGAATCCCAGCGTGGCTTCCTAAGGGATTGCCTATTTCAAAATCGTCAAAGTAGATTATTAATGGTAAAATCATTGCATCATGCTCTACAGAATTTTCTGTCATTTTTTTCCATACTGAACCCTGAACAATATTCTCAATACCGAAAGAGTCATTTTGTACTGTGTCCAAATATTCAAGAGTATCCTTAATGAAATTTTTTGATGAAAAAATTAGTTTTAAATTTTCTTTTAACGGAATCACCTGCATTGTACAATTTACTTGTACTAATAACAAACCAGCCGCTGTTTTTTTAGACTCATTACGTTGACCTACAACCACTTCAAGGGGCTCAGAATAAGTTCCTATTTCATTAAAATATTTTAAACGTTTGTGTTCCGAATCTAAATTCTCAAACGCATCGCTGAACGCGCTAAATATTTTTTTTAAAGCATTTTTAACATGAACATTATCTTGGTCTGGTGGTACCATATCATTAAACTGTCGCTCTATAATGCATTGTGATTTAGAATGAAATAATTGAAGATTTTCTACAAGAACTTGTACGGCTTTACGCGGTATTATTGGGTTAGCATATAGAGTGGAAACGAGACTTGCAGCATGGTGACCAAGAGAGTTTTCGTCTCTTTGAGTTGGTAGAGATTCCATCGTATTTGCCGTTTCGTAAGTTTCTTTGCTTGACGTTGAAGGTAAATTTGAGATATTGGCTTCTGTATCAATCGGTTTGTTACTATTTGGATGAGGCAAGACTGACAATGATGACTGGTGCTCTCTAACTAAGTGCTTTTTGAAAGATGCAGAGGAAATATAATGACGATAACACCCTTGTTCACCACACCGAAATCCGGAAAATTCTACCGTTAATTTACAGAAAGTTCGCACATGAGTTATAAGTAAATTCGGAGACACACTGGCTTTTTTGCAATAGTAACAGGTAAACATTTTTAAAGTATTAACTCTAGATCAGTTAAAAGACTATTCACAGCCTGTGTGGGCCTGTCAAATTTAGTTTTAATATCGTAGAAACCCAATTGAATAAAAAGCCATATGTCTCCAGCTTCCTCCGGGTAACAAGCTCCTATCGATTGAAATATTTTAAATGCACAGTCTACTGCTGTTACTAATTTGTTGAAACTATACAATGTGTCATTTATTACCACATATGCTACTTTTACCTCAGTAACGGTAAGGCCAACAAAAATAACGTAGGGTTGAACTGTGCGGCCTAGCCTCTGCAGGTTCTCCTTTTTTTGAATGATCTTGTTGGTAACGTCGGCTTCAGAAGCAGCTTGCGATATATAGCCGTCGCATACTTCTGCTCTGGATGGCTTCCACGCTGGCTTTCCTTTTATTTTCCGTGCAGGTGAAATGTTGATGACATAAGCCAGCAACATCAAAGCAACATTGCTAGATGTCTCTGGTTCATCTTCTGTATTCAAAGAAAAAAAAAAAGTTTCGGTTAATTTTTAAGACTTAATTTTACTAAAATTAAAAAAAAAACACTATGGACGTCATTTTTTCAATACACTAACTGAGCGGCTCGGTGCTGAGGGGAGGGGGAAGTCACAAATCTGTGCGATTTCTAGAATGGGCGGGGCCTCTGAGACTCCACGTCATAGTTAAAGATTAATAATAAGAACTAATATTTGAGCAAAACTTCTTACCGTCAATCAGTGCAAGTATATTTGCTATTTTTGTTCTCGTATCTTGGTCTCTAATTTTTCGTAATTTTAATGAAGCATATTTTATAATTTCTTCATTTTTGAGGGTGATAGAGGAAAATAATTTGTTTTCCTTTCCCGGATACAGACGACTGAAATCGTTCATTAACTGAAAAAAAGAATACAATAAATGTGCGCCACGTTATTTCCACTGGTGAGAAAGGTCCGGATGGCTACCACATAGGTTATTGGGTTGTTGAGCGAGAACTAGAATAGCTTGTCTCTTTTAGTGCCTGCACAATATCTCGTTCTGCAATGTCGGCAGCGCGCGAGTGTTGCAAGTGACTAGAGTCTGTGCGAAAAGAGAAGAACCGTGGCAGATACGGGAACTAACATTACGAATTTTACATGGCAATCGAAATTCAGACACTTGTCTTATAACCCCTCGTTTTCACCAAAGTATAATACATGTATTTTACAAATTGAATGCAATGTTTTAGTTTTTCGCATGTATTAAATATGTTGTTCAAAACTTGTTATGAAACTATATTACATGATTGTATAAAACTTGTTGTAAGTATACAAAACTTGTATGAAACTTGTTAGTTGAAAACTTCTAGTCGCCTACATGTTTATGATCTCATATACAGAAATTGCAATAAATTAAACATTAATTGTCTAAACCACGTTTGTATTTTGTAGGTGAGAACGCTGTCAATGTATCAGAGGGCCTAGTGTGAGTTTCTTTTAACCATCTCGACTTTACGCATCGACCGCTTTTCTCCGATTGGCACTCGTTTGGTGAAGGGCCAATCAGAGAGCAAAACGCGATCGATGCGTAAAGTCGAGATAGTTAAAAGAAACTCACACTAGGGCCACAGACGAGTTAATACATGTCACAGACTTCATTGTAAACGCAAATGTGTTTTATACTTGTAAAAATACTTGCTGGCTACACAGTTGAACGAAATAATGTTTGAGACAGTTTTGACAAGTATTCTACAAGTTTTTTTTTTACATAATCCTTGTGGTTATTTATAGAAAAACCACAAGGATTATGTAAAAAATAAGCGGCTGCGGTTTATGCTTACCAAGGTATAGCCTTGTGATTGTTTTAAGGCTGGGAAATCCTTGAAGTAATCTGCTATATCACCTTTTCCACATTGGATGCGATTTAGGCGGTAATCTGCAGTTTCTGCCCACTTTTCTTCAACAGATTTCCATGGATCGACATTGTTTTTTAGCCATAGTAATGTTTCTTCATAGACAATACCTGTAATTTATATGTGTATAGTGGGATGAGTCAACAAGAGGAAGGGCATCATAGTACAGTCGCCCGTAGTACATTTAAATCACGAAAAAGGTGACTAGCGATTATTTGCTTACCACTTTCCAGAGATTCCAGGCTATAAATGTCATCATCTGTGATAGTTGGCGTGGATCTGAGCGATGATCTGGACGACTTCGAGGATGAACGGCTAGTTCCCGGCAACTGTCCACTTTCTCGCAACTTTCTCCTTCGAGCTATATAGCTCTCGTAGAGCTTTCCGCTAGCATTTTTTTTAGCTAATTTATTTGTAGCTGATAAATATGCAGAATAATACACTACAACGCGTTCCTTGTGAAATATTTCCACAATTTCGGTAGCTAGTTTATAAAATTCTTCACTGGAAATTTTCTTCGCACAATTGTTTTCTAGTATGTGGTGTATTAGCAGCTGGCTCAATTTCCTTCGGGAACCCTCCGTCAGTAAGCCTCCTTTTCCCTCTTTGAGTATTGCTCTGCCGTCTAAACTTTCCTGTATGTAAAACACAAACACTATTGATACCAACTTTTTAAAGTTGTTGAACAAATTGATAAATTAATGAGTAAATGGTCCAGTTGGAGAACAGCCTTCGGAGCTCTATGAGTAGTAAATAAAACCAAAAAAAAAAAAATATTGAATTGTAAAAAAAAATTTTTTCGGTGACCGATTGTCCCTCCTTTTTTTGCTCTTATTTAATTGAGGATACCCATAGAAACAATTTAGGCTTTATACACTTTTTCGTAAAATGCATATTTTTCGAGTAATTTAACTTTGAAGATTTTTTTACTTTTTTTTAATAATTAAATATCTCGTGATAATAATTAAATAACTGTGAGTCGGGGACACATCATGCCCATGACATAAATTGATGGGGACAATGATCGAAAATCGATATAAGTTCTCAGTAAATATGCATTTAACGAAAAAAAAATTATAAGTTTAAACATGTTACTATATGTGCCCTAAATAAAAAAAAAGCAAAAAAAAGTCATCGGTAAACGATTTTTTTTTCAAAAAAAAAAATTAAAAAGATTCTGAGTCTTTTTTCCCATAGGCCCCAAAGGCAACACTCCAACTGATTCCGACGAATTGAGAACGTCTTCCTTTTTAAAGTCGGTTAAATGCCGCGCAGTTACCAAGTTAAGCTAGCTAATGATAAATACTATTGAATACTAAATAGGTATATACTACTTAGTAATGCAGACCATACACGTCCAATTCGATCGTTCAATTGGCAT
Source organism: Polymixis flavicincta (assembly GCA_949987655.1). NCBI lineage: Eukaryota > Metazoa > Arthropoda > Insecta > Lepidoptera > Noctuidae > Polymixis > Polymixis flavicincta. Next base: position 12,923,119 of record OX465171.1, read on the forward strand.
GATACTGCTGATTGGATCCAATCTGCAGTTCGTCCATATACCTACACCACACACGATCAATTCTAACTGTCCAATCGGACAAATAAAGAAAAAGAAAAAAAACATAAAAATCGGTCTATAAATATCGAAGATATGCGCAAACAATGATAAAACAAATATATACAATCTAATTAAAAACCTCCTTGTTTTTTGAAGTCGGTTAAGAAAAATCATACGATCGATCGCCCACTGCCATACACGGTCCAATCGGCATGATCCAGCCAAAATAATTGAATTTTGATTGTTCCGCCAATTCGATCTGTCCTGCCTGCCGATCCACGGCCACATACGGTCAATTCGATTGGATCCAATCGGCAGTGTCATGCCAATTGTACAATCGAATTGATGGTGTATGGCCTGCATAACTATACGAGTTGTAATAATACGGGTTTTAATAATGTACCAAATAAATACTATACATACGGATGTACTTACATTTTTGCTGGTTAAACAATATACCTAAACTATGAATATTCTACTAGCACACTAACTTTGACTAGTGCCTTCTAAATACTCATACAATCTACTAAAGAAAATAACATTACATTTAATAGTTTCAATACCTGAAACAAAACAAAACGTAATCTAAGAATTATTACAAACTTAAATAGGTACCCGGTCCTATCTTAATGATGGGCATTTTCAATTTTATCTTAAGCAAGGTTTACACGAGGCCATCGCAAGCCAAGCCAGCAACGCTGGCGAGAATAAAGTGCCCGTCTATTTTTCAAGCCAGTGAGACTGGCAGCCAGCGATGGCCTTATGTAAACAATGCTTTTGGTCCATAACACAAACATAAAGTACCTACCAAATTAAGCTACAAAATAAAAATTTAAGTGAGCACCAAAAAAGGGTGGGGCAGCCTGTCAGTATTGTATTACAATCACTGTAAACTATACAAAAATGGACTTAGCAGGTTAACGAATTAGGCCGACGAAATACGTTTTGTTATCAAACTGAGTAATTTTATTATTATAAGTAACTCACAGTGTTATTAGCTGCAGCAGTACAATCTGTAGAGATTTTTGCATTATCACTGACATCAGTGTCCCGTACAGCGTTTTGAGTTGAGTCGTTTAGCCCAGCATTCCTAATTTCAAGGTTCTAGAAAAATAATTTAAAAGTATACGGCATCGGTCCAAGAGAAAAAATCGAAAACATTTTTATTAGCTAAATACAAGATGTACAATAAACAAGTAGGTACGTACATTGACACTGGTCGCTTTTTGATGTTGTAGTAGCCAATTTTTAAATTTTATTCTGGGGCCAATCTTTGGAATCATTTCTTTCAAATCTTCATCGTTTAACAGAATGGCAGTTTCAAGTGATGTTATAAGATTGTCTGAAAAATACAAATACAAACATGTACAAAACTTGTTATGTAGGTAAGTACCTACCTACTTATAATTGCCTACATGTTCAGTCGGAGAGTCAGGTTTTTGGGCGGTCTCTTGGTTTTCAACAAAAAAAAAAAAATCTTTTTAACAAAAAATTGAACCGACGAAAAAATAAAAAAAGGAAAAAATAAAAAATTAACGTTTTAGTCCAGCTAAGCTCCACATTAATTTCGAGTCGGCGCCAAAGTTTGTATGGCGCCACCTGTACACTGTTGAGGACCTCTTGGAACTGACTTCACTACAACATAACAGGGATCTGGAGTTGATCTAATAATGGAGACGCCATCATCAGATCCGTGTTATGTTGTGGTGTCATCACACATCATAAATGTTTGGTTAATTTCAACAGAATCGGTTCACAATTGAAAATTCAGTAGGAAAATTATCAATAAATTCCTTTTTTTCTACCCTTAGGGGCAGATATAATTTTTCATATTTAAATGGGACCGATTTTTAGATATACTCTTTCCAATAAAAAAAGAATTTTTGAAATCGGACCACTCAATAAAAAGTTATGAGTGGTCATACATAAAAAAAATATACGTGTCGAATTGAGAACCTCCTCCTTTTTTTTTCGTCGGTTAAAAAATGCTGTCCGTTACCGATTAGTAAAGTTTACAACTTTATCCAACAAGCAATAATAAGGTTTTAAACTTGTTTGTAAGTAGTATTATATGTAAAAGGCTATCAGACAAGTTCAAACATGCCACCAAAGATGAGAGTGAAAATAACTCAATGAGTGAAAACGAGGGGTTATGTTATGACGCAACATACTATTTCAAAGTGCGACAGATCTAAGAAAATTTATAATCTAAATAAAACAAAAAATCTTGACTAAATAAAACCGAGAAACTGGCTTACCTTGAAGGAATGGTATTATTTCAGATAAACCGGCGTTTAATATCTCTTCCATAAATTCCATGATGGCTACGCTACGACGCGTTTTAGCACAAAATCACTAATCATAATTCAGCCAGACTTCGTGTTGTTCGGTCTGTTTTTCTCAGGCGACTGCTGACTGCCGCGCCGTTGCCGCGAGGCGCCCCCGCCTCTGGCGCCGCCGGGGGCGGGGCGTCACGGGCTGATGCAACACATTACCTTATTTGGTAGCGTTTCGTGACCTTCGCGATGTTTCTTTATTTTTTTTTTTCTTTACCCTTGCGGGAAGGCAAAGGAATCTAGCCCATGCAGCCTGATCTTATGTTATTGATTAACACATTTTGTAATCAAAGGCAAAATGCAAAGTCTTTTTTTTTATAATAGTTCTTCACTTTCTGGTAAATTCTAGTGTTCGATTCTATAATGTCCAATTTTTGGCTGATTCCCTGTTTTAGAGCCTCTGCGCAGTGCCTTGCGGGGGAGCGCGGTGCGTTTATTCTAACGTGCGGTCAGTGTAGCCAACCCTACAGTTTTAACTGTAGATCTACAGTTTTTTGTAAATTCTCTCAGTTTTTAGTTTAGGCCTCGAAATCTAAAGTTTTTTATTTAAGATGATGGTGTCTCTGTTTTGTTTGCTACGTAGTCCGTATACTAAGTCAGCTTCAGTAAAAAAGAACAATGCCCACCTTCCATACATTTAAAAACCTGATAATGAAAGTATATGTATAGTTATATGATATAGTAGAAATACTTCATATAAGTTTATAAAATAATGTCTTATAGTCATTTTGGCGATTTAAACGCCACGAAGTCCAAAAAATATTAATGTTTCTTTTTAGGTTAGGATTTGGCGTTAGGTACCAAAAATAATGAAACAAACGTGCATGAACTAATTAATTAGGTACGCTCGATGTTTTGTCTAAAATAGGAGTATTTACCTAACTATGGTATAAAACATCCTTTTTACTTTGTTAATTCCTTGAAACTAACTGCCCCTAAGTCAACAATGCTAAGACTGCGCCGACCAGTGTTGCCATATGGAGGAGGCGTGAAATCTATATTTTCATTTTAAAAATCCGTATTACCAGTAAAATCTCACCATTTTTCATTGTTTTTTGGCAAAAAAACCTGTAACAGATCTTTAGGACGTTATAGGTACTGAATTTCAATGTTTAGTCGTGTTCATGTACATACTTAAAAATATTCGTCTTACCTCCGCGTCCAATAGATAAGTCACTCAATTTCTTTTTACATAATGCAAACGTGCAAAATCCTTCTTGCTACGTTTCAGCAAAACCTTGAAAGTAGATTCAGCCAACCAATCTAAGTTGAAGCGCTAAATTATGCCTGATTTTTTGCATTTCCAGCCATTGTTTTCAAACTACACTTAATGTCCTTTTCAATCAAAGACAATAGCTCTAAAGGTTTTGTCTTTGATACACGGTTTCGAACGCGACCTATGGCACGGTATTCCCCACATCTCATGTTTGTGTTACGGCTCTATTATGTTATATTTCCATGAAATGAAAATAATAGTTGCGACAGAGGACTAAAATGTGATTTATAATGAATACTACGAAAAAAACTTCGGAATATGCTCTGTACAGCATCTGGCTGAGGTTGAGTCCATCTGTACGTAAATCCGTATAAAAGTCCGTAAGCATGATTCATCCGTACTGGACTTCCAAAATCCGTACAAATATGGACAAATCCGTATATATGGCAACACTGGCGCCGACCGCCGATGCAAATCACAGAACTGTTAAATGTCAAAAAATCCATTTCACTTGCGCACACTCAATGAAACACTGAATGATTAATTTAATTCAATTATTGTGTTATTTTTATATAATTTAATTTATCCCATGACTAATAAAGAAATAGTTACTGATCAAATTAAACGTAAAATAAGTATTAAACTACGAAACGAAGTTAAATATGGTCAACCAGCAATGTTTAAAATGGAACGTTTAAAAAAAAAGAATGATTGGATGCGTTCAAAATATGTCAATACGATATGTCATGACGTAGAATTAGCTTAAATTAATGTTAAAAAATCTTTTTTTCCTGCGTTTCTTTTATCATTGTGATAAGCGTAATCAATATACAATTCAATAAGCTATATTTTAAGATTTATTTCATTTCTATACATAGTCAGGTCAAAAATAAGCATTCTTCTTTGCTACGTAGTCCGTACACTAAGTTAGCTTCAGTAAAACCTACTATTATCGGACTGGAATTAATTGTCAATCGATTTATTAGATGGCGTTAATGGTGGACATAGTGAGTAGATCGTTCGGTCGATGTCTGTTTTACCGACATTCCATTGTTTGCTTTTTTACTTAGGTACTCGGGAATCCCCGTGAATGCTTTGACTATCGAGTTATATGGTACCTTTATTGTCATGAGTTATTTTCAGGGCAAGCTTCCTCAAAAATCACTAGTCACTTTTTCTGAAGTGCTGTATTAGCTTAACAATACTAGTTTTTAGATAATACTAATGTTACTTGACGTAGAAAATAAATGTATCTTTGAGACTTTTAACATTTAATTTGATTAAAACTTTGATGATTACATGTTTTTTTTTTTTTTTTTGTTTTTAATTCCTTCGCTATGATGTATTTTATTTACTACTATCACATTACTGTTGTTAGTTAAATTTTCGCACTTCTTTGTATTAAACTGTGACTGGAATGCACCCGCAACGGAAATTATGTAATTTTGCAACAAAACTCATTCATGACACGTCAGCATGGCAACCTAACATGTTTGTTTACTTTTAATTTTCATGAACTTCCCTAAAATACTATATTTTTCCCACTGTTTGAAAAAATACTATTATCCTTCAAATCAAATCAAATCTTTTTATTGTGGGCATAGGTTATACAGATGATCAAACAATAAAATTTATTGTTTGATCATCTCGGCAGGACATAGTGGAGCTTAATTTAATTAAGTTCCACTATGTCCTGCCGAGTAGACATACAATAATTATGTATTACAGCAGGTATTCTGGAATAACTTACAAAACTACATACCAAATCAAACTACCATACAAATTATACTACTATTTTGACAAGGAAATAACGCAATGTTGAAAATATTGAAAAATCCAATATGGCGGCCAACTTTTTTGTTTTTTGGTCGATTTCGATGAAACTCGGTTTTTGATACTATTTTGACAAGGTAATAACGCAATGTTGAAAATATTAAAAAATCCAATATGGCGGCCAACTTTTTTGTTTGTGGGCCGATTTCAATGAAACTCGGTTTTGGTACTATTTTGACAAGGAAATAACGCAGTGTTGAAAATATTAAAAAATCCAATGTGGCGGCCAACTTTTTTGTTTTTGGGCCACAGTAATTTCATGATGCGACTGACGTCATAAAGATTCTATGTACCGAACACAGTCAGCAAATAACGGAGTTCGTAAAATGAGCCAGGATACGTAATAACTGATGATGTAGGCGGAGACATTATTAATTATCCAGTGTGCGTAAAATGTATCGGCATATCCCCTACCCTGCTCGTACATTATGTACGTAACCGGGACCATTACTTAATGAGACGGATTCAGTACAATGATTTGGCAACCAGTTACTGTTATAAAGAGCCTGGATACTGAAATAAGGCGGCTGTATAACGTCGTACTTACGTATAGCGCATACATATTTTATGTTACGGGTTAAGTAAATTACGTATGCTGCTCTGTGCGGAATCAATAAACCGCATACGTAAATTTTAAGAGTGCGCTGCAGTAATTTCATGATGCGGCTGACGTCATAAAGATTCTATGCACCGAACACAGTCAGTAAGTAAACGGAGTTCGTAAAATGAGCCAGGATACGTAATAACTGATGATGTAGGCGGAGACATTATTAATTATCCAGTGTGCGTAAAATGTATCGGCATATCCCCTACCCTGCTCGTACATTATGTACGTAACCGGGACCATTACTTAATGAGACGGATTCAGTACAATGATTTGGCAACCAGTTACTGTTTTAAAGAGCCTGGATACTGAAATCAGGCGGCTGTATAACGTCGTACGTATAGCGCATACATATTTTATGTTACGGGTTAAGTAAATTACGTATGCTGCTCTGTGCGGAATCATTAAACCGCATACGTAAATGATAAGAGTGCGCCACAGTAATTTCATGATGCGGCGGACGTCATAAAGATTCTATGCACCGAACACAGTCAGTAAGTAAACGGAGTTCGTAAAATGAGCCAGGATACGTAAATGATTATGTAGGCGGAGACATTATTAATTATCTAGTGTGCGTAAAATGTATCGGCATATCCCCGACCCTGCTCGTACATTATGTACGTAACCGGGACCATTACTTAATGAGTCGGAGTCAGTACAATGATTTGGCAACCAGTTACTGTTGTAAAGAGCCTAGATACTGAAATAATGCGGCTGTATATCTTCGTTCGTATAGCGCATACATTTTTCCTGTTGCGGGTTAAGTAAATTACGTATGCTGCTCTGTTAATACATATGCGGCATCATTAAACCGCATACGTAAACGTTAATAATGCGGGCACAGTAATTTCATGATGCGGCTTACGTATTAAGGATGCGGCCTCATTACAAGTAACTTGTTTACATTGTCTTTACAGAGCATTATGCCGCATACTTACTTAACATGGTGTCGTTTCATTATAAGTATGGCTCTTATAATTTTCATGTCAAAAGCACATTATACGTATCTGGCTGCCAGTACATTACAAATTTGCCAATTTTAAGTAGCCCGTTTTTCTCAGTGTATTCGTGAGATCGGATTAGATTGCCTCACCTCCTAGCCTGTAAGGTGCGAACATTCCGGAGTCTACAGAAATAGTCCCGCGTAGGTGTGCAATCACCTCCATCGTGGTATTTGAAAACTAAAAAGTAATCCGAACAATATTCAGATAATAAAGTGAGTCAAGATAATTTATTATAATTTTTTCAAAAAAATAAGACTGTTTTGTTAAATATCGCAACGAGGGATGTGGGGTGTTACACGATTCGATAGAATAAGAAATTAATACATAAAAGGAATTCTGAAAGTGGCACCGGTAACTAAAAATACTGTAGAAATCGGTTATCATGGTATTGGCATGTAATACGGAGGAATGAGGAAAATGTCGTAAGGAAAGTTTTGAGTATTAATGCCGATGGCTATATGATAAGGGCAAGACCAAAGAAACGATGGATGTACTGTGTGAATGATGATATGGTTAGAAAGGGGGTGACTACGGAGATGACGACTAATAGAGAAATATGCAAGAAAAATACATGTTTTTCAACCCCAAATAAATTGGAATAGGGGCAGGAGAATGACGAAGGCGCGAATTTATCTATATTGTGAGCAGTACGTTCACTATGAGTTGTTATCGAAAATTACTCGCTAGCGTAGAACTCGCTAGCGAGATTAACGTGGATCGAATAGATTCTCGATCTCTCGATTCTCTATTCGATCCTAATAATAATAAATAATTTATTTTCAGGTTACAAAGACCCATAGATAAATACCCTAACCTAAATACATTATGATAACAATTTGTGTTAATAAATAAAACGTAAAACTATGTTAGTATCATTTCTTTGCAGTAAATCTTTGTGAGTTCCGAAGGCACTTGTCCGCGAAAGCGGCGGTATACCACATTCTGTGGTCAAAAGCTTTCTTCCATCATCAGATTCAGGTAGCACGTTGGTATGCGCACCAGAAACGCCTTAAAGTTGACGTTGCGATGCGACTCCAGCAGCTGCACTCTAGGCGCGTATTTCACGATGTCTTCCGCGTTGGTGGTGTAGTGGAGACAGGAAATATACTCCGGGGTATTTAGCTTCGTAACACGCAGTTTTTCATTGAGCTCCGTAGGAGCCTTGCTGCAGCGGTTCTTACAGCTACTCTGCCGGCGCTTCCTCCTTTGCACCGTTAAGAAGCCGTCACATCATCAGTCCGGTTCATTTTCTTTAAATTTGGAGCTCGCGCTCCAAATTTAAAGAAAATGAATGAAACGGTATGTCAAATCCTTTTGTAGGCGTTTCGGCAGGTCTGCAGACACTGGCTAATACTCTAATTTTCTCCTAATACTCTTGTGTATTATGGAGTCTTAAGCAATTGCTAAGGTAACCTCGACAGATCGTGCTACACTACAATATGTCTCGTTCTTTCTCATTAATAAGAAGTATCGCTATGCTAAAGTTGATGACAGTCAATTTCACTAAACAGAAAGGTTGGCGGTTAGTGGACTACTTATGGTATTTTGTGGTTCTTGAATTTTTATTCCATATAACAAGAACCTGTCGATATCGAGTGTCCAATTTGGGATTTCGTTGACAATCTATGGTTCGCTGCGCTTTTGACTTAAATTATGTGGAATAAGTTGACGAAAAACTATTAATGTTATAATTAAAGTTTTAATAAAAATACTGTCACTTATATTTTATTTTCCAATTGGTATAAACATAAATTCTCATTTAGGCTTGACGTTAACTTCGTGGGTCTTTCAAATTCAGTGGCCCCTAACGTATTCCATGCTAAATAAGTCTACCAGAAATTAGTTTGATTTTAATTGACTCAAAAACGTATGTTTTCACTCCTACGTAACTATGTAAGCAAGCGTATTTTTCGATAGCTTATGTCAACGGCGCGCCATTTTGTAGAGCAAGTGGCGACATCTGGAAAACGTATTGACTTTCGAATAGGTAACGTAAGGTTTCTTACCTATGGCAAGTGAAGGAACACAGGTGGGTTTTAGGCAGTAAAAGTCTGACACGCCCTCCTGCTCCACCCAGAGCGGTAGAAGTTATTTGATGATTTCCCACCAAAAAAAAACCTATCTAAATCTGTATTGCTACGAAATTTTAATTCTTTCTGTGACAGCTAGGGGCGCTGTACAATATTTCATACATAATATTTACGTAGTCGCTAGCGAGTTTTGGCTGTGTAAACTTTAAACTCATGGTAGAGTTAGCAGATTTGGTCACGAACACTTTGTGAGGGACTGCAATCTTGCAAAGCAAAGCTGTATTTACATAAGCTTTGTAAGCGTACAGTGCAGCACAGTTGTAAATGTTTACTCGAGAGATTCCACCGAGAGAAACATTTGTGGTTGTGCCAAACACTGTGCACTACAGTGTCCCACAGTGCCACACGTTTGTGGAATCGCCCTTTTTTCTTGTGTCTACACGAAATATAAAGTAATAAGAATAGTTTATGCTGCGGCAAAGTAGCCTTTAGCCAGTAAGTACTACTAGAGGAGCTGACTGCCCCAGGTGCACCGGACGTATCAAAACGAGTGTCGCCGAATCTTCAGGATGGCCCGTGATTTTGTTTTTTGTTTTTTTTTTTTTGCAGGTTAGTGCCAGGTTGTACGTTGATTAAATATAATTTTCGACATGTGTATTTACTGAACTATAATCATTACTACGTTCATTTAATTCAATTGAATGACTATTTCATGAAATAGTTTGAAATTCATGGGTAAATCTATACATTATTCCCTGCGTTACGAGACAATAATAAAACTATTAGCCAGTAAGTTAATCAGATCTGCCATTTTCATTCTATTCTTGAGTACAATAAGACATCATAAAGACGAGGAGGTTGGGATAGCAACTTGTACCCACATTATGCAATATGAATCTATTTTAAACTCTCTATATTTATGCCAAAACTAAATGCGGTTGCTATTAGTAGTTTGGCTATCCGTAACTCTGCTTACTCGGTTAGGGACAAGCGTGATATTATGTAAACTCGGCGCCAGATAATCTTGCCAAGAATGTAACCAAGATATAAGTAGGAATATTGTTCTTTGAAAGACAAATCATACTTCGGAGTCATACTTCAAACACGATAATATTGTTACACCGTTTCTAGGTTCATATTTTTTTATGTAAAGAGTTATGGAAATTGTTAACGTATCCACACTTCTGACTCCTGTTCCATGGGTTCGTTAACAGAAGCACATTTCATGTGCGCAAACAAACTTACACAAATCCAAACGTATGGATGCGCTTGGCATGTCTACGAATGTAAGTTATTTGCTCAGCTGTGGACCCAAAAGCGCCGTTTTAATTAAAAGATGATAAATGACTTTATTTCTGTAAGTAGGTTTGCACTTTTACACGTCAATCACATTTTTTGAACTAGATGAGGTCGGTGTTTCCTATCTGACTACTCTGAGAAGAAAGGCCGAAACAAACTCAGAGGTCACAGTCTCTTTTAAAGTCCAGACATAATCTTGGTATCAATTAGATTCAGAACAACTGTTTGTGTAGAACAGCCCACAGACATTATGTAAGTCAGCAAAACGAGCGCGAGCGAACGAGCTCTACCTTCTTTTTGTAATTTTTCGTTTTTATTTCAAAGGAACTGGACATTCCATTTTCCTATAAATAATGGTGAAACAAAAAACAACGCAATTGTCGTACCTAAATACAATGGTGACAGCCTATAATGTTCCCACTGTTGGGACACAGGCCTCCTCTCTGTGAGAGGGATTGGGCCGTAATCCACCACGCGGGCCCAGTGCGGGTTGGTAGATGTCACATGTCTTCGAATTTTTTGTTCTAGGACATGCCGGTTTCCTCACGATGTTTTCCTTCACCGTGTTGAGAGCAGTGGTAATGAAATAATTTACACAAAGTAAAGCGCCTGTCTGGGCTCGAACTCACGACCTACAACTCGTTAGTCGCGGCCGTTACCACTTGGCCACCACTGCTCCAATGGTGATTATAGCTTGTGAATAAAACGTCTTTTCACGTTTTTCCTATTCTCTCAGATCGTCTTTTATTTTATTCAGTTTTCTTTTTTCAGAACAATTTAAATGATTTCGAATAAAAAGGGTGACTTTTTATAGCCGGAGAACTTTGACAAAATAATTTAATATTCATTAAAATTGGCTTTTCTGTGGCAGGTAATTGTATGTCAATTAATCTTTAAATATACTCGTAATTTTGGGCAAATGTCTGCAATTATTTGTTAAATAAAGCCAATTTCATGTATATTAAAAACGTTTTGCTGTGTTTAATTCCACTTTACATTAATCTGCTCTAAAAGAAATCCAATTGTTAAAATCAATGATGCAAAGATGATCCTATCACCACCGTATCATCCTATAGGCACAAGAATGTCCAAGGAAAACAGCAATTTGAGAAGAATGCCTTTGCATAACTAAGAGATGCCTCATATTGACTACGTCCGCTCTATCCTGTAGCTATTAAGAATCCTACGACCGAAGCTCGCAACTAGGATTCGGGCGGAGACAATATTTCGTCTGACAATTGCTATCGTTGCGCTAGTGTTAGTACCTGTCGAGGATACATACCTACAGTGAGCAGTACGATCACACACACATTGACAATGGCTTGACGCGATAGCGCTACTAGCTACTGACCATTTATGATGAATTTGGATGTGTTCCGTAATACCAAAAATGATGAATGAAAACTTATTGTATTTTAATATTTTTTTCGACATTTTACAACTTGATAATATGAACTATGCTTCTGAGACAACAATATTACGGAAATTGTTGGTTATAATACCAAAAAAACAGTGAGAAAACATGTCATTTACGCTGTAAAAATGTGCGAAATGCAATTCGCTTAAACTTCATTTCAGGTAAGTATTTTGGAAAAAAAAAACCCTACGAGCCTAGATAAATACTGTCTGAATCCGAATATCATCATAATATGATGGAAATATGCTCAAGTTGCAAATGATTTAGGTATTACGTATGTATGGACAGTTCATTGTACGTAGGCCTCTTAAGACAAGAGGAAGTAACAAATGGCAAGTGCTTTTCAACGTATCCGTGGCTTTCATCCTGTAGATTTCCTACACTTATAAATAAGGAATTTGAATATTCCAATTTTTGTATGTTATATGTTTAATCTCACCGAATGTTGCGAATGTTGCGACTACACGATTTTAGATTAATGGGGAAAATAATCTTATTTATATAGAGATAAGTTTTAATCCCTTGGACAAACATACTCTGAGCTGATCCAAACATTCTGTCATGTTATGCAAACATAAATGTCATCACATACTTATTATTCAAGTGTTCGCTGACTTAGATTATCTTAGCAGTTAGCTAGTGTATCATCAAGGTTTTTGGTATTCAATTTTCTGTTTTAGGAAAATTTCTAAAGCAGTATAGCTGTTTGTGTAATTATCCCTTAGACCAGGGTTGGCGAACCACTAGTAAACGTTCCATTGTGGTGGCGCGTAGCATAATACTAGTATGTAGTTTGGACACGGCAGCAGAATACGTAATAATTTGTAAAAAATATAAAATGTTAATTATTTTAGTACTGGATGATAATGATAACAGAGGTATTATTGTGAAATTAGCCACATGTTTTTTTCCAGTAGCCACTAAGTCAAGATTGTTTGCTTGTCATGGCTCATGTGGAAAAAGAGACATAGATGTAGGCATAGAAGTCTGCCATGTTGATGGTAAACCATTCTAGGGTATTTGACTTGTCGTTTCAAAATAAAAATCAGAAGTCATTTATTCAAACTAGGCTGGCGTCAGCACTTTTTGAATGTCAAAAATAACAAGAGACAGTCCCCAAAAACGCCCGCCCTTCACCACTTCCTACTGATTTAGCTGGGAAGAAGAAGTTGCGCATCAAACTCCCCAACAGCACAGCTGTCTGTTATGTTAAAAGAACTTGATTCTATACAATGGTAGGTACGTAAATAACGTTCTGAAAAATAAAAATGAAAATATTTGTAGATATAGATAAGGTAAGATTCGAGGTGAGGTTTGACCCGATGTGGGCCAGACAGTAAATAGATAGGCCTATTTAGTGTTGTGCATATCAAGGTTTTAAAATGGAAGGATCCACAGTAGAGGATCCATTTTAACCTGGATTTGCCAATCTAGGACAATCTGTACCTCATCCGGCTTGAATTACACGCACGATAGTCGCTTTTGCAACCGTCAAAGTGCACATCCTTTACTCGAATGAACACAATAAACCTATAAATGTTTATAATAGCATAAAAGTATCGATAGTGAATGATCTATTTATTACTTGACTCGAATCGAAAAACGACGTCATCATTAATTTTGCATACCTGTTGCATTAAGCATAAAAATAGGGTGTAATATTACTGGTAAGAAGAAATGAAGGCATTACTTGTAAAACAACAAAAAACCTAGTGTCGTATGAAAGGTAAAACCTGTAGAAGTACCTTGTAAAGTTTTCACTAGCCAATAGATACGAAACTAACTTTAAACATCTCGAGGTGGAAGCTCCAGGGTGATCCACGAAATTCAATTGTCCAACTATCTGAACATGTGCCGACCTCGACTCCTTCGATCATCTGGCGTACTATCGAGTACAAGTTTGGTAAGACATCCCATTGCAGACGTCATATTTGAATGATCTTAGCAATATTATACTGACGAAGATTATGAAAAACGCCTTTACACAAATATATGTCAGTAGCAGCGCTCCGCGGTTTCACCCGTGTAGTTCCCGTTCCTGTGAGAATGCGGTGATAAAGAATGCCTAGTGCCTATGTCACCCGGGGATAGTGTAGCTTCCCAACAGTGAAAGAATTATTCAAATCGGTTCAGTAGTTTCGGGACCTATTCAATGCAAGCAAACAAACAATCGAATCTTTCCTCTTTATAACATTAAGTATAGATTTCAAGGTGCTCACTTGAGCATAAAATCTGCAGTCTCAGTTATTTCAATTTGGTGACCTATTTAATAAACATAATCATTTTCGTGTACAATGTCCCCAATTTTTCTCTATTGCAAATTTTTATTTAATTTCATTGAATATTCTCGCTTATTACTAAGTAAGTAAGTTACCTTATTTTTATTTTATTTTATGTATGTGGTATTTACCAAACGAATTGTGCGCTGTAATTTAATTTTAAGAATGTGTTAAGTCTTATTAAAAAAAAAAACACATGCATCATGATCGCCATCATTAAGATGAGATGACATTGACCTAGCATTATCCCATCCATCATGGCGTCGGCTTCCACTTAAACCGGCTTCCACGAAATACTTAAGTATTTTACACTAAGAACTGCTCAACAGACCTCCACAACGTACTAACTAGGTAATGCGATATCCCTTGGCAAGACTGACTGTCAAACTTTTAGGCTTCTGACGACCCGTAACGACTGTCAAAGATCTACGAATGACAGCCGGGACCTTAAAAATAGATGGTCACCCATCCACAAATGAGGCAGTTATTAAGTAGCAATGAGCATGTTTGTGAGACCTTTTAAACTCCAAAATCTTAGAAATCCTAGATAAATTTATTTAATATTTATTTATAGTTAATTAACGCGGTACAATACCATTTACATTATTTAACATACAAAGAAAGAAAACAGAACTATAGAATGCAGATGTAAGTTATTCATAAGTTTGACCATCTTATAATAACTGCTATGATTACCCTAATAGATAGTATTATGACTGATTAAATTGCTTTTTCAGTTAAAACTGCCTACACCTTCTCAGATCTTTAACTTTTATGGCAAAATAAGCACCTGTCCCATACAAATCATAATTCTGAACGTCTTGGAATGTTCTTAAAAATCATACAAAGTACCAACTACAGGTGATTCTGATCGAGATACGAAGGTAGGAAACTAGCAGGCAAACGACGCGGGCGCACGAGACTCGAGTACCTATATTTAGATCGCTCCACATCCGAACGAAGTTTCGCAACACCACCGCAAGCGCCGACATCGGCCTTGCATAGATCAACCGACACCTGGTCGAAAAAAGATTTTATTTTCTTGCAATATACCTTCCTATTAACAATTAGGTAAGAATTTAATTTATCATAAAATAAAGGAATGTAGAGAGCTTTTTGCTGTATTACCCAAATGCATGTTTCATAGGCAACATAGAAAAGCTCACCCGGGGAGCGTGACGAACTGCACAAATACACCAAATATTTTTGAAAAAACGTAGTATTAGTCAATTAGAGTCTGACGGACCCTTCCGCCAGCCACAGGGTGGAAGACATCCATGAGGAAGTCTACCACCGAGTACTGATAATGATCTATTGACAATAATGTATATACGTGTAGCGCATCTTGTTTCACTCAGGTTCCTGTTGCACTCAGATTCAGATATATTGATGTATTTTGACATCGTGTAAAAGGGAAGAACGAAAATATTGAAAGTCCTAAAATAATATTTATTTTAACATTATTTCTAGAACTAAGTAGTTGTAGAAGGTATCTCATAAATATATTGTAATTAATACGTCTTAACCCTTGGCAAAAGGCCCCCCCAATTCCGTCCACTTGTCCATTGTTCTCAGCGATTTTTGAATTCTTCGAGCCAATTCTTTATAATGATGTCTCATATTGCACCATAATACCCGTGGACAGTCGTTTCTTCATCACTGCACCATCAGACCTCTGCTTAGTCGGAATTGGACTGTAGGTGCATGGCCACTCTTATAATTTAAGCATGACGTCCTGTTTAGATGTATTTTGAGCAAAGAATGTTTGTTTTAACCCAATCTGATGGCCAAAAGGCTCCATTCTTATTTACCCGGTTTCTAGGTATCTACAAGTCTGACACGTCACGCCAACTTCTTCTCGGCCCACTGCGTCTTCGGTTTCTCTTAATGGGATCCACTCTGTGGGTCCTTTCGCATGAAGTTCACCTAGCAGATACGACCTCCCCAGATTTTTTTATTTTGTCATCTCGGTTTCTTATGTACAAATAACATCTAGTATTATGCCTACTTCCTGTTCAGCACATCTCTTAAACGTAATCTTTGTCTTCGTTTAGAATCTGGCAATAACCAGGAGAATATTTTGTGACGGCTTTGTTATTTGTTTATTACTTTACTGAGATATTTCTATTGAAGGCCGTTCTTATGGAACACGAGTATTTTCGGCGCCTACATTTCCATAGTTTTGTATCCAGACCGGCTCAGTACGTGATTGGATGCTTTTGGACTTACATCGTTTATTGTTTTAATCACGGTATATTATTATTAGTGAATTATTGGATATCGAAGGCATTATTAAAGCATGAGGCATTTTTCTGTGCTCAGCTGATTGCGAAACTTTTGGCTAATAATTTTTTGTCATAAATCTCAATCAAGTATGGGCTAAAGACAGGGCTTTTTCCTTGACGGCCTGGTGTCCGCAACTACACGTCAACGCACGTATTTTGCTTACGGATGAGAAAAACGACCATTTGGACCTCCCTAGCACCTCGAGGAAGGCTAGCAATGCCTTAGTGTTATTAACAATCTCACGGCGGAGACCTGCACCCTAATTGCGTAACTCACGATTAATCATAATTTCGCATCTTTAGAATTAAAGAGACCTATTTTGCTTGCGGCTAATTTCACATTAGGTCTCTTTAATTCTAAAGGTGCGATTTGTTTCGTTTTGAAACAGATTGCTAAACCCTTGCTTTCATAATACATGTTCGAAAAATGTATCCGCTCAAAAACGTAAATAACGGAATAAATATTCTTGAACTGTCAAAATGAAACCGATTATGATTAATCGTGTGTTACGCAATTAGGGTGCTGGTTGTTTTGAGCTGTGAGATTCCAATTCAAGACAGCTGCAGCTCGAAAATGTCTCGTACTGCCGTGTGCCGCTGAAGTGTTGGGGTATACATGTGGATGGAATATATACAACATCCCGACATCTACCGTCGGACAGTTGCCCACCAGACAGACACCCATCTGAGCGACGATCCTCCCTTTTCTATGGAGTATGAGTGACTTTACACCCTGTTCCTCATACCTCTATAAGCACGTTGAACGGCGTGACCCCGGGGAAACAGTCGGCTGTTGCCCCGGGGTACTTGAGACACCTGTGTCTCTAGGATGCCACTCTACTTCTGTGGCGTATAAGGAGAGGGCAGTCAGTATGTTCTTTTCCTTACTATAAAATTATTTTCATCTATTCTACCAACAGACTGCATGGTACATAAAACTGTGTAAAAGTTTCCCCGAACCAAAAATCATCCGTAATCAGGTTTTTTGAACAAAATAATAATATTGAACAAAACGAAGATCATATTTAATATATTTATTCGTAAGATTGATATTCTGAGTATTTCTATTCAATGCAGACTATAACCGAATACCAGAAGTTATTTTTCCACGTAGAGCTGTTCTGTTGTTGTTTTTCAATTGTTAGAATCAATATTAAAGTACAAAACATCCTTTTACTCTCTGACACCTCGTTGCATAAAATCTCGGCCAACGTGATGGACAGCGAGTAGCACGTCCAGGCGCGAAATCAACCATGGTTATTGCCACACGATCGCGTTGAGAACTGACTCGTAGAAGGATCATAGAGGAAATCAGTTAATGTCTGACATAACCCTCAGTTTACCCCACTCGGAGGCCAGCCATTAAGATTTCCAAAAAGAAAGTGGAAGTAAAAAGTACTTTCTTAAACCCTTTTATAAGATCTACGTCTGCGCGAATGAATACTCTATCTCTACACTAGTTATTTTGAAAACCAAATTCTGACGACTGTGTCTGAGTTTATGAACGTCTGTGTTATTCGCCAACAAAAAACGAGTTGCATTTGATTGACAGAGGGATACCTGCACTATGTACCTGCAATTACTGTCACCTCGAACATAAAACATCTGCACAGGTGTACGGTGGGTGCCAAACATTTGCTTCAATGATTGATTGCCGTGCAACGCGCGTGGATAAATTGATAGTACGATTAACGAAGACTTCATACAGGTGTTAATGTAATATTCATGCCATCGGTAACTGTCATCCGTCAAGATACTCTAAATATTATTTCAGTGTTTATTTCTAACGTTTTAAAATTATTAAAGAGTTGCCCTAAGCTGAGGGCCGAAAACCCTTACCGAAAAACCTTAGGTTAAACGCGTTAAATCGCTTTGTGTTTCGAAAAGAGATGATAACGTCTAACAAAAAAACGAAATTAACTTTATTCACACAAGGAAGTTGATATTTTTGACATAGAAATTACTTCTAATGGCGCGTGTAGCGAAATACCGAGCAAATCAGGTGAGTAGACCAACAATGAATCGGGAGTAAAACGTGGCTATGATTGACTAGACCAGGAAAGCTTGGCCCAAAGTGCATAAAAAAACGTTAAAGGGCGAGAAGTGATAACGACCACGAAAGCTTAGAACTAAGTGAAGCAAAAAAAACGTGAAAGGATAAGAAGTGTGGTACCAACATGAGTTAGTCAGTAAGAAGCAACAACCTTTTAGAATAATAAGCCATCAGAAGTACTCTAAGGACATGAATATAAATTCTCTCTCGAAACACACGTTATGCATAAAGCTGGTTGTCATGGATTTCTTTGAACCACTTGAAGAAGTCGTAAGCAGTGCTGCCGATGCCGAGCAGATCCAATCCTAATGCCTTACCTTGCTATTCGAACATTTCTACTCAACCTGCTACCTGGGGCCCAAGTCTGATATTTTTTATAAATTCGTCATTCCAACACGATCCCATTTTCATTTTTCTAAAAGTTCGTAATCTACTAAATTCATAATGGTCGATCATTGGTCGGTCAATGGTCTCGTAACAGAACTGGGGCCTAAGTCTACTAATTTATAAACGTCACAATGGTCTCTCAATGGTAAGTTTTTGACAGATTTGCCATACAAAAACTGTCAAAAACACACCATTGAGAGACCATTGTAACGTTTATAAATTAGACTTAGGCCCCTGGGCCTCAAGTCTGCTATTACAATAGTGTCAGAATGGTCTATCATTGATTTCATAATTGTTGATTTTGACAAGTTTGGAAATCTACTAATATAATGGCGTCATTATGACTTTCCAATGGTCAGCCACTGACACTCCATTGAAAGAAATGGCATCTATTGGTAATCTCCTACAAAATGACAAATGAATAACTGATCTACTAAAATTTTGACAGTTCCTAAAATATTATGTTAAAAAATAATATGTAAAAATATATACATTTATATGAAATCTGGCATGAGTAAACGATTAAATTTAGTAGTATTTTTTTCGAAAATCATTTCTACTAACGGGTTTTATAATTATAACATAATTCTATTACGAGACCATTGACCGATCACTGATCGACCATTATGAATTTACCGGATTACAAACTTTAAGCAAAATGACGATGGGATCGTGTTGGGATGACGATTTTATAAAAATAGCAGACTAAGGCCCCTGTTGCTGTGTAATAATGGCATTGTCGTATTGCCATTATTATAAAACCCGTTAGTAGAAATGATTTTCGAAAAACTACTACTAAATTCGAACATTTATTCATGCCAGATTTCATTAATATATATTTTTACATATTTATTTATTAGTGTTATAAGCAATCTGAAGTAGTAGGAAGCTCGTAAATAGCAAAAAACTCACAACTCAATAATATTTTATCTGTTTAGCTGTCAAAGTCAAATGTGATATTACTGCTTACTGACGTTTATCTGTTTTTATTTCTAGCGGCCGGTATTTTGATAGGTATTTGTTTTCATTTGAGTGTTTTAATTAAATTTTTGTTTGTATATTTAAATTATTATCTTTACTATAGAAGCCTATATTTGTTTATTATGTACAAAATGGTGCTAATTGGGAAAATCTCGGCTCTAATTGATATTTGGAAAACCACTAAGACCTGGCGCTTGGTCACTGTAGCCGCACCAATGAAGGGCGAAGTTTATCGAAACGATAAACTTAACTTTCTGATAGAACCTGAAAAGTTTTTAGTAACTAAATAATTCTGCTGTACAACAGGCAATACAAACAAAATAATCAGGGTATAATCAATTTTTAACCGACTTCCAAAAAGGGGACGGTTATTTATGTGCCACTGTATGTATATTTTTTGCATGTATGATCATCGAGTTCTCCCCCATTTGTGGACCGATTCTCAATATTATTTTTTTATTTGAAAGAGTATACTACTGAGGTGGCCCCATTGGTAGCAAGTCAGGATCTGAAGATGGAATCCCAGGGAAATCGATGGCAACCCTCAAAGGCTATAGGTATTAACAATGATTTTCATATATTTTGTAAAGCTATTGAGACATTTGCGTATGGTTATCATCATTTCATGACGCTGAGCTGATGAAGGGAGGTACAACTCTTTAACGTTTAGGAGTTAGGTGGAGGTTCGGGCATAACTCCGTCATATATAGACCGATTTGCAAAATTCTTTTTTGTTCGAAAGGGGTTTATTTCGAAATAGTTCCATTTAAATTTGATATAGATCTGATGATGCGTTTCGAAGGCAGACAACAGAACTCTTCAAAAAATGACAACAAATTAACCGCTATTGCTGCTATTGCATAAATATGCATTGTTTTGACCGCAAGGATGATGAAATTTCGAATTGGTAGGTACTGTAAGTAAAAAGTGAAAAATAAAAGCTTTTCCAAAAAAAAAAAACCAACCGACTTCAAAACAAATCTTAATGACGCCATTATATTAGTAGATTACCAAACTTGTCAAAATCAACAATTATGAAATCAATGATGGACCATTCTGACACTATTGTAATAGCAGACTCGAGGCAGTCGAGGCCCTGGTACTTCAATTACCGTAATTCTGGGGGTGATTTCTTTTATTCAGTTGCTGGTTTGACTTCAATTTTTTATGGATGTGAAACAGTAGGTATATTATACTAATCTTTTTTAAAGAGTGTCGCAGTAATGAATTTGGCAGAGGTACCTAATATCTCTTGTAAAAAAATATTTCTGTGAATTAACCCTTTTTCTTATTTTTATCACACTACTCTGAGATATGGATCAAAATCTCGCAATCGAGTCGGAGTTTTCTCACATGACTTCAACTTCAAAATATCCAGCCCGCTGGGAATGTTTAACATCGTCTAATACCAGGTGTGGAGTTTCTGGGCACTATCTAACCGGTCTACGCCATAAACGCTAGCAGAATCATGGACACCCAGATCCGTTTACTCTCCAACGCGCCTCATTGTTTCAATCCTCAGGGAATAAATACGAGTATACTACCCCGAGACTAATACTAGGATATCACCATGAACACAGCAATTAATAAAAGGATACAGCTGAATACTAGGTAACGAAGCAGCTATTGAACCAGCACGTCCGTGCAAGGAGAGGAACCAGGACGTCCGTCTGTGACCCCGAACCTGACGTGCCATCCCTTTAGCTACGCAGATGACTACAGGTTTTACTGTGAAGCAGAGAGCCGGTGGACTTCGACACCGAGCTGCAGGCAGTCCAAGGAAGCTATACCATCCTTGGACAGCAGGATGGTCTGGCGCTTACTACGCCCGGACAGAGATGGCTACGCCTGGTTGCGGGGACTATCACGGCACTCAAAGTTTAACCAATTATTTCCAATAAACCAGTTACAGGCACTTTTGAACTATCCAGGGGTCGGTCAGTCAGTCACTGCTTGCTAAACAAAAATTTCCACACGAAAGGTATAACAAGCAGGCCGTTGTCCAGAGCATGCATGGAGCCTGAGGAAGCTGTCACGAATGTGCTTTTTTTTAATGCACTGGCGTCACCCATAATGGAGTACTTAGATCTTTTGCAGATGTTCTGGACAGAATAGAGGCCCTAATCTGCTTCTGGAGGGAGGTGGGCTGGTAAGAAAGACCAGTGAAAGCCGCCATGGCCCACGTACAATAGTCCACTTGAAGGCCCAAGTGCGGGATTGGATTCCAACCTGAAAACACAGAACGTAGACCTCATTGTTAATACTCCATCAATATTCTGTCACATCGACTACGACCAATGATGACTGTTCCTCATAACGTTGGCGATGCAAATGCATGCCAAGAAACTCACTGATGAATCATTAGAAATAAATATAAACTAAAATGTTATACCTACATATTAATGTGGCTCGCCATTTTGTGGGCGTTATTTATAGAACACGCATGTATTGTTTTACATTGTAAGATCGAAGAGAGATAATTATAATCTATTTATATAGTAGTCAGCTTCGGTCTATGAAGTACTAACTGAGCCCTATGTTATCTAACTTTTTAACATGAAACGTAATCTGATTGATTTCATGTAACAAAATGGAAACCAAATATTCATGAACAATATCTACACGACAAATAAATGTACCTAAGTCTACGATTCTAAAAAAATCAAGCTTCTGAAAAATACGGCCATTGATGCGACATATCTTTTGATACGCGCAAATAAATCAAAATCTATATAGGTGTAGGGTACTTCCCGTTGACCTAGAATCATGAAATCTCATTCTCTTAGTACAAACATAGGAAAAAGTTCGAAGATTGCTTGTTAGTGGTTTTAGCACATAAAGTACTATTTTTACTAATTCAAACTAATATTTGCAGTGAAAGATATGACCGTGACGGATTTCAATGTGAATAACAGTTTTTCTACTATAAAGCTAAGTTTGTTCTTTGAGATTCGGTTGATTTTGGTAGTACTTTGAGGGTGTTATTTACTCGTGTACCGGGATTGGATAATAAAACACTTTGATGCGTATATTCATGGCATATTTCGGTTATTCCACTCATTCGTGTACCAAAACAGTCTCGCGCCTGGCATTGAAGTGGTTTCTTCCGCAAAAAAGACCTATGATAAAATATTTAAAGGCTTCATCATCATCATTACAGCCGAAAGACGGCCACTGCTGGACATATGCCTCCAGCAATCTCTGTCACGTCGACCGGTTCTGTGCTTCCCGCATCCAACGGATGCTTGCGGCCTTCACAAGGTCATCGGTCCACCTTGTGGGAGGACTCCAAACTCTACATCTTCCGGTACGCGGTCGCCACTCCAGAACCTTTTGGTCCCAAGGGCATTAAAGGCTTATTCTAAATCATCTTGACCAGACAGACCACCTCTACAGTACTTACTGTATTATTCGTCTGTGAGCCAAAATGCTGCGAACACCCGTAGTCTAGATGACGAAATGTCAAAATGTCTTTGGACTCTTCGCAATGTGTAATTGCTGCTCGCGAAAGGTGACATAAATATCTAACGGTCGCGAGTTTTATGAGGATATAATTTTATCACATGCATTGGGCTCCGTCGACATAAACAGAAAGTAAAACAAATGAAGACAAATTCCAACGTCGTTTACATAACATTATGTTTGACTTTGTACTGAATTTTCAGTACAAGTCCCATTTACTCTCTGACTTTTTAATGGACTAACTACGAGTACATGGGCGGGGGCAAACATCGTGAGGATACCTGGACTTCATCATGGCATAATTAGCCTTTAATGTTCCCACTGCTGGGACACTGAGACTAATAATATCTTCGATTTTTTGTTTCCGGGACATGCTGGTTCACTCATGATGTTTTTCTTCACCGTTCTGAAAGCAGTGGTGATGAAATTATTTACACAAAGTAAGTGTCTGCCGTTCTGTGTGGGGCCGGACGTAAAAGAATAGCACCATCCCATTTCTTCCCGTGGGTGTCGTAGAAGGCGACTAAGGGACTTTTGACATTTTACCACCATACTGCGACCGCCAACCCACTTGCCATCGTGGCGATTATAGCTAAACCCACTTTTTGAGGGAGTCCTATGTCCAGCAGTGGACGTCTTTCGGCTAAAATGATGATGATGATGAAGTGCCTGCCTGGGTTCGAACGCACGACCTCGGACTCGTAAGTCGAGGCCGATACCACTGGGCCACCACTGCTCTCGGCCTCACCCGGACTTGTCTAAATCTATATCTAGTTTATTATATTTTGAAGTCGATTTTCGTGTTTTCTTTGTGTTAACAAGAGTTAACTACGCAACGGATTTTGATGCCGTTCACCATCACTTAGAGAATTTACTCCGGGAGATTTATGCTTACAATACATTCATATTAAACTCACATAATAATAAAGAAATCTAAAAAAAAAAACAAGTCGAAAAAGCCGTGCGAAGCTGGGGCGGGTCACAAAATACACACATATTCAGCTTAAAACGTTGCCACTTCTGGGACACAGACCTCCTCTCTATGAGCAGGAGTGGGCTATAATCCAACACGCCCAGTACGTTTCGGTGGTCGTCATGCAGTCACGTCTTCGAATTTTCCGATGTGTAACATGCCGGTTTCCTCGCGATGTTTTCCTTCGCCGTTTTGAGAGCAGTGGTAATGAAATAAATTACAGAAAGTAATATGCCTACCTGGGTTTTCAAAAACGACCTACGATACATAAATCGGGTTCATTGCCACCAAGCCCCCACTGCTCGGGGGGTGGGTCATTTCATTAGTCAATAAATCTATACTTATATCTATACTAATATTTTTTTATAATATAAAGCTGAAGAGTTTGTTTGTTTGTTTGCTTGAACGCGCTAATCTCAGGAACTACTGGTCCGATTTGAAAAATTAGTTCAGTGTTAGATAGCCCCATAGATATAAGAAAGAAGCTTTTTAGATTTCTATGGATAGCCCATTTATCAACGAACGAACCGAGCAAAAATAAAACAAAGTCACGAATACGAAATGCTCGCACGGCCAAGTGATTCGATGCGACGGGGTGGGTCATCAAGAAATTTGACGCGAACGAAGTCGCGACCAGAAGCTAGTCTACTAATATAAATAAACCATACAAGTGCGAGTTGCGCTCTCGGGGTGAATTCCGGACGATTAATTTATCATCTACAATGCTTTAACGGTTAGGTACGAGTACGTAAGTATTATAAGTTTATTCTAACTATTTTCAAAATGACTATCGTCAAAAGACTTACGAGTACCGTTTAAAATATCTAAAGATCGTTTCACCGATTTTTGTAATAACGAATGAACGAAATCCAGGAGAATTCAGCTACGATTTATTCAACTACAATTAATTAAACTAAGGTCGATTAAACTAACGGTCGATTCACCTACTGTTGATTTATTTGTGGTCTTGTTTAATTTACTGATGATTTTGTATGTGTCGATTAGATGATTTGCTAATTCGAATTTTCGTGGAAACCCTAGGGATTAGACGACGGTATTTTTTTTTTTTAAATCTATTTTGGCAGGCGCATTCATTTTTATTTTACTTTGAATATTGTTTGTGTGAACCTCATGAATGTGTTTTTTTGAATAAACAAATTTATTTATTTACAGATGACCTCACAATCCTCGTTTTGGGAAAGCTGACGAGTACAATCTGCAACCTCACTCAGAAAGCGCAATACGAACTATCACTGAACCCCACTAAAACTTTACTAGTATTAGTTACCCAAAACCAGCATTAGGTCCTTTTCGCCTACCAAAACTGTTCAATTCAGTAGGTACTCCAGTGGCCCGGCGAAGTCTCCTCGGGGTCATTCTAGGCAAATGATAGATAAGAATGAAGGAAGTAGGAAGGTACGAAAATGAATAAGGCCTGTCCGGCCTGTCCCATAAAATTATCCCATACAGTAGGTATACAGTGTATTGCGCAAGTGTTTTCTTAGGTAATTATTATGTTAAAGCGGTGACATCTATTGGCGACTTGGTTACTTACTTTCCCACGAGAGCATACTGTGCGCAATCAATGAACTCATTCGATATTTGTTTCCCCATGCGCTCGCCAGATGGTGCTACAGTAGCTGTTTTCAACAG
Source organism: Polymixis flavicincta (assembly GCA_949987655.1). NCBI lineage: Eukaryota > Metazoa > Arthropoda > Insecta > Lepidoptera > Noctuidae > Polymixis > Polymixis flavicincta. Next base: position 12,948,970 of record OX465171.1, read on the forward strand.
TCGTTCCATAAACATAGCCGCTTTTACAATAATTTTTTGTAGCGACTTTGCGAAATAGGTACCTACTGATATTATCACGAAAGTAGTTACTTACATAAAGAAACAAAAAGTCAGCGTTTGATTGTGAACACCGTTACTTTCTAATGTAGTGTATAGTACTCGCAACCGGCGTGAGGTATGAACGTAACCGAGGCAAAAGGAGTCGGTATGTAAGGATCCTATTAAAGCAGGTGGCTTTCTGTTGTTTATGCTTACCCCATGGGCAAAAGTCGTGAGTTTATGTATGTATGTGGGTTAATAATCCACGTTAGATGTATGAAGTGTGAACAGTTACAATATGAGTTACTCGTTCATTTTCGGTAGTTTACAATCTATCAATGTCGAATTCGAAATAGTGATGTGTCCCTCACTCATGAGGCCCCTTATTTGAGGTACTCGTGATCGCAAATTGAAAGAGTTACTCGAATTTCAATATTGAACCACCTCATTCCTCATCACCCCTCATTTAAAAATTGATTTTTGAATTATCAGGCGCTCCGATAATTTCACTCCAATACTCATCAATTTTATGTGAGGTCATCCTCACATAAAATTTATGAGTTACCCATCACTAATTCGAAAAAAAAATGTTTGCTTTGTTGCATTAAACATAAATTATCGGAGCGCCTGATATTTACATAGAGCAAACTTCCCCATACGAGTACCTACTCTTTGAAAAACGCTATTTACTCGAAGGTCGAGTATAAATATAAACTATATATACAAATTGACTTGCACAACAGCACCCTAATTGCGTAACTCACAATTAATCATAATCTGTTTCGTTTTGTAACAGATTGTTTAACCATTGCTTCATAGGTTCGAAAAATGTGTCTGCTCACTCAACAACGTAAATAACGCAATGAATATTGTTGAACTGTCAAATTGATGATTAATCGTGAGTTACGCAATTAGGGTGCAGTATTACCACCATTTTTTTTCTATGATAGAGTCGTGAGGCTAGCTTTAAGGGGTGCGGGTTGTTCGAAAGAGATAACGTGGGCCCTGGCACACAGGCAACTAAAGAAACAGGGGTGGGTTTTAGTCAGTAAAAGTCTGACACGCCAACCGCGGCCCAGAGCGGGAGAAGTTATTTGATGATTTCCCATCATCAAAAAAAAAAGCTAAGCATAAAGACGTATACGGCCGCAGCGCATCGCATTTCTAATTCAATCTAAAAACGTGCAGTCTGGCCAGCACCCTAATTGCGTAACTCACGATTCATCATAACCTGCACCCTAATTGCGTAACTCACGATACATCATAACCTGCACCCTAATTGCGTAACTCACGATTCATCATAATCTGAATCGTTTTGAAACGGATTGTTAAACCATTGCTTCATATGTTCGAAAAATGTGTCTGTTCGACAGCATAAATAACGCAATGAATATTGTTTAACTGTGAAGACGAAACCAATTATGATCAATCGTGAGTTACGCAATTAGGGTGCTGTTTCGTTTTGAAACGGATTGTTAAATTTCTCCATTGCTTCATATCTTCGAAAAATGTATCTGCTCAACAACGTAAATAATGCAATGAATTTTGTTGAACTGTGAAAACGAAACCGATTATGATTAATCGTAAGTTACGCAATTAGGGTGCAGCTTGTAGTGTGCGATTGTACTTTATAATATCCGAGCATATTCTTATTTTCTTATTGATTTCTGCATGCGATACTGTGTTAGTATTTCTACGTCTGTGAATTTGGGGAACCTTGAAAGAAAAGTAAGATAATATTTTTGTCAAGAGTTTCGATTCCATCATTTAAGTACAGGTGTACTTAAATGATGGAATCGAAACTCAAACCAAGGTTGGTATATTCTTTTCTTGCGTACGAATACTTCGACGCCTAAGTTTCCTTTTGTTTTTGTATTTATTTGTTTACCTAATTAGTTATTTTTTTATAACAAATTAATTAACTTTTTCTAATATAAATATTTTTTTCTCTAGAAAAATAATTGTATTTCATTAAATAAATAAAAACTATGCACGAAATATATATATATATTATATTATAAACGAATGAATGTTCGGCAGTAGGTAAAAAGGGTCGGTTTATCTATTAATAATTGTATTATACCTATATGTATTTGACTAATCTAAGCTTATTACTTAGGTTCATAATTTATATTAGGAAGTGGGTAATCGGTATTCAACTGTAGGATAAATATCGTACAGGATAATTATGGTCTGACTAAATTTGTTACTGGACCAACTCTGTAGCTTGATTTTGAGGTGCACATTCCCTCTTTACTTACTTTAGTCTCTTGCTGACCTGACCACACATCCTAGTGGCGATTGATGCATCATTTTTTTTCTGATTCTCAGTATCCGAACTTGAAGAGTAACAGTAAATTCGACGAACCTGAGGTACTTACAGGCTGTGTTTAGAGGTTTACCAACAACAAACCACATGTATACAATTAAATAACTAATAGAAAAAGCACAATAATACGACAAATCGATATAACTATTGTATTCGTAGACTTTAGTAAAGCTTTTGATTCAGCAACATTTGAAAAGCATCAAGGGATAGAAAAGAACAGAAGATTTTTGGAATCATTAAAAATATTTACTAAAATTCTACAGCTCAAATAAAACTAGAAAACTATAAGAGAAGAAATTCCAATCCTAGAGAAGTAAGTAACAAGGTGACCCTTTATCCCAAAGATCTTCTTGGCAGTCTTTGAAGAGGTATTTAGAAGCATGCAGGACTGGCAAGAATACGGCATTAATATTAATGGATGTTTACTATTAGTACCTACCTACGATTTGCAGATAACTTAATCTTAATTTCTAATTACCACTGGACTCTCAATGAATAATAATTATGAACCATATCTGATTTATCGGTGTTGGCGGAAGTCGAATTGGTCCTAATAATTAAATCAGGGCACACCGCCCCGACCAAATGGGTTAGGTTCGGTTAGAACAGTGACTAAAAGCGCACGAGCCGAGCGAGCGCTACTTCCATGCTGGTCGCAGCAGTTTGCCATGGATATAGAAACGATCGAAAAGTAACGCAATTGTAAATGGTTTGTTGCAGTTCACAATTTTTTCATAGTTTATAAAATATGCTGAGATAGATTATAAACTAACAATGTTCTATAATTAGTTAAGTTTGTAAAATTTGTCACTGTATTAATATACAGTGACAAATTTTACAAACTTTCTTTAATTTTTGTAATTCGTATGGCGCGAGGAACGTATCGATCGATCGTAATCAACGCATTACTGGAGGTACGATCAAGATCTTTACCAGCATACTGGAATATTTCCTTCCTCCAGTACGTTTGCTCTTCCGAATCTCATTAGCCAATTAGGTAATTCAAGAAAAAGGTGGGACATCTGTTCTTCATCAGTGATAACTCCAGCCGGTTAACAAAGGCAAGACAGAGATGAGAAACAAGTCTTCCCCCGGGAATGCTTCTCCGTGAGGTTGCTACTGCCAAACAGCTGGGTACATGCTGCCCTGCGGTTTTATATTGTAGGTATATCTCTAAGTTTGGTTCCTCACTATAGACCTGCTTCGAAAAAATATGGTCCTCTCCTGGAGTATATTGATAATAATGATAATAGGTACCCTCGTATTATAATTATTATCACTGCTGTGTTTTAATTCTCAGTGTTCATCAGTATTCCGACTCTCTAACACTAACCCAAAACCAATTATTGTGAAAAAAAGGCTACGTTTAGCACATGGTGCAAAGCTTAATACAGCCATGATACACCATCTGGCGGCCGCATGGGTAAACAAATGTTGAATGAGTTCATTGATTGTAATAACATTGACGCTCTACATAGCTCTCATGCGAACGTAGTTAGCAATGTCGTCTATAGATGTCATCTCTGCAACTTTCAAAGAAGTAAAAAAACTTGCGTATTACAACATGTTTTTGCTTGGTTATGGATAACTTCCTCTTCGATAATCCTGTTCAAACGCCGTATACTGTCTTACTCTATTCAGAATTTTCGCTAACAATACAATTACCTGATAAAACTTGGTTTATGTAACTATTGACTTGATGCTACAGTTTGAATGGTTTTTACCTCAATTTTTTGAGTCCAATTTCATTTTATTTTTTGAGCGTAGGAAATCATCAAATAACTTCTGTGGCGTGTCAGACTTTTACTGACCCACCCGTGTTCCCTCAGTTGCCTGTGTGCCAGGGGTCACGGTATCTCTTTCGAACAACCCGCACCCCTGGCAGGCATGGGCCCTTGTGGACTCCAGCAATTGGTGCTGACATCTCTTTGAGGCGCGCGTGGAAAACAACGCGCCGTCGACCCGAGCTTGGTCCTTACCGGACAGCGAGCTACCCATTACTCGCCGTCCGCAAGTCCGGGCCTACGATGGCTGGGAATCAGCCTAGGACTCCTGACGCCCAGGCCCAGGGTGTCTCCTACAGTGGCTAGGGCCGTGAGGGCGCATTTACTGCCCTGCCTCACGTGCACCGCGTCCCTCTTCGCGAGCATCACTGCTTCGCAGAAGGAGGTGACGGCTACCCATGCACTCTCGCTCCGTACCATGGCCTTAACCAGGGCCGGACGCGAGACATCGTCCCCTCGACTTACCGCCGCAATCGTGGCGTGCCCAGTACATGCCCACGCCGACAAGAGGACGAGTGGTTGTGGGAGCGGAACCACTTGGTGATGGTGGGCTGATACCAGTCGGGGGTACGGCGAATGTACTAGAAAGAACAGACTGGAAGAATGTACTATTATGTAGGGTTTGTAGACGTGAGTCTATTTTTTTATTAAGTTACCCAGACCCTCATTTTTAGTTATTTTGAAATGAATAAATTCTTACATAAATATTTATGTAAAAACACGTTGATGGAATGAAAATGGAATGGAATTTGTACATAATGTGAGCTAGATGACAGCAATCTCACTTGACAAGTGGTACCTAAGTGAGCTAACACTAATCCACCAAGAAATGGTTATGAGGCAGTTTGTACTTGTTGTAAGGTAATTAGGTTAATCTGCTGCTCGTACCAATGTGTGAGACCAAGAGTATTACGATGACGTGAATTATTGAAGAGATATAATTTTCAGGATCCAAAAGGCCATCTGCGACTATCCTATGCCTACTTGTGGACAGCGTTGTGGGTTACCTTATAACCAAATTGTTTTTTTGTTAAACTAGTTGTTAGTCCTTATAATGTAACTGTTTGCTGTTCCTCTCAATAAAAAAATACTTACTTTTTCTAGATCTCACTGTTGTATTTTTTATTTATTGATTCATTTTATTTTATCCCTTACATGTAGATTTTTATTCATCTACAGTTTTATGTTGTATAGGTGTGTTGTGTTATATAAATTGTTGGTGATGTTTTTTTTTATACTTAAGTTTTAGGTGTAAAGGCCGCCTTCTGCGAAGAAAGCCTCCTTTAAACTGTTCCAGGTGCCTCTATTCTTTGCTCGTCTAGGTCATTTTCCAGCTATTTGTAATTTCGTCACTACAATCTTTAAAATGGCCTTACCTTCCTTCTTTGTTTGTTTATTGGATATCAATTTGTAATTGACCGGTACCCTTATTGCGTAAAATACTATTATGTAATCACAATCCAAATTATTTTGAAGGATATTGCTAATCCATTGCTTCATCGTCATCATCGTCGTCTGTCTAGCCTTTTCCCAATCCATTGCTTCATATGTTCAAAAAATTCCTCTGCTTAGCAACGTAAATAATGCAATGAATGTCGTAGAACTGTCAACATTGAAGTCATTCCTACTCAACAGTTACCAAACAAGTACCAACGTGCGTTACGAAATTACAACGCAGTTCCAATGGTGATTAGTCATTTATTTTAAGGTCACCTATTAACAGTAAGATCACAAAGAAGTAAATGTAAATTGGGAGATTGATAAGCTAAAATATAACAGATGTCTAACTGCTATCGTTATTTCTATACCAATACGCTCCAGATTTTTCATATTTGGAATTTTACAAGGGAATGGTCTACATCATACTTAATCATAAATACAACTCCATAGCCTCCCTGTCCTCTACCAACACTCAAAGGATCCTGGCGATAGCACTTAAAACCAGAAGTAGCAACAGATGTTTGAGCAGAAATTCAGGTCTCATTCAGGGCAACAATACAAATACAAAATACAAAATGTTTATTTCTTAAACAACTAGTTTACATTAGTTTGTGATTGGAGCCTCCTTTTAAGCATGATAATGCCTGTGTTAGGAGACTCCGCACTTCCATGGCTTTGGCTATTTGTACAACTTAGAATTACATATTTTTATTATTATTTTTAGCATTACAGTTACATATAATTAGGGTAATACATTTTTCTCGAGGGCGTGTTTGGCAGGATTGATTGTTATTTACATGAAGTGTAATTATCGAAAGTTCAAACACGCACGCTCGAACGGAAATTGAACAGAATGTTTATATATATGTGGGTGTGTTGGGTGTGGGAGTGTGTGATGCGTGACGGGGTGTGTGAGGTGTGTAGAGTGTGTGTGGTGTGTGATGTGTGAGGTTTGTGTGGATGTGTGTATGAGGAAGGATGTGGGTGTGGGTGTGATGGTGCCAGTATAACTAATTTTCGCTTATTTTAACAATGATTCAATATCTGCATAAGTGCGTGATTTTAACCATTCTATTAGCATTTTCTTTCCTTTATGAAAATGCTCAGTGTAAATGTATATGTCTTTGTTTATTTTATTATATAACCGTGCTGATTGATTGTTATATTGTGTAGCAGCAAAATTGGTTTTAGTTTGTGGGACTTGCGCAATAATATCATTTCTTCTTTTTAATATTACGTTTTCATCATAAGGAACTGTCTTATGCTTTTAAAGATCGAGGCACAAATATATAATTTCCTAACAGATAGCAAGCCACTGATCTCATATAAACTTTCAGTAGGGAATCTCCGCTTCTTAAAATATACATCATTTTTATCAGACCTCTCTGCGCTCGTTCTATGACTATGAATTTTGATTTTGCTGCCCCACCCCATGCAGGTATACAGTAGACTATCACAGATTGTGCAAGAGCTGTGTAGATTTCATTAAGAATATTTCTCTTATCGCCCACTTTTTTGGCTATACTTGCGGGGACCACGTATGTCAATGACTTGAATATCCAACCCAATTTTCGTATTCTATCAGCAACGTGTTCGAGGTGGGAGTACCAACTCAAATGTTGGTCAATAATGACACCTAAATATTTTGTTTGTGTTATTTTATTAATTATAGGACATCAACAGGCATAATTAATGGCTCGTTTACAAGAATGTATTTTGATATTTAAATCTTGATCTGGTTGAGGGCGATTTCTAATTGTAAAACATATATAATTAGTTTTGGTTGCGTTTAGCGTAAGGAGATTTTCGTCAAGCCAACAATGTCAATAGCTTAGCTCACGTACGAATTTCAAGTTGTTCCCACGTAAGAATTCATTTTATAATTCACTATTTATAGATTTGATGACCATTTAAAGAGCGAGCATGCACGGGAGTAAAGTAGCTGCAGCAGTAACCCCTGGAGCGACCTCATTCCATGCATGTCATTAGATCTTGTTTGTAAGTACGGGTAGATTTGACAGTACTTCTAATTGCTTAGATTTTTGATTGCCTAACCGGTACTTGCTCCCGATACTATTGACTATCTTTGCATTGTTGGTTGTTTGCTGAGTCCTCCTTGCTGTTACAGCACGGAGCTGGACTCGTGCAATCGTTTTCAGATAATCCGTTATGCAGTGAGGGTCTTGCATTTCACGCAGCTAGGTGTGATTTTTGAAATACGCCCAAAACGTTGAAATCTATATCATTGAGTACCGTAAAGGTTGTAAACATGATACTTATGCACTCACACAGCAAAGCTGCTAAGATAGTTAACCTGTCGGAAACGTGAGACATGTGTGCCGGGGGAAAGTTGCACCAGAATCAGGCAGGGAGTGCAGAGCTTTTGTCTATCTAAGGATAGAAGCTATGCACCCCATCTTGAGTTCACAAACATTAACATCGCTAAAACAGAGTGATCCAAGTTCTTCTTTTGCTTAATTTACTTTGCTGAAGGCATAGACCAGGAGAGATACATAAACCCGCAGTGCAGCACGTGGCGACCCTATCTCCCGGCAGAAGCCTTGTTCTACCTTTGGTTTCCTTTATTGGCCCGCTTTTTTTTTTTTTTTTTTGGGTGGGACATCGTCAAATAACTTCTCCCGCTCTGGGTGGAGCAGGAGGGCGTGTCAGACTGTTACTGACTAAAACCCACCCGTGTTCCTTCAGTAGCCCTTAAGCCAGGGGCTGTGGTGTCTCTTTCGAACAAACCCGCACCCCTGGCAGGCATCGGCCCTTGCGGGCCCCATCATTTTTTGTGCTGACATCTCTTTGAGGCGCGCGTGGAACACAACGCGCCGTCGACTTGGGCTTGGTCCTTACCGGACAGCGAGCTACCCATTACTCGCCGTCCGCAAGCCCATGCCTACGGTGGCCGGAAATCGGCCTGGGATTCCCGACGCCCAGGGCGTCTCCGTATCCTGCGGCGGCTGGGGTCGCGAGGGCGCATATGCTGCCTCTCCCTCACGTGCGCCGCCTCCCTCTTCGCGAGCATCACTGCTTCGCTGAAGGAGGTGACGGCTCCCCATGCCCTCTCGCTCCGTACCATGGCCTGGACCAGGGCCGGACGCGAGAGATCGCCGCCGCCGATCGCCTCCACGAGGACACGGCGGTGCTCCGCCCAAGCAGGGCAGACCGCCACCGTGTGCTCCACCGTGTCCTCAGGGCGATCTTCGCAGTGGAAACACCCGGGCGTTTCCTCCCGCCCTATCCGAAACAGGAACCTCCCGAAACAACCGTGTCCGGTGAGGACCTGCGTCAGGCGGAGGGTGAGGACGCCATGCCGCCTCTCAAACCACTCCTCAAAGAGGGGACTTACCGCCGCAATCGTGGCGTGCCCAGCACTGGGTTGCGACAATCGCTCTCTCCATGTCACCATGAGATCCCGCCGGAGCTCTGTCCGCTGTGCCGCGATTTCCTGCGGCAGCAGACTTACGCCCCGGCGTTTGGCCTCCTCGCGCCACTCCCATATTTGCGCGAGGACCTTTGCCTCCAGATCCCATGGCGGTAATCCGGCAAGGAGGCCCGCCGCCTCGCCGGAGATCGTGCGATATCCTCGGATCATCCGTATGGCCATGACCCTATGGGACGCCCTCAAACGGCGAGCTGGTTGGCGCCTCAATGTAGGCGCCCACACCGGCGCCCCGTATAGGGCCATGGACCGCACGATCCCCGCGTAGAGCCTCCGGCAGGAGGCGTTTGGCCCCCCTAGATTGGGCTTTATTGGCCCGCTGGAGCTGCTTTCTTGTCGCTATGTCACTAAGTACTAGCGGCAGTTTCCAAGGGCCTAATATTGAGTGTGCTAGTCAACCCCTGCCATTTTTTATGTGTATAATAAAACATTGATCAGGCAGGGAGCATAGTCCTTCAATAGGTCTAGGTAACCAACGCTTTAATCATCCAAACATATAATCCAATATGTTTGTTTCCATATCCTGCAATAGACCTACACAAACCAGGAATTGTTCTTTGGCATTGCCGGTTGGTGCCTCATTTCATTTAAAGCTTCTATCAGGCCTCAGTGTGGCTTTGGCCCTTTATACAACTTCGAAGATACTTTTAATAATCAAGAAAAGAATAAACAGAATGTGTTAATTTACAATTTTATTTATTACATTTTAAGGAAGTATGTACTTATTCGTTGGTAAATTATTTTTTGATAGGACGAAGAATTGCCACGCATGACGAAACAATGACAACACGTTTCTATGACAATCTACAGTGAAGCAAATTCTCATACCTTTTCATAGTCGACCCTCTATCCGAATCTATTTTATGTCCAGTTTGGCAATAATAAATGTTACAATTGGTAAGCAAAGCGAATCGTTTTTGACACGCATTTATTAGCTTGGTATGTATACTATGTATCTATGTAACGGAATCTTTGAACGTGATTTTCACGTTCGAACGTTATCTTCAAAACATCAGATTGATTCGAAACTTTGCACACTTATCCAGGACCGATGACAATTCAATGATTTCTGTTCCATTTTTGTATTAAAGCGAAACGACTTAGCACAAAATTAATTACAAATTAATTCATTAGAGAAACAATCCAACTATGCTGGATTTCGGCATTTCTAATACTTTTATCTTCTTCTTCTTGTATCGACAATACATCTATATTTTATTGTTGGGCCCAGTAGGTTGCCACATATATTGCAGCATCAGAGGCTGAAATCCTCAAGGTTTTAAAGACATTAAAGTCACCAGCAGTTTTTACATATTCTGATTTGAAGCACCGCACTCGCACTGGGTGTTGGAAAAATCGATCAGGGGATGGGGAACTTAGAGATGTCATAACCCGTAAGCACAGTGAAGTCCGTATGAAGTTAATGCTATTAGTTTGGATTCTATACTTATCCACCCTACCCTGTAGGGTAAACCGCAGGTATACCTGCGCATTGTGGAATTGCTTGAAGTACAAAAATAAAAGGACCGTATTTTTCCAAGGTAAGAGAGAAACTGAAAATCCAGAAGAAGCATTTTCATCTAAAATAAATCGATAAAATAGTAAAGCCAAGAGTATCAAAAGGAGAAGGTTATGCGTCGCCAGCAACACGCTATTCACCAGATTATATTTAGTTATCTCTGAAAATGTTTCATGATAAGTAACCTTTAAAGGATCACGATAGAACTCCAATAAAAAAACGACGTTAGAGCTTGTTTTCATTTGTTTGCGCAATACACGGTCGAGTATTCAATTTTAATGTCCTAAATTATCTGTGGGGGAATTCCCGCATTATATTTTTCACATTCTAGTCTCAGTGTCAAACCATCATTCCATCAGGCATCATCAGTAATTAGTAGGTAACTTATTATTATTTATTTTTTATGGCTTTGGAGAGGCCTGTGCCCAGCTGTGGACACCTTTCGGCTGAAATGATGATTATGATTTTTGAAAATTGAGTGTCACTGAGACGAGATGCAGTGACTAGATTTTGAACGTTTTTAATTAGATACGGAAATTAGCCAACAACGAGCGAATTGACTTATCGCTTCATGGCTAACTTAGAAAGTAGAGCAACTTAGGCTTCTCACAACAACAGAGAAATTCATACGTATCCAAAAAAAAAAGATAAAATGTTCACGTCAGGAATCTTTGAGGCAGTAATCCCGTCGATCGTTTTGAATGGGACCATTGATTCCTTTGAACACGTGAGACCTTTGAGCTCATCCCAGCCGGGACGCAAGTGCATTGAGCGCTACAGCCCTTCCCCCTCTCTTCGCCCCCTGAGTCGGCGTACCCTGCCGGGCGGCATGCTGCGCCCGGGAGGCTTACCTGCGCGTACGCCGCTCAGTGATAATATAGCCTCAGAGAACCGCTACTACGTTAGCACAGAATAGACGTGACTGCGCAGACTGGACGAACGATTGCTTAAAACACGCCCTATTCTAAAATCCTCAGATTTTAGAAAAAAATAGGTCCTACATGTCATCTTATTGGAGATGATGATGAATCATTCTTACAAAGCAATACTTATCAGCTGACTACCAATATTTATAATAGGTACTCTTTTTATATTTTATAAATATGAAAAACATATTTAGAAAGTCAATGGGATGAACCGTTCAACAATTTTATGTTTCCAAAAAGAAAAACAATACCTTTTATCTTTTTAAACAATCGAAAATAATATTTAAAAAAAAAACACTACTTTTCGGAAAAAAAAAATATTCAAAAAAGTGGGACTTAATTATAAAAGACTAATTTAGTATTCATATAAGACGCTGACCTGTCCAAATTTTAATTTCATAAAATCTCCTACAAAAAAGGAAGTTTAGTTTATCCCGAATTCGAGAAATTTCCGGGACCCTTATCCAAATCTTCTTTCTACAAAAACCAATTTCGAACTATTAACAACATTTTAAAATTAAAATAACTCGAATCGGTCCAGCCGTTCTTAAGTGATGCAGTTACCAACGAACAGTATTTAATTTTGAATTAATTAGATTACCATCACATTATGCAAGCTAATCAAACAATATAATAACTCCAACTAATTTAAAAAAATATATAATTGAAGTACCAAAGATCATAATAAATAAAAAATAGGCCGCAGATGTTGTGACACTCGTTTTGTCGTCGAAGCGAGTGTCACATCTGCGCCTTAGTGCAGTATTTGTCCTTAGAGCAGCAGCAGAATTGGTTGCCGACAACGCGGGCACGTCACATAAGGCTGCGCTTCTGAGCGGAGCGGACGTGGCGTACTCGAAGCGTCCCGCCGGCCCTGACACTTGTGACTGCTAGCATGTTCGGTGCCGTGTTTTTGTGAATGTGACTGTGTGACATTGTGAAACTGTGACCATGTGGAACCTCACATTCTTCACACTCATCGCCCTCGTCCTGGGATGCCACGCTGAGCTCCAAGAAAGAGGTAAGTTTTAACTTTTAAAAAGTTACACGTTTTTACTCAACTCGTTCCTAAGTTAAGATGCCGAAGCATTGCTGATTGCAGAGTCCAGTTGCTGTTTTTAATGGTACAAGCTAATCGTCTTACGACTTACGGTAACTTAATGAGAGTAAGTTCAAACTGTTATGTACAACGCTGTTATGTTTCCGTAATACTTTTCCTCTTACTAGAAGTGAAAACAATGCTGTAGAAGTGTAGAGAGATCTTTTATGATTGTTTGACAAGTTTGTAGAGTAAACTTTTCAACAGCTATAGTACTTACTAAACTTAGTTGGAAATGTAGTCGAGCGCGCCTTTTAAGAGTTGTTGTTTAGAATTGTTAACCTTAGTTGTTAAGATAACAATGTTTAAAGTTTGGGTTAATGAACGTTTTAGAGTTTTATTGCCAACTGTAGAGTAGGTACTATGGTATGCAAAACTTTAAATGCCCATAGTGTTTGTTATCTTTGGCGTTAGATAATCCTAATGTGAGTTTTGTTGTGTATGTCAAAATCTTCTGACCTGACTTGTATTAGTCCGGAACCGATATTTTGGTTAACGCCAGAAGTTCATAATATCATAACCTACAACAATCGTACTTAAAACCTATGAAAACCTTATCCAAAAAAATACACGTGTCATGAGCATGACGATTGGTCAAGCGGTGTCTTCTCATCTCAAACAGTTACAATAAATAGATTATACATACTATTACATACTTACTATAAATAATTATTTTCACTTATTTATTACCTATTTCTTAGACCCGAAACCGCATCAACTCCCCTGTACTCTAAATTATTTAATGCAGATTCCTAAAACAGGTTTCTAGAACTTAGCGATTGGTCACAGAAGAAAGGATCTCAGAGACAAGTTTGTGACCTTTGATACATTGGTAATTAAAGTCTGTAACTACGTTATCAACTGTAATCAAAACTATAAGAAAATGAAATCTAAGCCGCCAGCAATACCTTAAGGTAGATAACTTAAGAAGAGATGGTATGAATGTAGCAAGTGCTAAGCCTTTTCTTAAGATCTACCACTACCATGCAGAAACAAAATAAGGGTGGTAGAACCTGCTCACGGGTGCTAAGCTCTAATGTATTTAGTTGGCAGTAAAGGGTACATACAAAGTTAGCTAGTTTGTGTATCTCTGGATTTCTAGGGCAGCTACCATACCGCATAAGGACTGTATGGTACTTTTGAAAAAAAAAAACTGCAAATAGAGACAAAAGTTAAGCTGACGCGATAAAACTCAAACCCCGCCCTTCGAAACAAAACCTCTCACATACTGAAATAAATTATTTGTTCACCTACGTTTTTGGAGGATTTGCAGTTCATATGATAACACCCACACTTGTTTCCTGTCGAATATTATACAGACATGTGATTGCGATCTTTGATGAATAGCGGGCAGGCACAAAAGGCGTCACGCCATTGGGGTATATTGTGACGTGACCCCTCTAATTCCGCCTTAGAACAAGTGTACCACCTGTTGATATTCAACTTTTGCCTATAGTTCGACTTATAATTGTATTCAGTAACTTGACAGTTCATAGAAAAATAATGTTACCATACTAAAACTAATAGTGTTGAGGTAGTGAACGACTTTGCGCAAAGAGCGAATGGTAAAATGGTTTCATTTTAAATCAAACCATTGTTATCATTCGTTATAGAACTTAAAAAAATCATTTGTAAGATATGGAATATGAGAATGAATTAATAATTTATTCATCATCATCATCATCATTTCAGCCGAAAGAAGTCCACTGCTGGACATAGGCCTCCCTCAAGCTCCTCAACTTCGACCGGTTCTGCGCTTCTCGCATCCAGCGGATTCCTGCGGCCTTCACAAGGTCATCGGTCCATCTTATGGGAGGCCTTCCAACGCTACGTCTTCCGGTACGCGGTCGCGACTCTAGAACCTTCCAGCCCCATCGGCCATCTGTTCTGCGTGCAATGTGCCCAGCCCACTGCCACTTAAATTTGGCAATTCTTCGGGCTATGTCGGTTGCCTTGGTTCTCCTGAGGATCTCTTCATACCTGATTCGATCACGTAGGGAAACTCCGAGCATAGCCCTCTCTATTGCCCTTTGGGTGACTTTTAGCCTTCTGATAAGGCCCATTGTGAGTGACCACGTTTCAGTACCATTATGTCATCACTGGCAACACGCATTGGTCAAAGACTCGTCTTGAGATACTGTGGGATGTGGGACGAGAAGATATTGCGAAGCTTCCCGAACGCTGCCCAGCCGAGTCGGATTCGACGATTGACCTCTTTCTCGAAGTTGGACCTACCTAACTGGACAGTTTGTCCTAGGTAAACAATATCGTCTACAAATTCGAGTATAGAGTCTCCGATCTTCATGAGAGTAGGTGTCACATTCGACATTACCTTCGTTTTGTCCATGTTTATTTTGAGACCCACTCTTTCGGAGACTCTACTGAGGTCATCGAGCATTGTACTGAGGTCCTCCATAGTCTCAGCCATGACAACTATATCGTCGGCAAACCGAAGGTGAGTAATGTACTCGCCATTAATGTTGATGCCAAGCCCTCTCCAGTCCAGAACCTTGAAGACATCCTCCAGTGCAGCGGTGAACAGTTTCGGAGAGATTACGTCTCCCTGTCTCCCCGTCTCCCCGTACGGTACTGGAACCGGACTGACATAGTGACGTTTTCATACAAACTCTTTAGCACCTCGATTTACCGATCGTCAATCTGGCACCGTTGGAAAATAATTTATTAATAAAAGTAATTTCCTTTTTTAATTTATTCTATTAGAAAGACACTAAACCTTAACCTTACTACTGAAAAACAAAATATATCACAAACTCTACATTTTTAATAATGCATATCATGTTCTTAAGACAAGTTATCACATTTAAAATAAAAAATGCATGTAAGTACATACCTAAATTCAAGTTCATTGAATTTCGTTCATTCGCCTTCGTTTGTTCACCGTTTTTTTGTTAAAATCTGGTACCCCTTTAACTGTCAAGTTACTAAATACAATTAAAAGTTGAACTAGTTCTAGAAGCTTTGCAGACCGATTTCGAATATAAAAAAAGTTTACATAGCGGCATTGTGAACTGTATTTTTATAAATTCCCTGAACTACTTTGGACACGTGCTGTGCAGTCTTTTCCAAAATGAGTTGTCTTGGATTTCATCATTCTGTAATCTGCTGAATAACAGTTTTGTAACCGGTGTAAGACGATATTTCTGGGATGCCGGGGGGAGTTTGTTGGTCCACTTATTCTTCCTTCACTAGGAAGAGGTGAAGGGCGGGAGGTTTTGTGAATGTCTTACGTTATCATG
This sequence comes from Polymixis flavicincta, assembly GCA_949987655.1. Taxonomy (NCBI): domain Eukaryota; kingdom Metazoa; phylum Arthropoda; class Insecta; order Lepidoptera; family Noctuidae; genus Polymixis; species Polymixis flavicincta. The sequence continues at coordinate 12,964,811 of OX465171.1, forward strand.
ATGTTCTGTGCTGATGCTCAGCCTAACTTGATTAGACGATTTTAATTTAGATTTATAGCCATATCAAGTTTTTCCAACATAAAGACAATACAATGTCGCCCATGCGCATAATTATGACCGCCCGTAATTTTCTGAATATTCATGAAAAAATGTCGCAAATAAACTTCAAAAGGGGGGTCTATCTATAACATTTTTTTATGTTATTCAATTTTAATTTTTAAAATAAATACACAATTTTTTACCGAAAAAATGACTTCGATTCTGTTTTTTTTTTTAGTAGTCGATATTTTTTAGTAAAATCTTAATTAACCTGTTAAAATAACTCATAAGCTTTTGGAAATAATAAACAGAATCCAAATCGACCCATAAACTTCGGAGATGTGTCAAAAAATAGAAAGCAAATCTACAAACTCTACTTAAAAAATTGAAAATTGAAGAACATGAAAAATGTTGTAGATAGACCCCCCCTTTTGAAGTTTATTTTAGACATTTTTTCATGAATATTCAGAAAATTACGGGCGGTCACATGCGCATGGGCGACATTGTATAGTATCATAAATTCATAATTAACCAATCCATTTATTACGAGTAAATAATTTCACGAAAAACCAAAAAAAAACATCCTAGAACAAACAGCTTGACATACTCGTACTAATTGATCACAACGTATTTATCGCTTTATATAAAGGACAAGGAGATAACTGGGAGTAAGACTCCCAGTTATCTCATGATACGAGAATAAAAATTATAGAGTACTTAGAAACCTAAATGTAGTAGAACTATAATGATGATGCTATGTTACTCCAAAAGAGAAAATTAAACATAACTAAGTTTAAAATAAAGCTGAAATAATAACTAAAACAAACATGGATACGGCAGTCGATGACAAAAAAAAACTTAAAAAGACTGATAGAGTAGCCATGTTTTGTTGTATGTATACATTGAGTTCATGATTATGAATACTTACAGCTAATTGCGCATTTAATATGCATTGTATGAATTACACGGTCCCAAGTCTATTATGATATCAATTACGTGCATATGGTCGGTGCAGTAAGGTTGTGGATCTTGAACTGTGCGGTTCAAAGTTCTTTAGGCATTGCATTTACCACATCGAATTCAACTTTTTCTACGATAGAACAAAAGCAACGGCATCAAACAGTGTCAGCTGGGCCTAGAGACAAAACACATTTCGGTTCGCGTTCACGCCAAACGCTACGCCAAAATATATGGGAATGACATTACCTGCGGCAAGGTTACGTCATGTCCTTTCCGCAGCTAATGTCATTCCCATACATTTTGACGTAGCGTAGGCCTGCAGGCCCGTCACCGTTAACTTATTTATCCTTAGTTAATAAATGCTGATTGACAGTCACTTATAGAATTGATTACATCAATTACTGCGGCGGGGCGACAAGTATTTCTTATTCACTTTGTTGCACAAGGAAAAGAGCTGATATAGCGTACTCAGCCTATAACATTCCCACTGCTGGGACACAGTAGCCTCCTCCAGTAGAGGGAGAGGGCCGTACCGTAATCTACCACGCGGGACACGGACCCATTGCGGGTTGGTAAATGACACGTGTCTTCAAATTTTAGGTTCTAGGACATGCGGGTTTACGCATGATGATTTCCTTCACCGTTTTGAGAGCAGTGGTGTTGAAATGATTTACACAAATTAAAGCGCCTGACCGGGTTTGTCTATAACTCGGTAAGTCGCGGCCGTTACCACAGGGCCACCTCTGCTCTAAGAATTGTTTTTCAACTTAATTCGATTTCTTTTAGACAGTGCGTCGATCGAATTTTGTACATCAGACCAAACTCACAATCTGCCTTCATCATTTCAGCCCAAAGACGTCCACCGCTGGACTTAAGCCTCCCCCAAAAGGGGGGTGTCGCCATAATCGCCACGCTTGGCAGGCGGGTTGGCGATCGCAGTATGACGGTAAAATGCATAGAGAACGCTGCTGCCCATTCTCTAGTATGTCCCTTAGTCGCCTTCTACGCCACCCACCGGAAGAGATGGTGCTATTCTTTTACGTGCGGCACTATTGTGTTCTGTAACTTTTTATCCATAATCTAAAGTGCCATTTTTTTTGTCCTAATAATCATTTGTCCGAATGATAACTTGCCCGAACTTTATGTTACATTATATAAGATGCCATAAAAGAAATCCCTGAATACAAAATGCCCTAAATTTGTTTGTCATAAATTTTGCGGCACCACACGGAGCCAATCTGCCTTAACCATGAACATTATGTCAAAAGTCGTGGTCTGTTGACAGGCCCGCTAAAAGTCTGACATCATAGCAGGTTCTTTAGACTTGCAGCCAATAATCTCGTAGTTGTGAAAAGGCTCTGTTAGGAAATATCAGTGAATATGATTCCGATTATAATAACTCTTTCTTGCATCATTGGTTAATATCATTCATGTCTCGATAACTTCCTAGCTTGCCAATCTAGTCGGTTAATAGTCATTCTTTCATAAGATTCTTTTATCCGCCAAGATTTTCCGTGCCTTATTAATTATTGTTAAGGACAAACGAAAGATTAATCATGAAACATTTACTAATCTTTAACAACTTTTGTCACGCTACAAATTGTTTTCAAAAGACCTTGTTCACCCTCCTTTGATTAGACTTTTTTTTTCCTCTAGATTTCTGAGAAACAAGTAGTCGATACTGCTATCGAACGGCCAGTTTAATATTGGAAGAATATTCCCATAATGATAAAACTGTTATTGTAAACCAAACTCAAGACTAAAAGATACGGTTAATTCAATGAATATTCTTATTCATAATAGGTAACGATCTTACTGTGATAGTCTTCGAGGGTATTTTGAAAGAAATGGGCTTTACAAATCGTATTGCCACTTTGTTTGCAAAAGACAATAGCGCTCAGCAACTAGGTTTTTTTTTTTAAATATTCGACCTCACAATTAAGGTACTAGTATATCCCACATTAGCATCTCATCGATGCGAGGTACGAAAATATTTTAGTCGAACAACAAAGCTCAAAATTATACCAAATACCAAAATTAAAGCATACGCAAAAACCACAATCCAGACATTAAATAAATCCGTAATGGCAAATAACAAAACAATGCGTTTTCATGCAAACTTGGATGACATAATTTGTATACAAACGCAGCGTATCATTAAGGTCCCTCGGTTTGTCCCACAATGCACTTTAGTTCGAATACTGTAATGAAGACATTACTGACACTAGCTCTTTACGCATGGTGAACGAAATGGAATAGAAGAACGGAGACTGTCATACAATATGTACAAATATTTCAATTATTTGAAACTTTTTGCCTCTTTGGGAAAGTACACCTGCCTACTGAGCCTTTTCGTTTCGTCTCCATTCAGCACCATCCAATATCAATTTATTTGCAGGAGTCATTGAGCGTTCTTCTTTAACCTTACATGTGGGCCGTTTAATCTTTGCAACAATTACTTATATTTATAAACTTTTTCTTGAGGAGAAACTAAGTGTTTTTTAATCAAAAAACTATAGATATTCTAAAATTTGAATCATGGTCTTTTTAGACATGCTGTTTCAACTACAGATTGCACAATCTTACGTCTGAACAAAACAATCTCTCTCAAAAGACTGCTGAGTGTATCAAATGAAGAGTCTTCTGAGTGTTTTGTTCAACCAAAATATAGAGATAAGAGACCACTTATGTCAATTTATATACAGAAACGATTAGTGAGCTATAGCTAGCGCAGAACTAGAGATGAAGAACCCGAAAACAAAATACTTATAGCTACATATTCAAATTTTGTTTCAATGAGAATCACGACGACGATGTGGGCATTGTGTGCGATCCACTGAAGCGTGGCAAAACATGGCGCATCAGTTTTATCCAATACGACATCTCAGGATTTGAAAAGTCTCAACTCGACTCACTTTTCGTGCATTTTATAATTCCTTCATTTGCCACATGTAAACTCGTATCGGCTGAAAGATTTCATAATCCTTAACAGCTTTTCAGCCAAATTCAGACAGGCATTAAAAACGCACAGTTAATTCAAACAACTAAAATGTTACTTCATTATAAATAGCTAACCTTACGTGCAAAAAATTTACCACCCCATGTCTTCCATTTGGAGAGGATCATAAATCTTTATGAACTTAATTCAACCTTTTAATAGATATACTGTGTGAGTTTATTTGCACAAACACTATATTTTGACAGCATCGACTCGATTCTTCAGATATCCTCATCACTATTGCTATTTAAATACTAGTTTTTATTCCCATTGAAGTAAGGAATATAAAAAGAATAGATTACGACTCCGTACTTCATCATGCGTCGAGTTCTTGGTGGCATCTCAGTAACGTAACCTAAGCTAATACGGCCATACGGGCCATCTCTTAGAAAAGCTAAGTAATAATCTTAAACTAGCTCCATAATGAGAGGGTAAAAGCTAGGCGCGGCTAACTTAATCGAACCTCAGCGGAAGAGAAATCTTGAAAAACATGTGTTTACTAAACAAGTCTTGTCTTTCTAGTTACACTAGTGCAACACTGCTATGTTTAATTAAATAAACGTGTTGAACGTGTGTATTATATTTGTGAGTTAGATTACACACACTAGCTTTTGCCTCCAACTTCGTCTGCGTCAAATTTCTTGCTCCCCCGGGTGGGTCCTCGCATCGAATCGCCTGTCCGTGCGAGTGACTTTTTACTTTTCGCTCGGCACCTTAGGGTTCTAGCGAGATGTTAGATAGCCTATAGCCTTCCTCAAATATTAGGCTATCAAATTCAAAACGAATTTTTCAAATCTAAATAGTAGTTCCTCAGATTAGCGCGTTAGGGGGCGTCCATTAATTACGTGAGGCGTTTAGGGGGGCGAGGGGGTCGAGTTGAATCTCACTCAATCTCACGTGGGAGAGAGGGGGGTCTACGCAATTATCACGTAATTAAAAAAAACCGCAAAGAAACAATGTAACATTACGAAAAAACCGAGTTAAATTATGTAAAACATCTTTTTCCGCCAATATGGGTAAATCCCATATAATACTTATCGCGGTTATGCGAACGCCACAAAGTAGCACAGTAGCTCCTCGATGGTTAAACCGCCACCGGCCAGCCAAGCCAGCCAAATCCAACGCAAATAGGCACAGATTAACAGTTTTTACACTAATAGCACGTATTTGAAATATCTCACGTGAGATTATGAGGAGGGTGTGAGGGTCGAGCCAAATCTCACGACATCTCACCAAAGCGGGGAGGGGGTCGAAAAATCGCCAAAATTGCCTCACGTAATTAATAGACGCCCCCTTAAACAAAACAAACAAACTCTCTACCAGATTACAAGGCAATTAGCTAAAAAAAAGAAAACATAAAAAAAGGATAAGTAGTAAAGGGCTCTAGCATAAATATATTATTCCTTTTGCTTTCCGTTTCTATCAAATGATACCAAATAATGTGAAAAAAGAAAAATCCTTTTCATTCGCCATTGTTAAACAAATTGCTTGGAAATTGCAACTGTACTAATATGATATATTATGCATCCGTCAGAAGAAGACTGTTGCTGGTCAGTTTTATTGATTCAACAACGATCGGCCTCGAGCCTCGTGCCAGTTACCTTTAACCTATAGCATCCAGGGGCTATAGACAAAATACATTTCTGTTAACGTTCACGCCAAACGCTAAGCCAAAATGTATGGGAATGACATTACCTGTGGAAAGATTGCGTCGTGTCCTTTCCGCAGGTAATGTCATTCCCATACATTTTGGCGTAGCGTTTGACGTGAACGCTAACTGAAATGTATTTTGTCTATAGGCCCTTGTCCCGATCGGCTTTACATTGCAATTGGCAAAAGTTGCGTCAATAGGTTTTCCATTTCACAAAACCACAACTGTTTCTAACTTTTTGTTGGGTGCAATTCTGGGTGCCTGTATTTTAGGGCTACACCAACGCTCATAACTTTTGCCGGAAGGCTGGGTAGAGACTGCATCAATAAACACTTGGTGGGATCAAACATTCTGGTAATCTGTCCAATTTCAGTAGCTCAGCCTAATAGATTCAAATTTCGCAAATCAAAAATATCTGTTCATAAAACATCCATACTTCCTCTGCTGACGTTCCATTATTTCAAAGAAGTGAAAGTCAACTAGAAGATTCTCTTGTATCTTTTCATCTTGTTGGAAGACAAGGTGGAAAAATACTTTGTACAACTCGTAAGCGCAAAAGCTACGCGACTCCGGTCGCCTGCCTCATAAATTAAAAGATTAATCAGTAAACTTAAGAATATAATTCTACAATAATAGATAGTTCTAAGAAATGTTGTGATCTTTAAAGAAGATTTATAATTAAATATCCTGGAAAAATCGTCTACTTTTACAATGTTTGCAAATATTTATGTAAGCACCAAGTATATATGTTACAAGAGTGCTCATATATTACGGAATATAATAGTTTAGTACATAATACAGGTATAAGCTACGAGTAACATACAAAAATATTACAACCTCCTTCTTCTTCGTTGTTTGTATCCGTTCGTTCTTTCAATGAATGGTGTTCATCGCCTGAAGGTATAAGATTCGTCGATGACTTTTATCGTTGATGAAACCGTTGATTCACGAATAATAATAGTCAAGTCGAGTCTAGCAAAATAATAAAAACAGGCAATGACTATAAAATACCTAATGATGAAACCAAACTTATAGAGTGATATAAATGTTACCCAAATGAAAAATTTAAAAAATGAGTCGAGCAGAAATTCCATTAACATGATAAATGACGGTAATAATAATAATAAGCTGCATATTGATTTCATATAATATATACTAAATATGCCTTTTTAGAAAAGCAACATCCTATGCATCACGGCGCGTCGTGCACAAGTGCCCTATTTTGGTTCCCTTTTCGAGTCAGTCGAGGGTAGTTGAAAGGCATATGCCTATTTTATAATATCCTCTTCCGGGTGCTCTTTGATGTAGTCAATCAATGGATTGGCTTGACTATAAAAAAACACAATGGTGTGGGTAGAGATTTTAGATGGGTAAAAGTTAATAGTACCCTACGTAAGCAATGATTCGATATTGTTCATTATGTGCCTTCTAAAAGGTTCGGAAACAGGAGGAGAGACGTTTAGAATTTATTTCTTCATGTAAGTACTTACATCGAATGATCAATTTACGTACTTTTTTAAATGTTTTAGGAAACAGAAACCATTTTCTATTTTAATACATATAAACCGCTTAAAATTGGCGGAAACCGTGTGAAATATATTAAGATTTGTCTATAACTAGGTGCACATGTGTCCACAATCATACGGTCCTTCTTTACAAAGAAAAAATCAAACAGATCAATTTATTTTGTTTCATACGAACACGTGTAATATTAATTATTCTTTGTTCTATATTCAAAAAATACCTACGTTCAAGATTGTTTTTGCAGTCGCATCAGCACTTTACAACAATTAATAGATCAAAACGTCGTTAATGCTTAGTCTGTGTTAACAAAAATGGACTTTGTTGTAAGTACATAGGCTCTACAGTAGTGTGAAAGGAGTTGTTGTTAAAGCATTCTGTTGTGATTGAGCGTCGGGCTGATGACTTCACTAATCATAAGTAGATGTACCATTACACGTCATTCTTATCAGGGTACTGTGCGTTATGTCAGTTTAGCTACAGGCAAGTATTAACTAGTAACTTAATACAAGTTAGAAGGAAATTGATCACAGGTTTTAATTAATTTGTTTCATAAATCTTTTACGTTCGACGAAAACTTGTTGAGCCACAAACATGGGCACTGAAAATGCATTTGTATTTATTTTTATGACCGTCGTCCCGTCGTCACATGCTCCAATAGCAATGATGTTTTTAATTGTTGCATAGCTCACTGCCCAATTATATTTCAGCAATAAAAACATGTATCCTGCAATTTTGCGTTTCACGGAATGTTCAACGTGACTCCCACACGACATTTCAAATAATTAAAGTTCGTAAATAAAAATATTTCAGCTGTTGTTCGAAATCGAAACGCCGAAAATAAATTGTTTTTCAATCATGTATCCGTTCTCTTACAGTTCACAGTTCTTACAATGCTCAAAAATCTAGCCTTTTTATGGATATATTTCGATTCTGTACTTTTCTTGTACTTGTTCTGTAGTAGGTAGGTACTGTTCTGTAAAAATAACACCGTGAAAACTAAGGTGAAGTAAACTTGAAGTGAGCTGCCAATAGTGTCAATTTCTAGCATCAGATAGAATGACAGCTCACTTCATCAATGCTATTACGGTGAATTTTTTGCAGAATAACCAAGCTGGACTTGTCATTGTGGTGTACCTACCTATTGCTGTGCAAGCGTATACGATTTACGAATAGGTTCTGTTCGTTATACCTTATCAGTGGTAAGTGGTGTCGATATTGCAGCGCTATGATTTTTATTGTGCAGTGTGCACCTATTTTTCTGCTATTTGTTCCTAACACAATGGATGTTCGCGGTTTCAGTTATGCATTGCATTATAATATTTATTATAAAATAACTTTTAATTAAGAGCCTCGTATCAAGAAATTAAGATATATTTATTCTCATTCGACTACCCTCAATAGTGCGATCCAACTCTACTTTGAGTAATGCTCAATACTGTAAAATCATGATATATTTCACAACTCCTTTCTCACTGTATCAGGTGGCTATCTACTTTTGAATCTTACTTCAAACAATGCCAGTTCAGTCAATGTTTAAAATTGTTGACAAAATATTCGTTGTTCACCATTGTTCTCGATGCACATTGCTCTCAAATTACAGACTTGGCAACTGGAGTTCATATTTTGGTCTATTTTTTATAGATAGTGATTTAAGACACGAACTAGCTTACTAGCTAGACTTACTTTGGTATGCCAAGAATGATAAATGAGATCCAATCAAAGAGTATTTAATAACCCCAGCACGCCGTTTCGTACAACATTGCTGAAGCGTTGTAATGTTCCAAATTCAAAAAACGCTCCTGCAATGGATTTGTTTTTCTTTGTCCATAAATTCGATACTTTGTGTGTTCTTTTTTTGTAAATAATGACAATATTTCCATGCATGTTTGAGTTTTTTTTAAGCCTTCCTTTTCACGTGTAGTTGTGTTAGTAGATTAATTACATCTTCTATATTTCCTGCTATTCCTTAGAAATCAATTTTCATCTTTCTGCTACACAAATAACTACCGACCGAAAGTACTATTCCCTTGTCGTATTTTAATAACTGTACAATATATCAGTCCGCCTCTTCTAGCTGTAGTAACGAATTGAATTGTTTACGGATTTCGCGTGGTCCAAAAGTTCGTTAATTCTTTAGTACCTAAATAAAACATTTTTTTTTATAAAAATTTAATATGGTCATAATATACGTCATCATCATCATCATTTCAGCCGGAAGACGTCCACTGCTGGATATAGGTTTCCCCCAATTTGGGGGGCTTCCCATAATCGCCACGCTTGGCAGGCGGGTTGGCGATCGCAGTATGCTGGTAAAACACATAGAGAACGTTGCTGCCCATTCTCTAGTAAATCCCTTAGTCGCCTTCTACGACACCCACGGGAAGAGATGGATATGCGTGTTTAATTTTAATATACTGGTACCGCTTTTGCAGGTCGTGTGATTTGGGTGATATATTTTGTAGTAACTACTTACTTCATTGTTTTGTCCAACACATTCATCATAACTGATTCTAGTTTTCCTTTTTCTTCTACTAGACTGATCATCAAACGATTAAAGATAACGTGTCGCTTTTAAAACATTCATCTGACATCTCAGTACAAATTGTGCTTAGGTTAGTATATGTACGATATGTACCAACCCGTGAACTGATTGCTTTGGATTTCAAACAATATTATGGTTAACTTCCACTTAATTACCAACATCAATGTTCAGCTGTACTGCTACTCACTGCACAATTATTCATTTGTAAATCTTTAAAATTCGTCACTCACCGCACCGGGCAATGACATGTTTAACAAATAATATTTTGTCAATGCATTTAAGCCGATGCGATTGTTTTAAATACTTGGATGCGTTACAAATGCAAGCTGGCATGAGTAATAATGTGTAAAATATATAAACAGTAGTAATATGTTAAGTAAATAAAATTGGTTATTTGAATGTCACAAATCATCTCTAATGACAAATGACGATACTTACGATTTTTTGTTTTTAACTTCTAACGTTTAACTGTATGACCTGCCTAATGATGGTATTACTATTATTTATTACTGTGATAACGTGATAAGTGATAAACCACAGTGCGACTGTAGCGGCACAACGCCTACCACAAGGAAGACCAATCGGAGGCTAACACTGAGGTTATGTGCCGAATTCTGGTCGAAGCTAATGTAAATATATACAAAAGGAAACATCGATACGACGAACAAGAAGATCATTTATTCCGTGGGTATTATTTTAGGATCGACGCTAAATAACAAAAACATACAGGGTAAGTTTTTATCCAGTGCGCAAATTGTAACCATGAATTCAGCATATCATTCTAGAACCCCTAGCGCAGAAATTTTTCGCCCGTTATACAAAAAGAAAATCAGCTGTTTCATAGAAAAGTGCAATACCAACGCGGTCAAAATGTATGGAACAGAAGATTTTTTTTCTTGTATAACCGGCGAAAAATTTCTGCGCTAGGGGTTCTAGAATGATATGCTGAATTCATAGTTACAATTTGCGCACTGGACAAAAACTGTTCCTGTATATTTTCTCATTATGCTTATTATATTTAACCACAAACAGCAGAACACACAACACATATAACTAAAATAGAACTGTAAAAAAAACAGACACTTGAGCAATCCAACCTTAAACAATAGGCCTTGGATTTGTGATCTCAATAAAGTGTTTTATGCCACAAAATACTAATTGTAAAATATACTATTATTATACGTAGTCTGAAGTGTAGATACATATCTATGAATGTTGGCCTTGTAACTTGTTGGTTAGTGAACAATGTACATATTAAATATTATCTATTAACTTATTCCGTTGCCGGCTTATTCAATTTTGTTTATAAAGAAAATTAAGTCTTAAAGTAAGGTATACATAAAAAAAGGTAGAAACTTAACTGTTCAGTTGTTACCGAGATATTGAAATTAAATAAGTAGTGTTAAAATTCACAACGGTTATACGATGAAACCATCAGGAAAACTAATGAATACAACTCCTCTTAGATTTTTTAATGAGCTCGAATCTTCGATCATGCATTCTTGCTGGAATCCTGAAGTAAAATAAAATTACGCAAGCTTTACACATTTTTAGGGATATATCTCTTTGCAAAAGGAATAAAACCATATCAGTTAAAAATTATCAAAATACTCGTACCTACTCGAAAGCTAGAGAATGGTAATTGGTACTCGAATGCTGAAACTCATATGGAATTATTCTATAATGGTGCTCGCTTTATTTGCTAGCTTATTGGAAAATAATGTACCTTCGCCTACGCTTCGTTCGTATTTCAAGTTACTTTTCGTACAAGAAGAGGGCTTAGATATTTGCGCATAGCTTCATGCTCAGTTTACACAACGAGCAGTGCAGAATGCTTAGAATCAACTTCAATTGAGTTCGCGCTACTTCTAAGGTGTGTTGAGCATTATTTGATATTGGATCAGCCGTCATATTGCGCAATGCAATAAAACTATTTCTTCTGTAACTCCAGCTAAATATTATGCGTCCATTTTGTTGTAAAGTAAAAGCCTTTGTCCTATCCCATTGGACATGTAATACAAATGTCTTTCAGAAATGGTTCGTGTCGCAATCATCTTCTAATGTTTAACAGTCGTGGGTGACTCCTGCTCGAGTATTCTTCTCCATTGTGACATTTTCGGGATTTTTTTCCTCTCGACAATTCTACAATCCCATCACCATAAAATTCACAAACTTGATCTACGCCATTCAACCATCTGAACTTAGACCGGTCTTGACTTCTCCGAGCACCCGGTTTACCTCCTATCAAATTATCGTTTGGGTCGTTTGGTTTCGTCCTAAGTTCAATTTTATGATATTAATGATATTAGGCTCGATCGTTATCGAAACATATTAATAAGCAGTCTATTATAACTATATAATTAAATCCAAACAAGAGCATAGATTTATATGATAACCATATATACTGTCAGCTGCTACCCACAGATATTATTTTACACAGGAATATTTTACATAGGATAAAGTGATTCGGGATAACGTTCATTGGGGATAAACTTAATCGGGATTTCGAGTTTCGGCCTAGCGTATAAGAGTCGTGTACCAGCTCAGTACAGGCCTCTTTAGCTATCGCAATGTTATTAAAGGCCGAAATTTACTCTGTTTTGTCATCCTCTGGTGGGAGTAATTCTCTTATGCACACACACTGGAACTCCCTGTCATAAGCCAGTTTCTGTGTCCTTGATAGTTTGGGTGATTTCTCAATTACTTGGTTGTAGGTTTGTTGCACTGGGAGGTGAACGATTATTTCTGTGGGTAAATGAGATCTAGGCCGTAAGTTTTACCTCGGGGTATGGTACGTTCGACATCCCTATCCCTCCGGATGAGCGTTGAAGAGTTGCAGCAGAAGGTGACGGCGCGATGTTCGACGGTCTAATAGTCATTGGGGCCCTTTATTTATCCAAGGAAAAGGGCTTTATTTTTCCTTCCTTTTCCATTGTAACTTTAGTTTAAAAATACCTTTCAGAGGTTGTAATGGTAGATTTACTGCTTCATGTCAAGTCACCTAGAAAATATATTTAATTTGATCGACTGTGGTTCGAATCTCCGCTTATAGTAATTGAAGTTATATTCTAAAGTAACCATTATAAAAAAGCTCGTCTGTAATTTTTGCTTTTAGAGTTCAGACCAATGTCTGCCAATTTGTAGAAGAATGCGAGTAGCCCTCATTGGCGTCTTGATGCGCTATAAAAACTTTCAATATAGTCACACTGGCCGGGAATTGCGCCCTTAAGGTGAATCTAGTCCACATTTTTCCCATACAAACTTCGGGAGTGTATTACTCCACTGTTTGACAATTGACATCAAAAATTAAACATCGTATGGTTTTGTCTTATTATTAATATTGTCTGTACGGAAACAGAATACCAAAATTAAAAACCATTAAAAACTTAAATATTCGTTTTTCTTGCTAATTTAACCTAACTTTGGGCGTGTTTAAGTAATATGAGTAAAATCTCCAAAACTAAGTCGGTATAGACAAAGAAAGCTCAATTATCGAAAAGTTCAATAAACTTTATTGATCATTGATTTATGCAGTGATTTTGTCAGACAACCCGATCTTCCGAAGGACTTTTCTTAATTTTTTACGCGCCTGTTTTACTATAACTGTTCCTGCATCTCACTCAATAATGTTGTGCGTGTAGACTAGCGTCTAACGGCTCATCACGGGTACTATCTCTGTCGGACACGAAACCCGGTGAGACAGCGCGCTTTACAGCCAGGCCCACCAATGAGTTCGAGCCCGCGACTAGATTCCCCGCAGAAGAAGTAGTCACAGATCGTTTTGAAGTCTAGATCCTCTTTATATATGAAATTAAAGTACGCGAGTGCGGGACCTTGCTAGTAGGCCCCCAATATGAGCGCTAGATCGCTCTCAGGCCATTTGTAGTGCTTGAAAATTAAACGACGTATGACATTGTGCAATGATTACTGCATCAGTGATGAATTTAGAGGTTTTTCAACTTGTGCAGTATTCACCATAAGCTGGCTCAGCACTCACCATTTGAAGAGCGCTGACAGTAGACCAATATAATGTGGGGTTTAAATAATCTTAAATTTTATAGGCGGTTTTAATTAAAAACATATTCACTTTTACGCGCCCAATACATATCACTGTTGTTTTTTTGTATGAAACAAAAGCCATCGTTTTTTAATTTTGAAAGCTTATTCTAAATACGCTTGTATTTTTTAATGCAATCATAGTTACATTTCTAGCGACCTGCACCCTAATTGCGTAACTCACGATTAATCATAATTTGTTTCAATTTGGCAGTTCACCAATACTCATTGCGTTATTTACGTTGTCGAACAGGCACTTTTTTGGAACATACGAGATTATGTTCCAAAAATGTGTCTGAAAATCCATGTTTTTTTTAAACGTTGCCCCACACTAGGAATTTTGTCCTGTATTGTGGGTGCGTAAACATTTAAACTCACATACACAAACAGCCAGACCCGGAACAACTACTTGTAGTTCATACAAATATTTGTTCCGTGCGGAAATCGAACCCGCGACACGCAGCGCAGCAATCAATCGCTTAACCACTGCGCCAACCGTGCCGCCAATCCGCCGATTAATCATAAGTTACGCAATTAGGGTGCCGAACGACGTAAGGTCACCTTTTGCAGACAACTATTACAGTGCCTAGTTGCCTACATAATATTCGTATTATTTTCCTCGTTCGAAACTGAGATGAGTATTCAAGAGATGTTGTTACGAGCTCCAATATTAACACTTATCTGTAACTAATCATTGACCAGCATCCAACGGATGAACACCGGCCGGATACCCAGATAAGACCTTCTAGATAGGCACGTCATCCCATAATGTGGATGATTATTGTTAATGATAAGAATGCAGAAATAATAACAACATTTGTGAACATAATATTATTATCACTAATCGCCTCGAGAGTAAATATACCTATAATTCTCAGAATAAGGGAATTATATGTATCAATAAGCTGTTATCATTTTCCTTATTAGTACGTGAGTGCTTGTTGACAAAAAGCTTGAGCAAATTGCTGGGCAACTAGAATCAATTCTTTTTTAATGTAAATGTTGACGTTCGAAAGTGCCTTTTAAGTGCCTATTTGAAATAAATGCTGTGACTTTGACTTGTGTGGAAAACCTTAGCTTGATGATAAAAGTTTATTTTTAAGTAAATCAGTAAAAGACCTCTTGCAGTTCAAAATATCATTAATTACTTTTAGCAGCCTTGTTCCACCCACTGCTGAGCATAGCCTTTTGCCTTTTGTACCAAGCTTTTCTGGTCTGCGTGAGTCTCATCCAGATCTTCCTGGTGGTCTTCCAAAGGGGAATTCGAAATGTGCTATTGAACAATCAAACATTTTGCTTGTGGTCTATACTCCACTAAGTAACAAACGTCATAAAACAAAACTAACATTATAAATCGACTTCCAAGGTATCGGCGGTTGTTTTAAACGACTCTTGCGCAGTTTTCCCAAAGACGATAACATCGGCTACAGCTGTTATTAATTGTGGCACACAATGAGATGCTGCAAGGGCAAAAACAGGACTTGAACGAGTACTATGCAAATATCTTAATCATACCGTTTATATCAAAAGAAACATCATGCAGCTGCATTTCGGCACAAATTATTATTTTTACATTATATTATTATGATTTAATATTTTGTCTCTTATAAAATCTCTACCGACCCGCCCCTTCTTTGCACCGTTTATAGACTTGATATTATTTTGATTGATTTAATATACCTATACATATTTAGTTTAATATTAATGTTATATACATAAATCTTAAAACATAAATTGTCTCAATGATGGAAACCGCAACAAAATCCATTGCGTAATTTAAAAGAACAACACGGTCACACGGACACAAAATAAATGACGAAATGTTTAATAGAATCAAGATATACTCGTACAAGTGTCACCAACTTTTCGTTATGTAGTTGAATTTAGTTGTAATGAAATTATTATTATAGGATAGATTTCAGAGTCGTGTTATGGTGTTTCAACTGTTTTTACAGACCTATCGTCCATCCTCATGACAATTCCAAATACAAACGTTCGTCTAACATTTATTCAATGTGTAGCGTGTTCATTGCCATTTCAATTAAATTATTAGTATTACGGGTGTAGTACAGTTTACTCATCTGTATTGTACAGTTGTGAATGAAAATTTATGAAATTCTGGTCCTTCTAGTCTTTCTCTTTTAGTCTGGATTTTATTTTAGATACATTTTTAACGTCGACCAGCAGGCTTAGCATAACGCTTTTCTGCTCTACCGTAGAATAGAAACCGGTTGTTTACATTTCGCGGTTCAAAACTGTCAACTGTCGACACAGAAAGGTAACTTTTGTCTACTCTTCCGTCGACAAAACGCTTTTCGTGCTAAGCCTACTGGTTGTGGCTTTTATGTATCATTCGGCACGTTAATCTCTTCAGAAATGTTAACGAAATTGATTGCGCATTTATTTAGAAAGAAAAAATATTCGGTTTTTGACCCATGGACGTTTTAAGATTACTACAGATATACTATACGACAGTTTATCCTACGAACTCTGCTTCGGTTTTTAGAAGGCTATGTCTACATTGTCCACATATGGGCAATTGTAGTAAATAGGTACTTGAAGTAGCATGTTAAAACTGAAGGATTTTTAAGTCTTGTCTTCCTCAGTATTAACGAATTAAGTTTACATTAGAGAACTATTAGAGTTAATAATGACAAAACACTGCAAAATTACATAAATACGTACATTATTCTCCAGAGCAACAGAAAACTGCTCATTTTGTATCTTTTTTTTCTATTGTATTTTTATATTCCACACCATAATAGTGTAATAATTTGTTATAATGTCAAAATTGGGATAAGTCAGTATTTGATGAAGCAATATTTTTGGTGCGCATGATTTCAATATTTCATAACGTCTTGAAACGATGACAGTAAATAAATACTTAAGGGATGTTTTATTTTACTAACAGACATATTTGACATTACATACCTCTGTTTCTCTCATTAGCTTAGTCCAATGATTACAATGACACAGTTTCCACGATGTAGGATAATCTAATTAGTGGTACGCGTGTCATCGCATGTGAAATGGAACTGTGCAGCACCCTAATTGCGTAACAGACTATCAATCAGAATCTGAATAAATTTGAAGGAAATAATTGCCAATCCACTGCTTCATATGAACTGTCGAAATGACACCCGTTCCTACCGTAACTGTGTAACGCCATTACCCCACTGGACAGATCCAGTTGGGTAATTGCGTTCAGGTAAATCAGGTTCATAAATGTGTCCTTTTAAAGAAGTATCTTAAAGAGGACCTGATTCCCCTCGAACTTTTAGTGCTAGGAAAGAGTTCGTATGGAGCAGTTTTGCTACTGCTGTAATAGGAGCTGCGCGGAAACCAACCAGCTTATCGAGCTCTGTGTTCTTCTTCGTCTTCGCTTGGCTCTTGGCAGAGCGGTCGTGGTCACGATGAAATGTGTCCAATCGTAAGTGTAGCTAATTGTAGATATGATGTAGCTAAGTAGTAACATAGAATAGCCAACCCGAAGTCAATATAGGATTATGCAAATGAGAAGGGACCTGCCACAGATTTTTTTAGTGCTAGTAAAATTAAATGTAAATTTTAATTAATTAATAACAAACAATACATTGTTTATATTTTATACTTGCTGTTTTGGGCACATCATAAAATATATTCAGCATATTGCAGCAGATGAAAAGTTAATAAATTTTGATATTCCACGTTGACTGAAAATATCTTCATAATTGTTATAAAACTATGTTAACGGAAAGTATGCAAGGTTTGACCGACATATTTCGATATTTTTAATTAAAATTCGTTGTATTGGTAATTGGTACACATTTCGAAAATATGTATAGGACAATGGACTATAGTGTGTTTTCAGCATTATTGTATTGAGAGTACGTTAATACGATACTTTGTCCATCTACAAATATGTGCTCAAGATCATTACAAGCTCAGATGGTATGTTTAATTATGACTAATATTTAATTGGGATCTCGAGGTGAACGTCACTGGCTCTAAAATATGACACGTGGAATACGATATTGTCTGTGCAAAGTCTCCGTGCGAAACAATATGTCCCTGAAGCCTATGCTCAGATAACTGAAACCATTTTGTAGACATTCCTAGGGTCACATTACTTAATCGTTGTTTCGAAAACGTCAAACTCAAGTGCACTTGACTTTGTGACATACTTCTGTCTGTAAGCGTTGCACTAAGAACAAAAGCCACAGAACCACTTCATTTAAATCTTATGTCACGTTTCGACCTCTTAATATAATGTAAACAAAAGTCATTCCCGTGCATGACTGAATAGTGCACGCCCACCACATACCACACCACTCGTATGGGATCACAGGGCTCCCATTTTTTAAAACAATGTCAAGCACCAAGTTTTGTTTTTATTACGTCACAGTACAATGATCCACACATTGAAACTTTTGTTACATTATTGCTGTAGAGAACAATGCCCACTAGATAAAAACCTTTAGTAATATGTTGGACGAACGATTTGAGCCAACTGACAACAGTGACAGCGTAGTATTGACCAAAATTAAATACGACAAACGTTCGTCGCGTCGCTTACAAGCGTCAGCCAAATAACTTAGAAAAAGTTAATAGATTTTTTTGTACATTTTTTTTTTTTTCTTGTACAAGTCATTTGTAATGAATGATAGCCTTCTTTAAACGCAACCAAGTTCTGGAACCAAACATTTGTTTGGACCTATAATTAGATGACTAATCATCACACGCCGAGCACAGACCACTTACAACAAAATAAAACAATAAAGACCCCGTGATATCATTACACCCATAGATCTCAATAATTAGTTGAGTCACCCAGCGTGCGCGCACCTAAGGAATTGGGATCTGGGAGCCGAAGATCGCCGAACCCGGCCGAAGATATCCGAAGACAAGGAGAAGGGGGAGTTCGGTAGCCCATGACGCCTGGCCAACTGAGCGTGACGTCTCCTCGCCAGCGTCGATACCACATGATGCCATCCTGTAATCCCGTTCTATATCAATCGTTATGCTGACTGAATGTGTTTGCAGCTCCGCCCGAGTGTCGCTGTTATAACAAGTTTTAATGTGTGATGGGAGTTTTCATGTGTCTCTATGCTTGGGTGATTTAAGTTAGGGCCCCTTTAGCTATGATACACTAGCTATTACATATAAAAAAGCGGGCGCTAAAATAAAACGTATTTTAAATTGTTTCATTTGAACAAAACGACATAAAACACTACAAATAATTCTTGCTGTACCTTCAAGGACGAGGTTTTAGTAATTGATATGGATTGAAAAAACGTTCGTTGGACATTCGCGTGCTGTCACAAACGCGGCTAATGATTTGAAAGAACAAAAAGTGACGTCTCTGTGCCATGACCAACTTTGACACAATGACGATAGCGAATAGAAATAATGACATCTAGTTAGAAGCGTAATAATTACAGAAGTAATTCTTTGATGGATTATAAAGAGTCGGCTGTTCTGAACCTCAATCTCGTTGTATTCAGTACGTTATTATTCAAAGATGGAATGAATAAGAGATATTGTATCAGATAGTGCGGGTGCGCAAGTCACTTTGTACAAAATGATTAAGTATGTCTAAGGCAGAGTCCTGAAGAGCAGCGTGCTTATGTTGATCAAATTGCCATAGTAAAGGAAACAACACGGGAAACATTACTGCAGCAGATACTATGTTCCTGTTTTATTAGCCACTTAACTATTATCAAGGTATGAATAAAGATTACAAATGAACTCAAGCGTTGAGAAGCAACTGTAATGGATTCACGAGATAATCCTACTGCATTTTTTAGATAAACTTTATCAAAGAATTTCGTTGGGAAAACGTCACCTTTTTCACCTCTGTCGCATTCTTCTCTATCTACTCCGGAAGAAAACCGTAAAACAGCCATTGTGCATTTCTACGAGTTTGAAGAAATCAGAAAAAATAAAACGTCGATATTCCGGTGCAAAAACAACAGTTATAATACCAACGATTACCAAAACATCTGAATCTCTCGGCCCACTTTATTTAATTATTCAGTTATTTTATCTCATATAATTGAAATAAAATTCCGATATACAAGTTTACATATTTTTATAAGTTTCTCACGGAGCTTGATTATCGTCGAAATTATACGAGGATCGCTTAGAGAAATCGTTTAAATCATAAACAAATTGTTATTTGTGTTTATGGATTTTATACCATATTTGTTTGAGTTACGGTTAGTGCACTGCAAAACGATCAGGAAATGGTTATCCTTATATTATTAGGAATGGGGAACTCCTTCAACTCTTTCTACGTAGCCATATAGAAAATGCGTATGCCAATATTCGGTACTTATTATTTTACATCCTTACTAATATTAGTCATCTGCCTAGCCTTTTCCCAAATATGTTGGGGTCGGCTTCCAGTCTAACCGAATGCAGCTAAATACCAGTATTTTGCATGGAGCGACTGCCTATCTGACCTCCACAACCCAGTTACTGGGTAATACGATACCCCTTGGTAAGACTGGTTGTCAGACTTTCGGGCTTCTGACGACCCGTAACGACTGTCAAAGATCCACAAATGACAGCCGGGACCAACGGCTTAACGGGCTTTCCGAGGCACGGAGGGGTCTTGGTATGTAAAGATGGTCACCCATCCACGGACCAACCGCGGCAAGCGTAGCTTAACCTGGTCGATCGACCCGTGCAGCTATTGTTACTTAGCCACAAGCCCCTCACTTACCTATCCCTCACTTCTTATTTTACATCCTTACTAATATTAGTAAGGATGTAAAATAAGAAGTAATAATAATAAATAATAGAAGAAGAAGAAGGATAAATAGAATAGGAGAAGTAATAATAGTAGTAGTATAATAATAGGTCTTTACCTATGAAATTGCCGTTTTGTATGAAAAAATTTAAACGAATTTTTTTCATGAATTTTTTATTTGTATTAATCGAAGTAATCACCCATGCAATCAATGCATCTTTGCCATCGCAGTGGCAGTTTATTGATGCCCTTCTTAAAGAAATCAGCTGGACGGGAGGCAACAAATTCTTCAAAGGCATTTTGTACTGCCTCTCGGGTATTAAATTTTTTTCCCGCCAAGAAGTTATCCAAATTCTGGAAAAAGTAGTAGTCTGTAGGCGCAAGGTCTGGTGAGTAGGGCGGATGACGGAGAGCTTCCAACCCCAGTTCTTGCAACTTGGAGACCGTCTGCTGTGCAGTATGAGGTCGCGCGTTGTCGTGCAGGAGCAGCGGAGACGAGCGATTGACCAATGCTGGTTGGAGATGCGCCAGCTTCTCCATCATTGTGTTCAGTTCTTCACAGTACACATCTGCATCGAAAGCTGCTGCTAATTCAGCCGTAGATTGTGTATCATCAGCTTCCACAATCGCCTTTAATTCGTCATTGTCGACCAAAGTCTTCGGACGACCGCGAGGTTCATTTTTCAGGTCGAAATTTCCAGAACGGAAGCGAGCAAACCAATAACAGGTGGTGCGTTGGTTTGTAGTGTTAGCTCCGTAAACGTCGTTGATGTTGCGTGCCGCTTGTGCCGCGTTGCTGCCACGACGGTATTCATATTCCATAATTACTCGAATTTTTAACGTATCCATGATGACGAAAAAGATTGAAATGCGATGAAAATGTAACACTAATCAATAAAGAAATGACTACTTTTAGAAAAAAAAATCCATGTTTTTAAAATAAAATTAATTTGAAATTAGAATTCTTAGCCAAACAAAAATTATTTTGATTTGAAATGGCCAGTACTGCAGAACGGCAATTTCATAGGTAAAGACCTAATATTATAAACGCGAAAGTTTGTATGAATGTATGGATGTTTGTTACGCTTTCACGCAAAAACTACTGAATGGATTTGGATGAAATTTAGCACACAGATAGATTAAAACCCAGATTAACACATGGGATAAACGGGGGATAATTTCCGACTACCACTCGGGCGAAGCCGCGGGCGGAAGCTAGTACAGTCACGAGCAATAATATGCATACACTTACCAACTTTTAAAAGTAATTTTCTCCACTTTTACTAATTGTAAGTTATCTCAAGGCTGCAATCGCTATTTAAAAGAAAATCGCTTTTGAATTTGGCGATGTGTTTACATGTTATTGCTCGTGACTGTACATACATAATCACCCTATAATGCTTCCACAGCTGGTACACTCCTCCTCTCGGTGAGAGGGAGCGGGCCGTTATTCTCCACGCAGGCCCAGTGCGGGTTGGTAGATGTACATTATTTAGCATTTTTGGTTCTAGGACATGTCGCCTTCCTCAGTTGTTCTCATTAACCATTTTGAGAGCAGTGGTGATGAAATTATAAATAAATAAATAAAAATCTTTATTGCAGACCACATGATCCATAAAAAACACAATACAAAAATTTAAGTAGGTACCTACATTAAAAAAAAAGAAGAATATAATACACTAGTAGCGCCCCGTTGTTTCACCCGCGTAGTTCCTGTTCCCGTGGGAATACTGGGATAAAATATAGCCTATGTCACCCGGGGATAGTGTAGGTTCCCAACAGTGAAAGAATTTTTCAAATCGGTTCAATAGTTTCGGAGCCATACAAACAATCAAATCTTTCCTCTTTATTATTAGTATAGACAAAATAAATAGTATACATACACACACAGACACACAAACTCACGCCTTTCTTCTCTTGCACATTAATAGGCACAAACATTTTCCGCGGCTATACCTTGCGTAAGGTCTTGATAGCGCACTTCCTATCAGCAAGTAAAGTGCCTGCCTGGATCGAACTCACGACCTAGTAGCTCGGTCACCACGGGTACAAGTCAGGTTGGGGTCGAAGCCACTGGGTCAGCTACTCACTTCATATTTTATACAATACTCAATTCAATCTACTGTTTTCACATCAGCGTACCGTAAACAATCTATACTCTATACTTATATTTATACTTATACTTATAATATACTAGCTGACCCGACAGACATTGTCCTGTCTTAGCTATGAATATTGAATTGGCATTAGCTATACAAACCTTGTCCTGACAATAGGAACACATAAGAAAAAGAATCATCCAATTTGGTGCAGTCGTTCGGAAGTTATGCGCGTACAGAGGCCAGCACATCAAGCTACCCCAATGTGTCAAATTTCTTTGATAGTTTCTCAACTTTATAACAAAGGAATAAGGTTTATGATCAATTGGGAAAATTTGACAGTTTGGGATAGCTTGACCTGCTGGCGACTGTACATAGATTTCGGCTATTCATTTTTATATTTTAGTTAAAGCTGAAGAGTTTGTTGTTTGTTTGCTTGAACGCGCTAATCTCAGGAACTCTACGATACCGATATAACATCACGCTAGGGCCTTAGGAGGCAAGTTTTAAAAAAAAGTCACGAATACGAAGTACTCGCACGGCCAGGCGTTTCGATGCGACAGGGTGGGTCGGGCTGCAAGAAATTTGACGCAGACGAAGTTGCGAGCAGAAGCTAGTAATCTATATACATAAAAAGAAAAGTCCTATGACTAACTGACTGTCTGACTGACTCATCAACGCCCAGCCCAAACCCTAGGACCTAGAAAGCTGAAATTTCGCACAGAGGTTCCCTTTATAATGTACATGGATTACGGACGGATTTTTCGAAATTCAACCCCTAAGGGAAATAGGGGATGAAAGATCCGCGCTGGCGAAGCCACTGGCAAAAGCTAGTGTCTAATAAACAAGGATCATCATCTGCCGAGCCTGTCCCAATTATGTTGGGGTCGGCTTCCAGTCTAACCGGAAGCAGCTGAATACCAGTATTTTACATGGAGTAACGGCCTATCTGAACCTCCACAAACCAGTAAATGAGTAATACAATACTCCTTGGGTTACCAAAACCAACTTAAAACCAGTCTTAACTGGTTTTCAGACTTTCTGGCTTCTGACGACCCGCGTGACGACTGTCAAAGATCCACAAATGACAGCCGGAACCAACGGCTTAATGTGCTTTCCGAGGCACGGTGGGGTCTTTGTATGTAAAGATGGTCACCCATCCACTGACCAACCGCGGTAAGCGTAGCTTAACCTGATCGATCAACCCGTGCGAATGTTATTACTTCTTAACAAAGATATCATTTAAAATAAAATAAAAAACTAAACCGACGAGCACTATATGAAGAAAGCCACCGCCTTCCATCACGTTTTAAACACAGGTATGAGTGGAATCAGATAGCGTTACGTTAGTACAGAGGCCAGCATATCAAGCTACCCCAATCTGTCAAAATTCTTTGATAGATTTTCAGCTTTATTCCATAACAATAAGGTTAATGTTCAATTGGGAAAATTTGACAGTTTGGGGTAGCTTGATGTGCTGGCGTTTGTACCATTCCTATAATACTCATACCGTACGGGCGATACCGAGTGAGCCGAATCGAAGTGTCATCATGTACACACTCCATGAACGTGGTCCTTCGTTGGATATTATCGATCTAAATTACACAACAAAACAACGCTCAGCTGATTTACTGTTTTATATTGTCCGGTTGAAAAATATACAGGAACTTGCTAATAGTACAATGATAAAATACAGATGGAATCAAGTTGTTAAAGGTTTCATTTCCTAAACGAGAAAAACCATAACTGAGGTCTCATTCAGTGTGGCAAGTTAGATACGTCATTAGAATTGCGTTTTCCGGTCATAAAGCGTAATGATTAATTTTATTATATCATCAAGCTCGGCTTTGTTTTTGGGGAAACAAGAAAACTCGGGAAAACTTTAGTAATTGTGTAATAAATTCGTTTTTAATAATAGCTCATAAAGTTTACTTTTGATAATATAATAATGTTCTTCGATTGAAAATCAAAGAAATAAAATACAGAAAACAACTAACAGAGAAGCGGCGGACGAATCGTGCAATATAAACTTAGTAGTCATCATTAAAAAAGTCAGAACTTTAAAAAACCTTAGTCAATTGGTCGGTTGTTTTAGCGGTCTACTGCTGACCACGAGGTCCTGGGTTCAATACCCATGTCGGGTAAAGTTTTTCTATCACCAATTTCTCAGTAATCTATCACCAATTTCTATTATATACATGCGACATAAACTTAACTTTCGAAATGTGGGTGTACGATAGGTACACCTCTGCCTTACCTTACCGGGATAGCAGGCGTAATGTTATGTTTTGTGTGTACACTATCAAGAAACTTACTATAGAAGTATAGACCAATTTACTGGTTCAGTGGACACAATGCAGATATATTTTATAGTCGACAGTATTGTTCCGCTACGGGATCGTCTCAGCTTGTCTAAAGTTATGTTCACCCTAGTCTTGTGTTCCTTGAACTAAATAGCTCATAGATTGCGACTAATGCAAATGAGACATTACTAACGACAATTGTGTGAAAATTATTGTTCCGGACACTATTCTTAAGCGAACCGTCACAGAGTATGGTCGTACCTACTACACCTTTGAGTTTGTAATTAGTCGACGTTAGGTCGTAATAAAATCACGGTTCGATTTTCAACTCTTGGCGCCAATAAGAGCGTTGAAAATCCAGAACGCGACAATATCCCGCCGCCATTTTTATACGACTTAAAGCGCCTCTTCGTAGAATGAATAAAAACATCATCCCTAACATTAGATTTGTACAAACACTACCAACTTCATGAGAATAGTTTACCACTTAATTCGCTAACTCAACAAATCTTACGATATAAAAATCTTTTACGCCATCTACATAATACGATTGTTTGTCGACCTTTTGAGCCCACATAACATATGTACGCGATGAAATAATATACACATGGTAGGTACAGTCACCAAACGAGATAAGTGACGAGGGTCCTCGTATACATATCCTCCCCTCCTTGCGTCGCCGTAATCCTCAATGCTGAGGGTCGTGACTTCCCTTCAGTATCACCTTCTGTCGGAAAATCTTTCTCCATCTGTATCTGTCTCTGGCTGTTTGAAGGGCACTGTAGACTGTGGAGACCAGACCATCGTATTGGGCTACGTCCACGAGGTCTTTTCCCATCCACCTTGCCGGTCACGATTATCTTTTCTAGGTTGCCATCGTCTTTCCTCGCAATGTGACCAAAGTATACCAAGACTCTGCGCAGGCACTCGGATGACAGCCGTCAGGAAATTTTGAGTTCTCGCAGTATGGAGACGTTTGTCGGATATGCCGGCCAGGGGATACGCAGCATCTTTCTCCAGCACCACATCTCAAAAGCGCCAACGCGTTTTCGGTCAGCAGCTTTCAGCGTCCAAGTCTCGGTGCCACACGGCCAAAATCGAGAAGACCAGGGTCCGTACCAGTCTGGTTTTGGTTTTACGGAAATGTTGCGATCTCTCCAGATTTTTGAAACGTACACATATAGTACAAATCTATAAAAAACCGATGGACGGTTTTGAATAAAATTTCATATACATATCTAATAGAAAAAACACATTAAATTGCATTCGAAAACATCCCTAGGTTTCAGTCTACACTTCAACTATATCCCACGGCTCACGACCCTAGTTACTTATCTCTTTTGGTGACTGTACATGCGACACATGATGAGAAAACAGTATGCTGTAGGTACTACATGTAAACAACGTTTTATTAAAAACATTACATCGAACACACGATAGAATACAGTTTAATACGTTATGATTGTTGATCTTCTTTGTTTAGGTCGCAGTTAAATTAGATACAACCCGAGGGATCACCATGACTGGTCCTGGTTCTTTTTGGAATAAAATGGCAATCGAATATAATAATTATGTTTTATATCAGGATTCAGCTTTAGCTAGAACAAAAGATGGATTGCGTTTTGTAATATGACGGTATAATTTTCACCAAAGCAAGACTAAAAATTGAAGAGGTAGACCTACTGCACGCTATGATAATGCTGTGTTCCCATGAAGGTATACCATACATAATACAACCTATTGTGGCATAGTACTTTGAGTTCAGGTAGGTATGTATGTCCGTGTTTACATGTAATTTAAATATAATTAATGTAAACAACATAATGTAATAACTAACAATTTGAAAGACTAACTGGAGTTTCTTGCCCATTTTATCCATAAGACACTACCTTTTGAAAGGGCAACTAGAATCAACTCAGTTTTCTTGTAAATAACGTTTAAAAAAAATGACTAAGACTTTAAATCCTTTTTCGAAAAGCTTTTAAGCTTAGAGTAAGTTGCACCAACTAACTTTAACCAATGCCTTGTCAGCCATCAAATCTCGGGTAAATCTAAATACGGGTTGCACCATTTTAACATTTCACTCCTTTAAAATTAAAGAGACATAATGCGAAATTAGCCGGAAGCAAAATACGTCTCTATAATTCTGAATATAGAGACCTATTTTGCTTCCAGCTAATTTCGCATTATGTCTCTTTAATTTCAAGGAGCGATTTGTTAAAATTTTGTCACAAATAACGTTATCATTAACCACTCATCTTCGGTTGGGTCAGAGTCATAGTTACCTACGGTTAGTGTCATCAGTGTTTTGAAGTGAGTGCAATGGCACTGCATTCCTTTTCAATGTGTTTTTAAGTAGAGGATATTAGTGAATGATAATAACTGGCGTTAACGAGACCTTGTATACGCTCTCATTATCGAGTCGGGAGTCAAAAAGTATTCTAAAAAAACTTTTTTAAAGAGATTTTATTAGTTTGAAGTTAATCTGTTTCTAATAATTTATTTCATTTAGTTTTGTCATTCATTCTCATATTCAAATCTAAAAAGTATCTAATGTAGTAATGTACGCCCGTATAAAACGCGTGCCATATGTCTGCAATTCTTCGATGCCCAAAGCCGAAGTGCAACAACAGGTACTTCGATTTATTAGGTAGCTCTTGGTGCAACTCACTCTTAGTACTACAGCAAATATGTGACGTACTCGGGAGCAGTCACAGAAGCACGTTATATAGTAGAATTTTTGGTACAGCGACCGGTTCCACAATAATCAGCTAGCGGGCAATTCGCACGCGGCCCCATTGCACGGTCACGCTTGCCTGGCTCCCTACGAGATGGCCTCACGGCTCTTTTTTTTACTAATCGACTAACTTGACGTACTTTTTAGTATAGAACGATTGATTATTTATAGAAAGTGAGTAATTCTTGGGGTTTTCGTTATTACCGCCCCCTCCCTCTTCATCAATGGAGAGTTTGGCTGTTCCTACGGTTCAATGACTATACCTACTTACATAAAACTGTGAATGTGATGAATAATACCTACCAGAGATAGTAACCATTTTTGAAATATAGAAAAAACTAAGCGTTGCGCCAACCTCAAAGAAATTGGGATATATATAGGAATACATGGGTTTGCGATATACCATTCTGAAGAATTATTATTTGTATATTAAACTAACAGCAATTCTGGAATCTATTAATTACACCGCTTACTAACTGTCCTGTCGTGACGGAAACATGTCAACTGTCCACTCGCAACATGTAAACGGATACGTATAATAACACGATCTTACTAGCTCTAGATGTTTAAACTGTAAGAATCAGCACACAGTACAAATTACAGGGATGTGAAGTACGCAACGCTTTAAGACGCCAATTACATGATATTAGTATCATGCAATTTGTAGATTCTAACCTGAACTTAATAGTCAGTGATTTTCTAAAAAACTGGAAGGTGATTCTTTCACATCTCGCATTCGTGATTGTCGTTCGATTCGTAATTTTCCCTCGTAAAAATCAACTTAACCTATTCTCGGCATATCGAGTCGAGCATTTCTCGCAGGAAAACCACGCGACATGTACCTTACTCTCACGTAAATGACATAATGTCGACCATAGGACTAACATCAAACGGCTGCTGTGTCATTTGTATTGTGTCAATTGTAAGAAAAACCATTCAAATACAAATAATGAAGCTAAATAGTTTGGTTGTTTGAACGCGTTAATCTCTGGAATTACAAGTTGGATTCAAAAATATATTTTTGTATTGGATAGCGCAATTCTTGATGAAGACATTGCTTTTTAACATCACGCTAGGACACTCAGTAGCCGAAGTAAAAGAGAAACAGTCACAAAGAAACATAGCGTTTTGGGCTTAGCAGCATTCATTTTTATTTATATGGATAGATAGGTAAATACATATTGTTAGTCAGCTTTTTAAACGCTTTATAGCCTAGCTTTCTAGATTTTGCCCGCGACTTCGTCCTCTTCTAATAGGATTTTTAATTAGTTATTTACGTTATTAATTTTGTTATAACATATAAAAAATTATAATGTTTCTTAAGGCACATGGAAAGTTAAAAAAAAAATTGAGTGGACAGTAGTAAAAACAACACTTTGATACTTTTATACCGGTAGTACGTACCCGTGGGATAACTTTCGACTTCCACGCGGGCGAAGCCGCTAGCAAAAGCTAGTTCACAATTTGTAAAAGAATCTACATTCATACATAAAATGAACCTATTTGAACCAAGTGACATGATTTCCATGACAATCACTAATAAATAGTCGATATTAAGATTGATGTCGTGTAATAACGACAAGAATATTTCAGACATTGTAAAAGAGACTGTGACCTCTGAGTTTGTTTCGGCCTTTCTTCTCAGAGTAGTCAGATAGGACCTTATCTAGTTTAAAAAAATATGATTGACGTTTAAAAGTGTTTGTACAAACCTACTAACAGAAAAAAAAGAGGCTAGAATTCATTAATAAAACATACTAACGTGTGTACAGGGTACTGTCCTTCGCCACGCAATAACTTATACCACATTAGTAACTAACTCCATTATTATGACACTTAACTGCTGCCGTTTTCCCTTTTTAACAGACTTCAAAAAGAAGGAGGATGTTTTTTTTTTTTAAATGTGTGTTCGGGTATAACTCCGTCATATACAGGGAAAGTTTTTATCCAGTGCGCAAACTGTAACCATGAATTCAGCATACCATTATAGAACCCCTAGCGCAGAAATTTTTAGCCGGATATACAAAAAAAAATCAGCTGTTCCATACATTTTGACCGCGTAGGTATTGCACTTTTCTATAAACAGCAGATTTTTTTTTTTTGTACATCGGGCGAAAAATTTCTGCGCCGGGGGCTGAGGACCTAGACAATTTTTCATGCTCGAGAATTTTTTCTCGACCGTCTTCTCGAGCATTTCATGAAGTGAGGAAATCGACATTATGGCCACGACATAAGGGCACGGTTTCTTTGGATGATATCAAACGATATTGTAAGGGTTTTTTTTTATCCTATCTCTAATGTTCGGAAGTTATAAGAATTTGTAATACATTGATACCAAAAACCGAACTTTTCAAATTGAAATAAATACATCCAAGTAACGTGGAAAATTATTGACCTACGTAGTGCGGTGACACGTTGGTATGATTTGAATTGAAGAAACATGAAACCGAAAATTTGGTATTAATTCTTAGAGTATTTTATTTTGAGCTGAAACTATGTATAGTGATTCTATACCATCTTTTATCTTTGGTGCTTAAGGATAGCTATAGGTTTTCTGTGAGACCCTGTATATCAAGAACCCTGCGTGCTTCGGAAAGCACGAGAAGCCGTAGGTCCTAGCTGTCCTTGGTATTCGTTACGGTATGTCAGAAGCTCGAAAGTTGGACAAGTAGTCTTCCAAATGGTATTATCGTATTACCCAATAACTGGGTTGTGGAGGTCTTAAAGGCAGTTGCTCCATATTGAATACTCGTATTCAGCAGCATCCAGCCAGACTGGTAGCTGACCCCAAATGATTCGGGAAAAGGCTAGGCAGATGATATGACTGCGTATCGGACCTCCACTAAATTACATTGTTATGTTTGGATTCACCTTTTATGCAAAGATTTGCTTGTAATAGGTGGTCCCACTCTTCCAGTTACTGGGGAGCGCGAGAACCCTTTGTAAGACTGGTTGTCAGAAACATTTTAAATGCTCAATGATAATCCCTAAAGATTAACCATGTGAACGCTAAAACGACTGCGCAATACGTCCGCTAGTCTTAAGAATTAATTGGTATTGCGAGCGGCTTGCGTAACTGCAACGATCACAAGTCGATCTCGACACCTCGATTGAGTTTAAGAATTTAATCAAACAAATAATATATTTCGATTTTTTTTTTAATAGTCCATCTAGCCATGGAGGGTTTATCGACCACCAATCGTATTACCCTCCAGTGGATCAAAGGGCACAGTGGACCTTTAGGCAATGATGCCGCAGATGAACGTGCGAAGAGAGGCTCAGATATGAAAGTGCTAGGCCCGTACGTGGGTACTTCCCATGCCTTTCTCACAATTTCGTGCGTGGATTCGCCGAAGTTCGACCGAACTCCATAACAAAAGATGGTCACGAGCAACAGACTGTAGACGGTCAAAATTGACTTTACCAATTGTACACCCGCGATAAACCAGAAAACTTATCTGGCTGAGTAGAAATAACCTTAGAATAATAATAGGAA
Organism: Polymixis flavicincta; assembly: GCA_949987655.1. Taxonomy (NCBI): domain Eukaryota; kingdom Metazoa; phylum Arthropoda; class Insecta; order Lepidoptera; family Noctuidae; genus Polymixis; species Polymixis flavicincta. The sequence continues at coordinate 12,995,949 of OX465171.1, forward strand.
CAATTTACGGGTCCGGACATCTTTTTAACATAGGCATCACAGACAGCCCGCTTTGCAGGGGCTGCCTTGACGCTGAGGAATCAGCCATCCACGTCATCCTGGAATGCGAGGCCGTGGCTTCTCAACGTGAAGTAAACCTCGGAACGGTGAGGTCGCTCCGCGAAGCCTGTGAAGCTCCCAGGAGGCTTCTGTGCTTTTGGGCGGAGCTAGGCTGGCTCTATTAGCCAAAATCCCCACGCACAACGGACCGAATGAGAATCTAAGTGGGAGTCCAATCATCATCATCATCATCATAATCATAATCATAATATTTCGATTTAGATAGGTAGGTACTTAATGATTTTGCCTCAATAGTAGCTTTATAGTTATTAATAATAATTATTTAAGTTACTTTGTTGCATTTTTTTACTGCCCCGTAGGTCCAGTGATCTCTAGAGCTGGGCACGAGATTCTGGGATCAATTCCCAGGTTAGGCAAAGTGTTATTGGGTTTTCCATCTGGAATTACTCAGTAGCGCCCCGGAGTCTGGATTTACACAAAACTGGCGAAATATGGGTGTTCTATAGGTACACCTATTCAACCCTTCAAGGAAACAAGGCGTGATGTAATGTACGTCTGTATGTAATTTGTTTTAGTTAGGTAGGTACATACCATTTTTAAATGTTGGTTACAACTAGAGCATACAAACCCGGGATACCGAATCCCGGAATCTCAGGATCCTAGCCGTTTTCTGACCCCGAAAATCCCGAGACTGTACTTGGCGAATCTCGGGATTTTCGGGATTGCCACAAACAGGCCTAATTTTCGTTCCGTAGTCCGGCAAGGCGTCTTGACAATGATCTCGTCTAGAATATATTATTATACCACACTTTACTCTAGAGCTACCTAAAACTAGAAGCTAAAAGGCTGGAAAAATGGTCTTTAATAGCATTTATTACATATGTTATTACAAAAAAAACAACCCTTAGATGCGCCTTACGATACGTATTACACAGATACAGCCCTAATAATAATATGTTGGTTGTAGAAAAAATAAAAATTAAGTATTCAAACTAGACAACAAACAAAAATATTTTTTTATGTAAGAATGGTCTCACCATTCTTACATAAATAATATATTTTTGTTTTGTCTTTTTTTACTATATTGTGATTTGCGTAGTGCAACAATATTAAAAACATTTTTCAAGAATTATTCATTTCAATTTTAATTTTTCATTCATGTAACAAAAAAAAACATTTTTTTCAGTCCAACTAGAAGCCACATAGTATAATCCCGGGATAGTCTCGGCATCCCGGGTTTACGCATCGTAAAGCCCCGGGATTGAAAAATATGCTCGGGATTGTATTCTCTAGTGACAACAAACGTGAGACAGATCAAAATTTACATGAAGTCAATCTCACTGAATGACAGATTTGCATTCAAGATCATGATCTGTATTTAGCCTGTACTAAGCAAAACGAACATCATCACCATTTCAGTCGAAAGACGTCCACTGCTGGACATAAGTCTCCCACTTCGACCAGAAGAGGTAGCGTAGGAAGGCTTCCTACAAGTTGGACCGATGACCTGGTGAGGGCCTCAGGAATCCGTTTGAAACTATCTGCAGATAAATTACCTACGGTCGAAAACATATTACAACTTAATTAGGTCATGCTTTACTAAAATAAAATCTAAATTAAAATCCACTTGTTTTAAAAACCACGTGGCCACATTTAGGTACCTATAAATAATGTATCACGAAGTCACGACTAAAATCACATCACCGGCAAGTATAAATAAGAATGTATTTAGTATTAACTGGAATCCTAACCGCAGTGTAATGTATACTAACGATACTGTCAATACGAGAGCTAAACACAAGTATTTTCCTCATAAATTTCGCCATTTGAATATTAGAAAATAAATACCAGGTACATACCCCTGTATGTAACCCTGTAGATAACCTGTAACCAAAGATTTCAGGTTCTGTACCTTTGCTATGAATTTTTTTGTCAGATAAAAAAAGAAAATGCAAAATATTTTGGCCGCGTAGGTACATTTTTCTATGAAAAGGAAGATGTGCGTCGACGTACCTGCCACCCTGTATAAAAAAATTACGCACCATCAATAATACGTACCGAAACACAATCTGCTTTTGGGGCATAAAAAATGTAAACTAACTAAACAAATAAAATACAAAAACAAAAGGACACTTCGAAGTATTCGTCCGCATCGCTGTTATCAGGAAACGTGCCCAGAAGACTTTTGGGGTGAGGTTTTAATAGTGGGTTTTACTATTTGAAATTACTCAGTAGTAGCCCGATGTCTGGTACCTGGATGACAAAGCGGACGGCAATTGCCTCGCCGCTTGTCTCCCTATTACATGAGACTTAAAATTACGTTCGAAATTTGGGTATTCAATTGGTACAACTCTGCCCAAGCCTTCGGGGAAACAAGGCGTGATGTTATGTCATCATCATCATCATTTCAGCCGAAAGACGTCCACTGCTGGACAAAGGCCTCCCCCAGGCTCCTTCACTTCGACCGGTCTTGTGCTTCCCACATCCAGCGGATACCCGCGGCCTTCACAAGGTCATCGGTTTTGCCTTTTGGGAGGCCTATGTAACAAAATGATTTTATGTAACAAACAACTTTTATAATGATGATTTTATATCTATCAAATAAATAATAGTCTGCAAGGAATGCGTTCATTTTCTGAAAGCTGTGCGCGTGATCATGAGTAGAACTTACCTGAACAATTTCTTCTCTTTTTTCTTCGTGTTCTGCGCTATCTTCGTCCAAAAAAGAATCAGAACCTGGCACCTGAATATTAGCGTCACCTGATTTAATTCTGTGAATCATACATTTCACTACTTTTATATTCGGATATTTCATAAAACAGTTCTCGAATTTCTCATAACTATGGATGCAAATGATTTTAAACGTTTTAACTAGGTATTTGGTTTTAAACCATCTTTTACGGTTTAAAATGATTTAAAACTGCACTAAGCAGTATTTTTTTTTTTTAAATACAATGCTTAGCGACTTAAAACACGACTAGAACACCTCATTTTGTATGTAATTTCAGACTGATTGTTTATAACTAGTTTCTGCCCGTGACTTCATCCGCATGAAATTATACCCCATCACCAGCCCGCGCTGTTACTTCGTTTTGGCTTGGCGTTCTTTCTGACTCTTTTTCTTGTTGCTCGGCGAATCTTCCTCAAAAAATGAGCTATCGAATGTAAAAATAATGTTTCAAATACGGCTGGCAGTTCCAAAGACTAGCGCATTCAAACAAACAAATCATCATCATCATCATTTCAGCCGAAAGATGTCCACCTTGTGGGAGGCCTTCCAACTCTACGTCTTCCGGTACGCGGTCGCCACTCCAGAACCTTTCGGCCCCATCGGCCATCTGATCTGCGATCAATATGCCCTGCCCACTGCCACTTAAGTTTGGCAATTCTTCGGGCTATGTCGATTGCCTTGGTTCTCCTGCGGATCTCTTCATTTCTGATTCGATCGCGTAGGGAAACTCCGAGCATAGGCCTCTGCATTGCCCTTTAGGTGACTTTAAGCCTTCTGATAAGGTCCATTGTGAGCGACCACGTCTCTGTACCATAGGTCATCGCTGGCAACACACACTGGTCAAAGACTTTCATCTTGAGACACTGTCTGGCATTATGTCTGGATTATGGCAAAACCCCCCAACAAACAAATACTGCAGTAAAATATAGATAAAAGATATCAGGCCTCCCACAAGGTGGACATCTTTCGGCTGAAATGATGATGATGATGATTTGTTTGTTTGAATGCGCTAGGCATTCAAACAAACAAATCATCATCATCATCATTTCAGCCGAAAGATGTCCACCTTGTGGGAGGCCTTCCAACTCTACGTCTTCCGGTACGCGGTCGCCACTCCAGAACCTTTCGGCCCCATCGGCCATCTGATCTGCGATCAATATGCCCTGCCCACTGCCACTTAAGTTTGGCAATTCTTCGGGCTATGTCGATTGCCTTGGTTCTCCTGCGGATCTCTTCATTTCTGATTCGATCGCGTAGGGAAACTCCGAGCATAGGCCTCTGCATTGCCCTTTAGGTGACTTTAAGCCTTCTGATAAGGTCCATTGTGAGCGACCACGTCTCTGTACCATAGGTCATCGCTGGCAACACACACTGGTCAAAGACTTTCATCTTGAGACACTGTCTGGCATTATGTCTGGATTATGGCAAAACCCCCCAACAAACAAATACTGCAGTAAAATATAGATAAAAGATATCAGGCCTCCCACAAGATGAATCGATGACCTTGTGAACGCCGCAGGAATCCGTTGGGTGCGGCAAGCATAGAACCGGTCGAAGTTGAGGAGCTGGAGGAGGCATATGTCCTGCAGTGGACGTCTTTCGGCTGAAATGATGATGATGATTAAAATATATCGACTCTAACTAAGAGCTGGGTGATCTGTAACTGAGGACCATTATACCTCATAAGTCTTTCTCTGTTTAGGATTGTACATTTTATCTAGGTGGATGCGCTAATATAGCACCTAAAATATACATTTTAAAATCATCACTAACATCCTCTCAAGTTCATTTAATTTCATTGAATGGCTATTTCATGACAATAATTTTCAGGGGGATTAAATAAATTTAGAGAGGTATGTGATATATTGATGATTTTAATGATTCTAGTTTGGTAATGCCATTTTGTATTTGTAACGGTCGCGAATTGTATTTTTAACAAGATTCTTGAAAATTGCAAAAAAACCGTTAAAAAATGAATATCGCTACCCTGGCGCTTCCATTCCACCTTAACAAGCGCCTGTTATAAAATGTTGAGATAGATAAAATGTTATTTATTTCGGTACTTTGCCTGCAATGACACTCAATGTCAAAGTCATTCGTAGGAAATCTTGCATTCTAAGATAACAGTCATCATCATCATCATCATCATATCAGCCGAAAGACGTCCACTGCTGGACATAGAGCTCCCCCAGGCTCCTCCACTTCGACCGGTCTTGTGCTTCCCACATCCAGCGGATACCCGCGGTCTTCGCAAGGTCATCGGTCTTAATGTGACAAACAATAAGAAAAAATAATGATTGCTAAAGTTTTCTTGAAAATACCCTATTCCAACATAGAAATAAAGAAAATAGGTACGTTGATTTGCAATAGAACATGACGCAACAAAAATATACAAACATTTTTGGGGGAAAATATGCGCCACATCCACGTAAAACGGCCATCGCTCAGCATAATGCTGATCCTATGTGAGACAGCCCCAACGCGACAGCCGGAATTGCTCTAGCGAAGCCCAAAGTTGCAATCATAAAGACACTAGTAACACGAAATACTTTATGAATATTATCAAGGAATCTCCCCAATGTCATACATCATTGGTGATTACGTGTCCGCCATCTCTTAAATTACAATTAAGAGTACCAAAATGAGTCAATTTAAGCACAGCTGATTTGTACCACCTGCCACACGACGCGGACGAGAGTCAAATATTTATTTTCCAGCAATTTATGTTCTTTTAACAGACAAGTTTGTTTGTTATGCTCAAATACAGGGCCTCAAGTCTGCTATTACAATAGTGTCAGAATGGTCTATCATTGATTTCATAATTGTTTATTTTGACAAGTTTGATAATCTACTAATGTAATGGCGTCATTAGGACTTTCCAATGGTCAGCCACGGACACTCCATTGAAAGAAATGGCATTTATTGGTAATCTCGTACATAATAACAAAGGAATGACTGACTTACGCGGTAATCTGCTAAAATTTTGACGGTTCCACAGAAACTCTTTTGTTTTGAACAAAAATCTAATTAAAACACTCAAATGTAAATAAATATCTATCAAAACACCGGCCGCTAGAAATAAAAACAGATAAACGTCAGTGAGCAGTAATATCATATTTGACTTTGACAGCTAAACAGATAAAATATCATTGAGTTGTGAGTTTTTTGCTATTTACGAAGTTTCTACTACTTCAGATTGCTTATAACACTAATAAATATTATGTAAAAGTATATGAAAATGAAATTTGAAATTAATCAATGTTCAAATTTAGCAGTAGTTTTTCGAAAATCATTTCTACTAACGGGTTTTATAATAATGGCAATGCGACATGCCATTATAACACAATTTTATTACGAGACCTTTGACCGACCACTGATCGACCATTATTTAGCAGATTACGAAATTTTAGCAAAATGACAGTGGGATTGTGTTGGAACGACGAATTTATAAAAATAGCAGACTAGGGCTCAAAGTGAATCTTGTTGTCTCTATACCTACAAACTTCGGAAGTGTATTACTCCACTGTTCGACAATGTAGATCAAAAATTAAACATGGTATGGTTTCGTCTCATTATTAATATTTTCTGAGCCTAGAGACAAAATACATTTCTGTTAGCGTTCACGCCAAACGCTACGCCAAAATGTGTGGGAATGACATTACCTGCGGAAAGGTTACGTCGTGTTCTTTCCTCAGGTAATGTCATTCCCATACATTTTGGCGCTAAAGATAATGTGTTCTGTCTAGGCCTGCTGTGCGGAAACAGAATACTAAAATAAAAAGCCATTAAAAAGTTTTGAGCCAACAAAGATTTTTCACAAAACCCGATCTACCGAAGGATTTTCTCAATTTTTACGCTCATCACTGATACCACCTCTGTCGGACCCGCAGCCTGGTGAGATAACGTGCTTTTTAGCCAGGCAAACCAGTGAGTTCGAGCCCGCCACTAGATTCCCCTTAAAGGATAATATTAGTGAGCATTTAATAGAATCATCATCATCATCAGCCTATAATGTTCCCACTGCTGAGACCAATCTGCTGCCCAATCTCTCTCACCAGAGAGATTGGGCCGTAATCCACCCCGCGGGCCCAGTGCGGGTTGGTAGATGTCACATGTCTTCGAATTTTTGGTTGTAGGACATGCCGGTTTCCTCACGATGTTTTCCTTCACCGTTTTGAGAGCAGTGGTGATGAAATAATTTACACAAAGTAAACCGCCTGGCTGGGTTCGAACTCACGACCTACAACTCGTAAGTCGCAGCCGTTACCACTTGGCCACCACTGCTCCAATATAATAGGATAAAAGGCGTGAAATGAAAAAGACAGACACACAGAGTTAAGCTTAAACTTTCGCATTTATAAATTAAGTAGCGATATTGCCAAAAAGGTTTACGCTTTTTAATCGTCATCACAAATTCATAGAAAAAAAGTCAGTCTTATACAGAGGGTGCACGAGTTGGCGATTTCAGACCTATTTTAACTACAAGTCCAGATTTCTTTACCGATGTCAGTAAAATCCGCGATAAATTCAGAAAGTACAGTCGCCAGCAGGTCAAGCTATCCCAAACTGTAAAATTTTCCCAATTGAACATAAACCTTATTCCTTTGGAATAAAGTTGAAAAACTATCAAAGAAATTTGACAGATTAGGGTAGCTTGATGTGCTGGCCTCTGTACATCATCATCATCATCATCATCATGTCAGCCAAAAGACGTCCACTGCTGAACATAAGCAGTACCTATGAATTGAAAAAGTTACAGGGCTACTAGCCGGGATTTGAACCCACAAATAAGTAAGTCAGTACAATATTAAGAAAATATTAGGAGGTACTAGGTACTCTAAGTCTTAACCGGGAAAATATCTTAAGTGCCTACCATTGTTTTGCTATTTTTAAAATTTCATACATGCAAAGTTGTTTAATCCTGCTTAGACGCTTGTAAGTTGACTTCACACATAGGTCCAAGGCCTAGAAGTAAACAACAACACCGAGCCAAAACAAAGTATATAAAATAAAATTGTAGCTTCAACAAAACCATATCTCAGAAACACCAGTTACACAGTTCAGTCGTTTGTGCAAACGGAAATCTTCCACTCCATTCAAACAAAGAGGCTAACAATTACGATATTTCATTACCAATATACGACATTATGGCAAACGTATAAATAAATAGTCGAACGATGTGTCACGCCTCTCATTGATATACGCCATCAATTGAGCTGATGATTCAAAAACATTGACACATATTAGTCCAGAATCGGTTCTTACTAGTTCAACAATCACCAATGAGTCTTGCGTGTGGCAGTTATTAAGTGGCGTAGTATTAAAGCCAGCAATGTAGCTTCCGTTCCGCTTTCAATGATTGTTTTCAGTGTCATTCTTAAGTATATTATTGACATCTTTCTTCGTTCTGGGATCGTTGTTGAAGGCCACAGGCCACTCTTGGTAGCTCAGTTATATGCTAGGTGTTTGTGACAAAGAACCGTCCCTAGGGAATCAGTCAGTTCTTCATGTAGTACCAGAACTGAGTACCAGAATAAAATAGAAAAACCAATAAACAAAATACGGTTGTTACATTTTTGTCGCTTTAACAAAAAATACTTTCCTTATGCATAAAAACGAATTCATGAACAAAATTATAAGTGACGACTCGCATTTTCTATACCAACGAAAAGATTTTCAAAAATCTGTTTTTTTTTTCAGTTTTCATTACAAATTTTACTTCGGTTACATAATTCTTGACTTTTCCTGATTTATGGTATTCTCGCATTGCATTTTACTGTCAGTGATGAAGCGAAAGGGTGTTAAGAAGATATTAATAGAAATATATTATCTCCTAACACTTTAACAACGAACCCAACCGATAAAACTGGCATTATCACATAAATATATGAAATCGAACGATGCAACCAATTTCCTTAGCTGCCGATAAACTATAAAGGACAGCATAAAATCTTTCACCGATTTTGGCATTCAATTCTATCAATACAAACATGGTACTTTTGAAATAAAATACAAGTATTTACATCGAGACGCATGAAAACGGACCGTTACCAACGGCAGCTGCATAGGGTCAATTGGTACTGACCCTAACATTACAAACCTACCAATTTAAGACGTTTCGATAGTTGACACGAACATACCCAATAAAACAACATTACAAATCGGCGCGGTTGCATCTTGAAACATTTGAATGTCTCTTGCGGGCGAAGGAGTATACGACCGAGTTAGAAAGTCATCAGTTACAACCTTATGAGTCCAATATTTACTTGTTTTCCATAATTGTCGTGTAATATCAGGCAAGAAACACAGATGCTTGTTAAGCTGGCGAGAACATATGCGGGCTAACACGTGTTGCTAGCTAAATGAGCCCCCACAATTTGATCCCTCGGGGAAAAAAGGTTTTTAACCAAAAAATTCATGTCGGGGTTGAAAGGTACTTGTTTTTTTTATGCGTTTTTGAAATACTTTAGTTTAACTGATTGAGATAGTAAAGTTTTAAGTGCCAACGATGCAACGCAGAATGTGATGATGGAAAAGAAATACTTACTTAACACATTTGCAAACCCACATAAACTAGAATATCTAAAATAAAATATTATAAGGCATTGATAATTTCTATTAACATTCTCTCAACAAAGACGGACCAAAGTTACAGTTAAAGTAAGCGTAACAAAAAAATACTACGTCCTGTTAAAGTTTGTACTATACTCATTACAACCAGAAGATAAATGGCAATTACAATGTAAGATGTCCGCAGGGAACTAATGAGAGAGAACAGGTTGCCATAACGGTGCCGGTTCGATGCCCGGGCTGGCCGGCCTCGAGATACTTCGGATATCACATTAAAAAGTGTCTAGATAGTTTTTGAGATACATCAAAGTGGCATGCTGCAATATTTGTTGTATCGCCAAATGGAATTGAAGGGCGTTTTTGCTGATTTATAATATTTGAATTTGCCTTTGAAAATTAATTGATTTTAGACATGTTAAAATTTCTTAGATCTGGACGTCAGGCCATGGGTGGTTATATGAGCTTTTAAACACAGAATAGTGTTCGCGCTTATTAAATAGATTACCATACATATTTGATCAATATAAACAATACAAATTGCTTCCAAATCCATCTATTAAAACAAACAAGTTGTTTATTGTCTAACCTCAAAACTAGATTGTTTACATAATTCGTTTATGGCGTGAGCTTGACACGAATTTGATTGAAAAAAAAAACACGCACTATGGCGGCGAGTTTTCCCGCGTAAACGAGAACATGTGCGCGCGACGCGGGTTCCCATTGCGCATGCGTGGGAAAGAAGCGCGCCATCTTGCGCCGTCGCCTTTTTCAGCAGCGCTTGTTTTTGTTCAGTAAAAGTATTATTGAAGACCAGTTCGATATTTTTTTTAAAGAATGTAATTCTTTATAAAATTGGTGATTGCTTTACAAACCGGTTTAAGTTTAAAAATAATTTGAGAGTACTTGAGTTTGAGACCTACAATGTACTCGGTTATTAATAAGTAGAGTAAGTAAATTAATAGGTATTACCAACAACGGAACCTCACGGATTATTGTTAGTAAATGCTTAATGTTGTTGCCCTATAGATTAGCAAACTAATCAAACCATCTAAGGTTTTGGTTGCACTAGCGACTTATGCTTGCGTTATTTTAGATAAGTACTTCAATAAACATAAAGGACGGAGTCCTGAGTCCTGAGGTTACAAATATAAAAAAGAAACAAATAAAATACATTAGAATTGAGAACCACCTTAGTTAAAAAGCCAGATGAGTGTTAAGTATTCAGCGTAATTTGAGTAGTCCAAAAAGATTGAAATATCATCATCATCATCATCATCATCATCATCATCATCATCATCATCATCATCATCATCATTTCAATCGACATGCCTCCCACAAGCAATGCTGGATCGAAATATTATTGGCTCTAAATCAGCGCATCTTGCGAATAGGGTCGCACAAAACTCAAAATTAAGATAGTATCTATGAGATGCAATCTGAATGCAGTCCACTTACAAAGTTGCTCAAATAAAGTGGCGTAAGTAACCTTATTTGCCATACAAAAACAGACCCAGACTAGCAACAGACGAAGACAGAGAAACTCACTTAACTCCTAACGAAAGTCCACAATAAAAAAGGAAAGAAGAGTCCGGAAATGGAGAGGACGCCTGCGTAAGCGTGACAATACAGGGTAAACAAATAGGCTAGGCTAGATTAGATAACCTCACGGTAAGGAAAATATACCAACAGGATGATGCAAAAGAAATCGATTAAGTAATCGATCACAAGATTTATTCCCCATTAAATATTTTAATTACAACAAGAACAAAGTTGCAACAATTAAGATAATGATCAAGTTAGTAGCACGGACATCCGCCTGGATTCGATGACTTCCGAACTCCGCAGCCTCAGACGCATTAATGAACGAGAGAAGAACACTGCACTTTCATTCATGTATCCTCAGTTGAGCTAATGCCAACGCACTGTAATCTCGCGAGACGTCGGCCGCTCACGAAGCGCCCCGAACACAAGTACGAGTTTACGACCTTATGACACACTTCGTTTTTTTATTGCTAATCACTTTTGTAGACGATCTAATTTTTTGTGTTGACATATTTGTTTCCTGCTTAATTATTTATCGAGATACTTTTGTTATTTTTAATGGTGCGCCTGTTATTTATTTATTCATTAAAAAACGTGAAAGTACTCCGTACGTACTCCTCTCAAGAGGCGTGCGCGGCTGTACGTCTATCCTCCACGCCAAGCAAAATTGGCAGGAGCACGCGATTCCCCATACTCTATTGATAGTTAATTATGTGGCGCCACCAATTATGAAACCAGAGGGGTGACTGCTTAACACACGAACTGTAGAAATGTCTTTCATGTTTGGCAGTTCAACAATATTCATTGCGTTATTTACGTTGCTGAGCAGATATTTTTTTTTTAACATATAAAGCAATGTAAATATTGTTATTATTTTTATTTTTTACAATGTCTGACATATTCTCTTCATTATTTGATACATACATTTTAATATCGGCCATTTATTAGTGATTGTCATGGAAATCATGTCACTTGGTTCAATTTATTAATAGGTTCATTTATTTATGTAGATAATTTTACATATTCGAATGAGAGAACGTTGTAGGCCTTACAGACTAGATTTGTAGATGATTTTCTATTCTGTATTTTCACTCCTCTAAGTACCTGGTACTTATTGACAGGCCTGCACTGTCCTCCCATACCCTATTATCACTATAATTTGAAAACATTGTAAAAGCCAATTATTTTTAAAAGAAAAAACGTGGATATTCTTGCCAGCTCTTCTCCATAGGAAGCGACAAATTGGAACCGTGAATCTAACTTCTGACGTTTCATAAGTGCCCATGCAGGTTTATGTGAAATAAAACATTTTGATTTTGAATGAATTAGCAGTATCCTTCACAGTGACTCAGATTCTGATTGATAAATGGGTTACGAATTTAGGGTGCATGCCAGTGATGACCCCGAGTATGGCTAGGAGTGACCGATTTCCGTATCCATTATATATTGATAGTAAGTATTCGTTAGTTAGGCGTCATTTTCTTGTCGTAAAACAAATATAAAAATCCTAAAATGCATTTACAAAATTTCATGTTTATACATATGAATGCAAACTCTTACACTAAAAATAAGTAAATGCTGATAATATTTGCCAACAACAAACAGGCACGTACGAATAAAAGCAATACTTTCTACATACCTCAAATATATATCGATATAAAGTGGATCGAAATACCAGGAAATGTTTTCATGTTGAGCCAGTTCGACGAGATTGATTCCCTTGTCACCCGTCTCATGTAACCTGTAACATGATGTGACAATAAAACAATATTAATTAATTACATTTATTATGGGCTCGGCTTCCACATAATATATTCCGTCAGCATTTAAAGCAAGTGAACAGGCATCGTCTAGGCCCACTCGTTCCATCGTAGACCTCAAGCATCGCTTTCTATCAGGCGTGCTCATAAGCAGGTCCAATTCCTGATTTAAAACAAACTTAGATCACCTTCATAATCTACTTCGACATCCTGCTAATATGTTACACGAGAAAGTTAGCAGGTTTGGGTGTTTCGACGTTTGTTACACAATCACAAAAAATGGCTGTACGGAATTGAATAAAATTTGGCACACGGATAGTTTGCAATCTGAATTAACAAATAATATGATACTTTCATCCCGGTAGTGCATTCCCATGACATTTTTCGACCTTGACGCGGCCAAAATGTAGTATTAATAAGGTCTACAAAATAGCACCGCTTGGTATGAGTTTTTCTGGCAATAAAATCTCGCCAGTCTGACTAGGAGGTTGTTGGCTGCTTAAACAGAGCCTGTGGCTACCTTAATCAATTGAAAGTAATGGTCTATTTTTTATAGTGTAATCATGTCTCCGTAGCAGTAATCCGAAAAAAGGGATGTGCATATTGGTGCCACTTTCTCAGCCAGTCGTCATCCGGGGCGAACTGCCTGACCGGATGCCCGGACACTCGGACGCTAACATTGTAGAAGGTCTGTCTCCTCATCGATTATCATTCAAATTAACCTTTATGAACGGCTGTTTTCTCTTGACGGGTGTCGCAGCGATAGTTATGCTAAGCTTTCCGGCTTTTCAGATATAATCTCGGGGAAAATCGATTAGCCAGTTTGGTGTGACATCTGTGGACAGAGACAGAAAGTACGCGGGAATGACAGCGTGTCAAACACGGTGTATAAACATACGCTTAACCTCAGACACATACTTTCGTCTTCCTCTTAGTTAGAACCAAATAAACCTATAGATAAACTGGTAGAAAGGCCATAGATGCCTGCAATGTCTTAGGCAATACGTCCGGTTACTTTTCTTGTTTCTTGTTGAACTTTTGTATAATACAATTCCAGGTACTTGTTTGTTTCCTTACAATTATACCATTTAGTTTAAGCAGTGTTGCTGAAAAAACAGTCAATTATTTCTAAGGAATTTGATTCAACTTTTTATTACCAAAATTCCGCAGCAACTTGAAACCAGCTATTTTTGGTGATGCATGCAATTTTCAATTAAGTAAACAGGCACGTAGTACACGATTCAGCAAAACTCCATTTAAATAGATTAATAATGTAGACTTAGTGTCAATAGTACCTGCGTTGGTTTTAATGGGTTGCAACCTACTTTGAATTTTAATGCAGCCATGCAAGTTGTATTAATTGTGCAACTATCAACGTACTTATTGCCTATGAAAGTTCGTTGAAAAAAGCTACAGTTTTTGTTGATTTAGCTTTTAGTGTTTCACCAAAGTAGAGTCTTCAAAATGAGGTGTTTATAAATTTTTATACTTATAATTATTTTATAATTTATTTTTATTATATTGATTCACATTTAATAGACTAGTTTGAAACTTGGCCATCAAGACAAGTGGGTATAAATACTTTCGAGGAATTATGTCATTTTAGACAAACATACTATGACGCACTAACAGGAGCGATCATCATTATTTTGTCTGTCAAAATATTGTTTTACTGGAAATTCTCATGTACCTACAGAATACCATCGTGCTTACAATATGCAAATATCGGTATGCAGTGAACGGAGACCAACCGTCTCAATACCAAGTAACTAGAACCCATAAAAACCCTTGTTCACCATTGGCTGATGATGTGACGTAACTCCTTCATGATTGGCTAATACATCTCCAATTCTTAAACTGATTGGATATTCATCTTCCCGGTATTTCGTTTATTTTGCATTTTTTTTACAACAAAAGACTTTATTGTCAAGCAAATAAGGTGTATATTGTGTGCTGTTGGTTAATTTGTTTGTATTAAAACGTTCACTGAAAATTGGTGTGGTATTCGAGGCACGCATACGATCGCTTGTACTGGATGCCCGTGGAATACTATATGTCAGGCTAAAGCCCTGTACGGTCTGCATTCAGATTGTTTTAGTTATTTTAGGATCAGCTTAAATGGTGCTCATTGAATGCCGTTTGACTAAGATGGTGGTTCTACTCGCTGTCTCGCTGGTTCTGTGCAATCTAGGAGCCTGTTTATGGAGAGTGCCTTTGCCATCCGGTAAGATTAATCGCAACGATTTTATACATATAGCTTGTTGTGGTCAGGTCCAAAAGCTAACGTATACGTACCTCGAGAAAAAGGTATTGTTGTTATGGTACTTGTGGATTAAGGATAATAATAAAGGTTATGTTATGTTGCTTCGATCTTTATACCATACATCAAGAGGTTTGTATTTGTTGTATGGAAATTAATGTTTCTTATTTTTATTTCTATTGTAGGTATCATTGAGCAATTTACAGGCGAGGCACAAAATACATAAACGCGGTTTAAAGGCTGTACAGTTTGTAGAGCCTATGCCATTGAAGACGTTACGTAATTTGTTTATAGAATAATATATGTATAATAGCATTGTAACGTCAATAGCTTGCAAATTGTAATTGGGTCAAGAATTACAAACGACTGTCATGTAATATTTCCTGGGAGTTACGAAGACAGTTTTATAACATTTCGTTGAGACCCTTCACGACTGGAAGATAATAATTTCCAATTATAACGATATCTATATTTCCAAATAAGGCAATAATATGCTTTGTCAATTGTGTAGTATGTTTTAAACTCCGTATTCCACGAACCTAACCTTATGGTCAAAAGGTTTTTTCCACAAGTCAATAGCGATTGTTACAAAACATGATTTACGGAATGAGGTTATTGTAATGTATTATACAGGATAAGTTTTTATCCAGTGCGCAAACTGTAACCATGAATTCAGTATATCATTCTAAACTCCCTACCGCAGAAATTTTTCCCCGGTTATTAAAAAAAATATCAACTGTTTTATAGAAAAGTGCAATACCTACGCGGGCAAAATGTATGGACCAGCTGATTTTTGTTTGTATAAGCGGTGAAAATTTTCTGCGCTAGGGGGTCTAGAATGATATGCTGAATTCATGGCTACAGTTTGCGCATTAGATAAAAACTTTTCCTGTATCTTCGCGTAAATTATTCTGAGCCAAACTTTTCTTACGTAATTAAGGTTGCAAGTTCCAAGCTCATGTAAACAAGTCCTAAGTTAAGGTTTATTTTCGAACATTGCAAACAGTTCATTTTCCGTCCACCGCACGTTTCTAAGAACCTATGTCTTACATAATAATAGTTTCTCAGTGTCATATTGTTAGTTATTTATAAACAAGCACCTTTATTAGCCTATTGTACTGGTTAGGGGATCTTCAGAACTTACTGGCAGTTAGGTGAATTATGCGGTACGTAAGCAATGTAATCGACTCGCATTGCTTTCGATGAAGAATTTCACATAGTATACCGCATTTGTCGTTTGTTTCTTTCACATGTGTATGATATCACGTTGCGGATTAGAATGCAAATAAAATAGCTAGTAGTTCATTTTAATAATACTGTAGGTAAGTAGGTATTAAAATTTTACTGAATGTTTTTAACCATTTCCAAAACAGGTATTTAATTATACAAATAATCGAGAAGATTTTAAACGTATTCGGGTAAAGACTGATAGGAATCATCTTTTTTGCAGAACTCGATACTTTTAGGTGTATGTTCGGTAATACATTTAAGTTAATGGTGCAAAGGAAGTGTGTTATCTTGACATTGACGACGTCATCGGTTGCGGTGGCAGTAACCTTTCGTAGTGAACCGATACGGTGCAACTTGGGTGCCGTTACACCATGCCATACTTCACATGCTCTCACTCGCTTTTTGTGACGATTTTCAAATTGATTGTCTGTACAGTACATACACACTATCCCACGCGTTTAGTACCGTTGAAAGATCACATGACACGTTAATCGGTTTGGTTTATTCGAATAAATCGCTGGACACGTGATGCGACGCAACTTGCAATGGTCATCAACGAATAGGGATGTGAAAGTCGGAATGCAGATATTCGATTTTTACTTATCGGTAAAAATATGAATAAATTGCTTTAGCATTTGAAATATTCTATAAATTAATGGAAAGGCCGATGTATATGAGAGTCGTGAAAAGTAAGTAGTCACGAAATGTGTTGTGTATTCACTGCCATTTAACAAGTCGTAGACAGTGAATTCGGTAACAAAGGCATATCGGAGGTTGCGCAAAGGCCTCTTGTGCCAGTGAAAGTGTCGAAGCCAGCCGCTCAGTCTTAGCTTTTGACAAATCATGCGATAAATTCTTTAAGAGCACGAACTATGACGAATGCAAGAAAGCCTTGACCTGATAAAAATACTGGAACAACGAAATAAAATTGAACTCCTCGACAGCACAATCAACTTTATCATTTTCTTAGAAAGTAAACAGAAACACCCATTCAAACCATTCCGCAGACCCATTATTAATGTAATCAAGAAAAACTATCGATAAAGTCGACTACTTGGAAACCAAGTTGAACTTTATCTAGGTATGAGATAAGAGTGATAACCGATACCGTACCGTACGTACAAGTAGATAGAGGTACGAGTCGGCTGTTCCCGCCAAAGGAACACAGATCCGGCCCCAGTTTTTTTATAGCATAACGGTCCTGGCCGCTAGGCTGTATGTAATTGCAATAAATTGAAGCGACTAATACCGTGCATTTATCAATAAAAAGCAGTTTCTTTACTCTCTCAATGCTCAACTACAGGTACAACGGATACCATCGATAATTATTAATTAATTTCATTGCCTTTTAGATTACGTTTTCCTGTTGTGAATGAAAGTGGATTTTTGGCGAGATCCGGTTATTTTAACATGCAGTTAGCAATTAAGAAGTATTCATGTTTATAAAAGAAAACGTTTCATTCATAATATATTGAAATGGATACATAATAGGTACCTACTAGACAGTCACATTTTTATTTTTTATAGTAACTTTGTATGATGTAGATATAATATCCACCAGTGCTATCCAACCGGATTGATTTCAAAAAGTTACAGGCTAACATGCTAATTATAAAGTTGAGTTTAACTGCTCCATACCCTACTTAATCATTAAAAAGTTAAAAACTGTAGACTAGATCCAAAACACCTTAAAAATAAACTCGTATCGAAAGTAACAAATATACGACACGAATGCTAATTTATTGTCCGATACGCGGTCCGCCACTCACACCGTTGCATAATTTGTAACCTTTTAATTCAGTGCCGCACCAAAACTCCATTACATTTTAATGGATATAAACATGTGTTTATGGATATAAAATTGAAAACTTTATTGTCGTGTCAAATGTTATGAACGATATTTAAGTACTGTAAATTGATACGTTAAAAAAATTAAAATGGTATATAGCAGAAGCATTTCTTTAAAATTAAATGTAAATGGAATATCTAGATATCCAATAACCTGACTACTCTTAGCTGTGCGACATACAATACAATATCAGATTTTTCTTTTTTTAACAGCAGAACGTAACTATTCCTGTCTACTGCACCTTTGCTAAAACAAACAAATCACCCCAAATCACTAAAGCTGATCAAGTAAGCTATTACATACAGTATAAACTCAATATCATGGAGTTTACCTCCATATTCAAGAACCTACAACAGCAAAAACTATTATAATCGTCACCCAAAATTAAATTTCGCTCTGAAATGTAATAGTTAAGAAATAGGGAACAAGTGACTTATAGAACCAAGCAAAAATAAGGCAGGCTCTCACAGCATGCTTGCTTTGGGCCTATCGCATTCGGGAAAGATCGCTGTTCTCAGCTAAAACACTAGGAAGTAGTGAAGGGTGGGTGTTGCGGCGTCATATGTAATATTGACGATCAAAAACTGTTGATTTTCAAACCCAGTTTGAATAAAACGGTATTTATATATATTTAGATCAGCTGCATATCTGCAGAAATGTTTAAGAAACCATCTGGCGAGTGACATGCAAATTAGAGATTATGACCATCTTTATCACCCAGCTAAGGCGTTTGACACAGCCTGTATTTCCAACTTTTTAAACAAAGTAAACTGCATGGCCGCAAGGGTATTCGGGAAAAACAGCTTGATCTTTTCGCTGATTATTTATCTCAGTATGTAAACATCGGTGAGGAACTGAAGACATAAGTGATGATCTTAAACGAACGTATTTGTATTCCCGCAAGGGGATGTTCTTGGACCTACTTTTTTCTGAAGTGACATAAATGGAGAGTCCATTTTATGTCTCTTCAGAAAAAGGTAGGTCAGCTCCAAATCTTAGATGGTAGAATTATCTGATATGCTCATAACACAAAAATTTTGTAGGTGACACCTGCGATGAAGTTCTCATGATGACTACACACTCATTCACTCTTCTCTATACTTCTTTACTATAACTTGGTATTCGATACAATTAAAAGTTCGCCTAAGACATTGTTCTAAAATTGTAAATAATTTTCGGATTTTTAATGTAGCACTACTTTTGCGATAAGAATATTGTCTTGCGACATGATGTCTTGGAACACAGATTCGGCTTACATATGGCGCCGCCGCCGCCGGTCTAATAAAATACCTATATTACACAGGAAAAGTTTTTATCCAGTGCGCAAATTGTAACCATGAATTCAGCATATCATTCTAGACCCCGTAGCGCAAAAACTTTTCGCCGGTTAAAAAAAAAAATCTGCTGATCCATACATTTTGACGGCGTAGGTATTGCACTTTTCTATGAAACAGCTGATTTTTTTTTGTATAACCGGCGAAATGTTTCTGTGATAGGGGTTCTAGAATAATGTACTGAATTCAGCATATCATTCTAGACCCCGTAGCGCAGAAAATTTTCGCCGGTTATTTAAAAAAAAATCAGCTGATCCTTACATTTTGACCGCGTAGGTATTGCACTTTTCTATGAAACAGCTGAATTTTCTTTGTATAACCGGCGAAATGATTCTGTGGTAGAGGGTCTAGAATGATATGCTGAATTCATGGTTACAGTTTGCGCACTGGATAAAAACTTACCCTGTATAATAAAATATCCAATAAATTACTTTTCCTATGTAGTATGTGTACCTATGTCACAATAATAAGAGTTTTCATTGTGTAAGTATTTTAAAAAGATTAATAAAAAATAAAAGAACAAAATGGACCACTTTTGCGACTGTCTGCCAAAAATGACAAAAACAATATACAAAACTGGAACTTCAAATTGCCTGTACATAATTTGATTAATTGAAATAAATTGTTTGAATTTGATTTTTAGTGACAAAAACGATATGCCATTTGCAACCAAAATACGCGAGACGAAAATACAACTATGTGAGAGAAGCCTCATGAAAATAAATATTATCAACGTGCATTCGTAACACGACGTTCGAATGCCAAACATGTATAAATAAGGTATCGATAGACAGAACGCGAAACGATTTTCAAAACACGAGCTCATTGTTACCAGTCTTGTAACAAAGTATAATGTGTGTCAACATTCACAAAGGAACCACTCGCGAACTGTACAACGCACTTAGAATTTGAATAAATATTTTGGTTCTTGATCTACATAACTATTACCCAATTTAACTACCAGGGCTTTTCAAAGTGCAGCAACCTTAAAGGTTCGCCATTCGATACCTAACGATAATGATCACTCTTCTTATTTTCCAAGAAAAGGATATTACCAGGAAAGGGAACAGGTTCTGTGTGTATGCAAGATATGCAGCAATACTAATGACTGGTTGCGAGTCAACCTTATATTATTTACTACTAGACCACCTTTTCCAGTAGCAACATTTACGACTTAACCGAGATTACGAGAAGCTAATGAGTTATATGAAGAAAAGACATAAAATAAATATTATAATTCATCAGAAGCATAACTGTAAAAATGGGGGAAAATCAAATTAAAAAAGTCTCAGAGGGATCGAATGCCAAATTAGCTATCAGCAAATTGGAAAAAAAAACTATAAGACTGAGATTTGACCAACTCAGAGAAAAACCAACCTTAAAATAAGTACCTACTCGTTATTTGAAAACTCGTGGGACTGATTCTCAACATAATTTGAATAAACGACTACTGATTTGATATTAAAAAACAATACCACTTAAAAACAAGCTGGCGAAGTAAGAATATAACACTCTTCCCGAGGTCTCCGCCAAAAATTACGCTGAGTTTTTCCGGTCAGCTTGTCCCAAGCCTATGAAGTATGAAGATAACGATACAAGAGACATTTGTGTTAATGTTTACATACATGATAAACAGTGGGCTGGGTTTCTCAACTCAAGTAGATATTATAATGCTTTAGTCGAGTCATATTACAAACAAAGTCGTATGTCTGAAAGACCTTCCGACTATCTCAGATAATAGAAGCTTAGTTTATAAAAACATCACGTACGTAACTAATAAATGTGCTACGCTGCAATCATTATTATGGCTTTATTGTGTGAATAATGGTTCAATGTATGAAACATTATTTTCAGCATTCCTTGTGCACTCGAATAAAAAAAGAACAAACTTGTTTATAAAATATTTCTTGTCCAATTCAAAAAACTTCAGTAAATTGGTATAAGTAAGGTACAAAGTATAAAATCTGGCACAATAATTACTTAGTTTAAATATTTTTCGACAGCTGCAAGTATTATTGGCCGACCATTCTCTATATCCCGAAAAGAATAACAAACAATCATGGTGAACTTTCTGTACACCATGACCCTTGTTCAATATTCTTACTCTATAATCCAACTAGCAAATGTCACATTCATTTAAAAATGTAAAAAAAACACACAACACAAATGCGTTAGTTCGCAAAATTACTTTTTTGCATTTTCAACTGTGGCAGAAAAAAAAGTAATCATGTTCAATATCAACAGATGCCTACATTGCGTTTCATGCCGCATATGTACCTAAGTAATTTTTATTTTTATTGTGGTGTAGTTAAATTAAAGCTAGCTTCTCTTAGCGGGTGGTTAAAAACAGGACATTATTATATCAAAAACATTATTACAATATGGAATGTGTCTTTGCGGTTTCTGCTATTTATAACTAAAACTTCAGATCTATTATTAAATCGAATATCATTGTGTATCGACTCAATTATAAAACCACGTCGTTTTCGGGTTTAATAATTCAATTCCATATCCGGGATTAACATTCTGGTAATCTGTGAGATTTCAGTATCAATCACCTCAGCCTGATAGATTCCACTGCCGCAAATCAACAATATTTTTTATAGATTTATCATCCACACTTTTCATCTCGCATTCACAAAAAAAATATCCTTTGCCTCTTCCGGTATTTCAATGAAACGGAAGTCAACGGATGCAGTGTGTTGCTGGGGTACGTCATTCACTTCACCATCCCACTTTAATAATGGTAGCTCAAGTGCGGCACGATTAAAACTATGGCTTTTCAAACATCCAGCTGAGACTACATTGAGCCGTGAGCCTGCCGTAAAAGCTTGAAATCTCTTAACTGACTAGACCAAGAAGCTAGGTGGGCCGCTGCAGGTACAACTGAGTGAGGTGGTGATAGTCTGTTATGCCATAGTGTAACTAGCCACATAACAAACGGCGTATCACCTCTTGTCGTGCTCTTTGTGCAATAACACCTGCTCTGTTAAAGATCTTTACGAGGCCAACGATAACACTGTCGAAGTTGTCGAATTCTAGTCGAAGCTTATTTAAAACTTACAAATGTAATCATAGTTATAATAAAGAAGAAGAACCGAATAATAATTCAGTTGAACCTAACAAAATAATAATAACAGACAATAACTATAAAATAATGATAAAACCACGCCCGAAGAGGGTCTCATTAATGATGACAATGTAAATATCATTCCAATTAAGAAACGAAAAACGAGTCAAAATTATTATAGTGCAAGCCGAGATAAACTGAATCTACAAAATAAATGACAATTAGAATAATTAAGAAATAAAATCTGAATATTGTCTCAATATTAATGTCAATCTGAAAGCTGTTAAAATAATCATTAAGGCGGTGATTTCTTGAAAACGCTCAAAAAGGTGGTTTTTCAAACCAGTGTATCTCTTTAACCGTAAATAATTTTGAAAGCAAAAAAATGTTATATATTTTCAAGTCTTTTTTGCATACAGTGATGGACTCAAAACATAATTAAACATACTTTAATGCATCAAAAAAATTATCAAAGTCACCTCTTAATTATCTTTAAAACCAGTTCATTTCTTCAATAACAATTATTATTGTAATTAAAAACATACCATAAAATTCCAAATGCCAAACTACATCTAGTGATGGATTATTTTTTATCAAATAGTTTATATCTAATTTTATACGATTTTATTTGCATTTATCCGACACTGTTTGCTCATTTATTATTCGAATTTATTACAACAGATTTTAACCCGTATCGGATTGCAGTAAGAACTATTATCGCTCATAACGACAATGCGATGAGTACATTCAAAATTACCAGGGCCTTAAAGAAGAAACAAGTTGCCAAAACAATCAGTTTACAATATAATGATGGGTTTAGGATGATGTTGGGGATTTCATTCACTCGTTTCTGCAGCGCATTGCTAAAGTTTGCAAAGGCTCACATTGACGTTTCTATGCCACCATAAGGAAGAGAGCGCCGTCATTGCTAAGCCAAACGCGTGAACAACCGGTACACTAAGTACCCTGATTGGGAAGTAGTTTGATTAAAAGCAACACCCTATGCATCCCAGTGGGTCTCAACGTGCACAAGTGTCCCTTTTTTGGTTTTTGATCGAGTTGTAAGTACATTCAAGGGTAGTTGAAAGGGTTTTATATCCTCTTCCGGTTGCTCTTTGGTCTAGTGAATCAATGGATTGGCTTGACTATACACAAGACGACGGCGTGGGTAAAGATTTTGAATAATACCTTCCTACTTATGTCTCAATTATTCTTAATATGGGAGGACAATAATTGTATCCTCGTCATGAATGAAACATGACGTATTGCAGTTGCACTCACCTACCACAAATACATAATCATTCTTACTGCTGCACTCACTCTGACAGCTGACCATTAAAATATCTAATTTCGATAGCATAATCTTATCTATACTAATACTGTATTACTCCACTGTTCGACAATGGTGCCGATTCTGTTGTCACAAAATTCTCTAAACTAGACTAAAAATCACCAAAATTTTGTTTATTCCTGTCAAACGCCGATTTCCTATTCTGAAATTGACCAAAATGACACAACTTAACTATATTTTAGTTTGACAGCACTGAGATTGCACTGAATTATTAGTTTGGTGAAAATGGTGATTTTGCTATTCTGTTGTTGTCAATTTCATTATTCTATTCAACCTAAAATTTTGGTTGTCTAACTAAATCTGACTATTTTAAATCGCGATTAAATAGGTGTGGAATAAAATTTGTTGTCAAGAACTAAAATTCACACCGACACCTCGACATCTGGTGCAAAAATAGTACTGATTTTTTTTCTTTTCTTTTGCTTATATCTCTAAAACGGTGTGTCCTATCGCAAAAATAATGAAAATTTCGACCCCCTTTATGAAATCCCAAACACCTCTAAATCTCAACATGTGGATACTTAATAATTTTTCATATTTTCCATGAAAAAAGTGAAAATTCCATATAAATCACGTCGAGGCTGCCGACCCCGGCGCGCTGCTGGCTCTAAAAAAAAACACGGGGTAGGGCAAACAAGTACCACGTGCGAGTCGCGATTGTCAAATTCGATTTTAGCTGTGTCAAAATAGTTTTTAAATTTAGAGATATTTTTTTGCAGAATAGCGTTTAGATTCTCATAGTAAAAAGTAAGGAATTTTAGTTATAGTTCAGTTAGTTTAGTTAGGTGACCAACAGAATCGGCACCACTGTATATCAAAAATTAAACATGTTCCCCTTATTTATAAACGCTGCTTAAAGTTAAGTAATGATTAGCGACTGATTAACCATACATTTTTGACGTTTAAACACCTCTTAACTTTAATCATCGTTTATGAATATGCCCCGTTATGGTCTTATCTCATTATTAATATTGTCTGTACGGAAACAGAATACTAGAACTGAATGGATTTGGATGAATTTGTAACTTGGAATAATATTTATGATATTTTTTATCCCGGTACCTAATAGGTTCCCGTGGGATAATTTTCGACCACCACGTGGGTGAAGTCGCTGGCAAAAGCTATTTTATTTAAAGTTAAAATAATCTTTTAACGAATCTTTTTCTTACACTGCTTTTCAATAAAGTAGACTAAAATGGCGGACTTCTTTCGTCCATATTCTGATGAACCAATTAGATCCAAGAGAAAATACTGACATTTTATTCAAAGAATTCCTTAGAAATGATGGGCTGGAAGTATAAATCGAAGTCGAGAATGTTTTATAGCTACATGAAATTTGCATACCGCAATAGACAGTAAAGATTCCGGTACGTGGTACCAAGCTATAGTACCTAATGTTATGACTACAGCAACAGTGCCTAACAGGCAGGACCTCGGCTATCAACTAAACGAGAAATAAAACGAATGGCAAACTTGTCTCTGATTCATTAACGCCTTTTTAATGACAAGTTAAAAGAATTCCGTTCCAACAAAATCGATCAGAACCATTCATAATAAACTGGACGACACGACAACGTTGTCCTGTACAAATTTCAATTAATTTCCCGAATATGAAAAAAAAAATCCTGGCTACTTTACCAATTTTTGTTTCCATAAAAACATAATTCAGAATACAAGACGATTTAAAAAAAAAATTGCCAAATCGATCCAGCCGTTCTCAAGTGATGCCCTTGAGAACCAATGAACTGCATTTATTTTTACTCTTAGAGACAATAGATGATTTAACAATGAAAACCTATTTACAAATCATTAAGAAAACCATGACTGCTTCTTAGCACACTTCGTTCCCGTACTGTCTTTTGAAAGCTTCAGCAAAAAGTACTCACTATCTGCTATCCCTCTCATACTAATCGTCGATTCACTATCACCCTCTCTATCACTACCGTTACTAAACTTAAGAATGCATACAAAAAATATACGGCTTGACTGTTCGTTTTCCTTTTGAAAATGGAATAGATGATGTAGCTAATGAGATTTTTTTTCTATGGTCACATCAAATTTTGTAATAGCAATCCGTGTAGCACTGACTGTTTTTTTTTAATAATAAGTTTTGCTGACCCGAGTAAGTTGAACTCTCATAACTGCAAATTGGAATGATACCAGAAAGAAACAATTCTAATAATAATATTAAAAGTAGGTAAAAATTGCGGACAGGCGTCAGTTATTTAAAACATTGCTTTGTTGTTTTATTACCTACATTAGTTAGTTTATTTTCAATGATGGATATTTGCGGCTACAAATGACGTAAATATTTAACATTAAATCATGATGTAGGTTACATCCAAACAAAGGATTTAATAATTTCGCTTTACATTACTATAAAGAAAATCAGTAGTCGAACTCGTACCAAAGTCGTGCGAAAAAAAATGATTCAAGGGTGCGAAGCGATCGCGCGATGCGACAATGTCTTTAAAGAAATTGTTCTACGGGTCTGCGGAACCCTTGAAGTTTCTAAAATCCTTGCTCTCTGGCAAACAAACAAACAAAATCCGCAAGACTTTTCTAAGATTAATATTTCCCAACTTTTACTCCAACCAAACAATACAAGTAATATTCTACTTTATAAATAATACATTATATATTCTTTATTTATTTAGCTCGCACATTAAATACCTATACAAATAGTGGTTATATATGGTTTGTAATTCTCACTAACAGAAGACTGGTCCCAAACTAGGCACAGCCCGTATTTTGGTGACCCAAACACTACGCAAAGTAAAAAATTCGTAAAACACTTCACAGAAACATAATATGTATTTTGTTCATTCCATAACTTCACATGCCTACCACTAACAGTCTTCATTTACCTTCACACAAATAATTCGAAGAAACATAAAAACCAACCACTAACGCCTTTACGACGCCTCATATCATCAACACTATTGTTACCCAGTACTTCTTAGAAACAACAGAATGTCGTATCTTCATTGAACTATCGAACCTTCATTCACAAACTTGTGTGAAGACTTGGGAACGAAATCTTACAGAAATGCATAACACAAGTTGTTTTTCATAAATAAATGGCTTATCTGAAGTTAACTTTCGAATTAGGTCAACCTGTAATGATAGATAAGGTTTTAAAATAAATAATATGAAAATAATCAATATTTTTCTACGGCTTTGTAAATGGTGGCAAATAATACTATGCCTGTGAACACTGTTGACGCCGCGGCTCACCAATGTGGCGCCGTCAACTGTTACCCAGCTGTCAAATGACTGCGTTTGCCGGCCAGCAATGACTTGCTTGCTAGAGTTGTTAGAGTAACGTGACACATACTTAACGTAAATCCATAACGCACAAGATGGATCAACTAAAAAGTTCCATTATTTACGATCAACTTTAAAAGGTACAAGAGTTACAGGTTATAAAATCATTAGAATTTACTTCTGACAACATCATGTTGGATAGGATCTGTTGACAAAATAGATTTATTGGTTAACAATAGGTTAAAGAAACTGCATTCCTCTCTAAAAAAGCTTTGCAACATGTCTGTAATCGGAACGAAACTTGACAACTGCAATTAGTTCGTTGGCGGTTAGAGTAATAAAATTCCTTCCGGACAGTGTGAGACGAATTAGCTGTGATACCATTACCGTCACACAGGGGTCGCTTTTCAGCATTGTTGACTTGAAAGACGAGAACTCAGTTTTATCTGTGCGGTGTCAGGTGCGATAATACGTGCTGTAAACAGAGTCTAATCGCACTTCGGGCACCAGCATGGCGTGTTTGGATTACCTATTACCGACCTCTCAAGTATCTGCCCCACTATTAGTACCTATACGTGCAGTGATAACATCGGCGCTAAATAATCTACAGCCAGCAATAAATATTTATATTATTTTTGTTTTATTTTTTATTAAGTACTAACTTTTTTCATCAGCATCGCCCGCGTGGAGGTTGAAGGTTATCCCACGGGAACGTTACCTGGATGCAATATCCTGTGTTAATCCAGGTTATAATCTATCTGTGTGCCAAATTTCATCCAAATCCGTTCAGCCGTATTTGCGTGATTGAGTAACAAACTTCCAAACATCTTCACAAACTTTCACATTTATAATATTATGGTAGAATTATTTGTTATTTCGATGCAGGATTCCATAGAACAGTTTAGATTAGTTATACGACGAACTGGCGATGTCGTAGGTAATACAGTGGGTAGTACAATATTTACTGCCACCTTATATGTTGATTTTGGGTCATAGAGGGCGGTGGTTCAGTGGGGCGTTTCAGGCGGGGGCGTCGGAAACGTGTAAATAAGGGTATTTTTCAGAGGCGGAGCGAAAAGACCCATAAAACGTAGCGAAGACTCCGGGGGTTAACCCAACTCTCACACGATAGCTCCCTATCAGTGAAAAATATGATAATGAGCTGTTTCGTTACCTTGAAGAAGCAAAATCAACACAAATTCAAAGGAATCAGTCAAAAACCCAATTTAGAAGATAGATAGATAGCAGGGCCTCAAGTCTGCTATTACAATAGTGTTAGAATGGTCTATCATTGATTTCATAATTGTTGATTTTGACAAGTTTCGTAATCTACTAATATAATGGCGTCATTATGACTTTCCAGTGGTCTGCTACTGACACTCCATTGAAAGAAATGGCATTAATTGGTAATCTCGTACATAATGACAGATGAATGACTGACTTAGGGGGTAATCTGGTAAAATTTTGTCAGTTCCTAAAATAATATGTTAAAAAATAATATGTAAAAATATATACACATAAATGAAATCAGTAGTATTTTTTTGAAACTCATTTCTACTAACGGGTTTTATAATAATGGAATACGACAATGCCATTATACCACAATTCTATTACGAGACCATTGACCGACCACTGATCGACAATTATGAATTTAGCAAATTACGAACTTTTAGCAAAATGACGATGGGATCGTGTTGGAATGACGAATTTATAAAATAGCAGACTAAGGCCCCAGGTATCTAGCAATATCAACCTACTGAAAGTAGGTGCAGCTGCTAAGTCACAATTTAACCATATCAAGCCGTATCGGAAACCTATATACCTACGTCAGTCTCCGAAACGGCTACTATAATTATGTTTATGATTGAATTGTTAAAAAACAAATTATGTAATTTCCACAAAAGACAGAACATATACGAACGAAACGATTTGTATTAAATATCAAAACAAAAGTGGGCTACTACAATGACCTGGGTAATTTAAAACGTTCACGCGGTTATGTCAGCGGCCTTATATGGGACACGTTTACAAATTTTACTACGAATGTTACGATGTCGTGGGAGCGCTAGCCGGCACGGACCCCGACCCACGTGGGAGGGGAAGCCGCGAATGCTTTAAGGCTCGACCAAACAAACGCGACGACAGCGCGACGCAACTCTCGTTGAACAACTTCTATGAAAACTTCGTGAAAATTTACTTGAACGACATTGTTACGAACATGTTAAAATCGCGACGGGATTTTTCGCGCACTGTACAGAGGCCAGCACATCCCAATCTGTGAAATGTCTTTGATAGTTTTTCAACTTTATTACAAAGGAATAAGGTTCAATTGGGAAAATTTGATAGTTTGGGATAGCTTGACCTGCTGGCGACTGTACCTTCATCTCTCGGTGTTAAACCCAGCATTGGGAATCCAATAGAGTACAGCGCGAGTGAGTCTCTATGCGTTGAAAAAATTGTGTTCCATTTTCAACTCTTGGCGATAAGTAGTGCATTGACGGGATCTTCACTTTCGACTTTTAACGTCCCGTCATTCACCACGTGAACGTCAACTAAAAGTCACGTCGCGCCTGTTTGAAGAAGCCTTCAACGAAGTCTCTTAACAATTAATAAGCAAAGTATAGAGTGTTAATGCAGTTTTTAGAGAACTAGCTTTGGCACTTACTCTGGGAGGCGACTTTGGTATGATTTTCACTATATCAAAAGGTTTTTCTCTGAAACTGGATGGAATGTGAGGTCGAATTATGCGACACTACTTTCAATGTTTTATGGATTTATGGAATTTCGAAAATTCTAGACATTAGGCCTACAATGTTCCCATTCCTGGGATACTAGCTTCGTCTCTGTAAGAGGGAGTTGGCCACAATCAACCAAGAGTCCCCAGTGCTGGTTAGTGGATGTCAGAAGTTTTCGAATTTTTGGTTCTTGGACATACCGGTTTCGTTCACCGTTTTGAGAGCAGTAGTGATGATTTAATTTACACAAAATAAAGTGCCTGTGACTTACAACTCGTAAGTCGCGGCCGTTACCACGGGTATCGAAAATTCTATGAAAGCTTTTTGCGACGGACAATGCAACTATAGATAATTTATAGCAGCACTCACAATAATGACTATCCTTTGTGTACTAGCGCGGATCGCCATCGTTTACAGAATTTTCCACCCTACGACCCTCGACCTAAGTATGTTTAGTCCTCGGAGATAACCTTGCGTGCGCAAAGCCGCCTACAATCCATTTAGACCGCTGTTGTTTTCACAGCCAATGGAGATCGCTGAAAAGAATACGCCCATCACTGTTTATTTTCCGACCAACTGAAATAATTGCCAGCTGAAGCTGAAATAGGTCACAACTTATTTAGCTCTCGTGCTAAACTTCAACTTGATAAACCCAAGGAATACGATATTTGTATACAGGGTAAGTTTTTATCCAGTGCGCAAATTGTAACCATGAATTCAGCATATCATTCTAGAACCACTAGCGCAGAAATTTTTCGCTGTTGTACAAAAAAAAATCTGCTGTTTCATAGAAAAATGCAATACCTACGCGGTCAAAATGTATGGGACAGCTGATTATTTTTTGTGTATCCGGCGAAAAAATTCTGCGCTGGGGGTTCTAGGATGATATGCTGAATTCATGGTTACAATTTGCGCACTGGATAAAAACTTTTCCTATATAAGTAAACGAATTCACTCCTTTTCAAGTAACATCATGGTTCAATTCTTTAAACATCACCGTAAAAACATACGTGAGAAGTGAGCTGTCGTGAATATTGTCTAGTAGTCCTACATCAACAGGCTTAGCACGAGAACCGTAGAGAAAGAAGCGTTTAGCCGATGGAAGAGTAGACAAAAATGACGTTTTCGTGTAGACAGTTGACAGTTTTGAACCGAGAAATGTAGACAAGCGATTTCTATTCTACGGTAGAGTAGAAATAAAAAGCGGCCTGCAGCTGATCAGAACGTTCTCCTAAGTTTTAAGACTACTCCAGAAATTCGTATTAGGCAATTGGCACGATTTGAATTTGATGCACTATATAACATTTTCTACATTCTGTGACGTTTTTCATACATTTATAACTTTAATACATAAAAATATTAAGATAAATAAACTTTTTTAAGCAAGCTTTTATTATTACTTGTGAAACTAAAAGCGTGCAACAATTTGATGGCAGGAGAAATAAAGGACATTTATTAGCATGTTACACCTTCTTTATTTCTAACCGGCAATATTATGTAACACGCTTTTATTTATATAATTGAGATTAAATTATTTTTTACTTTTAGTTCGTTTTATTAACAAGTAACAACAAATG
This sequence comes from Polymixis flavicincta, assembly GCA_949987655.1. Lineage (NCBI taxonomy): Eukaryota > Metazoa > Arthropoda > Insecta > Lepidoptera > Noctuidae > Polymixis > Polymixis flavicincta. The sequence goes on from OX465171.1 coordinate 13,027,285, forward strand.
CTTGTTATTAAAAAAGTTTTATACTTTATATTTTATTTTTGATGTTTTAGTATATATGATGCGAGATTTACTACGGCGTCGTTCGTAGTGCAGCGTTTTTCCGTTATGTAGCTCGTAATAAGCGTAGAACCCACACATATGTGTTGTTTTGAGCACTTAAAGTTTTTATGTATGTATGACCACCTTCCAAATCCAGCATCAGACCCTGGTTACCACATAGGGTCGAAGTACCGTCAATACGAATCAAACTACCCCAAAACTCGATGGGTTTGTGTCGTTTTTTTTGCGGAGTTCCTATGGCCACCTTCCAGCTCCAGCATCAGATCCATGTCAGCTCGATCGGAAACCGGGAAGTGGGTCAAATTTAACTTCAAGATTTCATTATAGACACCGGGACAGGTGAAACTAAATAAAAACTTGTAAAAAGCGATCATCCTACTGATGTCGATTCGCCCGATTCTTGCGGCTAAATTCGCGCAGGTGGACTAATATGCCACCACGACTCGTCCGTTTAGATAACCTCACAGTGAAAATTCAGGACCTATCGTGAAATTCTCAGTGACCATAAAAAATAAATTTTAAATTTTAAAAACCCCTGACCCAAACAAAAACTCTATAAGGCCTTTTAAGTTGAAGGTTGTATTTTGATCAAGGCATTGTCAAGTCGGGCGACGGCTAATGAAAATGCTAGGCCTCTTCTGTTTGGCGTATTTTTTTACTTTTTAGAGTTTTTGTTTGGGTCGAGGGTTTTTTAAATTTTAAATTTAATTACGATTTCGTGCTTTTTGAACTTAAATCTGCGCAGCGTTGCGTATTTTCCGCATTTCAAATAAGCAATGCCTAGTCATCAAACAACTGCAAAATTTGGCATTACTTAAATAAAAATGGGGGGAAAAGGCTCAAGACAAAAACATTTGGATTGGCCACATTAATCTATAATACGTGAAACAAAAACTTTGTACCGAAAATGACGCTGACGGAGGAGTATGTAATTTGCCACACTTGAAGATTATAATGGAGAAGAAAGGCAGAAAGCTTAAATTTTTATATAACAAATAATGCATTACAAACACTATTACAAAACGCGATCTAACTTTAGCTCTAGGCTAAAACTCAAGTCCCGTATTACAGAACCTCACTCAAGACTCGAGCATTTCTTAAAACTAGTTTCAACCAATCAAATGGCTCTAATCTAGTTTTAAGTAATGCTTGTTTCTTGAGTGAGGTTCTGTACCTAATACAAGTCAGTTTTTGCATTACAAACTTTTCTTCTTTTGGGATAAAGTTCTTAATACAAAAATAACAATTTAGCACAGAAAGGAGCTGTATTTCGATTTTAGTTGGGTTCTTATTTCAAAAGCAGGCTCGATCATTTAAACCATACCTAAAGAAAACCTTGTTTTGTAATAAGGGGGGAGTCTTATATCAATTATGGTCGAGCTTCGACCACCTGGCGACCACTAGAATGTGATAACAGTTGAGATGAGACGACAGTGGTCGAAATAGCACAGGCGTTTGTCCAGCAGTGGACTGCTCTAGGCTGATAATGATTTTACTTTAAGCTGCAATCATTGAGACTCCACAATAAAACGCAGCTGAATTGATAGCATGCGTATTGCTTACAGAATGCAGATACATTAGCGCGTACTCCGATTCTATCTCCTGCAATCAACAACACTAACATGACAATCCAACGCAGTTCACACAAATCTATTTCAAATTCCTACGCACTACGGACATTCAATGGTACAGGAACGTATCTAAGATCTCATTCATAAAAACGATAGTTCTAAGGCTTGCGAATACTTGCCACTCCCACACAAACACCTTAGCATGTACCTGTTGCTACGCACACATTCGTAACAACAGGTTCAAAATGGCATCGGGGGGGGGGGGTCTGTGTGAACCGGAGTTCCATGCAACTTGATATACGGTGAAGGAACAGTTTTGATACTACTAAAAACGTGTGTTGCATGTTAATTTAAGTAAAAATATATTTTTTTACTAACTATTTATTTCTACGTACCTAATGGTTTTGCTGTAAGTTAGTAGTAGTATTTTGTATTATTAATTTGGACAAAAACTCATTGTTCTTTTCTTTTATTTCAGGTATGAATTAAATTATTCATTCAACTGAGACCAGATGGCTGCCGTTCACAATGAAAATATGTTGTAAGTAAACTTTAAAATAACAAGAAAAAATCGTTCTCCACAATCCTTACATAGTAGAAAATAAAAAGTCGCTTTTCGTGTTTGTACGCTTAGATTTTTTAAACCACGCAACAGATTTTATTGCGATTATCACCAATAGGTAGAGTGATTAAAGAGGAAGGTTTATATGTTTAATACACCGACTTCCACGTGGGCGAAGCCGCTTGCAAAATCTAATAAATAGATATAAGATAATAGATAGAAATGTAAAATAAATAAAGATCTCCAGACTGAATTTTGGCCATGGCGGCCAAACTCAACGGAGACTAGCCATCGACGCAGGAGATATTAGGTATAGTGCCCAAATGTGTGTCCAGACGGTATGCTGCAATTAATATCAGATGGTAAATATTAACATGCCATCACAAAGTACAAAAAAACGTACAATCTATATTTCTACAAACCTACAAAAAGGAAATACAATTCTGCGGTCTCATTTTGCAACCAAGTGTCAAAACCATTTAGTCGCAGTTCGCATCTCACGTGAGATGCCGCCGGGTCACCCAATATCCCTGACAGATGCTGTACCGGGCGGGACGAAACTTAATAAAGAAAAAGCTACCTTTTTTTCTATGCATCTCTCTCTCTCTTTTCACAAAAATTCGTAACATTGAACACATGTTGCTTAGTCCTTAAGGATATCCGAAGTTTTTACGGAACACCCACATCCTGAAGTTTAAGTAAAAACTGAGTAGCATTACCAAATGTTTCAAATTAAGAGCTGAAATTAAGTGTGGGAATATGCTTCGTTCTGATACTACAACATATGACGTCACAACGAACTATTTACAACTGTACAAATAAATACAAAAACAATAGGACCCGACACACGTCGAAGTACTCATCCGCATCGTTGTCAACCGGTAACGTAATACTCTATCTATTTCTTCTAGAAAAAGTTGGCAACCTGCAACCTACTGTTATATGGACTTTTAACAAACATAACTTGCCATATTTGAGTGTATTAAGAATGCCTGCCCCATACATACGTCATAACGTTGTCATAATAATGTTTTAGCATGTTAGCACGAGATCAAAAACCGCATTACATTTTATGCAACGACACTCAAGAAACATGTTCTAAGACTTTCTACAAGTCTTAGCAGCATCCGTATCTTCACGTTTCATCTCACTGAGAGGTAAACAGAACGTGTATCACGTCTTAGGATCTTGTAGCGTTTTTAAGATTATTATTCATTTTTTCCCTCTTTGTCTGCCTCATGGGAATAGTTGTCGGAAGTGCTTCTGCTGGTCCTGGGTTGAAATTCCAGATCGAGAAGTGGTATTGGGTTTTTCTATCTGTTCTCAGTCTTCTTTTTAGTCGGTAAGCTCTTGGAAGAGCGGTCGTGGTCGACACGTAGTCGTAGTTTTGAAGGGGGCAGAATGAATACGCCTCACGATGTCCCGCTTTCTGTCTCTGCTGAAGGTCATTCTACTGCATTCGTTTATGGAGCTGCCCACAATAGACTTAATCTGATCGATCCATCAAGTCGGTAACCTCCCGCGCGGTCTAGTACCTTCCACTTTTCCCTGGATGAGGAGGGGCTCTGTGTTCTCATTACCTGCCCGGAATCTAGATTTATTCCCAGTTGGTGGCAGTCGGCTCGCTTTCTATGGGACTTACGTTACTGGAGAAATATTGGCTTACTAGTTATTGGTAAAACTTCTGCCTACCCCTTCGGGGATTAGAGGTGTTATTTTTTGTTATTAATTCATTCCCTGACGATTTTTGGAACTTAGAGAACAAAAATAAAGAGTATAAGCAAAAAAAAAATGCTCCTGCCACAGACAAACACTTTGCTTTTTCAGCATAAAGGAAATAATACATTTAGGAACCAACCTACAGAGGACCAATTCTATTTAAACAATAAAAAACCGGGCCATCTTATTTCAGGCTAAAAAGCAGCTTGCAAATCTGTAGGCAAATATATTTTAGACTTGATCTGTGACTTGACTTGACTGCCAGGCACAGCTCTAAAAGTACCAGGAACCCATACGCAACAAGAATCGAATATGTAGATGAATTCACAAATACCCGTAAAAAATCCTATTGAAATTCGAACTCGTTCAAAACAACAACTTTCCTAGAATAGCCAACTCTATTAAAATTCTATACGCACATTATTTGCATACGTTTTATTTCTAACTTGCGAGATTCCTCAATAAAGTTGCTTTTACAAATATTTGTGCTTCGATGTTGTCATCTCTTTCTATTGCAGAGCCTGTCGCATCGTTGCATCTCTTGCACGCTTCATTGGTGTCGTGTTACCAAGAATTTTAGACAAAAGGGAAAGATTTTAGAATCGCCTTTTTTATTAACCTTCTGCGTTTAAAACTCGTTGTTAACGCCTTCTGTTGAGTTGAGTTAACACTTGACTCGCCGCCAGGAGTTAAATTCGCAGACAGTGCAACAAAAAAAAACGCAAACTTACGTCGTTTTTTTAACGCGATTGAAAAAATAAAAATTTGTGAATGTTTACTATTTTTTTCAAAGAAATATAACAGAAATACATAAACAACACGTACAAATACCTACCGTACCTCTATCGGCCTTTTCATATGTACATTGTTTTTAATGACTTTTTAATCGACGCCTTTGCAAATCTCGTGCCTGCAAATATTCTTTAGCATTACAACTTTAATCCTGTATCGAAACGACTTCCAATTTATTTCCTCCGTCATCATTACCTAAAAGCGCCCGATTTCATAATGCAAGTCGTAAAAAATATTGTATTTTATTTGAAAAAGAAAAACAACAACAAATTTGACCCTTGTGTTGATGATTTCAAAGAAGAATATATTATTAACGGATTATTATTAACGGAACTACGTGCGACGCAACTACAGGCCATCGTGGAGTCCAAAAGCCTGCGTCGTTCCTCTATGACGTAGATCAACCAAAACGAGGCTGATTCAACAGATCACTAAGTTTATCCTCCATATATCTTCGTAAGAAGTTGGCAGATTCATCCCAGCGCTGAATTGCTGGATTCGTTTTCTCCTCTACCTATCGTTATTTCTCAAGACAAAGTTTATTTTCGTTATATATATATGTGTATGTATCTATGTATCCACAAATGACAGCCGGGACCAACGGCTTAACGTGCTTTCCGAGGCACGGAGGGGTCTTGGTATGTAAAGATGGTCACCCATCCACGGACCAACCGCGGCAAGCGTAGCTTAACCTGGCCGATCGACCCGTGCAGCTATTGTTATTTAGCCACAAGCCCCTCATGAGCTCCTCGTGTATATGTATCTATGTGTTAGTATGTATTATCTTTTGAGTAACCCATCCCTGCACCTGCTATGTTTTCTCTCTGCATCACCTTAAGGTTGACTGGTAGAAAATGCCTCAGGCATTAAGTCCACCATTGTACAGATTTTTTTTACTTGTGCATTAAGTTTTAATAAATAATAAATAAATATCAGAAATTCAGATCATAAGTACCCCTGTTCATAAAAATAACGATATTAAAAATTACGTCTATAATAAAGACTAAGTATATTTGAATCAATTAGCATACCTGCATAACATAATAACAATCAATGTGAAGACCTTCCCGAAAATCCCATTAAATACTTCACCTTGTAGTTGCAAGCTTCCTAATTACCCCCACTGCATTCCTTACCTTTGCATACAAGCCACAAATGTAAGAACATTAAAAAATACGCGATAAAAAGAGACGAGGACCGCGGGGCTCACTGAACAGGTTTCTGCAAAAAAAAACAAGTGATGATGATGTGTCCTCTCGTTCGTATCATAACCACCGCGTTCATTCATGCTGGCATTAAAACGGGTCAAACTTGTACTGGAGTCGAGTGAGCTCACTAGTTTAATGCCGCGAATGTAAATTTTAGTTCATCGCCGAAAATTTTCGTCGCTTCATTTAATTCTAATGAAAGTCCTCTTTGCGGAAATAATACGGGGGGCTTGTGGCTAAGTAATAAACAGCAGCACGGGTAGATCGATCCAGGGGCCTAGAGACAAAATACATTTCTGTTAGCGTTTACGCCAAACGCTACGCCAAAATGTATGGGAATGACATTACCTGCGGAAAGAACACGACGTAACCTTTCCGCAGGTAATGTCATTCCCATACATTTTGACGTAGCGTTTGGCGTGAAAGCTAACAGAAATGTGTTTTTTCTAGGCCTGCTGGTCAGCTAAGCTTTACGCGGTTGGTCCGTGGATAGGTGACCATCTTACGGAAAGCACGTTAAGCCGTTGGTCCCGGCTGTCATTTGTGTATCTTTGACTGTCGTTACGTGTCGGCAGAACTACGAAAGGCTAACAATACCAAGGGGTATCGTATTACCCAGTAACTGGGTTGTGGAGGTCAGATAGGCAGTCGCTCCATGTAAAATACTGGTATCAGAATGCATCCGGTTAGACTGGAAGCCGACCCCAACATAGTTGGGAACAGGCTAGGCAGATGATTGCGGAAAAAATAACGCTAAGAGTAACAACTAAAGAGAGAAGAGATGAGAAAATCCAAAACGGTAAGCAGTTTGTTAAGTAATATCTTATACCTAATAGCACATAGTAAGACAGCTACCAGGAACCGCGATAGACCCGGAAGGAGAGGCGAACATCGTGAGGAAACCGCCATGTACTAGAATAAAATATTCAAAGACATGTGAAGTCTTACCTAGGGGTATCGTATTACCTAGTAACTGGGTTGTGGAGGTCAGATAGGCAGTTGCTCCATGTAAAATACTGGTATTCAGCTGCATCCGGTAAGACTGGGAGCCGACCCCAACGTGATTGGGAAAAAGGCTAGGCAGATGATGATGATGTGACATCTACCAACCGGCACTGTGACCCCGTCGTCGATTATCCGGTCCCTTTTGAAGAAAAGAGACCTGTGTCCCAGAAAAGGGAACATTTTAGTTATTAATTATTATTATTAACAACATTATCCTTAAAGAGCAATACTACCGATAGAAACGACTAGAATGGAAGCCTTCATTGGCGAGTCAAAATAATCGCGCATATAATACGGTCAGCATTTACCTACCTACCGTCAGGGCCTGAATTCACTATGGCCACTTAACGATTCCTTACTCGTAACCACGTCGATCACACACGAAACCCTGCTCTTCTTCTTCTTAGCGTATCGATGCAAAGCAAACATCTTTCGCCCAAATTTCAGCTGCGCGAACTCCGCACACACTCGCTGACGCAGTAATAAGATCGTCAAATGCACAAGTAACAGGGCATGCGGCGCAGGATGGAAGGTGAGCCATTGTCTGTGGGGAGGTGCCGCACACGCACTTGAGATCTGAGCCGTCAGTGAAAATCAAAGACAATCTCCACAGATGGGGATCTGTGGAGATTGTATTTGCTCCGGCCGACTTGGGTTCGAAGTCTATTTAGAGATTTCCAAGTCGGCCACAGCAACACGTGGCCAGGCGGAAGGATCTCAGATCCTGCTAATATCGTATTAATAATATCGACAAATTTACATTGGTTTCTGAAAAACACGATATTGATGTAGTTTGAATGTAATAAAATTCCGCGGGGAATCATTATAACCATACAGAATTGGCGCCTGCTCGCCTTATTTGCCATCAAAGTGAGTACCTAGTTTCGATAAAAACTGATGTATTAATATTAAACACCAATGATTTTTAGAATACTTTTAAGTCGACAACTCGACATTTATTTTCGTGTCCACACGTCGTCGTCGCGATGAATACTAAATCATGGACGCCTGCACGTGACAAATGTTGAACACATATTTTGTATGTAAGTACTGTTTTGGAGGAAAATAAGTCATAAAATATTTGCTAGGGATATAAATAAATACTTAAGTTTATTTATATCCCTAGCACATATATGACTTCATAGTAGATAAGTACCTATGTATTTTCTGGAATTAAATTATTCTTTGTTAGCTGACCCGAATGACGATGTCTCACCCACACTTTAAATCCAATAGAAAAAAGGACTTTCAGGTATTTCTGAATTAGAAATTTTTCCTTTGAAAAGGAAACTTTTCCAATTTTTCTTTCAAGAGTAACCTAAGTCACACTTTCACAACGATTTTAAAACAAAAAAGCCAAAGTCCAGCCGTTCTCAATCTCTTATTTACATCCATACATATAACATCACGCCTTTTTTCCCTGAAGGCTTCGGCAGAGGTATACTCATAGTACACCCATCTTTCGCCAGTTCCATGTAATAGGGTATTATTTTTTTGGGTGGGAAATCATTAAATTACTTCTCCCGGTCTGGGTGGAGCAGGAGGGCGTGTCAGACTTTTACTGACTAAGCCGACGACCTACCCATTACTCGCCGTCCGCAAGCTCATGCCTACGGTGGCCGGAAATCGGCCTGGGATTCCCGACGCCCAGGGCGTCTTCGTATCCTGCGGCGGCTAGGGTCGCGAGGGTGCATATGCTGCCTCTCCCTCACGTGCGCCGCCTCCCTCTTCGCGAGCATCACTGCTTCACTGAAGGAGGTGAAGACTACCCATGCACTCTCGCTCCGTACCATGGCCTGGACCAGGGCCGGACGCGAGAGATCGCCGCCGCCGATCGCCTCCACGAGGACACGGCGGTGCTCCACCCAAGCCGGGCAGACCGCCCCCGTGTGCTCCACCATGTCCTCAGGGCGATCTTCGCAGTGGAAACACCCGGGCGTTTCCTCCCGCCCTATCCGAAACAGGAACCTCCCGAAACAACCGTGTCCGGTGAGGACCTGCGTCAGGCGGAAGGTGAGGACGCTATGCCGCCTCTCAAGCCACTCCTCAAAGAGGGGACTTACCGCCGCAATCATGTAATAGGGTTGAAACAACAAACGCAATTAGCCTATTACCCTATTTATTACTGTAAAAGCCCGAACTCAGGTAAATCCTAAGATTTTCCAGTACTCCTTAAGGTTTACCAATTGTAAAATTCATCGTTCATTTAGAACTACTACCATCATTCACTTGGTAAATCTTAGGTTTTACCTCATAGACACGTGACACGGTAAACGTTAAAATACAGACATATCTAGACGTCATTGACCGGAGGACACGGATTCAAAAAATGTAACTGCCTTAAAAAAATGGTTGACGAAGAAATACACTTGAGCACATCAGGATCTCTTCGTAAATATGTAATAAGTTTTGCCGTTATTAAGGCCGTCTTGTAATAAGTTTTTTTCTAAGAATGACCATTTGTTCATTGCCTTTTAAATTTGTTAACCCTCTTATTTATAAAAGTTGCTTAAAGTTAAGAGTTGTTTCAATGTCAAAAATGTATGGTTAAACAGTTAACCTTAAGCAACGTTTATAAATAAGGGGGTTAATACCAAATAATATAAAAATATTGACACGTTAGCTGCTAAGCTAACGTGTCAATATTTTCTCACAAAAATAACGCTTACGTTGGCTACAACGTAAGCGTTATTTTTGTGAGAACATAATTTAATTTTTAACCGTCTTCAAAAAGGGAGAGGTTCTATGTTTGCCGGTATGTTTTTTTTTTCTATGAGCGGTCTTACTTACTTACGTACTTCTTGTTTTTCATTTTTTATTATTCACGAAGTATTTTGAAGGTGTTTTAAAGTTATGTTTTTTTTTATATTTTGACTGATGGGTTGGTTTTTGTTTTAGTGTAATAAGATAAATAAATAAAAAAATTACAAAATCAATATACCCGACTGCCTAAAAAGTGAACTATTTGATTTTGTTATTTTTTTTTATTTCACCGTTTTTAGATATTATAATTAAATTTTGACGTTAATCCCTACTTATATTATAAATGCGAAAGTAACTTTGTCTGTCTGTATGTTACGCTTTCACGCCTAAGCCACTGAACCGATGATCATGAAATTTGGCAGAGTTATATATAGCCTGGAATATGGAGAAGGACATAGGCTATTTTTTATGCGATAACCGACATCCACGCGGGCGGAGCCGTGGGCAAAAGCTAGTAGGTTATAGACATACTTACATGATTAAGTTTGGTTAATTCATTCATTTTTAGAATCCAAATAAATCCATAATTTACCAACTGTCATTGGTAAAACCGAGCATGTACCAATCTGTAACGGTAAAAGCCCGAAGTTGTTTCTTTTTACAAAATCCGTCATGTACCAACTCATATTGATAAATCCTAACATTTACTCATTTACGAGCTCTTTTACTATAACGTATAACTATAGATGATCAGTGGCGGATCCAAGGGGCTAAGGGACTTAAGCCCCCCCAAAAGCTTCAGAATTCTTCAGTGACAAATCCTAAAGCGAACTTTTAACTGGCTGCGCCAGCGGCTTCAGCCGCATGGATGTCGGAAATTATCAGTGAAAGTCACACCAATATCTGTCCAGCCGTTTTGGAGATTAGCCGAAACAGACAGGGAGACTTACAAGATTGTTTTGTTATAATTAGGCTGAGAAATTTGCGAAAAGAAAGATACGTTAGGAAAAATAAAATGTTGCTTGCTGATTCGTCACTGTAGATGATCGAAACCTTGTGAAGAGAAAACGTAAGGATGAACCAGGCGCTCTAAACGATTGGATGATTTAATACTAAGTAGGTACAATGTACGAACTGCTGAAAACTGAAAGCCACATACATATATACGTAGAAATACTTAGTTGGCTTACGGACCGTTGGTTGGCGGACCCTTTTTTGATACGCTTTAGGTATTCGATGAGAAATAATTGAATTTACGATTCATGTATGTATCGGTTGAACCTAACAGATTCTATTAGAGACAGTCGATACCTAAGTACCTACTCGCGAATCTTACGAGTACGTTCCCTCGGCACAGTACTGCCATAGAAAATCTCAAAACAATTGCTTTACAAAATGTAAACATTAGTAATTGGTTAGGTACGTTTCAAGCACCTCCCCCCTCCTCCCTTTCTACTTGACATGAAGGGGCCGATAATTAAATGAACAACAGCATACGGGCACAAATGGAATGACTGATTAAATGTTCCCAAGTGAGTACCAATGTTTTTTGACCCTTACATTGATACAATTCTTTGATGAATAACTTTTATGTGTTAAGACTTCGGGTGTCTTCGGGTAAAGATATATATGGAGGATGCGCTAAGGTAAACCGGGGAAATCCATACCTATTTATACTCACATTCATACATATAACGTTCTTCTTGGATCACAGTGTCTGTTGATGAAAACCGCATTAAAATTCGTTGCGTAGTTTTAAAAGATCTAAGCGTACAGACACCCTGCCAGGGGTGCGGGTTGTTCGAAAGTGATACCGTGGCCCCTGGCACACAGGCAACTGAAGGAACACGGATGGGTTTTAGTTAGTAAAAGTCATCAAATAACTTCTCCCGCTCTGGGTGGAGCAGGAGGGCGTGTCAGACTTTTACTGACTAAAACCCACCCGTGTTCCCATCCGTAGCCCGTATGCCAGCGGCTGCGGTATATTTTCCATTTTTATTTCCTCCATTCAATATGTTTATGTAAATGAAATTTTCGCTGTGAAAGATTTTGTTACTGTGTCTTCAATAATCCTACTCTAATTGTGAAAGTTTCTGTTAGTAAATATGTACATAAACTTCTCACGCAAAAACGAATTGACCGATTACGATGAATCTTGATAGGTACAGAGGCCAGCACATCAAGCTACCCCAATCTGTCAAATTTCGTTGATGGTTTTTCAACTTTATAACAAAGGAATAAGGTTTATGTTTAATCGAAAAAAAAATACAGTTTGGGATATCTTGACCTGCTGGCGACTGTACATAGCTGTTACTTTTTATCCCGATATTCCCACGGAATCGAAACCTACGCGCGTGAAACCGCGGGGCGCAGCTAGTCTAAATATATATAAATATAAGCTTTCGCCCGCGGCTTCGCCCGCGTGAAAGTCGGAAATTATCCCGCGGAAACGTATTAAGCTACTACTACGTACTAGTCCAGGTACATACGAGCGGTTTTTTTCGGGCACGCTTTGTTTTACGCCGAATGTTGAAAATTCAACATTGTTTCCTTGACGCGCTGGGATGCGCTTTCATGGACTTTCAAATCTCGGCTCAATATCGAGGTTGAAAAAACAGTACGTGAAACTCGCGGGAAGAAATGGGTTGGTGCTATTATTCTTTTACGTCCGGCATAACACGGAACATGTGGTGCCGGTTTGAGGTCGTGGTAAGGCTCATGTTCAATTGGGAAAACTTTACAGTTTTCGGTAGCTTAATGTGCTGGCGTCTGTACACATTCATTCAGCCTAGTCTATGCCCACGCACCCACGGTCATAATAAAATCGCCGAGTACGCGAATTAATCATGCCGCGCTTTTACATATTACGTCCGTGGTACAGTGGGCTTTGAGAGCGAAACAGGCGGAATTCAATCTGCGGCCGATTTTTTGTAGGATTTTAATGAAACAGTAGACATCAAAAGTATCAACACACACGTCAAAACGTGGGAAAATACCTACAAAAACAAAAAAAAAACGATCACTACTACGGTTTGCATCTATTAATAAAACGATATCATTCGTGAGTATGAGTACCTACCTACAGAGAACTTACAACCGACGATACCTACTTCTGAAGGCTATCATGATATTCTTCTCACCACCTCATCGGGTGAGCTAACGTACCTAGGTACTAAATGTTTTCGTAATATTCACATATTCACTATTACGTGTATCATATCACACCACTGAGGACTATCACACACACTGCTACTAGATATCTATTGAGGGATTTCTTTTAAAATCTTTCCTAACATTAACTGAACTCTGCAAAGGTCGGATGCCATGCCAAAGAAATCCTTTGTACATAGGCCAAGCTCCAAGGCTCCCGCAGACAGACGCGATGCAGCGGGTCTACGCGATATTGATAAAACAATTTCCGTGAACTTTTCGCGTCACGACACGCGGGCTAAATCCGCTTCCTGTGTGAAGTTGCCAAGAAGTCCATCCTGAATATTAAAAAAAATATATACCAGGTATTGGTGCCGATTCTCTTGTACACCGAAACTAAACTAACACAAAAATTCCTTACTTTTGCCCTGAGCTTTTGCCTATGATAATCTTAAAGTTGTTCTACAAAAAAACTCTAAATTTATAAACAATTTTGACACAACTAAAATCGAATTTGACAATCGCGACTCGCACGTGGTATATTTTAGTTTTGCAACGTGGTAGGTACTATCGGGGAAGTTCATATCTAAGCACCTTAAAGACTATTTCTGCTTGCAGCGCTCGGCTGCTATAGAAATCTCATCAACCAATAGCAAAAGACAGTAAAAAACCAGCTGAGGTAGTGCGTATTTTTTCAATGGAAATAAATATCAATGGACCTTCGTTCGGTCGTAGTTCGAGCACGTTTGGGACAAGTTTATGGGTTTTTTTTGACGAATAGGTTTTCTATGCTGTCAGAAAAGTATAACATTAGCATCCAAAGTTGAGTAGATTTCTCACAATTATATAGGAGTTTTTGGGTGAGAGGCGGAAAATTTCCATAAAATTTTAAAAGTGCAAAACCTTTGTTTTAAATTAGCTCTAGTCATAAACCTCTTTTCAAGGAATGCACCTAATTAGAAACCTGTAGACAAAGCTACCTGTTACCGAAAGCTTTGCAAATTTGCAACTGAACACGAGAAATTTGTTGAAAAGTAAAGTATAAAAAATTAAAAAAAAATCTCATCTTTGTTTCTTTTGTTCTATTCCTAGTGTTCGAAAAAGGGTCAGACATCTGTGATCATTGTAACAGAGATTGTAAAACACACGAACAACAAAAAAACTTAAACGACAAAATATTTGCTACGTATTTTCGTTTCATTGGTCGAGGCCAAAAGGGGCGTTAAACAGATGTGGTCATCGTGCTCACGGGATTTTGTTTTGAAATTGCTTAGATATGAACTTCCCCGATAGTACTTGTTAACCTTACCCGGTGATTTTTTTAGGGCCGGAGGTGCGTAGCCTGGGGCGGCAGCCTCGACGTGATTTATAAGGAATTTTCACTTTTTGTATGGACAATATGAAAAGTTATTACCCACATATTGTTAAGTTTTAGGGGTCTGTGGGTTTTGTATAGGAGGTCGAAATTTTCATTATTTTTGCGATAAGGACACACCATTTTCAAGATATAAGCAAAAGAAAAGAAAAAAGATATAGTAAGTACCTAATATTTTTGCACCAGAAGTCGAGGAGTCGTCGGTGGGAATTTTAGTTCTTGTCAACTAATTTTATTCTACACCTTTTTAATCGCAATTAAAAATAGTCAGATTTTGTAAGACAAACAAAATTTTAGGTTGAATAGAATAATGAAATTGACAAAAACAGAATAGCAAAATTGAAATTTTCACTAAATTAATAACTCAGTGCAATCTTAGTGCTGTCAAAGTAAAATATAGTTGAGTAGTGTCACTTTAGTCAATTTCAGTATGAGAAATCGTCGTTTGACTGGAATAAAAACATTTTGGTGATTTTTTGAACCGACGAAAAAACGGAGGAGGTTATTCAATTCGACGCGTATGTTTTTTTTTTTTATGTATGACCACGCATAACTTTTTCCAGAGTAGTCCAATTATGATAATTCTTTTTTTATTGGAAAGGGTATACCCCGAAGTTGGTCCCATATAAATTTTGAAGAAAAATTCTAACCATAAGGGTAAGAAAACAGGGGATGATTGATTTTTAACTCACATATTTTAATACTGAGTTGTGTATTACAAAAAAAGTAATCAAAAATTAAGCATGTAGTAATTAGTAGATTATAGCCACAAAAAATTATAAAATAAAAACTTTTTAATAAAAAATAAAACCGCCGAAAAACCGAAAAGTAAAAAATAATAAACCTGCTTTGTCCAACCCCAATAACTAAGTTCGGAAGTCGGTGATTTTGGATATGTATTTAATTATATGTCACCGCCTTCCGAACTTAGTTATTGGGGTTGGACAAAGCAGGTTTATTATTTTTTACTTTTCGGTTTTTCGGTGGTTTAATTTTTTTATTAAAAAGTTTTAGTCTACTTTAGACATTTTTGTGACAACAGGCACCATTGAATATTTAGTATAATTTAAACCGGCATTCAAATCATAATTACATACATACCTACATATAATAATTATTTACTTCCAAATTATTTATCAGTTAAAGAACATCATCAGGATTTCACATCATCACCATGAATTTATATTCCTACTTCGGAAGTTACTACCTCTACCTAGATTAAACAGAGTAAAAGCTTACTAAAATGTACCCCTATTATCAGATACTACTATTATTATTTATTCCCTTTATCTATTCTTTTGTAACTTCTAATGGTGTTGGGTATGTTGGAAATAAAAACACAACAAAAAAGATATGGTTCATAAAGCAAAATCTGTAATATTTAGATTACCAATACAACACTACTAACGCCATCTATACAACGACGTACGCAACGTGAAGCAAGTTTCACGACCTATGGAGTTCGTATCGCACAGCGCCACGATTCTTTGGTGTAGTTTCCAACATACCCGATAGATGGCACTACATTAAAGTTTCTTTACTAACTTTAAGTTATGCTTATAGATGGCACTAGTGGTAAAGTTTTTGTTTGGACCAGTTTCAGAGTCGTTTAAAACACATAAAAACCAAATGAAATGCTTACATACACAATCATGATCTCTACGAAATTAAATAGGAATTTCTGGGAGGTACGACTTTGATTTTCGATTAAGATTCCAACTGCAACACAAAGGTAGAGTAAAGGTAAAGGTAGAGCAAAAACCAAACAATCTATTGCAATTTTTATCATTTTCGTGCAATCTACACAACATTATTGTTTAAACTATTGCATTTTCCGAATGTTTATGAATGAGTTTTGAAAAAAAAATTAAAAAAACTTGCCCACAAAAAATGCAGTGCCAATTTATTTTTGTGATCGTGCTCTCTTTCATTTGATTTAAGTAGGTACCTAACGTACGCACGGCTACACATCAAGCTATACATTTCCAGTTTTCGCTGAACTCGCACTGTACGGAAATCCTATACAATGCGGGATCAGCTTATACTGGACATGTTTAGTTTGATGTGTAGCCGTGTGTACCACTCGATGCGAAGCAGTGGATGTCTTTTTCGGCTGAGAAATGATGATGATGATAATTATTCCTTCCGCATTCTTAAGTCGCCAATCCGCCTTGATCTTGCTCTTGCTTACTCTCTATTGCCCTTGGCCTTGATAGGGGGAGATACAGGCTGGTATTAGGTACACCCCTTTACGATACTCGATACTATCTATAGATCTTAGACCTACTTAAATTAGATAGTGTGGCTATCAATTACCTACTTATTATTTTATCTACACAAAAAGTTTAAAACTAAATGTTTAAGTATGTACTTACCTACATTTACATTATGAATTTATCTACAATACTGGACTTAAATAGCTATAATCTAAAAGCTAGCCTCTAAACTGTTTCATCAGTCCAACAAAGAATTAAGAATTGAAGATGAATATATTTTACACTTATGTATCTAAAAAAAACTTCATCTAGAAATAAAACCTCTTTCTTTTATTTGAATAAGTTCCTACTGTTTATTTATCCTTTTCGTACGTAATGTACAGAGGCCAGCACATCAAGCTACCCCAATCTGTCAAATTTCTTGACAGTTTTTAACTTTATCACAAAGGAATAAGGTTCATGTTCAATCGAGAAAATTTGACAGTTTCGGATAGGTTGACCTGCTGGCGTCTGAACTTGATAATACATATATGTATTAGAGACGTACCTACCTACATTTCACCAGGCACAGCCCGACTTTACCGACTGTCGCGTAGACGCCTCCCTTTTCTTGTGCCAATTCCCATTCTCCTATACCTACCAGCTTCATCCAAGTTTTGCCCGCGATGGTAACACCCATCATTACACCGTTCAGTCGTTTTCTGATAGATACCTACATAGTTTTGTTTTCTCATGATAACCATGTTGGAACATTTTTTTATTGATTTTAGACACCCTAGCAGTATAATGATTGTTGACCAATTTATTTGTTAACCATATCCACCTACAACAACATTATTCTATCCAAGTAACATTATACCTGTGCCCATGCCTTAGCAATATAAAGAGTATTGAGTCCCGTGCGCGTGACTCAAATGGAACACAAAACCATCAGGCGCTTACTTAAGGAGCTATATTATAGAAGAAAGCAAAAGATAGTTTTTTTTATGTATGAAATAAGTTTCTATCACAAACATTGGGTCCTTTGAGACAAAAAGCGCCTTTAATATAACTGGGGTTTTGCGAAAAGAAATTGAATTGAAGGTCTTTAATTCGATCTCTGAATCAATGAATCCATTATGTATCACCGATAGCTTTTGATTGAGGCACGTAGCTCCTGCACCCTAATTGCGTAACTCACGATTAATCGTAATCGCTTTCAATTTGACAGTTCAACAGTATTCATTGCGTTATTTACGTTGTTGAACAGACACATTTTTCGAACAAATGAAGCAATGGTTTAACAATCTGTTTGAAAGCGAAACAAATTATGATGAATCATGAGTTACGCAATTAGGGTGCTGACTTCTGTCATAAATGCCCATGCAGGTTGCATGTGAAACAAAAAAATTTGATTTTGAAACTGTACAAACCTAATACCAAAAATATAATTCTCAGATAATATTTATTTTTAAATGTATTGCATAAAAATAATACAATCAAATCCAATACATACCTACCTACGTATCATTCAGAGTCGTCTAGCTAGAGTAGAGATTCCAACTATCTATTAAAAACGTAAATATTATACAGAAATATCAGTATTATTAGAGTGTGGGAAGTAATCAGTCTTAAAGTCTAGTCTAGTTTGTTATTTATTAAACATCTTATATACTACCTATTAGCCTACCTACGTAGCAACTTATAATAGTGCGTTTTTGGCGTTGTGACCGTTGATTGCCATATAAGGTATTTTGCAGTGAACCATTTGTCCCTCTGAAGAATTTTGAAGGAAATTGCTAATCCATAATCCATTATTCCAAGGTTTAAAATGCGTTGAAAAACAAGATTTCCGTAACCAGAAATTGTTTATTGGGCACCTCGTTTAATATTACGGTGACGAAGCACTGCAGGTTCCTATCCTATACCTACCTATCATCATCACCAGCAACAAATTTCAGCTAGCTGATATATAATCCAATGAAAAAAATGGAAAGGAAGGACCTTTCATAATCAAAACTGCAGGTGCCAATTTTGATCAAGTCATATCGCCGACCGTCTTCCTAGTGGTCATCCGACTCTGAAATAAAAAAAAATTTCATTACCATATTTTAAATAGAACAGGATAAATAACATGACTGGTACGGTACTTAGCAAAAACCTAATGCTAAGAGCCAACACCTCTAAAAGCGGATTTTGATATGATACACGTTTCAAACCGACAAATCTATGACATCACTGCATATTTGAAAGCTACAAACCATTGGTTGATTGCATATTATTCGTTTGCAAACACACCTGCACACATTACCTCTATACATCTACCTTATATATTTAGGAATAAAGTATGAATTTAGTTATGTAGGTATTACGTTGAGATACAGATTCGAACTAAATAAGGATTCTATTCAATATTCATTGAAAGGAAACGAGTGGTCGCGTCATGCGAACAATTGTCCTTATTTGGCGATACGTTGGCCAGTATTTGTTTTAACGATTTGATTGATTTATCGGTTACCTACGAATCTGATGCATCGGTTCGGGCTATTTTATTTGAGGAATCGTAATTTATTTTACCTAATCACCGTCATTTTTTGGTAAGTGGGTACCTATGGCATAAGTTTATATCACATCACAAACATTGGGTCCTTTAAGACAAAACGTGCCTTATGTATAACTGGGGTTTTGCGAAAAGAAATTGAAGGTCTTTTTTCGATTTAAGTACCTAACCAAAACGATCAATTAATCCATAGGTATCGATTAACCGATGGCTTTTGACTGAGGTACATTGTCGAATTATGAGTAAGTACTTACCTTTTAAATCATGATGAGAATCTGCCTTCTGTACGAAACTGACAATTTATTGAGATTGAGGAACATTAAGGGTCAATTCTCACAGAGCGCGTCGCTGCGCGCACTTTTTAAGATAGCAACAGAATACCCTCAGATCATAGAAGGAAGTCTTTGTTCTGTGAGAATACCTAACTTATTTACAACACGAAAAGTTATAATTTCACTACGAGCGCGAAAGCGTGTAGAAGAACGCTGAGATGCACCGTGTTGTACAACCCGTATACCTTATTGTGAAGTAAATAAGATCTTTTGTATCGTGATCTTAGAAAGTCGCGTGTCGGTGGGAACTGGCCCTAACTACAGCTTTGTATTAATTTCACCGTTCATCCATGGCTTTATCATAGCGATAAATACTTAGAGCAAGGGACACTCATACAGAACCCCTTGGTAGGCATTGACATAAATATATAATGAATGTTGGTAGGACAGGAAAACAAGAATTATTTTGTAGTAGAAATCTACCTTGCAAAGTAGAAAGATATAAACTAATTTAAAACTACACGCCCCTCCACTTATAAACAAACATTTGAAATGTGTATGCAACAAGCAGTCGAGGGGCGTGACCCATTTACCTACCTACTCTTATAGATTTTCATAACATAAATGCTGAAAATATCTTAAATCGAACTACAGTGCAGACGCCAGCATATCAAGCTACCCCAAACTGTCTAATTTTCCCAATTGAACGTCTATAAAGTTGAGAATCTATCAAAGAAATTTGACAGATTGGGGTAGCTTGATGTGCTGGCGTGGCGTCTTTACCTAACTTAAAGAAGTGACAAAAAAGTAAAGCTTAAAATAAAACGTCTAATATCAAAACGCAAGTTATTTTAGGTTGTAAAAAATAATCGTCCATTTTAACAATTTTTAAGGAAACCCCTTGCTATGGCCATCATGTCGAGGCTGCAGCCCAGGCTTTCCAATTATCTGCACAAAGACATAAACTGAAACAGTTGCGTCACACATTATCAATCATAGTTAATAGGAATAATTTTGAAAGATATCGCTAGGTACAGACACGAACACATCAAACTACCTCATTCTGTCAAATTCCGTTGATAGATTTTCAACTTTAATGAAAAAGCATTTGGTTCATATTCAATTGTGAAAATTTGACAGTTTGGGATAGCTTGATGTGCTGGCGTTAGTGCATTACTTCCTAAGCTCGAAACATTTGTCTGCCCAACACACGTACCTAAATGTTGTTAAACTGCCATAATTAAAGCCCTTCCTACTGTTAATAGGTTACGCAATAACCCCGCGGGGCTGATTGCATTAGGGCCTACCCCTTTGACTAAACTAGACTAATCGCCAAAAACTCGTCAGCAGTACGAGTTTTGAGACATCTAATCACACTCGTCGATGCATCTATAATAAAGGTGAGTGACATGTTTTCTATTCGAAATTTTCATTTTGCCATCTGTGATGTCTACAGGTGTGTACATGTTTTTTTGGACTTTAGGCGCCGTCTGAAGCCAAAACTCTTACGAGCTTGTTTCACAAGGGCCGCATTCCGTATTATAAAAATAGCGCTGTGAGCGCTCACACCGATATTTTGCGTTCCGAGTTAGATATCACGACACTGACAGCTAAGAACCGTCATTTTTGCCATCAATATCAATACGGAACGCTCGTGATCGCGATAAAAGTGTTCACTCAACGTTAAAACATATCTTCACCATATTAAACTTGTGTACACCACACATTTCTTCTTAGATAGAAGCACTATTTCAAAGAAATCGATATTATCGTAACTCGGAACGTGGCCAAGGTCTATTGTCTAATAATTATTGTGTGAAAGTAAGCGTGAAAGGCATTTTCAGATATTTATTATTTTTATCTTAGACAATAGAATTACTGTTTTTACTGTCTTTTACTTATTTATTGTTGATTTGCTATTTTTGTTTCGTTTCATTCCTACCTAACCAATATCATCACTGGCAACACATTCCAACCTACTCTCACTGTCAGTCTAAGGAACCTTTCGTATTCTAAAAGGGCACTATTTGTATCGGGTAGTATTGATTATTCTCCTTGAAGATTCATGAATTCGTCTCTGTGATTGTTGATAATTTTGTTTGGTTGTTGGATCTGCGCATTTGACCAGTAAATCTCTCTTACATTTCACGATATACATTGAAACGTAAGAGGTGAGTGCATATAATTTATTATACTACCCACCTTACCATTTTCCTATGATCGACGCCAACCCCTATGACGACCCTCTGACCCAAATTTTAAAGTGCAAATAGATAATTATGTGTTGAAATTAATAAATATGCCCCTTTTTCAGGTTAACATGACTGACAACAAAACCATAGCTCAACAGGATACGATTTTAACTGAAGATCGACAGAGGTATGTACCTACACAAACTTGACCACACCTTGCATTTTCTCAAAACACATTCTGGAGTACCTTCTGCTCACTGGTAGTTTTGCATGTTCAGGTTACCCTGCTATACATCTAAATCTTGGTTTAAAATGCTAAATCCTCTCTCAAAATTGACTCTAAGAATAATGGGGGTAACTATGGATTATCCCGAACCTGACCTGAAAAATCCTAACCTGGCCGCGGGTTAGGTTAAGAACTTGAAAACTTTTATAATATTTGTTCCGAACGTAACCCTATTCCTAATCTGACCCGACATATCATTCTTATCCTCTTTCTTAAATTAAAAGTACCTATGTGTCAAATGCAAGTTTCTAATTTGACACATGTTTAAAAAGTAAGTTCAAAGTATGACACATGTTTAAAAAGTAAGTTCAACGTATGACACAATAGAAAAGTAATATTTTTTTACTTAAAGTAAAAAAAAAAAATAAGTACTACCCCATGTAGTACTTATTTTTTTTTTAAGGTTTAATGTTAATTGTTAGTGTGATATTTTCATTACTTATGTACCTATAACAAATATTAAACTCTGATTTGATACATAGGTACAGAAGCCAGCACATCAAGAAATCCCAAACTCTCAATTTTTTCCCAATTGAACATGAGCCTTATTGTTTTGTAATAATGTTGAAAAACTATCAAAGAAATGAATGATGAATGAAAATGACAGATTGAGGTACCTTGATGTGCTGGCCTCTGTACATATTATTCTAAGAAAGGGGAGAGGGGAAAACGTATCTTTATCGCAATTCGGGTTATGAGAAGAGAAGGTTAGGCATAGGGTTACATTTGGAACAAATATTATAATTTTTTTCAAGTTTCTAACAACCTAACCCGCGACAGAGTTAGAATTTTGGGTCAGGTTTGGGATAGTGAACTAACATCATAACAACAATATTTTTATGCATTTCAATATGTGAAGCAACTGTTTGCAATTTCTTAACGAGAAATGTTTTTATTGCAGGTTTAAAGAACTTTTAAAGCAGCGGTTAATAGAATGTGGTTGGAGAGATCAATTCATAATGATTTGCGGAGAAGTGATGAAAGAAGAAAACGACAATAACATGCCTTTTGATATGGTAGCTGAAAAGGCTATGCCTCGTGCCCGGGACCTGATCCCAGACGCAGTGAAGAAAGAGATGATTGAATCAATCAAATTACATTTACTTAGTAAGAAAGATCAGCAGAATGATCCTTAGATTATCATGTAATATTAGGTTGCTCTTCTCAATATTATTTATTTTTTAATTTATAATGTTCCTTAATTTATTTTTATCAAACTAAGTCACATTTTTATACATTAAGTGACTTTTAGCAAACTAAGTTGAAAATGCTTCTTCTAAATAGGTTCAATATTATTTATTATTTTAATTTATAAGGTTCCTTAATTTATTTTTATCAAACTAAGTCACATTTTTATACAATAAGTGACTTTTAGCAAACTAAGTTGAAAATGCTTCTTCTAAATAGGTTCAATATTATTTATTATTTTAATTTATAAGGTTCCTTAATTTATTTTTATCAAACTAAGTCACATTTTTATACATTAAGTGACTTTTAGCAAACTAAGTTGAAAATGCTTCTTCTAAATAGGTTCAATATTATTTATTATTTTAATTTATAAGGTTCCTTAATTTATTTTTATCAAACTAAGTCACATTTTTATACAGTGACTTTTAGCAAACTAAGTTGAAAATGCTTCGTCTAAATAGGTACTTGTATTTTGTGTTTCCTAAAGAAGTAAAATAAATAATTAAATAAATAAAAGTAAAAATCTTTTATTTACAACCAACAATATGTTTTATCTTATAAACCCTTATTTATACATTCAGATGAACAATATTTTCTAAATATTTTGTTTACATTGGTACAGACGCCAGCAGGTCAACCTACCCCAAACTGTCAAATTTTCCCAATTGAACATGAACCTTATGCTTACGGTATAAAGTTGAAAATCGATCAAATAAATTTGGCAGATTGGAGTAACGATGTGCTGGCGTCTGTACATAATGCTGGAACAAGATTCGGTAATTTTTTTGTATCATTTGGCAGGAGGGGGAGGGGGATAGGGGCGTGCCCACCCTCCTCCCTGGTACCACTCCTATGAAAGATAACTCACCGTTTCCAAGAAAAATGATTTTCTGTAACCTAACCTCAAAACACTTAAAAGTTGCCTAAAAGGCGTAGTCGAAGCCCCGCTTTGCGGGGCTCAAGTGTTTAAATAAATAACCCTAACCTAACCTCGCTGTTGCATCCTAAGTATTCCTAGTAACAGTTGTAACTGCCTTATATACACTTATGAATATGTGGGAGTAGAACACATCGCAAGTCTATGATATGAGATGAGAACGGAATGCGGAATGGTCGAAATCGGATGACAGTGACATTATTTTGACACAAATCGGCGTATTTTTTTAAAATTTCCGTTCCTTTTTACGGATTTGCACGATATTTTACACAACAGACTATATGTTGTGTCAGATTTGGTTGTCAATCACCCATTTTACGTTCCGTTTTCCCTTTTATTTGATTTGAGGTTAGAAAAATATGTGTTATTTTTAATAAGAGTGGTAGCGTTATAATCGGGGACCCAAGCCCTACCAGTTTTACCCCCAACTCATGCCAAACGATAGGTACTAGATCCAACCAAAAATATCTACCAACAGTGGTGTAAGAGATATTGTAATTTTGTAAAAGTGGCCCAATTTTGATACACATCCTAAACTTAATTCATTATGACGCTGCTCAATTATAATTTCTTTGATGATATACAAAATGCTTATTATAAATACTTAACAAACTCAAAGCAACTTATTTCAAATAAAGCTAGAGCCTGACCAACGAAAGCTGTCCAAGAAAAAAGACGAGAATCAAGAGTTGTCAACCATGGCCATGGCTATACACTGCTATTGATACTAGGTATATAATTATTATTTAAGACATATTATTATGCGATATTTACATCAGTATATCCTTATTACCCCTAGTATATGGCATTTTTGGCATTATATAGGAAAGGTTGAATTAAATTATTCGTGGTCAGCTTTCGTTGGCCAAACTCTTGTGGCCCAATCCAAAGCATAGTAGGTAGGTGCAGTCAGCGTCAAAAATATCGGGACGTACAGATTGTTCAAAATTATCTGAACGACTAAGAAAATTAAACTTTATCTCAATGGGATAAAGTTCTTGTCAGAATGAGGTTTGTCGTATACTGTCTTCATTCTGAAACATTCCTTGTGTCATTGAGTTAATATTTAATTTGTATAGTTTTTTAGATCATTTTGAACACTCTGTTTGTCCCTATGTTTTTGACGCTGACTGTATCTACCAGCTCACGCACAATGGTCCACTTAAAGGACTAAGTGCGGAAACCAAACCCAATAACATAGAACATAGGTAGGTACCTTTGGAGAAAAATGGGCAAGAAACTCCACGGACACTATGTGTATGGGACATGGGTGCAAACATAAAGATACAGGTTATTCGGTCCCGATATGTCTGTACGGGTCAGTAATGGGGTCATCTGGGTCGGAAAGGACATGTCTCGGCCGGCGGATTCTACTGGGGACATAATAACTAGCGGCCTTCACAATCAGAGGATTTCGGTGATTTGCTGCTGAAATGCTTCGAGTTGCGTTTGAGAAATTGGGCTATAGTGGGCATTTTCAGATCGAGATGGAGGATCTCGTTCCTAACGAACCATGGGGAGCCGGTGGCTTGGCGGAGGAATCGGTTTTGGAGGGTCTGCATCCTATGGATAAATCGGGGTTTCGTGTGCAAAGACTGCACATGCATACGTCATGATGGGCCTAATCTCAGATCATGGGAAGATCTGTGGGCCTCATGCACGCCGTGTACTTATATCTGCAACTTGCACTTGAGTGACAATTTGCTACGTGCCTTTACCTTACAGTCTCGCGATTTTTAGATCAATTTTACGTTTCATTTTCCCTAAGCCGAAATCTTTGGACCCCTTTTTATTTATTATTTCTCATGCAATCCTTGCAATTTTTACATATTTGGAATCCTTATGTAATCCTTTCTTATTTACAATAATAAAATTAAATCTTTTCACAATAAAAAGTTTCTAGAACAAAAACCTTAAAAAATATAACTTGTTGAATTTTCACTTTACAAAATCCTTATTAGATTTGGAACCAGTGGTTGGATTATCAAAATACCAACGGTAAAAATGGTTTTGCATACATAGGTACCAAAAATCCGTCCATAACAAAAAAACCTCATTTTCAACTTACGTAATTATCTTACGTAACTTCCTAAATTTTTCACAAAGATTCCTAAATTCTACTTAAAACATTTTACTAACAGATTTTAATATCCTAATTAGAATCGAAATAGTAAAATTAACTAATAGAAAACAACATTAATTAGAATTAAGTAAAATCTCTTATGAAACTTACACTAAATCTTATAGTTTTGTTAGACTTACGACTAATATTACATGGCGCTCTCGGCGCTACTTGCACCCACGTATCCAGATAGGGTCTCCTCACCGACAACCCATTACACAAGGAAGTGCCCTTTTTCCTGATCTCTTCTAGGTGCACTAAGTGCACAAAGCTGTGTTTGGCGTGTCATTCGTAACACGGGGATTCTTCGCACCCTCTACCGCTGTTACAGTGACTGCCATCATAATCAGGAATAGCAAGGCGGCAGGGAACTGGGGGCCGTGGTTGATTTTGTTTTGCCATAGAAGGGTTTGGCATGCATGCGGGTTGGTGATCACAGAACACAGCTTCTCGCACTGGTGATGCCTGTCACTAGTCATTTAGCTGCGAAGTTTAATTAAGAATGGCTATTCCACCATTTGTCGGTTGTCAGGGTTGTTTGTTATTCAGCATGGTGCACAATGAGCAGATGAGGTTGATTTGAGCCACTGAGATGGTAAATGTGCCCCCTTACACCTTACTAAATGTTAAGACATTTTGATACCTAACAATAAGTGTCCATGGATGGTTACCATCTTAACATACCAAGACCCCTCCATGAAAGCATGTTAAGTTGTTGGTTCCAGCTGTCATTTGTGGATCTTTGCCAGATGCTTGAAAGTCAACAGTGTAACCAAGAGGTATAGTTTTGCCCAGTAACTGGATTGTGAAGGTCAGGTAGGCAGTCGCTCCATGTAAAATATTGGTATTCAGCTGCATCCGGATAGACTGGAAGCTGACCCCAAAACAATGACCTAGCAAAAAAGAATATAATTAATTATTATAATATGGGACTATTTAAGAATTCTAACTGAATAATTTCGGGTGGTTGGGGTGGGTGGTTTGACTTTTTTATCTACAAAATCTGGCAAAGCCTCAAAAGTTATTTGATGTTTGAAAATTCGGCCATTGTACACAAACAATTCTAGATAACATGTGTGTGTGTTTGTTTACAAATGTAAATAGGTTGTAACTCTGCGCAGATGCATTATTATGGTATAGTAGTGATAACAGCATATGCAGGGAAAAAGAGGTTCTAGCTAGGCATTAAGATTTTAACTGAGGCTGCCTTGCTGGACAGTTAGCATAAAAACCAAAATCATATCATTGTGACTTGATAACTAGTCACAGAGGATTTTTTTCGGAAATTCGTCTTTTAGTGTTGGTATCGTACTGTAGTCTCAGGTGTACTGAAATACCAACATTCACTGGTCCTTCCTTCTTGATTGCCTACTAAACTAACATATGTGACCAAAAAAAAAATATCAAAACATACAAACCTTCACATTTAAAATATTCGGTATAAGGTTGGCTGGACAATTCTTCAGATTGTTCTGTATCTCGCCAAGTCGCCATGTGGTTGCAGACCCCTAAGACGACCCACTGACCCAGACTTCACATGGAAACTTCATTATCCCGATGAGTAGAGAGGTGCCGCCTCAACTTCTTGATACTTATGAACTGCTCCTGAAACCTAAGACACATATAATGATATCCACTTTCTATGGTTACGATGACTGCAGATACGGATTAACGCCTCTCCAAGACTTCTGGAAGCACGGCGCGCACATCTTGCAGTCAAGGCCAACAGAAGCATCTTCTGCTGTGTAAAATCTATCTATATACACTACAGAAGATACTTCTTTTTGGTTATAAGCCACTACGACCTCTCCATCCTTATCGTCTTCTTCTTCATTCAATGTCACCTCATTAGACACATGGCACTTTGTGTTCGTCGTTTCTCTCCATCCTCGTTTTGTACGCATGGCTTGCTCCAGACCTGACCGACTTTAAGTTTCCCCCCTCTCTGGTTTCAGCAAGACTCTGTACACCGTGTGTGTGTGTTTGGAGCATTGCAAACGTTATTTTGTAATTTGTTAATGCTCCAAACACACACACGATATAAAAAGTCAGAAAATCGAAAAAATGTTTTGTGAAATCAATAATCCCTTCGAAAATATTCGAAATGTCTTGTCCTATCCTATTAGACCTCAATCCAGTGTTGCCAACTCCAAAAGTTCAAATTATCGAGTTCCGATCCGAAAATGATCGTATTCCGGGCAAAATTATCGTACAAAATCCAAATCACAAAAAAAACCTCATTATCATTGAAAACAAACGACAAGTATAGAGTCAAAGGAAGAGTATGTGCCAAGTTTCACCAGCAGATCAAACCGTAACCGTGTTTTGTCGTAGTGTTCAGTTAATTAATGTTTTTTTAAAAAAATATTCACAGTATATAAAGTCATAAATAAAGAATCATTGCTTAAGTTTTTCACCAAAAAGCTATTTGATGTTTTGTTTACCTCTATCTGCTTATTGCGGATGGAAACATAAGAATATTTTCAGGAGTGTGCGCTAGTTGTAAGGGAAAGAGTTAAAGAGAGACATTTACTTCTTGACGCTGTCATTCTTTACATTTGCTATTGAGATTATGTTTCGTTTTTTTTTCTGACAACTACTGACCAAATCACAAAATTATCGTGCATTAGACATTCATTATCGTACATCGTACCATTAGCCAAATTATCGTAAGCCCCCATAATAATCGTACGGGTTGGCAACACTGCCTCATTCAATCAATTAGACGTAGGCTAAGTTCCGAATTGCGATATAAACGATTTGAGCATGCTCACACCCGTTCCGAATTGTGTCGCGTTCCGAAATTCAACAAAAGTGAAAATATCGCGAACCCGACAAAATTGAATAGTCAAAAAATTTAAGAGCTATCAGATCATTAGTACTGATTTTTATTTTGGTTGTTTTCGCGATATTATAACTTTTGTTGAATTTCGGAATGCGACATTGGCGTGAGCGCGATAACGATGTTCCGTGCGTGAATCGTTATGTATTTTCCGTTCCCAATAGTTTACTTTTATTTTATTTTTTACCTACGTCCGTGTGTCGCTGCGGGGTGCCAACTGAAAATCAGCGCTGGGTGTCTCACGCTCGGCAAATGCTGAGATAGATGGTAACCTTTTCGGTATGGACACGCTCAGCACAACTGATACTGAATGTTTCGGAATGCGACATTGGCGTGAGCGCGATAACGATGTCCCGTGCGTGAATCGTTATCTATTTTCCGTTGCCAATAGTTTACTTTTATTTTATTTTTAACCCCCGACGCAAAAACGACGGGGTGTTATAAGTTTGACGTGTCTGTGTGTGTGTGTGTGTGTGTGTGTGTGTCTCTGTCTGAGGCAACGTAGCTCCCAAACGGATGAACCGATTTTGATTTAGTTTTTTTTTGTTTGAAAGGTGTATTAGTCGGGAGTGTTCTTAGATATGTTTCATCAAAATCGGTTCAGCCGTTTGAAGATTATCAGCTCTTTTCTGGCTGAAAAAGGGATTTTAGCCTCTTCCATGGGTCTGATCAACTCAAAATTTGGGATTCTATTACTTCAATGATATTAGACGAAAAAAAAAGCTTGAACTGATGCTGGAGCAACACCTGGAATTTCCAGGAAACCCAAGTTATTCGCCAACAAACAGCAGAAGTATCGTGTTTGGGCTCATTGAAAAGGACTCAATGAATAGATTATAGATAAATGGTGATTTAAGGGAGACATTAAGTTTAAAAAGCAAGAAATAAAAATTAAATTAAAAATTTAAAAAACCCCCGACCCAAACAAATACTCTAAAAAGTAAAAAATAATATTTATAGGCCTTTTAATTTGAACGTAATATTTTAATCAGGGCATTGTCAAGTCGGGGGACGGTCAATGAAAATGCCAAACAGAGGCCTAGCCGTCCCCCGACTTGACAATGCCCTGATTAAAATATTACGTTCAAATTAAAAGGCCTATAAATATTATTTTTTACTTTTTAGAGTATTTGTTTGGGTCGGGGGTTTTTTAAATTTTTAATTTAATTTTTTACCTACGTCCGTGTGTCGCTGCGGGGTGCCAACTGAAAATCAGCGCTGGGTGTCTCACGCCCGGCAAATGCTGAGATAGATGGTAACCTTTTCGGTATGGACACGCTCAGCACAACTGATACTGAATGTTTTTTGTTATGCTTAACGTTCTCTTTTTTTAATGTGTTTGTTGCTGTTGTGTTGTGTCTGTGTCGAATAAATGTTTTCTATTCTATTCTTATTCTAATCGTCATAAATAAATGACGTCTTGACATGCGCCATCTTGCGATTACGCCGACCATGCGATAAATTATTAACACTGTGACCGCTGTCAAAAATGACAGTTGTACTGTTTTGTTTTGAGTCGTATCCTATCTTTGGCTAACAGGTTAGCAGGCTTCTTCCTAGAGTCGCCACCTAATCAAATAAGAAGACGACATAGAACGATTTGATTGATTGTTTGTTTTTTTGTTTGCATCGAATAGGCTCCGAAGCTACTGAACCGATTTGAAAAATTATTTTACTGTTGGGAAGCTTATTTTATCCCCGTATTCCCACGGGAACGGGAACTACGCGGGTGAAACCGCTAGTTGTTGATAAAATATCAATTCTCAGCTGTCGTATTCGTATAACTTATTCGGAACGTAAATATGGTTGTGAGCGCTCACAGCGCTATTTTTCTCATTCGGAAAGCGGCCATAGTGTATACTGGAGTAAACTTTCGTTAGGGAACTAAGAAATTATTAATTTCGAAAATTCTCTTTTGAAATTTTATTTTATTTATAAAATGAACTTAGTTAATCAAATGAAATTGACTGAAACACTCTCAAAATACTGAACGGGAATCTCATAAAGTTTCCAGTTCAGTATTTTGAGTGTTCGTAAATAAAATGTTGAAGCATTTTTAATGCCACCAGCGCCATCACTAAATTATTATTTTGGAAGGTAAAATTAGATGCACTATGTACTCTTTCGTGATACAATTATGTCAGCGGCTAAAAACGCTTCCAAGTTTACGACGTTTTTCGAGTAACCTATCCTAAGTAATTTTGAAGCGCTTTTATGATATATCATCAAAATATTAACAGGTTCGTAGTTCGTAGTTCACCGGTTAAATAACTACCTACTTATTTTTTATTTTGCCACTAATTGTGAAGGCAAAATTTGTACCTTCTATTTACGAAAATTACGCGGATGGAGGGAAGGTATGTACCTACAGTTAAAATTTATAAGGAGAAGAAGTGCAAAAAGCAATTTTTTTTTATTAAAATGAATTCAGTTTTTGAGTGTTACGTCGTTGTCAGTTCGTATGTGTGGGAGTTGACACGATGCGCCACCTATCGTGAATAAATAGCAGAAAAAAGTAACTCAAAACACAGTGCAGATGGCGACACCGTATGTCTACTTCATACTACATGACCTTTATTCTTTTTATTTTTGCTAATCTCGAGGACAAAACAGAGTACCTATAATATTTTTTTAGGGGCGATTTTTCAGTCATTAGCTTTTACCATGCTTTTACCTGTAGAATAAATCCACGTGAAAACTCAAAATTACAAACTTTTTCGTTGGATACGGGGAAGCGCCCGGGGAACCCGCGAAATTAATTTTCTTACGTTTTTTTCTATTGCTGGTCAGTCTGTATGTTAAACGAATATGGCTTTACAGAATTTCAATCATAAAATATATAACCTGCGGGTTGTTGGAAAGAGATACCGTCGCGGCGTCGTTGCCCCTGGCACACAGGTTACCTACTCATGGAACACGGGTGGGTTTTAGTCAGTAAAAGTCTGCCACGCCCTCCTGCTCCACCACACTGATACATCGGCAAATTGTAAAAACGTATGAAAATTAATTTCGCCGGCTATCATAGTGCATTCACATAAAATTATAAATTATTCGATGTGTCAAGAAAACAAAAAAAAAAAAACAAATGAAATTGTCGTGTATTACCGTTGTCTCCGGAGGCCGTGTCCCCGTTAAAGGGGACAAAGGGAATAAAAAATAAAAAAATAAAATAAAATAGTTATAATTACTTCCCGCTGTCCCCGTTGCGTTACTTAATATTATAATTGAGTGTGCCATATTAGAGAGAATATTATACCCATACAAAAATGCATTAATAAAAAATAAAAAAAAACAAATTCAGAAAATAAAACTTATTAACTAAATAATAGCAATACACGTGACATTTTAAATTACCTAAAATGTAAGCAACAATAGTAGTAGTAGTAGTATATTTTGTTATAAACGGGCTTTCCGGCCGCGGCGCCGCTGCGTGTGTTTTATTTCCCGCGGGTCATCATCATCATTTCAGCCGAAAGACGTCCACTGCTGGACATACACTTCCCCCAGGCTCCTCCACTTCGACCAGAATTTTTCGGCCCCATCGGCCATCTGTTCTGCGAGCAATGAGCCCTGCCCACTGCCACTTAACTTTGAAAATTCTTCGGGCTATGTCGGTTGCTTTGGTTCTCCCGCGGATCTCTTCATTCCTGATTCGATCACGAAGGGAAACTCCAAGCATAGCCCTCTCCATTGCCCTTTGGGTTACTTTAAGCCTTCTGATAAGGCACATTGCGAGCGATCACGTTTCTGACATTGGTCATCACTGGCAACAAACTGGTCAAACACTTGCGTCTTGAGACACTGCGGTATTTGGGACGAGAAGATGTTGCGGCCTCCCGAACGCTGCCCAGCCGAGTCGTATTCGATGATGGACCTCTTTCTCGAAGTTGGACCTGCCTAACTGGACAGTTTGTCCTAGGGTTTTTCCCGCGGGTACCACCGGCTAAAAAAAGTACCTACACTATTTGCACCTTATGGGTATAAACTATTCCACAACCAAATTTTGTCAAGCCCTGCTGCCTAATTGCGTAGAACTCGATCAATCATAATCTGTTTCATTTTGACAGTTCAACAATATTCATTGCGTTATGTACGTTGTTGAGCAGATAGATTTTTCGAATATATGGAGCCATAGATATTTTAATATTTCTATGTATGGAGCAATGGATTAGCAACCTGTTTCAAAATTATTCAGATTATGATTGACCGTGCCGCTTGCGTTACGCAATTAGGGTGTTGTCCAGCAGGGTTTACGTGGATGCGGCACAAATATTTATAATTTACGATTTTATTATATGATGAAAGTATTTGTCTAAATAATTTGTGTATAATCATAATTATAGTAATGAAATTGCGTAGGTATTTGTTTCCGTATTGGTTCACAAACCACTATCACCGTCTCATTTGTCGGAAAATTTTCAAATTCTCGAAAAACGTAACGTCCTTTCTTGCTAAGAATTGTTGTAAGAACTATTAAAAGGATTAAAGAACGGGTCAGGGCGTCTGTCGGGTCAGCTAGTACTAGTAGACCAGTAACTACAATAAACGTAAAGTTAATCAACCAGCCCCGGTCTCTCCTACCTACCTACATAAATTCAATCGAAGTACCTATATAGTGTAATTTAGGTCAAAACATCTAAACCAGTTTTAACCTTCCTTTAAGCCTGTAAATTTTTGGGATTTAAACAAAGATATCGCTAAGGAATAACTATTATGAATAGGTTTATTTGTTTTTAAGTACTTAAACGGACTACCTATTGAACAAATCTAAGACAAATATGTCGGAAACAGCCGTTAGAAGTGATAAGCATCACATCACATTATCTAAATACATAATTAAAAAATCATCAATTTATTTTCTAATACCAGAGGGCGTTCACACCTTGTAAGAACATTGGATGTACCTACCTAAGGCTAGAATCACATGTAACTTACTATTACGCGCAGCCCGCCGCACAGCCTCCGAAGTGGTGGTGGTAACATCGGAATGCCATAACTCAGGCATACCACCTTAACGGTACGAGAGAGCGAGACGCACACATACGTTAGAGCAACACGCAACTTCGACATGGTTGAACGACCGATCAAATAAGTTTGTACGCCGCTATCGTATACCACGTAGGTTTTATTTCTTCTAAACGTGTCGAGGGCGCTTGCGCATTATAGTCCGATTTCCAAGATGGCGCGTGCAATTTTCCCTTCGACACTGTAGGTTGTGGCGAAACTTTCCTTAGGAGTATTTAAAAATTAACCCAAGATTTAACGACTTTGTGCTAAGAATCTTTACCTGTACCTAATTATCTTATAAGATTCAGTAGGAATTGACATAACATTTCGAAGGGACTGATTACCTACTTACCCAAAAACGTCCGCGCCTCGACATAATTTAAAAGAGTCAATAAAGCTGTAAAAACGTTTCTAATATCGCATATTTCTGCATTTCGCACATGTTTCTGCGATTAAATTATGCCGAAAAATAATCATTTATTATCAGGTACCGAATACCAGATTTTTCCATACATCATGTAAGTAAGTCTTAGGTATGTAAGTAACAATTTGGCGTCATTTCTCTTGAAACATGGATTTTGAACTGGTCCTATCAAAAACGAAGCAACTTGTGTTCTCAGAGATTTCAAGTAGGCTAGGGACTTTAAACCGCTAGGATATTAGAAGAAGCAGTAACAGAATCTAGCAACTGAAAATATTTGTATTTCCATGAAGACCTGGCGAGGTTAAACCCCTGATGACCTATAGCGTATAGTTAACAAGATTAAAATTAAAATAACAAAAGGTTGTCCAACTTAAACCAGTTGGATATTGAACTTTAAGTAATGATTATAAGTAGGTAATGTTCGTTTCTCATTTGACAACATTTTGATTACCTACAGTAGGTACCTACCGCTACCTTCCTAGAAACCCATACAGCTTATTTAACCATATCACGGTGGTCTTGGCCCTAAAATTCGTAATCACTCTATTTATTTTCCCACAACGAATAATCTAGAAACGTTACTCTAAATCACATTTTCCTGTTCTAAGCCTATAATTTTGTCAAATCTCTACTAATGTGCCATTATAGCTTGGTCTTCGAGTCCTCAGTAGGTGTGAGTGGAAGTAGTCCAAGATTTCTGGTCTTTTCGACCACACAAGCAAATGTCGTGACAGGCGATATGTCGTGTCCACTAGTAGGTAAATAGTTTATCTTAATAGTTACATGATGTGGTATGTATTTTGATTGTAATAATGCCTATAAGTACTTGATAGTTACCAAGTCTATTTATATCACCAACTTTGCTTGTAAGTTAGGTACCTACTTTATTTTTGTACACGCCTTTAAATCTTTATGGCAGACATTTTGTCTTTATTTGCAACTAGGTACATCAACTTCCCGATAATATTACACACATCGCTGCGTTCACTGACCTGAACGAAGAATAAAGTATGCAAGGGGTACCTAGATAGATCAGGTGGCCAATTCTCGTTATTAAATGTAGTCGCAGTGTCATCTCGGCGACAAGCAAATGTCAAAAACTTGAAAATGTATGGAAACTCGATGTATTTTTGACAGATTGACACTGAGATCAGACTGTGAACGTTCTTAAAATTACGAGAATTACCCCTCAGATACGTAACATATAACCGTTTCCAAGTAGTACACACGGCTACACATCAAGCTATACATTTCCAGTATTAGCTGATCTCGCATTGTATAGGATTTCCGTACAGTGCGAGATCAGCGTAAACTGGAAATGTATAGCTTGATGTGTAGCCGTGTGTACGTATATCTCAGTGCAGTCCAATGCATTTTGCATTGTTTGCTGCAGGTTCACTCTCCATACATAGATTAGCAATTTAAAATACCTATCCGTTAATCGTATCCGTGTTTACTCATTAAAATCTGTGGGCACGCGATATGACCGCGTTGTGATGGCGGTGTTGACTGCGTGTCAATCACCGAAATGCTAAGCAGTGGCCGTTGGATGAATATCAAGGAGAAGGACGCAATGCATCTTACATGTGCAGTGCGCAAACGCATCACGTAGGTAAACTATTCGTCGAGACAGATAAATAAAATGAACGTAATGTCCTTCTACAAGGATTTTGAAATACACAAATTTTCATTCATTTATTTGGATCCTCTCGATCCTCTCGCTCATCTCGCTCGCCCGCGTGGATGTCGGTGTATCGTGTAAAAAAGTATAGTAACCTATGTCCTTTTCCATATCCCAGGCTATATCTCTGCCAAATTTCATGACGATCGGTTCAGCAGTTTAGGCGTGTAACAGACAGACAGATAGACAGAGTGACTTTCTCATTTATAACCTTAGTAGGGAAGAAGTGATTTTAAATAATAATAATCAGCTTGTATCGTCCATTCGTCCCACTGCATGGCAAAAGCCTCCCTTTTGTTTTTCCACTCAACTCGATCCTGGGCCAATATGGACCAATCCCTCCTATAAGCGTCAACTTCGTCCCGCCATCTACGCCTGGGTCTTCCGCGATGCCGTTGGACGTTTTCAGGGCCCCATGCTGTGGTGGTCTTAGCCCACAATGCACCCGACATGCGGCAGACGTGTCCCGCCCAGTCCCACTTGAGCTTGGCTGCTTTTTGGGTGACGTCTGCGATTTGTGTTTTAGAACGCAGTATCGTGTTCCGTATCCGGTCGGTAAGTCGAACTCCGAGGATAATGCGCTCCATCGCTCTCTGGCAAACCTCGAGCTTGGTCCTCTGCTTAACTGTCAAAGACCAGGTTTGAGCACCGTATATAAGGATGGGGAGAATGCACATGTCCATTACTTTGCGTTTATGGCAAATCGGAAGATCTCCTTTCTTATGGGCCTTCATCGACCAATAGCTTTTCCAGGCGTTTTCGGTGTGGCGAGCAACTTCTTTTTCTTGTCTTGGTTATAATGTAGGTACCTCAAAAAAAACCGTTTGAGAGATCTTAGTCTGCTGATCAATTTAGCCTTTGTATCGTCTAGACCATAATCCATGAAGAAAATGTGTAGGTTATCTATACAGGATAAGTTTTTAACCAGTGCGCAAACTGTAAACGAAAAATGTCTGCGCTGGGGGCTCTAGAATGATTTGCTGAATTCATGGTTACAGTTTGCGCACTAGTTTAGAACTTATCCTGTATAAGTATATTGTATCCGAAAAACAGTAACTTACCAAAGAATAAGGAACCCAAATGAGACATAATGTCAGTTCATCATTATGTGGTATTGCGTGCAAGTATTAAATAACAGGGATATGAAGAATACGTTATCATGTTATTCCCATACTGTATAAACCACATCAATTGTGGTTTCAGAACTAAACTCAACTAAACTGAAATTATAATTGCGTGAAATCACTGGACTTAGTAAGCGACCATTGTGCACCCGCAAAATGTACAAAGAGCAATGGAAACCACAAATTAGGATAAGAGCTCTTAATTAAAGGCTTTATGTCGATGAGAAAGAACTCCAGTACACACCGCCCAAATTAAACTGCAGCCCCCAAACACATTCCAACTAAACTAATAACGAAATAAATTGGTAACACTACCCATAAAAAAGATGGAACTTTCATCACTGGAGTAATAAAGTGATTTCTAGTCTGAAAGACGCTGGAACCGTTTCCAAAAAGACTAACATCCAATCACGGGCCGACCTTCGAGTTACACCGAGGTCGATACAAAACGAGTCATATATTTAAAAAGAAA
Source organism: Polymixis flavicincta (assembly GCA_949987655.1). NCBI lineage: Eukaryota > Metazoa > Arthropoda > Insecta > Lepidoptera > Noctuidae > Polymixis > Polymixis flavicincta. The sequence continues at coordinate 13,064,732 of OX465171.1, forward strand.
AAAAAAGTCATCGTGCGTGAACACGGCTCGTGTCGGGCCCTTACAAATTTGTACCGCGTTGCTCATAAAAATAAAAGCCTTCGACTCCGGAGCGCCCGGGGCTTTGCTTCGAAATCGTGCTAAACATCGCATTGATTTAATAGAAGTGACTTTTCTTGTGTCAAGCATTTTTATTAATCTTTTGTTCAATACAGAAGCATTTTATATGAATACTGCAAGATAGTATAATAATATTGGTTTTAGGAGCTGTAGGTACCTACTACACCTTTTTAAAATTTCGTTAACTTCATTGTTGAATCAATTTTATTGGCTATCTATTTGTTTCAGTTTCATAGTTCTTAGCCATACTTTATACGAGTAGAATTTTGTTAAAGCCCCACCGTTCCTGCAAATTGGGGCGGTGATGACAACACCAAGCTAATGGAACTGAGCTCAATGCAGGCCAGCCTCTTTATTCATACGATGGTATTATGTTAGAACAAAAGGAATGCATGAATTTATTCTTCGATGTCAATGATACAGCACCAAAATTATACGTCTACGTACTATTCCTCTTCAATCCTCTGATTCTTTTCAAAAGCTTCGATTTGTAATTACAAACGCGGCGCGAACAAAGAATTATACCACATCGAAATAATATTTACGTATCAGAAAACGAAAATCAAGAAATAATAAACCTTAATGCCACGGTATAAGAACTATATACCATCTACCGTAGGCGTTAGTTAAGTTTGTAATATCGGACAAAAGGACCGAAATTAGCTCCCATGGTGTGTTATTATCAGATGTTTTAAGGACCCTATTATAAAGTTAATAATGGATTCGATTTTTACAGGAATGTTTGTAACCTTAGAATATGTATCATGTCCTTCGGGCATAGCATTACTAAATCTAGAGTTGCCAACCACCATAATTATTGAGTTGAGAATGGGCGCAACAATAACGAAATTGGTGCTTATCACCAATAACCCTAGGCCTTTTTAGGTGAATAAAGTTTAGTTTTTTTACATATTTACATGATTCTTAAGGTACCATAGTAACCCACTGTACCTATACTGGAAATAATAGTGATTTAGACTGAGGTAGTAGTTTTGATTTTTCCAACACCATCAAACGCGTGTGTATACCATAGCGTTTGTTAAACTCACTATGAAAACTTCTAACACACAACCAAGGCCAGCTTCTTAATAGACACACAAGAATTTACAGTGCCAGCACATAAGAGGAACGAAGGAAAATTTCGAAAGACAAAATTGTTTGTGTCGATAGTGGGAATACGAGCAAAAGTAACACTATAATGGCAAGCGGCGCGTGCGTCGACTAACTAACCCAACACGCTCACGTCAAACGACTAAGGAATTTCACTCGTATATGAGAAACAAAGATGAGGCTTTTTAGAGTATGTTACCTAATTGAACAAGTAATGAGCAGGGCACAGGACGGGTTGGATGCAGGTGCATTACAAGGAGTTCTTGATGAAATTCAAAATCACGACCGAATTTAAAGACCATTCCTACTCTTAAACCAGATATTTTATACTTTTAATTAACATCTTCCCTAAATATCCTCCATTGGCAATCATGAACAAATTCTGTGGATAAATTGAGAAACTCTACAAAAATAGGTGGGGCCAAATATATAGGGTGACTGGTAATTAGTGACCGATATTTAAGCACATGATTGTACTTATCATAACAAACAACTTTCCCAAGGAAACGATTTAAAAAAAATATTTAATATCGGTCATTAATTACCAGTCACCATATAAAACAACAGATCCAGCTTTACTGAATGGTAATAGTAAAAGTTACATGTTTCCGTTAACCTCATACAAAGTGGCGGAATGATAATAAAGAGTGCATCACCTTCTTGTCATCCTACGCATAATAGGGTCACCACACCAGTTTCGGGGTTTCGATTTATGGACTATTCGACTATGTAGAAGAAGTGTAGTAAGTTCTCTTTCTCGTATTTATGACAACGGAGGAAAGTTGAACGGATTGTTGAGAATTTAGAGCAAGAAAATGTATTTCGGTGTAAAAATGGTATAAAACTGAGGAAGAGTAAATATTCAATTCAATGTGGTTTAAGTGGTAAAGTTCACACTAGTACCTGTTCCTAACATTCTAAACCTAACTAATATGTATTATAAATGCAAAAGTGAGTTTATATTTGTTTGCTTTTACGCTTAAATAGCTGAATGGATTTCGATGAAATTTAGTACATGGTAGACCGTGACTTGGAGAAGGACATAGGCTATTTTTCATCCTAGAACGCAGACGAAGTCACGGGGAACATCTAGTCTATAATATATTTAATACAATTAGACCGTCAAGAGCCCAAAGATACAGACTGTCTGGTTTGTGGCTCACTGGCAAATAAAATTGGAACCTAGCTGTGGGTTATACTATTTTAAGCTCCTCATCTCGTCTCAACTTGTGTCAATCTGTGAACCTGATGCTATTATCTTGACAATAGAATATTTTATACATAAATATAATTGTCCCTCATGCAGGAGCTTGTTGTTTAAAATACGGGAAGTGAATGTATGCTGAATATGTGCCTTTGCAAGGTCCAAGCCCTTCATTCTAAGAGCATCTGCCTTACAGGTCTTTAACTCGATGAAAGTGAAATGTTGTAGCATAATTAAATATGATGTGATAGATTTACAGGCTATATTATTTACTTCAGTGTCATTCTCAATCTGCTACTAACCAGATTTTGATATACCTACATTATTCACATATGATATTTTATTTACCAGTCCATTAACCCATTCACACGTCTCATAACTTCAAGAGCTGATCAAACCTCCGTCACCGTCAGTCGGCAAGTCAAGCATCGTTTAAAGATTGAGTCGATGTGGTCTCTAATCTCCAGAATGCTCTGTTTAGTTTTGTTTTGAGTCGTGAGCGGCGAGAGAGCGAGATGAGCCGATACGGACCGCACGACGGCGCTCGGCCACGACCGAAGATATCGCGTCTATCTGACGTCTTGCTTACTCGTTCTTTTTTCAAATTTTGATATACAGCCTTTATTGTGGTCGATGCGTCGATATTTCGAGCAGATATAAGGTTAGGTTCGGATCGTGAAACTGCCACAGGAATGTCTTCAGAGATCTAGACAATATTGGTTTCTAGACATGGGTACGAACGATTGAAGGAAATGAACTACTTCATATCACAAAATAAACTTATCATTTAATCAGTAGTAATTCAAATGTGTCTCTACTTCACTTAGTTCAGTCTTTCTTTTCGCTCGCACAAACTGCGTGTCAGTATAAAAAAGTAAAACATACCTACTACCTACTTACTTAGTAAAAAATTTTGGCTTGAATTCATATTTCTAATTTTCTAGGTTGGTTTTTTTGGCGGGACCGCGTTGGAACATGTCGCACGAATTTTCATTTTCATGAAATTTTGTGAAATAGCGAATTAAATTATACAATTTTGGTAGTGAATTATTCAATTTAGTTACGTGTGAGTGCACAAGTGTAGTGAAGGTGTGGCCCTAATAGGTTGTTGTAAAGTTACTACCGCTTTACAATAAAGACTTGACTGACTTTGGACGACTATGACTTTTTGTAACTTAGTGCTTGATAACGGCCATTTACTTGATCGTTTTTTTTTTTTTTGAAGATACTGACATTACTTGACACTGGCTAAATGCACAAACCATGCGAAGCCAAAAAATAAAAAATTTCTAAGTTGACAGTAAGGCTGTTAGTTTGAAGGAAAATCGACATAAGTATAAAACTGAACTAGTGAAGTGCATCATTTGTCGTAACTTGTCAATCACTGTCGTAGTGTCGTCATCGGACTCGTTCTGAATTGATGAACTAAATGAAGTACTTAAAGTAAATGAGTGGACTACTTCGTTAAGCGAAAAGTTATACTTCTTTCATTTCTTTTTACTGACACATTTTGCGTATCTCTATTGGTTTCTTCATGAAATCTCGAATATTACAAAGGCGAATCGAGCGAATAAAGTAGGTACCTAATCTGGTCCAGTCGACCTCTGACATTGCAATATCACTATCCGGAAAAATAAATCGGGAGAGACAATTTTTCGGAACTCTCTGTTTATGCCAAATTCGGCAATGTTCATTAATCAAAGATATGAGCGGTATGCACTAACTACAATATCTTATGTATTTATTGTATGCATCTTTTTGGCGCTTGACTTACGTTGACAGGGGGGCGCTATTGGTCAATTTATTGTATTGAAAAAACAAGATGGCGGTGTTAGTTCCGATATTGACCACGCGCTAAAAGAACGTTGTAGCGTTTAACCTATTTGCTGATAATTTCTTTTGATTCAATAGCGTCTAACAGCGAAGGATAGAAAGTGAAACATCCAACAGGTTTTCACAGCAGGGCTTGTACGACCGTGAACTTCCTGTGTGTTATTGTGTATATCCGTCATAAACTCGGCCCGCTGTAGGCTACCACCTTCGTAGACTAAAACTGTAACAGTCAAGGGAAATCAGACTGTATAACTGAATAGTAAGGCGGTAATTCGGTATGTAACGGGGCAGATTATGGGTGATGTAAATGTTAAACGTAAATAACAGCTATTTGTTAGTTTTGTACTTTGTTGTCATGAAAGTAAGATTTGGATAAAAAAAAACATATAATTCTAATTCTGGGAAAAAATTACAATTCTCGAAGAACGAAATAAATTCTGTGTTATGTGAGTTTTAACTACTCTGAAAGATTTAGTAAACGACTGTGTAAAGTAGGTACCTAAGTCTAACTTTCTTTTAGGTCTGTCTACCTCGCATCTTCATGAATTATTAATCATTACTAAGTACGACTTTAAATTACCTACCCGACATTCAATCTTCAAATAGGTACGGCACACTGTCACACTATTAAATGATGATGAAGTAGGACGGCGGGCGGCATCTCATTCTGATTTCCAGGAGCGAACGAGAGACAGGACAAAGAAAACTGGCTAATTAGCCATGTTTTGACATAGGTACCACTTGGGGAGCGTATACCTATAACCTATCTACTTCTTTTTACGTAGGTATAATATCATTGCGTACATCTAAATCTAAAATACAGGGGTCCACTAGGACAAACTAAGTCTCGTTCGTTACCTATAGCAAGAAATGTAGATTTATAAAACTATATTTATGCAAATCAAGTGGTCGCGAAGCGGTGTTCCGCGTACCTACCCGACATTTATACACAAGTATACATATTCAGGTATCACTTAGCCTATGCAAATATGTAGGACCTCGGCATCTTATGCCCGGCACGTAGCAAATGATATAATATTTCGCTTGACAACCGTTCAAACAACAAGTGACGCATTCCGTATCGGGTATTTAGGGCTGTTCGTTTGTTTCTTGTTACTCGTCGGTTTTGAATAGAAACGAGGATTTTTCGTCCTCTTTTGCATGACAATTGTTTTCCGCGTTTGGCGCCATGCTGAAGTCCGCCATTTTTTTGCACTTTACGTTTTGTTTGACAGGTAATTAATCTTAAACGTGCCTTAACTATTTCTAATGTAGCGGTGTTGAATTTAGATTGTGCATTTTTTTTTACTTTCCTATGTTTCGTATAAATCATGGTTTAAAAACATGGTCTCGCATTCCGGGAGTGATACACATTAAGCTTACGTCGCTATCCAGTTGCCAACAATTACAACAATACACGAAATTATGGAAACCTTTTAGGTCAACATTCTGTAAAAAAAAAAAATGAAAGTAAAGCATTTCATATTGTCGTATCGTTTTTCTGATCAAACGAAACAATTCAAGTTAAACATACGAAAGTACTTATAACCTCATTATTTTCTCAGATTCGCACAGGTAATAAAGGTGGTGGGGGAGTTATATTATAACCCGTCAGCGCCAGAAGCATGGTTATTTTACACAGTTTTTGTTTGTGTCACGTCATGTGACCGCTGTTTCTCGGAATGCTATACCTGGCGAAGAATATTTGATACCCTGTTGAATCTTGAATCGTAAAAAAAAAAAAAACATTTGATATTACAGCATAATATAACATTAATTCACAAAATATAAATCCCTCCTGTTTATTGCTTCAGAGAATTTATTAATTAGTCAAATGATCGTAAAGGTTTTTTAATGTTGATTGTATCTTTATTTATAATGTTCATAAGAAATGAGCTAGAAAGAGGACAAAAAATAATCCACTTTTAATATCGGAGCTTAGAATCCGTTAACAAGTAGCCTGCAGTGGTCTGCGAGCTTTTTAGACTGGCGCCTTTATCGAGCGCCTAAATTATTAGAATCTACTTAAAATATGTTATTCACGATAACGCGCGGTGATCGGTCTTATACTGATATGGGATAGATAAGCTACGTATAAGTCCATCTCCTATCAATGAACACACACTGCTCCCGTCCATGCTTGTATTGCAAACAGAATCGAGAAATAAACATAAACCAAGCGTTAGGCAAAGTGTATACAAAAAAAAAAAACTGATGATATTATCAGTTAAATATTGAAATCGATGTTTATGCTTACCTATGTGCGGTATATCTATTCTCGGAATACCTACAGTCGTAAAAGGGAATGATTGGTCGAAACGGGATTTGATGTATTGTGGGTAAAATGTCCGTAATATAAACACGTTTGTATTTTAATTTTGCCTTTAACGACGTGATTAGGTACATCGAGTAAGTCTTAAAAAATCTCGAAATAAATTAACAACATTAACCGTACTTAATCAAAATGTTTTCTTAATTTTCCTCTTAGCAAGTTATTTACTAACCCTAGCCTTAGTATTTATTAGAGCCATAGATAGAGGAGTCATTTTATACCAAAATTTGGTAGCAAAATTTTCCTAATAATTATGTAGCTTTTCATCTTTACATCTATTTATACAGGATAAGTTTTTATCCAGTGCGCAAACTGTAACCATGAATTCAGCATATCATTCTAGACTCCCCAGCGCAGAAATTTTTCGCGGGTTATACAAAAAAAAAATCTGCTGTTTCATAGAAAAGTGCAATACCTACGCGGTCAAAATGTATGGAACAGCTGGTTTTTTAACCGGCGAAAAATTTAACTGGATAAAAAGTTATCCTGTATGTAGAAACAAATAAAATTGAAGAGTATGTTTGTAATGCCGAAAAAAAAGCCAGCTTTTTATTAAATGTAGAAACTATTTACGGTACTTGCTCAAAACAACAATATTTTTTTATATATTTGTCTGTTTGTTTGTTTGTCTATCTGTTTGTTCCGGTGAATCTCTGAAACAGATGGACCGATTTTGACGACCTTTCACTGGCAAATAACTGATGCCATATAGGTATATAAGATCATAAATGAGCATCGACCTAAACTGCGAGCCTAAAAGCAACAACCTGTACGACTCTGTACTGCAATTACACCACGTATACTGTATAAGTCATTAGGTAGTTACGCAAAACATTCCTCTATACAACAAACTAATATGATATTAATGGCGCAGATTACCCTAACTGGTTCTTAACTAACACCCGTCGTTTATATTCAATCATAATCAGGTAATCAGTGACGGATAGTATATGTGGTATCTGGCCAACAAATCTCCACATTTGTTTCCGTTATTTTATTTTATGGTTTTGGACATTTATGGTGTTTCTATAACCCCATAAACAAGGGATCGGCATTGATAACCTAGCACGTAAGTACAGACGCCATACATCAAGCTACCCAACTGTCAAATTTCTTTGATAGATTTTCAACTTTATGGCATAAGCCTAATAGGTTCATGTTCAGTTGTAAAATTTGACAGTTTGGGGTAAATTGATGTGCTGGCGGCTGTATATCCGTGATACTGTCTCATTGGGCTAGAGGTCGTAAGCGCTACTACTGAGCATGACGTCTTGGTTTCAATTTCCAGGTCGGCCATAGTGTCATTGGATTTTCTATTAGGAATTACTCAGTAGCAGCACGGCGTCTGGATCTGTGTGTGTAATGATTAGCGACTGATTAACCATACATTTTTGACGTTTAAACACCTCTTAACTTTAATCATCGTTTATGAATATGCCCCTTCGTGTTCCGCGCGGTCTATCTGCCTTTGTTTTATAAACTGAGCTTGTTACATAGTTCACTTGCATGTAATGCTACCTAACAAAGCCCCGACAACAAGAATTCTTAACTATTCTTAATACCATAGGAAGATGATAAAAAGCAGCTTTAGCTAAGATTATTTTTTTTAGTTTGGGTATTCATCGGTACGTTAAGTTCAACAACATGCTGATCAATAAAAGACTAAAATTTCGTCAAGAAGGGCGGATGTCACCAATGAACGTAATCATCCCGTCAAGCGCGTTCAAAAGCTGTCAGTGTCATCACTGTTGTGGAATATTGACAGTGACAGCTTTTGAACGCAGTTCGGATGTGCTGATCGCGTCTATTTTCTTTGGCGATATTAGCACTAAATACTGCATAATAAGAAAACTACAAAGCAGTGTTGGCCGAGTGGCCCCGAGTTCGAAGACAAGTGACATCCACTAACCCGCACTGGACCCACGTGGTGGATTATGGCCCACTCCCTTTCATAGAGAGGGCGCCTGTGTCTCAGCAGTGGGAACAGTATAGGCTGATTATGCAAAGAAAACTACACTGATGTGCAATGCTGCATAGAAACAAAACAAACCCGTCTCTCAAATAACAAACCAATGTATGATGAAAACATCAGATTTAAAACGGATTCTGATATTATCCAGAAGGTATGTGGAATGTTACACCGAGTCCATTGAACCAATCACAATATAAAATGTTATGGAAAAGATTTATGGTACAGAGTCGACCTTATTAGCTGCTGTCACTTATAGCACAGAACAACCTTGATAGATATGCACGTGCTAATCATCATCAGATACTAGGCAAACTCGAGCCTATTCACTTGGTCGATACATTGGCAGAGTACTTCTAATCATAGAATCTATTCTGCACTCATTTGAACACGTATTCGGCCAGACACATAAACTTATGTGTCATCACGAAACTATTATTATATTCTCATTAAAGTAAATTATGGAACATCCAACCATTTTGGACAAATGCAGCATCATCTACCTACGGTTCCGAAGAGGTTGTCATGATTAATATTCTGTCATAGCGTGTCGCAAGTACATGAATATTGAATAGTTCTAAAACCACCATCGAAACGGACTCGGAAAACAGACTCGAACCGTCTATTTTACATACGAAAGCTATGAGCAGTGTCATCTGAGCATCGCAAGCGCCCGCGCCGGTTGCACGTTTCATAGAAATACCAGCGCCTAATCACTTCGCAGTATCGGAGAAAACTCGACGGGCGTCGTGTTAAAACAATTTTACACGTTCTAAGCATCGGACGGCCCAGAACCTGTTTTGTATAGACCCTCTTTATGAGGACCTGTTACTTCGTTTAGGAACTAGAAAAGTCATTTAGTTTTCCGCAAGTAGACACATTTTTTCCGTCCGGTTTGGCTACCACATTAATGTTACCGCTAAATCATTCGATGTGTATTAATTAACACGTTGAACAAATGTAAAAATGTATTCTATGGTGCTCAATGTTTTTTAAATCTTCATACGAATTGTGTAGGTATTAGCTTGATTTTTACGCCCGATTTCCCGTAGAGGATGTTTCGGCTATGTTTTTAATGAACCCGCCTTTTAAATGTGGTCTCAAACTTTTGCTCGTAAATACTTCAAAACGTGACAAAAATTGTGCATAAAGACTTTGTCCACGTTTTGTCCACACCGCATTGAAAGTATGCAGACAAAATGTATGGAATCACAAAAATGTATGCAGAATACGAAAGAGGCGCCTGAAGCTAAGAATTCATATAAACACGAATCCATCGCATGTGGGATCAGTTATAATGCGGATAATGATAGGTGCCCTCAACATTCTGGCACGGGCCTAATTCCAACGGGTTTATTATAAAAATCCGCAATTTGCCGCACGCGAAATTTGTGTTGCAAATGTGTTGGCCTGATTGACCATGTACGGCGATGATGGTGTTAACATGGTGCAGTCCTACACAAATTATGATGAAAGTTCCTCACATGTGAGTTCTAGATATTATTTCAACATGTGGAAAGAATTGGTCGTCAACTTATGTTTTACATTCAGCTTCATCTATAAAAACATCAGTTGATGTATGTGTAACAAAAGGATTTGTTGTGAGGAAAGGATGAATTTAAGGGGGACAACCAAAGAAACGATGGATGGATTGTGTTAGAAAAATGATATGACTGGAAAGGGAGTAATTACTGAGACGAAGGCTGACAGAGAATGTGGTAAACAGATGCTGCACTGGATGAAAAATACCGCTGCATCCATTTCCTCGTTAGTGTCACAGGTTATGGATTAAGACAATCAAATGCTTTCCTCGATTCCGTCACTGTCTTTAGGAATGCAATGTGATATACATTACGTGGAACAAAACATTCCTTTAAAGGTCTGACTAGAATTTTATGTATATGCATTACGTTCAGTATTATGTAACTCTGGGCTAGTCAGAAAGCCTTTGCCAAGTGTAGAAAACGTTACCGTTTTATTTGAGATTTATGATAATATTCTACACTGTATTTAAAGATAGGACCAAAATTGTTCTATACCTATTTCTGGAATCGACGCAGTATGTCTATTTGTTCCCGTGTCACATCCCTTTAGTCATCATCATTGTGTTCGCTATGTTTCTAGCCACCCCATCTTTACTTATCTACTCTATCTAATACCTTTAAACGAGCAATTCTTGTATATATTATGTTTAGAGGAAATATTTTTGAGTGCGCAAACTTTAACCATGTATTCAGCATATCATTCTAGACCCCCGGGCCCAAAATTTGCTGTTTCATAGAAAAGTGCAATACCTACGCGGTCAAAATGTACGGAACAGCAGATTTTTTTTTTGTATAACCGTATATACTTAATCTGAATCTCGGAAACGGCTCCAACGATTTTAATGAAATTTAATATGCAGGGGGTTTCGGGGGCGATAAATCGATCTAGCTAGGTTTCATTTCTAGAAAACGTCAAACAAAAAATTAAAAAACCGTGCAAAGTTCGGTCTTCCAGATATTATTATATAAGTACACGTTTTTATCCATCTTTCTCTTGCTTCTTTCCTTTTAGCTGTCCACGTTATGCAATTAATTTCGTTACGCATACTCATTTCTAATTTAATGTAAATCCATATCTGCGTTTTGATAATGGGCGTAAAAAAAATGAGGATAATAAACTGCAGGCTTTTAGCACGAGAACCGTAGAGAAGCGTTTTGTCGACGGAAGAGTAGACAAAAATTACGTTTCCGTGTAGACAATTGACAGTTTTGTACCGAGAAATGTAGACAAGCGATTTCTATTCTACGGTAGAGTAGAAACAGAAAACATCATGCTAAGCCTGCTGATATCGCTTAAGCAGTTAGCGATTATAATCGAGACCAAGAAAGGTGCTCGGTTTCCTTAAGATGTACCTAGGGATTTTTAATAACCGATTTTTTATGTAAAATTCTTGATACGTATGGACCACGATCCTAGAGTTTATGGGTGATATATTTACTACCATAGAATATCGCCTCAGATGACAGTGGACCCCAGGTCGGGAGACTTTTCATGCACTACGTGACATAAGCCTCCACCAAACGCCGCCACTTCGACCGGTACTGTGCTAAGCTTCCCACATCCAGCGGATTCATTCTTCATGATCAAGATGTTACAGAAAAATATTTGACTCGAAGTTTCTATGATATAATCGTCCGCCAATGGTCTATAACTGACAGATTAGCATTGATTAAGTAAGTGCTAATTCATCGCTCATACCTTGGGTAGGTACGTAATGAAGCAAATAAACTATTTATATTTGCTACTTTCGATTACAATAAATGGTATTTGTACTTTTCATGGCCATTTTCTAGGACTAAGAATACTCAAATTCTGCATTTAAACCGAGAGACATAAATAGAGCTCACTCAAGAATCTTACAATATAACATATCTCTAGCTCTCCACAATGTTTTGGCCCTCATACAGTCCACAGTCCTAGATAAATCTTGTTTAAGGATCCTACGACCGAAACTCGCAACTAGGATTCGGGCGGAGACAATATTTCGTCTGAAAATTGCTATCGTTGCGCTAGTGTTAGTACCTGTCGAGGATACATACCTACAGTGAGCAGTACGATCACACACACATTGACAATGGCTTGACGCGATAGCGCTTCTAGCTACTGACCATTTATGATGAATTTGGATGTGTTCCGTAATACCAAAAATGATGAATGAAAACTTATTGTATTTTAATATTTTTTTCGACATTTTACAACTTGATAATATGAGCTATGCTTCTGAGACAACAATATTACGGAAATTGTTGGTTATTATACCAAAAAAACAGTGATAAAACATGTCATTTACGCTGTAAAAATGTGCGAAATGCAATTCGCTTAAACTTCATTTCAAGTAAGTATTTTGGAAAAAAAAACCCCTACGAGCCTAGATAAATACTGTCTGAATCCGAATATCATCATAATATGATGGAAATATGCTCAAGTTGCAAATGATTTAGGTATTACGTATGTATGGACAGTTCATTGTACGTAGGCCTCTTAAGAATAAAGTTTGGGAGGGCCAAACTCCTGAATGTTGGTGTGTGGGTTATTCCTGGAAAGTATAGTCTTTCTACTTACTCACATTAGAAGTTAATTTGCGGTACGTAGTCTATTTTAGAACATTTAGGAAATTAAATATGGCCTTATAAATAGAGTGAGTACATACATTTGGCATTAGTGGGATTTCCCGCCAATTATCTTTATGTCATGATTTTTTGACATCACCGGGCGTGTTATGTTTTTGTGCAAGTAAACAGCAATGGCCGCTCGCCAGACTACTTGTGTTTGTGTTTTAAAATTTAACCGTTTATCAGTTTACCTAGTTGGTTATCAGTGTCAACGACACCTTATCTGGGATCGCCATCATTATCTATGGTTACTTATACATTAAATTACTTATATTTTGGGTCATTACGGGCTGTTTGCTTTAGAGTACGGTGCATTTGCTGTGGACTGGCCGAATAAACTCTCAAGGACTAGAACGGTATTTCTTCGCTGAAAAAATTGTACCTATATACATTTTATTGCAAAATTGCATGAAGTAGGTATTCAAGTGGATCTTTTGTGCTGAAAGAAGTAAGTGGTGGGAAAAATGAGGACCTCAGTTCCCAGGAGCCATGACAGGCAGCTTTACAACGCGTAAGCTGTAGTGGCAGATACTTACTTAATTGCAATTGATAAACATTGCTTGTATAACTTTCTTTCCTCTTTCCCGAAGTACGGAAAACCTTAATTTTAGAAAGAAAGCAATTTTCATTAATTAACACTTAGAAATTACTTACCACCACAAAGAGAAATTAAATAAAGTTATAAAGTTGAAGTAACATAGAAAACTAACTTACTACACAACCGATAAGCATCTATCTAAGGACCGCAGAGACTTCCAAGAAAAGGTCCCGGCGGAGGCTGTGCCGCCGCTTGAAAGAGACAACCACATGCATCCGAAGCACGTGTGAGTGAGACAAAAAGTCAAGTGGATTACCTTCACGACTAGTCTTGTACATTAATGTTATTTAAGCACTGTAAAGTTTTTTGTTTCTGTGTACTATGCACTTTACTAGTGTTTTTGTAATTTGTTAGCTCTTGAATATTCGTATGTTTTGTTTTAAGAGAATTCTTTGTTGCTTAGGTCTAGACTTACGCTGAATAATTTTTTAAATGACGAGAAACTATCTTCTGAGATTTCAAAGAATATTTTTACTCATCTGATCTAAGATAGATACCGTTTCTAAAGAGTATTTATATATTATTATTTATATATATGTATATTTATATATTATCCGGAGTTTTGATATAGCGGTCAACTTTGGTACAGTATGCTGCAGGTCCATGGAAACATTTTGACCTTCAGCTGGCCGAGCGTAGTATTGGGTTGAAATATAATAATACGCCAGGGCCCCAATTCTGTATCGTTATAATGATTCCCCGCGGAATCTTACTATGTTCAAACTACGTCAATATCGTTTTTTTTTTAAACTAATGTAAACGGTAAGGAATTGAAATGTCATATTCTGTATGTTCCAAGACAATTTGTCGATATTGTTAATACGATAATAGCAGAATTCGTGTGTGATTGACGTGGTTACGAGCAACGAATCGTTAAGTTGTCATAGTGAATTCAAGCCCTGCGTATACCTATACTGCAGGATAATTGAGAAACACACTGACAGTAGGCTTGTCTTTCAAATTGACAGTTCAACAACATTTACAACAAATGCACCAATATACAGGAAAAGTTTTTATCCAGTGCGCAAACTTTAACCAAGAATTCAGCATATTATCATTCTAGACCCCCTAGCGCAGAAATTTTTCGACGGTTGTACAAAAAAAAATCTGCTGTTTCATAGAAAAGTGCAATACCTACGCGGTCAAAATGTATGGAACAGCTGATTGACTGACAATTTGCGCACTGGATAAAAACTTACCCTGTATATACATGCACATAGCAATCTTCTTGAAAATGATGCAGTTAGGGTTTAGTTTTGTGGAGGGGATGGTTTTGTTACCACCGCTCGTACGGCCTGAAGAACATAAAAAAAAATCTAAGAAAGAACATTAAGCAACAAGGTAAGTAAGCTGTAAGGTGCTGTAAGGTGTGTGTGTGTATTAGTCAATTCCATTTCCAACTCAATGGGACTTAGTGAAAATGACTATTCCGTTGGCTGTATAACGATGTACTTAATTACTAATGAATTTATGTTACCTCAGGTAAATTATTGAAAAAGTTGTTTATACACGAATGTACGCTGGTACGCTTACTAATTTTACAATACAATACCAAGTCATTCTCTCAAGCTAAGTCGAAAGGTAGTTTGATGGTGCTCGTTTCTTATAATGACGTCAGCGTTCTTCCCACGTGCCAACAAATTTGCCTTTTGCCCCATACTTGCATACATTTCGCTTGGTGAAGACCAAAAAACAGTCAAATCAAAACCTTATTCCTCACAAAATTAGCCATAAAATGCAGCCACGTTGTTCATCTATAGTAAGTTTCAAGCAGCAAGGCACGCGTCGATTGCGACACCGTGGATGGAGCGACTGACGACGTAATTCCATTTTCAAAACGGTACATAACCTGTATTGATCCATAACAGACCAAAGCAGGTTAAAAATAAAGTCGAAATTACCATGTGAGCTCGAGACGAAAACTAGACGCGATGATCGCCCAGCGACACCGTCATCATCCTACATGGTATTAGGCAACTGCATCTATAACCAACTGAATACAAGAGGTCCGAAAACAAATGAATCCACTCCTACTATGTGACTTTTCGACATAGTCTGGTTATATGACATTGCAACGGTGGACTGTAGGTGTATTTATTCAATATTAAAAGGCTTTTTGACCGAGCGGGGGCGATGGTTTGATAATGCAACTGTGTCAAAGGCTGCTTCTACGGGCTATAAAGATACATCCGGTCTTTAGATTGCCAAACGAGACATTAATGAGTGTTATACAATTTTAACAGGTGTGGATCGGAAGGCCCGGGCCTTCATATGTAGGCGGACTGCTTTCTGGCAAGTTTTAACAGAGTTATTTTGCCCTAAATAGACAATCTGGTTTTGGGAATTAGCAGAGCGAAGATATCATTAGTGAGATCCTATGGCTAACGATTAGATAGGTAAATTAATCTGATTTATCGAATCTAATAACATTTGCTGAAAGTTTTTTGATTCTACTTAAATTATGAGACCTTTTGTCCTTCCTCCCTTTTATACCTGGACCTAGTATGAGTTTCTTTTAACCATCTCGACTTAACGCATCAACTGCGTTCGGCGCTCACATTGGCCCTTCACATATCCAGGGCCAATCGAAGCGCCGAACGCGGTCACACTAGGGCCACAGAACACACATCCTAGACACACAAATAATGTACAGTTGGAGACGCCAGAAGGCAAACCGAAAGTTGGAAATGTCTGTCATGGCCAAGGGGATGTCATTAATTACTATGAAAGGAAGCAATTACTAAAGTTTGTTCTAAGTTCCCTGTGAACAAAAACTTGTGGCTTCTTCTCAGGCTTCGCAAAGGTGTTTTATTAGACATTTGCATGTAATGCACAGTCAGAAAAAATAATTGTTAAGCAAATTGATACCCTACGTCAATTTGTCTTGTTATAACAATTTCCTTTTGAGGTTGTGGCTTAAAATCCGAGCAAGTACCAATATGTCGTTTTCAGTTCATATGTACTTTTTCCGTCTTATTACCAAACGCGATCTAACTTAAGCTAAAGCTTTGAGTCAGTTTTTGCATTTACAACTTTATTTCGATTTGAATAAAGTACTTAATACAAAAATTACAACTTAGCAAGAACGTATGTATATAGGTATTTCGATTTCTGTTAGGTTTTTCAACAACAGGCTTTATGGTTTTAACCATACCTAGAGAAAATCCTTGTTTTGTAATAAGACCGTCTGAGTTCACATCGGTGACGGAAACCACCGTGAGGAACTTGGACTTGTAAGTAGTCAAGTCCGAAATCACCAACCCGTCTTGATCTAATGTGGTGATTTATGCTCCTCTGAATTGGCATAAAAGGCAATTTCAATTTTTAATTTCTCTGATTACAGGACGTATAGTAGATTGTTCATGGAATTATTTTATTGTTTCTCTGATGAAGAAACAAAGGAATAACTATGAAAGTAAGTTAGGATAGTTAAGATAATGTTGATTAACCAAAACCAAGTGCTTGCACGTGAATGTACCATTTCCTAGCTACGGTTTCCTTAAAAACAAAAATAAGAAGCTCAAAGGAAGCATTTTGCTTATGAACTCCACACTAGGTTGAGCCTGTCTGTGAAGGACATGGGTGGTATTACCATATTATTAAAATGAAAATGCGCATTACATTAATATAGATGGATTGTTACAGTCGACACGCACATGAAAAGCGTTATTATTTTAAAATAATTAAAACATTAAAACCTAATAGGTAATCATCTGCTTAGCCTTTTCTTAACAATGATGGTCGGCTACCAGTCGAACCAGATGCAACTGAATACCAGTATTTAACAGGGAGCGACTGCTGATCTGACCTCCACATCCAGTTACTGGATGATACGATATCCCTTTGTAAGACTGGCTGTCAGTTTAGCCAGGCTAACAATGAAACCTAATAAACTCTGATTTTTATTTGCTAGACTAAAATGACAACTACGACCGACCTTCTTTGTCAACATGACAGCTGTCATTTTGGTCCACCTGTATTTTTTATTGAAGTTGGATTCCTATGTTTTAAGCAGATTCTCCCTTATTATTAAATTTTCTTAATCTTTAAAAAAAAAAATCGGTATTAAATAACGCAACTGCAGTTATATATCCAGCAGCGCATCCCAATCGTTTCACAGCCAGATGGCCCATAAAACAATTCCTTTTATCTTACGAACCTGCGATTTCATTCACCCCATATAGACCTTTGTAAATAATATCGAAATCCACCATTAATTTTTCTTCCAAATTCAAACAAAATCCGGTAGTATTGAAGTGTCAACGGGTCAGATGTATGGACCTCGATGGGAGGCACACAATGGAGCGTGAATGAGTATAACTAAGTATAAAGTTTTGAGTATAAGGTTGCCGGGCACACTTTCGACCTGCGTAGGCGCAGGGCAAGGTTCCAAGTTATAGATGGAAGCGGGTTTAGGTTCTCTTAATATTTGATTTTCCTGCAAACTGGATACGATAACGGTCAATTCCTTTTGTTACATTGACATGTTTTTTGGAACCACGGAACCACCGGAACAACCCAAGCACATTATGGGAGCCGCTTCTGGCTATCGTAAAATTTTCCGAATTTTATTATTATTAGAGTTCAGATCGGCTTTCCCTGAGCTCGATTTGGTACTAAAAACGGTAAGTCTATACTAGGATTTAATGGTTATCCTAAGATTCCAAAATGATTGTTGCGGTGCGTACCTACAGCTCTAATCCGACCGACATTTCTCACCCACAAAGGTCTGCAACAGTTAGTTTGAAAATCGTCGTTATCTTGATGTTTGTACCAATCCAAAACATAATCCCTATCGAGAAGGGTCAGGGGGGGTCTGGATTATAAATTTTCTAAAGAACGTATCACGTGGGCTGCGGCGCGTGCCGCGTTACGAAATGAACAACAAATGAAGGTCCGACTCCAAAATATAAGAAGAAACATGTTAGGTATATTGTTGATTTATTGTTTAATGTCATCGATATGCTCTCGAAGAGTTTAGTTTTAAATGTAAGTATCGTATAGTAACGGATAGGTTGAACTGAAATTCGGGTATTTTTTCAATGAAAATAAGCTCAACAATTCTAGGTCAATTAATTTATAATACAAGTATACTTTTTTTTAAATTAAATACCTTGGTAGGTGTCCTATAAAAAACAAATTTTTGCCAGCTGGATCTTCAATGCTCTGCTTAGAGCCGAGTGTTCAAAATCGATCACTGTGTTTTTTGTTGTTTGTGTTCAAGTCTAGGATTGTTAGGGTATTAAAGTCAGTACCAGCTCCAGCACCCTAATTGCATAAAGCACGATCAATCATAATCTGAATAATTTTGAAACAGATTGCTAATCCATTGCTTCATGTGTTCGAAAAATGTGTGTGCTCAACAACGTTAATAACGCAATGAATATTGTTGAACTGTCAAAATGAAACAAATTTTGATTGATCTCACGTCGCTTAATTCGAAAGGATTATTACGATGACGATGTGTGTAAGATTGCTGAGACTCTCCAGCATATCCAAATCTATCAAGTCAATCATATTAATATCCATTTCTAATGATTTATAAATAAAAAACACAAAAATAATCAACGCTAACCTTAAATTAATTAGTACTTACTTATGTCAAATCCGAAAATAAACTAGGGGTCTCGGCGGACTAACTTTAGTACCACTAGTTCATGAACTAGTGATCAACTTCATTTTATTTAGTAAAACTTCGTTTTATTAAGTCATGGTTTAAACCTAGTAACAATCCCAGTACTAAATTTAGATCGCGTTTTTGTAATAACACCGCGAGAGTTTAAAATCGCGATATAATCCCACCGCGATATTTTTGTGTCCATGAGAACGTCGAGTTATAAAATAAGTTGCTGGCTGAAGCAAAAAACATCAATCTGCAATATACTTAGGTAGGTAACCAGCCTTGGAAATCCCGGTACGTTGAAGTTCAAACCAAATTTCAAACGTCCGTTTAAAGAGCATTGAGGCGACCTTATAGTATTTAACATACAAGTCCTTATTCTTTCATGTTTATGTATATGGTTCACAGAAGTCAAATAAATACAACATTCATTGTAATTCGATCGCGCCAAAATATAGACTGAATGTAGGTACTTTGCTCCATTGATAATGCGAAAACAAAATAATTTCATCGTCTGAAATTGCTTTGTGACAGGCTGAAGGGCGTCGCACCGCCTCGACCTCTTATGTCGAAGACATGAGATTTTTGAAACCACCATCCGTGACTGAAAAACCACGCATAGATAGACACCTACTAATTAGTTTATCATTAGACTGCGTATCCATGCATCAAGAAAAACCTCGGAGTGTTGATGTGTCGAGAAAATCTGATTCCCAGCTCCCAAAATCCACACGGACAAAGTCATGGGTAAAAGGTACTATTATTATATGTTGTAATCATAATGCAAATAAATTCATGTTTATTCTCCTTGGCCCGATAAACGTTGATATTTCCTAGTGATATCCCGTATATGCTCGATTTATTTACAAAGACACCCTTTGTGTATCCCTGGAGACACGCACTGATAGATGACCTTGTGCCGATATTATTTTGAGGTGAAGCTGACATTTAACCTCCTTGTAATAAAAATATTGTGTGTCTTAATTATTATGTATTAGTACTCAGAATTGCTTGTTTACTGCCTGGACCGTCATTTTTCTGTCAGTTTTTATAAAAAAAAAATTAGGCTTGAATTTTTTTATATCGTCCAGTACTCTTCGTCTAAATTCGTAGCAACGATAGATTAATTCATAAAAATTGTGCCAACGTATACCAAGTAGTTCTGATGCCAGAAATTAAGTTTAGGAATCGAATTCTGCGCCTGAATAGATGCGGATGACAGCTCAATGTTTCGGATAGACAAAAATCAATTACAAGCCTTGAACATCTAAAAAAAGCTGTCTTGTTTAGGTACGCTTTTACTTTGACAAAGGGTAAGTCAAATCATGGGTAAAATGTTATTTGACATCAAACATTGCAAGTTCAAGTCCGAAACTAAATACTGAATCAAGTCAGAGTATAAAAATTAAAAACCAATACATAAAATTGTGTTCGACCGGTAATTGGTGCCTCCACCTCACCGCCATTAAATAGGACACGGGAAACTGTGAGGTCACAAACGACTTAAATATCATATTGACACAGAACTGAGAATTTTGGAAGTTTGGCTATACAAGTTACTGATATCGACTCCTTTTATAGCTTTATTAAGCGAATATTACGCAAGAAACACGTTACGAACGTTAATTAAAATTGTACGCTGCATTTTTTTGATAATTACCAATATTATTAAAGGCCTATAATAATGGAACAAAAGCAAGGCTTTGACATCAACTGCCTACGCAAAGAATCGAATTGATGGACACTTAATAAGTAATTAAAGTCATAATTAATTATAAAACATCCATCAAAGGTTCCGATGAATAATTACCCTTTTAAACAATTTTTTTCTATTCTGTATTGAACACCTGTCTAAATCTTTGACCTACACCTTAAAAACTTTTCGAATCGTTCCTATTGCATCTGTGGCATTACCTATTTAAATTTTGAATGTTGCGTCAGGGCCATATTCGCGCCTAGACTCAGTTGTTGTTATTTTTTAATGTTTCATGTAGGTTGCGCCCACTTGCCGTTGCCTCGTAGTGTTGAAAAGAAACGTGGGCAAGTTGTAAATATCACTTAGCAACTCAAATGACTACCAAATAGAGCCTTACGCCTTGGTATTAGGGTTTAATTTTACTGTTTATGGTTATAAATAAAATCGACTATAGTTTTAAATAAGGCTACCCACACACCCCCTCAGAAACTTTTTATTTCGCAATTAACACGAAGGATAGCTGCTTTCGCTTCGCTATTTGTGGAATATTTTTAGCAGTTGGCAAATGCGTTTTGGATTAGTTTTTGTAAGTTTTAGCATACAATGTCAATAACACCACAAACAATAAAAACAAAACTTGATCTAAAATTAACTTTTTTTTGGTAAGCCACAACATTCACCGCGACAGCTTAAAGCGAATCAGCGTACAAACAAGTACACGCGGTAAAAGTGTAAAACAACGTGTAGGCACCGCCTCCCGGTTCGAATCTGAGGGAATTTTAACGACCAGTCGAACAAGTTTTGCTTCTTAATGCGTGTGCCCAAAGGCCTAAATGAGCCTCTCAACGGATTCATATCTTATTAATTGGTACTCGTGACTTTGGACAGAGGAATACTTGCGTTGTTCCGTCGATTAACGTTAAGAACATTTAAAAAAATAGTTCTTAGTTTAAGCACGGAGTGTGATTTCTTTATTCTAATGGAGAGAATCAGCACTTTGGGATTAATGAACATGTGTTTTACAAAGTTGTTTAAACTCTTTCGGTGTAAATAGTTAATGAACTAGTTATATGTCATGTGCCTTATGATGTAGGATGTGTTCTTAATAGGTTGGGAGTTGGAACTTGTAACCAGTTAGACTGGAAGACGACCCCAACATAGTTAGGAACAGTCTAGGCAGAACTAAAGCTCTTTGACAAATGAAATTCAGTGTGATCGTTTATGATTTTAATCTTTTTGCAACACATAACTAATTTGTACTTTTCCTTTTACAGGTAAGCCATCGCATCAACCAGAATCGTACGTAGGCAGCTAAGGACGTAGTGAGTGTAACCCATAAGTTCATAACTGTTATATGTTACTGCAACAAAAACAAACAATAATAGGCAATAACTCTGTAAGATGTTGGGCAATCGATCGTCGTGGGCAGAACGATCGGTAACCGGCAACGTCTAATTGACACCCACTGTATAACGTTTAGTACCTACTTACCTCTGTTTAATGTTATGAGGTCGTATAGATATCATAACTGACAAATTAAAGAACGGATCGTAAGTTGAAGCGACATGCAGGTGGCTGAATCTGTGCAGTTCACAGCTGGTAGATAAATGTCGTTGTTTTTTGGGTCCAAAAAGTTGAATAAAACTAAAAATCAAAATCAAAAGTTATTTATTAAGGCTGAGAATCTGAATCAACAGTTTTGGAACGTCAAAATTATCCCCCAAAACGCCTGCCCTGCGCCACTTCCTAGTGCTTGGAAGAAGAAGTAGCACAATAAAGGCCCCAGCAGCACAGCTGTCTGTTCAGTTAGATAAACTTGATGCAAAGTAATTAACATTACGAGACACAGAACATCAAATGAAATCATTTGCCATATGTCAGTTAGCCATGCCAATACAGCAACTAATACAATACCATGAAAACTATACCAGCAAAAAAGGTATACAAAACTTAATACCAAAAAAAAGCCACCAAAGGACGTGACAGCTTACATATTTGTCGCGTTCCGAAATTCAACAAAAGTGATAATATCGCGAACCCGACCAAATTGAATAGTCAAAAATATTAAGAGCTATCAGATCATTAGTACCGATTTTTATTTTGGTTGGCTTCGCGATATTATCACTTTTGTTGAATTTCGGAATGCGACAATTATGTACCTAATGCCAAATAGTCAAACGAACTTACTTACCTGCCAGTGAAGTTCGACGGTAATTATACGAAGATATTGTCTCGCCCGAAGATCGGGACTACACTTGTTTTCTTGTTCACATTGGGGAGGATTCAACAACGAGTATAACTAATTAACAGTATAACTGGCGAAATATGGGTGTACCATAGGTTCACCTCTGCCCAGGGGCGTACCAAAATAAAAAGGACTATAGGGCAAGCCCTAGATGCGCCCCTTCGTAAATTATCTTCTCGGTCTACACTGAGCTAAGCTAAGTGCCTTCAATAACGAAGGTACCTATTAATTTCAACATACTAAAAAATGGCTCACAACTTGCAATGCAGCAATTTTATGCAGAATTTGGAAATACTTTCTTTCTGCTTTCATCCCCATACTTCATAATAAATTCAAGTAGCTTTCAGATTTCGTAGATCAGATTTAACGGTATAGGTTTATTGAAGTATTTTTTATTTTTAAATTTAATAATTTCCCTAATATAATAAAAACTCTTTTGAGAAAATGGATTTAAATAAATTTATTTTTATTTTTCTGTAAAACATATCGTCCCAGTCTTCAAATTAGAATAGTTTTTAATAAATTGGAAAATACCGTATTGGCGAATTTTTGCGGCCCCCTTTGATCGGCGCCCAGGTCTCGTGCCCTACCTGCACCACCCTAGTTACGCCTCTGCCTCTGCACAACCCTTCGGGGAAACAAGGTGTGATATTATGTTCTGGTACTAACAGACATAACCTATGTATTCGTAACCACACTACTGCCATTGTTACATGCAACAAGCCCGCGCGGGCTTGCGGAGGGCGAGTAACGGGTAGCTCGCTGTCCGGTAAGAACCAAACCCGGGTCAACGGCGAGTAGTGTTCCACGCTCGCTTCAACGAGATGTCAGCACCAACTGGTGGGGTCCGCAAGGGCCGATGCCTTCCAGGAGTGCGGGTTGTTCGAAACAAATACCATGGCCCCTGGCACACAGGCAACTGAAGGAACACGGGTGGGTTTTAGTCAGCAAAAGACTGATACGCCCTCCTGCTCCGCCCAGAGCGGGGGAAGTTATTTGATGAATTCACACACTAAAAATATGCAACAAAGCCCTACTTTAACCATAATCACAATCAGCCTCTAGTGTTCTCACTGCTGGAACACAGGCCTCCTGCCGGTGAGAGGTAGTGGGCCCAAATCCATCACGCGGGCCAGTGCGGGTTGGTAATGTCACATGTTTTCGAATAGAATTTTGGGTTCTTTGACATAACGGTTTCCTCACGATGTTTTCCTTCACTGTTTTGAGAGCAGTTCTGATGAAATTAAATACACAAAGTAAAGTGCCTGCCTGGGTTCGAACTCATGACCTACAAGGGGCCGATACCTCTGGGCCACCACTGCTCTGCATAACCATTATAGGCTAGAACAATAACAATACAATTAACACTTAACAAATGTAAAAACATATCTAAGGTCTCCACTAAGCACGAAATATTGTAACTCAAGTTGCAAGTTCAAGATACGTTTGTTTTATCTTCAAGATCTCGCGTCAAAACCCGGTCGTCGCGTTTTATATAAAAATATCAGGTTTTCCGATGAATTTCACTGATATGCTTCAAAGGTAGAAGAGATACCATCAGAACAAAATATTTAAAACATTTGATGGCTGAAATACTCGTAGTTGAAACTTTATACTAACGGTTAGATGTAATGCTCATGCCGGTCATGGCATTTTTCTCGAGACTTCATTCTACTTGTTTATCGGTAGTTCATGTTCATTGTCAGGAGCTAGAAAGTCTGACAACTAGTCTTACCAAAGGGTATCGTGTAACCCAGTATTTGGGTTGTAGAGGCTCACCTCTACAACCTAATTACTGGGTTACACGATACCCCTTGGTAATAATTGAAAATATTTTACTTGGACCGAATGCCTATCTGAGAGATAGGCAGTCGCTCCAAATAAAATATTTCAGCTGCATCCGGTTAGACTGATTATCCACCACTCCAAGACTTCGTAAAACCCCAAGACATTCACTCTCCGACAGTGCTTCAGTCCTCCAATGCCTACGGAAAAATACATCACATTGAGTCTAACACTAGAATGTCACAATGCACTACTCGTAGAAAGAGTAACAGTTGCCAACCGCAAAACTGTGACACTGCAATTGATAAAAGGACACAGTGGATCACTGGGCAACGATGCTGCTGACGTAGTGTCCAGATAGACACCCAGCGCGTCAGTCTGTGGTCCCGAGCCCATCGTGCCCATCCCCTTCAACCAACTACGCAGGTGGCTCCTGGAATACACCCACACACAAGCCGAGAGCTGGTGGACCGTGACACCAGGCTGCACGCAGTCTGGGGAAGCAATGCCATCCTTGGGTGGCAGGCTGACCAGACGTCTGTTACGTCTGGACAGAAAAGATCTGCGTCTGGTGACTGGAACCATCACAGGACACTGCCCGCTAAACAAACACTTCAACAATGGGCATATCGGACAGCTCCTTGCGCAGGGCTTGCATGGAGGCCGAAGAAACCGCACAGGCGTAGCCCTGGTTAGAACAGAAACCCTCGGGGCACCCAAATGTTACACGGATATTCTCAACAGACCAGGAGTTATATCCAACTTCTGGAGGGAGGTGGGCTGGCTGGAATAACACCCGACGGCCGCCATGGCTCACGCACAATGGTCCACTTGAAGGACTAAGTGCAGAAACTAAACCCATAACATAGAACCCCAAGAACACTTGGCCTCCCGGTCGCGAACTGCAGTGGCACTTCTGGAAAGCACTGAACCGATTGCGTACCCAAGTCATCATAATCAACCTATGATGTTCCCACGGTTGGGATAAAGGAGTCCTCTCTGTGAAAGGGAGCGGGCAGTAATCCACCACGCGCGCCCTGGACGGTTTGATAAAATAATGGTACATGTCTTAGAATATTTGGTGTTGATTTTTGATGTTTTAAGAGCAGTGGTGATAAAATTATTTGCACAAAGTAAAACGTTGGTCCTGGTTCGAACTTACGACCGACAACTCCTAAGTTGTGGCCGTCACCGCTAGGCCACCACTGCTCGCTCTCTTGGAAACATAATCGAGCGATTCTTCCTACATCCGGGGTGCGAGTGCGGTGCTCCTGAACAGACTATGTCCTAACTGCTGGAGTATCCCAAGTATCTGTTGACCTGTCCCTTTGACGACGTGAATAATGTTTGTGAAGCCGCAAAAATATGGCGACCTACTGGGCCCAAACAGCTTAAGCAACATAGATGTACATACACATCAAGCCAAACTCTTCCAGTATAAGCTGATCTCGCGTTGTATACGATTTCTGTACAGTGCGAGATCAGCATAAACTATAGCTCGATGTGTAGCCGTGCGTACGTCGAAACGAAAAGAGATAAATCGGTGGATTCATGCCAAAGATTACCGTTAAAATGTATTTGGGAATTAACACGATACTAATAAACAATGAGACGCATA
Source organism: Polymixis flavicincta (assembly GCA_949987655.1). Lineage (NCBI taxonomy): Eukaryota > Metazoa > Arthropoda > Insecta > Lepidoptera > Noctuidae > Polymixis > Polymixis flavicincta. The sequence continues at coordinate 13,090,998 of OX465171.1, forward strand.
AAACCCGTATCTGCATCTCATGCGTATTGTTACACCTGGTCAAAGAAAATACCATAGAAATTAATTTTACACATTTTAGTTCTGTTGTCCACTGCCGTTATTACAAAATAAATTTGAGACTTTATTTTGAAAGTATGAAACGTTGTTTTTGTATATATTTATCATATTAAATTAAATTAAATTTAAGAGGGCCTCATGTTAATTCTGGACCCGCATCATAATATTTTCGATATGCTCAAAGAACCGTCGTCAATCATTTGACCACATAGTGAAATGTGCATAATTTTACCATACATTCACAATAATCGGGCTACTTCGTATAAAACTCATTGAAAAGTCAGATAATGATTAATTAGGCAGAGCATATATCACATTTCGGCACAGGGGAGCGAGCTCGTTGCTACCAACCAAGCACAGAGCCAGCATATCGATTCTGTAACCATCTCACTGCGCGAAGTGAGCGTGGAGTGACCTGTCAGTGTCATTCCACTGATGCTAGGGAATGACCAAGCATTAGGTGAAATGACACTGACAGCTTACTCCACGCTCACTTCACGCAGTGAGAAATAGCAATGCAGACCTCGGGCTGCTACTGAAAAATTCCTGAGGTAAAGCCAAAACACTTTGCCCGATCTGGGATTCAAACCCTCATGCTTACCATAGCGCTTGCGACCACGAGACTAAAAAGGCAGATTAACATAAGTCAGTAAGTATGTATTTACGCCGTTTTTTCCCTTGTACACCTTGTCTTAGACATTTTAAAAGCAAATCACATTCCTTCATACATTAGTTAGCATAAGCGTTCGATAAACTAAAAGGCTCTAATGTTTTGTTCCCGACTCTTCAACGAAGATTACAAACAAGAGTGGCCTCGCTTTTAGATAAACGTTAAGAGCTTCGAGACCTTACTAATGTGACCACAGCTTTATCATACTTTGAGATTCTTTTCTTGAGTGATTTGATGCGTCTTTATTTTTTACCTGATATAAATTACCGGTAATATTAATAAAAAAGGTGATTTACTAGAACGTATGATAGTTTTTTAGAAAATCATGGAGTGGTAACATTTTAGATAGGCCTGTTTAATTACAGTGACAGCACAAATGAAGGTCTCTATATTTCTGTTTGTATATATAAATAGTACTTTTACAATATTTCGTTAAACTAACAATTTACTACTAGGTACTGAATTATATGACCAACTTACTATACAATTAGATACAAAAACAAAATGACACTTAAGCGTCAAAAATAGATAACTTTTATTATCCTCCTGATGCTTTATTTTGTTCTTTTAAAACAACTAGGTACGTTCAGTGTAAAAATAAATAAGTATACGGTCTTAGTCTGTAATATACATTGGTACCGAACCTAGGCCTCTCAAAGCAAACTAATCATGGTCATCCTTCACACAGGACAGTAAAAAATGCAGCGACCATCCAGTTGATTTACAACGTTCTTTCGCTCTCTGATTTCACGGTCGGCTCGTAAAGGCATAGTATTCCTACTACGTGCACAGGTAGGCATGGTTCACCCGCTCTAGTACGACAAACTATCACAATTTGACACGGTGTCGAATGTGTAACTGTGACCGCGAACGTTTCCCTATGAACTTTCAATAAATGATATCGCTCAACGAAACTTTGGAATGCACAGTTTGGCAGGGAATTCGGCTATTGAACAATATTATATAATTTACATAATATTAATTATTGCAGTAAGACATCTTGATCAAATACCAATATTCTTATGTAAAATGTTAGGTGAGTCAAAATCAAAATCCATATTTTTTACCCTGTCATCGGATAAGATTTCTTAAATATATTCACGATTTTCCCTAAGTTCATCTTAAGTTATTAATATTAAGAGGAGACTATGGGTATAGCGTTCAGGTTACAAATGATTCACGTTTAGGCTCAGTGTAGGTGTCCGTATCAATGAAATACACATAACATATTGTTAATGTATTAGGTAGTGTTTTTATTGCATTTTAAACAAATAAATTATATGCTAAGACATTTTAATGTTATTTATCGTGCACTGCTAATTATTAAGTATAGGTTTGATTTTTGTAACTTAATGGGCTTTTTACGAAAAGTTCGTGATATTTACGAGCAGCCCTCAGCACCGGACATGCGTCAAAATACCTGTTTCACTTCGCACACTTTAAAGCGTGTTTAAATTGTATATTTTTAACTCGTCCACATCAAAGCGGTCACGCGTAATTCAAATATGAGACGTTTTAGTGAAACATTTAAGATGTCCTACCATTTTTCGGTTGAACACCGCGTACAAGATCGTTTACAACCTGTTTACAAAATGGACTCGACTTTTTTTAATGTTAAGAGCGTTATCTCTTTTTAGAAGTTCCCTCTGACAATTTTAAGAGCCTCGTCGTATGTGAACTCTTGTTCTTTTTCCCTCTTTTGGGTTCTTGCGGCATGGTCACTCTTAATGGGGCATGTAAAATTATTAATAATTGCCATTTATTTCCAGTTTTAGGGTTTCACGTTTGGAATAATTCTTATGATTTTTTTTTATGGTATTCCGAAGCACTGAAGCTAAGTAATTTTGCGTAACCAAGTTGATATGAAGTCTGGCCTTAAAGAAATAACCAGCTCCGGCGCCGACGCAGGTTTCCAAACACGTAATTTTATTTTGATGTTTCTTGGTTACTGATAGTCGTTAAAGTATGAGTACTTTGATATCGTATTATCGTTTGCGACTTTTTACGGCTCGCGTCGTAACACGAGTGTATTGATAATTTTAATTATCATTTTAATTGGACGCGTTGTAAATTTTTTTGATATGCAACTTCAGTTGTACCTTCAGTAGTGATGGGCAGTGGATAAATACTCGAGTATTTATCAAAAATGAATATATAATCGATTTTACTCATTTTTATCCGATATTTACTCAAAATGATGAATAAATATATTTTTTGCGCATTGGCTGATTCTTTAAAATGTTTTTGACTTGTATTGCTATTTGGGCTTTTCAAAATACTAAAATATTAGGTTATTAAGTTCTGATGTCAATTTCCAGGACTGTAATCACTGTGTCAGGAGCCGCACTGTCACTAATAGAAAATGTTCACATCCGGTGAACATTTTCTATTAGTGACATTTTTTTTAGAACGTTTCTTTGTTCAGAGTGTACAGAATCGCTACAGACAAAAGTGAATATATCCGTGAAGAAAATCTAAAATGAAAAAATACAGCAAAGAAAAGTTTGTTGTTGCTGTTGGTGACAACGCTAGAAACCTGCGAAAGGCTTTTCAGTTAGTAACAGATGTTGAGCCTTAAACTGCGCAGCACGCGCTATTAATTTGCTGGCTCATGGTGTAGGTACTGAAATGAAAAGCTTTCAAGCGAAGCTTGCGAGGCTCCAGACCTGAGTAAGCTAGCGAGTCTCTTTAACTCCGTTATCCAAGAGCCACACCCAACGCGTGGAGCAGAGGTGCAGTGGTTCTCTTCTTCAGAAAAGGTGACAAAACCTTGCTCAGGAATTATAGATCCATCTCACTTCCGAGCCACATATACAATATACAAGCTGTTCTCGAAAGTCGTCACGAACTGTCTCGCCAAATGACCCGATTTTCGAAAAGATTTAAGTACCGTAGACCACATCCATACTGTACGGCAAATTAAACAGAAGAGTACAACCAGCCGCTGTGTCTTCGACTCCATCGAAATATGGGCTGAACTGCCCATAATTCGATGGAGTCGAAGGCCTTTCTGCAACGATGTCGAATTAACTGGCGCTACATCGAAGTGATTGAGATGCTTGTATGAAGCTGCCACGATAACTGTCCAGATCCGGGATCAAAAAACCAGGCCCAACCAACTGCTCAGGGGAGTGAGAAAGGGAAATACGCATTGGTAAACAGTTTCGGGGATATCACACTATGTGATATCCCCGAAACTGTTTACCAATGCGTTGATGGAGGTTTTTAAGACGCTGGACTGTACTGGACAGGGTATCAACGTAAACAGCGAGTACATCTCACACCTTCGCCTATCGGACTGCCTGACTGCCTCCCCACAGCCCAGTTACTCTGGATAATACGATACCCCTTGGTAAGACTGGTGGTCAGACTTTCGGGATTCTGAGGGCTCGTAACGGCCGTCAAAGATCGACGAATGAAATTAATCCACGAATCATTATTCTGCCCAGAGGCCATGTCTTTTTCTTCCACACTTCTCTATTAGTCGTCATCCCGGTAATCACCCCCTTTCTAACCATATCATAATTCACACAGTCCATCCATCGTTTCTTTGGTCTCTCCCTACATTTATAGCCATCGACATTCATACTCCAAAATTTACCCACGATATTTTCCTCATTCCTACGTATCACGTGCCATATCAACCGATTTCCACGAAACTTTTCAGTTGCCAGTGCCACTTTCAGACTTCCTCTTATGTACCTACTCAATTCTTATTCTATTCATTAGTGTAACACCACACATCCCTTTTTATATTCTCATCTCAGGTGATGCAATTGCCTTTCATTCATCCCTTTCCAACCAACTTCTGACCCATACAAGACTGCAGGTCTAACCATTGTCTAAATCTGTACATATTATAAATTAAAGTAGCTTTTCGTGTCCAACTTTAGGTGCGATTTCACTGTCATCAGAATTTATTCAAGTTTATAATATGTGAATAATATACATTAATAAAATTAGACTTGGGGACACAAAAATAAATCTCGATGTTTTGTTCAAGTCGTAAACACCGTGCGAAGCAGGGGCGGATCGCTAGTTAAATATATAAGTATTATAAACGCTGATCAACACTCAAAATAAGTTAAAACGTGGCTACTTATACAACGTTAGTTTATTTCGTGTGACACCTAACATTTGGCCTGTATTGTTTGGGAAAATTTACATTTTGTTTTGTCCATTACCTACCTCAGTTACCAAGTGTTTGTTTTAGTGAATATGTTTAGACCCTTTTGTTTTGAATTGCATAGAGGGGCTTGTGGCTAAGTAATAAGAGCCGCACTGGTCGATCGATCAGGTGTAGCTACGCTTGCCGCGGTTGGTTCGTGGATGGGTGACCATCTTTATATACCAAGACCCCTCCGTGCCTCGGAAAGCACGTTAAGCCGTTGGTCCCGGCTGTCATTCGTGGATCTTTGAAAGTCGTTACGGATCGTCAGAAGCCCGAAAGTCTGACAACCAGTCTTACCAACGCGTATCGTGTTACCCAGAAATTGGGTTGTGGAGATCGAATGGCGCAAAACCACAAATATCATTGCTCCATCTAGCCTGGCAGCTTAACTGTTGTGCACCATTCATTCTAATAACTGGCCACTCACGTTTCCTAACTATGGCCTGCTTCAGTTAATTTCCAGACAGATCAACACTGCCACTTCCCGACCTGGAAATTGAACCCAGAATAGTTGGACTTGCAACCGTGACTAAGGAAATTAAAAGGCAGTTTGTTAATTTATTGTAGTTGGCTGTTATTAGCAGACAGGAACTGCACCCTAATTGCGTAACTCAAAATTGATCATAATTGGTTTCGTCTTCACAGTTAAACAATATTCATTGCGTTATTTATGTTGTCGAACAGACACATTTTTCGAACATATGAAGCAATGGTTTAACAATCCGTTTCAAAACGATACTGATTATGATGAATCGTGAGTTACGCAATTAGGGTGCAGCTTCCAACTCTTATACCCTTGAAGAGACCTGGCATAGCACTGCCAGGTCTCTTGCAGGGTATAAGAGTTAGCTTAGCATAGCTCCATTCAAGCACTCAATAATCTATCTTTTTCCTCTTTCTGCATAGATTTCAGTTGTTATGCGTGTCGCTATGCTTGAGTACCAATTGGATATTCTTCAGGTCTATTTGTTGATTTTTTGTTGTTGTTATATCTAAAACGACTGGCGTAGATCGTTGCAGACCTCGTCACGATACAACGCATTGTAGAAGTCCTCCTTTATCTACTATTTTTGGATGAAACAGCGTTGCGCTGCGGCCAGTACAGCGGTACACTTCTGAATGCGACGGCATTATAGACATCTACGGAAGCATTTTCAATAGAAATACATAACCACTTGTGTCGCTGCAGTGAAGCGATGAAGCTGCTGCGGTCTGCTTTGCGGTCTGCAGTCGCCTTCGGATTTTTTTCGATGCCGCTGATGAATATGTTATTCATGTATGTTTACGCCCTTGATTGTACCTCTAAAATCAAATGAAGATCAACATGAAGTTCTAATCCATTTTCGTCCAATGGATAGAACAAATCGGTCATAATGCCTGTTTATTTCAATCAGATACCTAAGCGCCTTATAATACGTCATACCATTTAAAATCAAAGTCGCAGTAAGGTGAATGAGTCTACATTAATAAAAGGTATTTAATAAGACCTATTTATCAAGTCCAGTTTATCTTTATATTAATATCTTGATGGAGTTTTAGTCATAAGAATACACTAGAGCCGTGCTACGTTCTATTGCTAAAACTATTTGGCCTTCGGACTCCACACATCGGTATATTTCGTTCCCATATGAATCACAACGACCAAGACAAGTTTATTGGTGTTGCTTGTTAGAACTACGCAACACCTAACACGTGAAACGATTAAAATGAGATCGAGAACCGAACGCGTGATTTGAACACATTGCGTGCCAATCAGCTGTCAGCTTCGCCAACTTTATACAAACCCTTCTATGTAAACCAACCTTTAAGTTTGCATATTTAAATTCTACTCCGCTTTGCCTTTTAAGCAATTTTCTTAAAGACGGGTATTGAGTTTTAATATGTATAAAGTACAACGAAATCGTCACATTTACATTCAGTGACGTTTACTACCTATTTGCTACAAATTTCTGAACAGTATGTACCTACCAGCACGACGGAATTATTCAGTTTTATACGCATTTGCACGGTTTTAGGAAACCGATGTGATTCGCATTTGATATTCAGCCGTTTCTCGTGTTATATGGGAACATAAATTCCTGTCGATGTTAATTTGTTATTACACACAACGCTAAAATACCAAGAATCCTTGTTTTAATACTAGCTCGTTCGAAAAAAAATGCCTTGTAAATATAACGCACTCAAGAGGACAGTAAAACAAATAATTGCTACTTTAAAGCACTTTCTATTTGCGGGTGCGTCTGTGACTGTGACTAAGGAACTTGCTTCATCGACCATATTATTCAAGACTGGATTTCAATCGTTATCAGTGGATTTTAATTGAAGTTCTATATTAATTCACGAGTTTGCAAGAAGTACCGGCTGTAAGGCAGAGCCGAGAAAAGTAAAAAATCACCAATCTTAATAGGCCGGTTTAAAATGTAAGTTGTATGCGAGTCTATTCGATACACACGAGCCTCGTCCGAGCGGCCGAACACTTCGACACCACGCGATAATTAGTTTTCGGCTGTCTAGCGGTCACGAATCCGAACATTCCAATGTATTGCCGACTCATCTAAAGGCTTATCTATATAGATACAGGTGTTTTTGTGTAGAATCTCTATACAAATCAGTTTGCGAGGCTGGCGGTTGAGAGATGATTTTAAGTTTAACTGTTCCGTTAAGTGCGATGTAGTCAAGTCGTGATAGACAAGAAACACTGAGATAATAACGAACTTTTTTATTATTTCTTTTAACATTTGTTGAATTCAGATTAGTCCAACGTCTACAGCAACACGAACAGCGTTTATGAATCGCGTCTTGTGTTCCTCTTGTTTAATTGGAGTCAACGGCCAAAGCTCTTCGAGCGGTATGCGATCAGACCCAGAGAACTTCATTTCACAGGACTGTAGGGTGTCGCAACGTTCATTAGCCAACAAGGGAAACGATGTGACTGATGCTAGTATTCCAAAAGAACCATACTTCTTCAATTCGTCTTTTAACATGTCAAATGAAAAAGCCAAACTTGCATCAATCCCCATGTCTGCCAGATAATACTCCAAAGACTTGTAATAAACTTCGACTGCCTCCTGAAATTCTTCTTTATTACAACAGAGGTTGCCACACATTAGTATGAAGTAAGCCAAATCAGTGGCAGGAGAAGCACATCTCAATAATTGAAAATCAATAGCGATGGCTTTATCTTTGCAGCACAGGAAGTTGGGACACCAAGCATCTCCATGATTAAACACAGGGTGATCACCTCGACTGTTAACGATGCGTATCAATTGCCCATAAACATCATCATTAACTACGGCGTTAAATCTGCTATAATAAACGCTTTCCGGATCTTCAAATTCTGCAAGCACTTTTCTATCTATATTTATGGCATCCTGGAGATAGTTCGCATACCAGTTTCTATTCTTATCATTATAATAAACTTCGTTTAGTCCATTCGCAAGCTTCGCAAAGGTATCAGGTTTTTTAATTCGCAGAGCTAAGGACACAGCGTGGAAATGCGCCAAAGATTTTAGAGTCAAATTCCTTTCGTTTATGGTAATATGCTCAGATATAGATGAACATTCCTTCTCAAACAAGTCTTCCATCAAAATATAATCGTCTTTACCATCGAGATGGCATCCGTAACATTTTGGGAGGAAGTCCTGGATCCTCTCTTTTGCACCTGAAGTCTTCTGGATCTCGCACAAGATGGGTAAAATGGTCGAGAAAAATAAAGCTTCTCTTTTAAAGTACGTGTGGCAATCGAGAGATTTTCGCATTAGAGGATCATTTACTAGTCCTTTAGCGATGAATTTGGCTGTATGATTTTTGCCAGTCACTTGAATCCGATACACAGCGCTGATGAGACCCTCTCCTGCGGGCGCCGCCCTTGTAATTTCAACACTTAGGACATCGTCCTCACTTTTCGTCTTTAACTTGAAAACTTTGTCTAATACATCGTCAGTCAGATGTTTGGAAATAGAAGCTAATGTTAACTGAACCATGGTGCTGACTTTACTGACACTTGACTCAGTGATTTCAATTATTTAAATAGTCTAGTACAAGGTGTGATTATCATGTCAAGTTTTATCATTCTTGTTAACGTAGTAAATATTATATGATCTCGTTTGATGCTAAAATAAATGACAATACTATTTGAACATTGAGGAACAAAGAGCAATCTTGTGATTTTAGCTGATAAGAAACTAAATTGATTTGTGGAGTGTTTAACATTCTTATCTCCAGCATCATGTCTATTTATTCGCTCAAACCGAAAAACAGAAACGTCTGATAAAATTGTTAGAAAAACACAATGAGCTTCACTGTGATAGTCTGTCTGTTTTACACCAATCGGGGCACAAAAGTATGAGAAATCATATTTTTGTGACAGCAGTGCTTTTACATATAATTATGGTCCTGACGAAAGTGCTGTACTTACTGTGTCTTTTGATAAAGTACAGTGGTTGTCCTTGCTTTAGAGCCCTAATTTGGTGCCCTCACATCAAGATGATGGACGACAGGCTCGCGGCTCGGGGCTTGCTCGTGACGAGGCGTGCAAACGTCTTCACGAAGCGCCGCCGGAGACCACTACCTGCTACCATTTTTCATGCAGACCTTTATTATGCCTCTTTCTAGTTTATGTACCAGTAATGCTGGGTATATTTTGTAGACGTTTCTACATGTCTGTTAACGGATGGAGAAATCGGAAATCTGAAATTACTGCTATGGATAGGTATAGATATTGCTACCCAAGAACATTATTAATACTTTTCTGCAGTTTTATGCCATACTTTGAAAAATCCATCAGCCCTAAAAAATACCGGATCAAAAGTATTTTTGTTTCGTCTTTACTTTCGAACGAGTTTGTTTCACTAAGTTTAATTCATACAATGGTATCTTGGCTACGGAGTGCTGTTTCTATATGAAACAAAATATTTAATAATACTCTGTATTTGCCACCTGTAAACAGTGTTGCGTGGAAACCACGTGGCAACCATGTAGTCCTTGGAAATGTTCTGTGCCATTGTCAACATCTCAAGATAATAGGTACCAACATGATACGTCATTCGTCAAATATATTTGTGCTATAATTAGTGTTATATTGTTTTCGTCTACATTAGCAAATGACATTGACTTTGACTGACTAAATAGCAGCAACTGTCTTTATAACCTTGACCAAGTGGACCCAATTTTTCCGTAGAACCGCGACTAGCAATGATAGGTCGCGGTCTTATCAACTTTAAAGGATGTTCTGTAATATATTCAAGTATATGACCACGAATTGGTGGACGGTCAGCGCAGGCGCCGCGAGGTACGTGATAAAGCTGCACCGACATCATGTCGACAAAAATCTTTTCATGTACATGAAAAGATTTTATCTTAGGTATCTTAATTTGTTTGATGCCTAGTAATGGGTGATGCCTAATAATATCCCTTTACTTTTTCTTCAACTCTTTGTTAATGAATTATATGAACTTCCCGTTTTCTTTGACTTGTAATGATTACGCAATTGATTAGCTGTACCTGGTAGGTTGTGTGCTAGGCCTCTGTTTGGCGTTTTCATTGAGCGTTCCCCTACTTGACAAAATATTGCTTCAACTTAAAAGGCCTATAAATGTTTATAATACTTTTTGGAGTTTTTTGTGGGTCGGGGGTTTTTAAATGTTTAATTTATTAATTGTTATTAAATTAAACATTTAAATTTAGTTTCCTGCTTTTAAACTTAATCTCTTAAATCTGCGCAGCGTTGCGTATTTTTCCCACAGTGAAGTTTGTTACTAATTTATCCTCATTCCTCGTCCTGATCACCTTTTATCTATAATCTATTCATTGAGACCTTTCCAATGAATGAATTCCCAAACAAGATACTTTTGCTGTTTGTTGGTGAGTAAATTGGGTATCCTGGAAATTCCAGGTGTTGCTCCAGCATCAGTTGAAGTAATAGAATACCAAATTTCGAGTTGATCAGATCCGTGGAAGATGCTCAAATCCCTTCATCAAGCAGAAAAGAGCTGATAATCTTCAAACGGCTGAACCGATTTTGATGAAACACGTCTAAGAACACTCCCGACTAATACACCTTTCAAACAAAAAAAAAACAAAATCAAAATCGGTTCGTCTGTTCGAGAGCTTGCTACGTTGCCTCACACACACACACACACACACACACACACACACACGCACGCGCGCGCGCGCGCGCACGCACGCACGCACACACACACGTTTTTGCGTCGGGGGTTAATAAAAGTTATGAAGAAGTCTGGTAAGTAAAGTTATCCTTAAAAAGCTCAAAAAATTTAATCGGCAGTTCCTTAATGTTACCTGCACATTACCTTACGAACATCGATATCACAACTATCGAGTCACGCACAACACTAGAACTTGGTAGCTGTACTTACAGTGATTACCCAATGGAAGGGAGCGAGCAGTGAAAATAATTTGACATTAACCACTATATGCACGACTGAGGTATTACCATAAATATTGTAGGCCTGAAGAGGTTTACTGAGGGTGAACTGGATTCCTGACTGCACTCTTTGTACTTTGAGCTGATTGTTGGGCAATCTGGGTTTAAAAGAAACCAGCAGGGTAATTGCGTAACACACTAACAGTAGGAATAGCTTTCATTTTGACGGTTTTACAACGTTCACGTTGTTGGGCAGATACATTTTTCGAACAGATCAAGCAATGAATTAGCAACCTCTTTTAAAAATAAAATGCATAAGTACCTCTTTGATAAACAGGATATGTTTTTATCCAGTGCGCAAACTGTAACCATGAATTCAGCATATCATTCTAGACCCCCTACCACAGAATTTGTTCGCCGGTTATACAAAAAAAAAATCAGCTGTTCAATACATTTTGACCGCGTGAATGAAACAGCAGCTTTTTGTTTTTATAACTGGCGAAAAAATTCTGCGCTAGAGGGTCTAGAATGATATGCTGAATTCATGGTTATAGTTTCCACACTGGATAAAAACTTTTCCTGTAAATTGTGAAAACCTCACTGTAGAGATTTTTTTTTAAGTGTTTGTTTTAAATTTAAGGAATGCAACGGAATCCAAGATTAGTTTTAACAAGGTGAAAAAGTGTCAATATAAAAAAAACATGCTAGTAATTGGGTATGCATGTACAAAAGTGGAGCTACGTCTGCTAACAAACTGCCATGCAGTTTGGCGCAGGTAAACGTAACCTGCAAAAAATGTTTTCTGTGAATAAACACTTTTTCATGTATGTATTTATTTTTTCAAAATTATTCAGATTTTCATTGATAGTGTGTTTACGCAATTACGTTGTTGGGTGGAACTAACAGCTATAAATTCTAAAGAATAAATTGTGAAACTGTGTGTAGTCACTTTGGGGAGGCCAAAGTCCAGTAATAACCGTCTTACTGCTGGAACGATGACAGTGACTTCTTTACAATTAACTATTTCATAGTACCTAGTCATAAGATTAACCTGTCAGGTCCGGCTAATGAGACACAATTAGTTTTCTATTGTTATGGATCGAATTGGATCCAGCACCCTAATTGCGTAACTCACGATTGATCATAATTGGTTTCGTCTTCACAGTTAAACAATATTCATTGCGTTATTTATGTTGTCGAACAGACACATTTTTCGAACATATGAAGCAATGGTTTAACAATCCGTTTCAAAACGATACAGATTATGATGAATCGTGAGTTACGCAATTAGGGTGCAGGTCGGACTTAATTAAACTAGTAGTCGTACGTAACTAATAGAAGTACTAAACTCATGTATTATCCATTTCTGATACTAATCCTTATTATTTATTAACATGTATCTCATTTTGCGCAAGCAGCCAATGAAACTGCACCCTAATTGCGTAACTCACGTTCGATCATAATCTGTTTCATTTTGACAGTACAACAATATTCATTGCGTTATTTACGTTGTTGAGCAGACACATTTTACGAACATATGAAGCGATGGATTAGCAATCTGTAAAAAAAAAAAACAGATTATGATTGATCGTGCGTTACGCAATTTGGGTGCAGGATACTTCCGTAACGGAAACGGTAAGTGGAATTAAAATAAGTTTTTCTAACTGAACAATCTCCTTTTCGGTCCTATTCTATAGTTCTGTCTCTTCTTCAATTTGTATTTCAGTATACTGTACGTTTTGATTTTTGCATTTGGTCTCAACAAAGACTGCAGAATAATTCATGAGGGTCTTGCAGATCATGCTTCAACATATGGAAGGTTGGTCTCCTCTTTTTACAGGACTGTTGTCCTATTTTCTCTGGCTAGCATCTTCCTAACTATGTTATAGTCAGCTTTCAGTCCTACCGGATGCAGCTGAATGGTAGTATTTTTTTTAAATCATTTTCTCCTTTTAGATTTTCTCAGTATTGGTGTTAAATTCTAGTTTTAGTTATGTATAAAATTTCTCCTGTTGCAACAGGATGTAAGTTTGTGATGATTTTTAATTCAGAATGCAAAATCCGAATTGAAAAGGCTAAGCTTTCTCTAATCGGAATGTTCATGTGTTTAACTTCAAACCAGGCCGATTATATGTGAGCATAATTAATTATAGCAGACTCTACTACCTGATCACCAAAATGAAAGGAACGTATCATGACTAATTTCAGCATTACGACCAAATGCCACCCTTATCTGGTTATGTTCGTTGGTTACAAAGGAATCGGTATCTGTTCCAAATATTAGTAGCTGATAGACCTTTGCATGCAGTAATCGTGAGTCAAGTTCTACGTGGGACTTGTTCAAAAATGCTTATCTATTTATGCTTTTGTTTCAACCTTCCTCGGAACGACACCCATGGATGGCGCAAGGTAAATATGATAGCCTTTACCATTACCATCCTCTTCATGATCCTCTTTCACAGCATTTTAACTCAATAATTCCCTGTTTATCGTCAAACTTCTCCATGACTTGCGTGTATATTCATCGTCGTTATTATGATGTTCAATCCTGTTCTATTTACTGCGCCTTCTTCCTTCTATCTATGCCATGTGTCTATCTTGCCACTCCATTATCATTAAAGACATTATCTGTAAATTAAATAGCATTTCGTCAGCAGGAATATTTTCTACTTCCCCCTGCAACGACGTAGAGAAAAATGGGTAACTAACTCTTTTCTAAGCCAGGAACTATCGTCACTAATCAATCTTCCTAGTTCATCATTAAATTAATAATGTAAAGAATATAATTGTTGCATTGCAAGCGTAGATAAAAGGAAACATGGAAGTTAATGAAGAATTGTATGTAATCGAGTTTGCGAACATCTGTAGATATATAATAATTTAATGTTCATTCAATACGAGCCAACATCCGCATTCATACGGTAATCAATCAAAGAAAATATTAGCTTAGTCAATCGACGCCATCTTGAATTGAAAGAATATGCACTTAATTTTAAGTTATACTTGATTTATAAATAAATTCATAATTATATATTTTTATTTTCGCTATGATTTCAACTACTTTTTGCAAGTCTAATACCACAGACCCAGCTTTCGAAAATTTGGCATGGATATAGATGGCATCATGAGGAAGGACATAGGCTACTTTTTTCTCAAAAATAATCCAATGGGGGTTGATATAAGGATCGAAAAATATGAGAATTTTCTTAAGTTAGGCATGTTACTTGACGAATAAAGATATTTATTTACAGAAAAATTCAAAGGTTTTGGTAAGAAATAAAGAATACAAAGTTTTTGTAAAAGTCGTCCCCTATGGGGGTAAAGTAAGAGTTGTCTAGGGTATTTTATACAAAGGTATTTAATTTGGGTCAATAAACATAATACATTTAATTTTACTTTAAAATTCACATATGAAATTGAAAGACAAATTTGTGTTGTTGAGAGATTGTTATACCTAGTCATAGTCTGCATCTTGAAAAAACATTAAGAATGTCCACTGAGCGGTTATTTTAATTTATTATCTGTCTATCTGTTACCTTCTAAGGATTTGGATGCAAGGCAATGAAAGGCCATTATTTGGGTTAGGACATTGGATATTTTTATCCTAATATTACGTCCCCATAGACTATATCCGCATTGCTTGTGGGCAAAATTGGGGACAAAACCAAGTTCTACAATATTATTTTATTTGCGCTGTAAATGCGCTCCAAAAATCAATCCATATGCATGTATTTAAAATACTGTTTTGACTGCCGACCACTACATACTTCAGGAGAAAGCCGGATTTTAGCACCCAGGTATGTAAAACTAGTATATCTGAATATGGTATCTAAGACATTTTTAATGAGAAATCAGAGTGGTTTACCCGAATGCCTTTAACTTTCTTAATCTTAGGCTTACCCAATACGAGTATGCTTTGGTGAGAATTGGTTTTTTTTTTACTAACCCGCGACTTCGTCCGTTTAAAAGTTCTTGTTTGAACATAAAATATTTCTAAAACACTCGGTAATACTGTAGCTTCCCATTAGAGAAATAT
Source organism: Polymixis flavicincta (assembly GCA_949987655.1). Taxonomy (NCBI): domain Eukaryota; kingdom Metazoa; phylum Arthropoda; class Insecta; order Lepidoptera; family Noctuidae; genus Polymixis; species Polymixis flavicincta. Next base: position 13,106,317 of record OX465171.1, read on the forward strand.
TTTTTGGAATCGGATAAGTGGTTAAGAAGATAACACCCATTATACATGTTTGGTCTATCTGTTTATGTACTTATACCTATCTAATAATTATTATACCTCTTTATAATAATTACTAGGTTCTGCCCGCAACTCCGTCTGCGTCAAATTTCTTTTCTCGATAAATGGGCTATCTAAAACTGAAAAAAAAAAAACAAATCGGACCAGTAATTCCTGAAATTAGCGCGTTCAAGCAAACAAACAAACTCTTCGGCTTCATAATATTAGTATAGATTAGATAAATATAGGTACAGTCGCCAGCAGGTCAAGCTATCCCAAACTGTCAAATTTTCCCAATTGAACATAAACCTTATTCCTTTGTAATAAAGTTGAAAAACTATCAAAGCAATTTGACAGATTGGGGTAGCTTGATGTGCTGGCCTCTGTACATAAACAGATAGACCGAACATCGGAATACAGAGTTTTCAGTCGACTTTCCTCTACAATGGAGTTTTCCATTGTAAAGTCGAGTGAAAACTTTTCCTGTAATATGCAATGTACCTATTGGTGAGCGCTTCCAATTATAGGAGACTAGCTTTGCCAGTGACTTCGCCCACGTGGAGATCGATCGATCGATCCCACGGAAACGTTTTCGTTTTTTTTTTTTTGGGTGGGAAATCGTCAAATAACTTCTCCCGCTCTGGGTGGAGCAGGAGGGCGTGTCAGCTTTTCTTGACTAAAACTCAGACGTGTTCCCTCAGTAGCCTGTATGCCAGGGGCGGCGGTATCTCTTTCGAACAGCTCGCACCATCCCACGGAAACGTACTACCGGGACAAATAGTATCCTATGTTAATTCAAGTTTTAATCTATCTTTGTGTCCAACCAAATCCAAGCCGTATTTGCGTGATTGAGTAGCAAACATCTAAACATTTATAAAAGGTTTGACGACGAAATCCTAATTAATTTTTCGAAAAGTGTGTCGTAAAGAATTAAATGTACATGAAAACTTTGAAAATAGCCAAATTTATTTAGGTATAGGTTATTTAAGTACATACCAAAGTACCCTTTGCCAAATAGACCTTTGTCACAGTAAAATAAATCTACACTAATGAGTTATTCATCAGAATATAATCGTATTTAATCACAGGAAATTGAGAATTACGCGTATAATAAAATAAATGAGATTTTTTACATTGCGACTTTTAAATTAACATAAAAAATGTCGGTAGGTAAATATTATGTTTCCTGTTTGTTACGAGGATGCATTTTTGGTACCTAATGATTAGCTTAGATTATTATCATTAATGGTATGTTCGACGAATACCCGTTTATCACGCCACCTCCGAACATATTATTAAAGAATTGTTTTGTAATAGCTATCTTTCGAACGCGGAGAAAAAGTTGAAGCCGATGTGATATAAAGAATTTAGAGTTCGCCTTATTGTTGGGTTCAATTGGAATCTGTCTAAGCCTTTGTCTGGACAATAATTCGGTTACCTATTCCTTTTACTCTAAAGTGGATACGCATGTGTGGTTACCGCAATAATTGACGACCAATAGCTCATCATCATCATCATCATTTTAGCCGAATGACGTCCACTGCTAGACATAGGCCTCCCCCAAAACGGGGGGATTTTCCATAAACGTCATGCTTGACAGGCGAGTTGTCGATCGCAGTATGGTGGTAAATGCATAGAGAACGCTGTTGCTCATTCTCTAGTAAGTCCCTTAGTCAGCTTCTACGACACCCACGGGAAGAAATGGCCAATAGCTAATTCAGATTTATTAGCAGATTTCAATATAAATTGGTTTATTGTCCGGTTGCCTTATTGCGTAAAAAGCTAACAGTAGCAGTGGCTTTCCTTTTGACAGTTCAACAATATTCATTGCGCTATTTAAGTTTTAAAGCAGACACATTTTACGAATGAAGCAATAAATTCGCGAAATCCTACAAAATGATTCAAATTGTTACAGAAACCAATTAGGCAGCTGGTTTTAAAACTAAGCCATGATGGACTATAAGGATCATCGGTTGGTTCCAGGACTGATGTATCTTTTGAGCCTGGTGCCAGTTAACTAGTAGTGTTGAAGAATGTATTCTAACGAAGACAGTGTAACATTTATTCAATGTTTAATTTTAAATGGGCCAACGAGAGTAAAAGCCATTCCGTAGCACCCCGAGGCACGGAACCCCAAAAATCGTTCTGTTAATGAATATTTCCTGCTACTGGTGATTCCCGTTACTTAATTAGTAACCTCGGATCGTAACAAACTACCTAACAAGCCATAAAACATGCGGATTATTGAAAAAGAATAACAATAAAAACGTGAAGCAAAATGGCCGAGTTACCTGCGCGCGCCATCGCTCCTTCGAACTTTTTTTTTTTTCAAATATAGGGAACGAGCACCGGCGGCCAACAGATAAAAGCCTGTTGTAGACACGAGTAAGACAAAAGCACGCCGTGTTGTAGTTTTATTTTTGATTTTAATCGTCCATTTTGGTCGTCGAGTGGTGTGGCATAACGCTCGTTTTTACGTCAACGATTTATGACCGTCCGTCAGTCGAGACCGAATATTTAGCCTTGGTAGCTTATGTCATTCTGCACTTTCTTGTCCTGCCTAAAGCATAAACTACTTGAATAAGTTTTAATCGGTCACGTGTCTGAAAGGATTATTTTTTTTGAGTTCTTAATCAATTAATGCCTAGGTTTTTTTCACTGCTATAATTTTCTGGTTCTATTGGTAAAATCCACATGCGAGAAATTGTCATGTTCAATTTCGTCCTAATTTTTAATACTCAGCCTACCTACCTACCTGTTTACCAGAATTAACAAAAATTACGAGTACAACCCAAATCGCTATCAGTAACAGAACTCAGATGGACGAGATAAGAGGATAATACTCTGCACACAGCTCTAATGGTTGCTAGCCATTAAAAATCTCATTAGGAGTTTACTCAACTTAAATATGAGCGATAAGCATGACTTTTTAAAATAGGTCAGCTGCATTTTTCTGAGCTGATTTGGCAATGCAGTAGGTATAAAGTTATCAACTGATATGAATCCTAGATATAGTTTTCGGCTCGAGGACGTGATCTTTGGCTTTTCAAATCCTACCCTCTCGTAGAAAAGCCTTGATAAACTTAACTTAAACACTTACATAATACCAAATACTACAAAGTATGCCTAGGCCTACGCAGAGCTACGTAGTTCGTAGCGCTACGCTATATCTATGTTTACTGCGATCTAATGTTTGTGTAAGTAATTTATTATTAAATAATATAACAGTCCAAAATCTAAACAGCGACATACTATTATAACGGTGAACTCTAATGACTCAAGTCTAAACTGTTCTCACTGTAGTCAATTTGTCAAAAAACCTCATTTTAATTTAATGAAAGACATTGGCCACATTTTCAAGTAGCCAAAAGGAAAAAAAAATTGACATTTGAAATAAGAAGGCAGGATCCCACAATGTGATTCGCGTTTAGATTCCGTTCGGAGGCTTCTACAAAAAACGTGGTTTTGTGGCGAGCGTGCGAACGAGCCCTTTGTTCGCCTGTATGTCAAAAGTGCATCTGTCGGGACGTTTATAATTTCAGTAGTGTATTTATCAGCGACGCCCGATCGTTGTACTTGCTGTGGTGAAGCGATGGGATTTTTCTGATTTTCCCAGTCATAAACTTAATGTATGCGCGCGCAGACCGCCTGAACGTGACATCCAGTGGTGTTGAAAAAATAAAAGAATTGCGAATATGCAATTTGATCTTCAGAACCCTTTTTCGTTTCTCAAATGCTTATTGTAGAATGATTTGTAAAGATGTTTTAAATATGTTTTTGCATGAGTAGGTATCTATTACGCTTTTTCTTCTCCAAAACCGTACGCGGTCTGAAAGACCATTTGTAAGTACTAAGGAGAAAATCAGACTATATAGTAATTTAGTTGTATTTAAGTTTGCATGAGACGTAGAGAACAGACTTCAGGGACCCAAAACCCGAGGGCGATCATGCCTCGGATACCACGCATTACCATGAGAATTGCTCAGAGTAAACATGCAAGCGACTTGATGCATATCTTCTGTACAAATGCATTCTGAACAATCTCTGCATAGCTTTGTGCATCACTCCCTCAGAAAAAAGAGCACAGCGGGGTTATCCTCAAGCTAACTAATTTAAAGTGCATTATTCTTTTCAACGTTTATCTGCTTATCGGAGCATGTTATCCAAGCTTGCTTCGTATTGACGGCCCTGTGGAGTCGCTTCTAACTATTTCGAAGATTTCTCATTCAGGCGAGTGTGAACCGCCTCAAGCGACCGCCGGATAGATTTATAATTAAGTACCTTAATTTGTGGTTCGCTCACAAATAACAAATCACTGATAAGAATCAACTTTTTGTAAAAACACAAAACTCTATCGTTTGTAATTATAAAACACTCGACTTTCAAATCAAAAGGAACGAATCTGATGGTATCGTTAACGCACGACGTTATGATCGATTGATATCGATAAAAATAAACTTGCGGCCTAACTTATTGATACGATTACTACAAGCAGTCGGGGGTGGCAGATGCCTCGCCCTTTGATTTCTTTACATTTCAAACACTCTAACATATTCTTTATTATGAACACCATATCGTATTTTGTGCACAGTCAACACATACCTGTTGAGTTGGTTCTTAGTGTGTAAGGAAGACAGTTCAGTTTTGGTTGTCAGACAATTAAGATCGTACATCATAAACTCGAATCTCCAACCCCGTCGCAGTGGGATACTGGCTGGTATCCAAGAATGCGTTTTTTATTACAACATTTATAATAGGCGGCAATTATTAAGTTTCTTCGTTTAGTATTAATGATCAGAAACATAATTTTTAATGTCTCTAGGTGGCGGCCGCGTCTGCTGCCTTCGTCTTTGACTCGTTTATTTTCCACGCCACTCAACCTTGGTTTCGAGAATTGTTACTGGGCCTTAAATTTGATTGCATCACGGTATAAGTAATTTTTAACGTACTTAATAGTGCATGGAGGCATAAAAATATAAAATAATTGTTTATTTAAAATAAATTGATGATTAACGCATCTTTAATTGAAACATAAATTTTGTTAGGTTTGACAGGTGAATGCGACAAAGTTCATTAGCAACAGGTTTCTCTATGGCATTTTTAGCAAGTTTTGACACCAATTTAAATGTAAAAATCTTATTAGGAATGTTGCTAATTTAATTATACTTAGAGATGTAAAGCCTTTTTTCTCGAATTTAATACTAATCTTTATGATGTCAGGCTATTAAGGCACTCGTTAAATGTAGGAAAGTTTGGCGCCAAATAATAAAATGTTGCATTAATTCATTAGTTCGTCACAATTCATTTGCTCTTGGATCGCCATTGAATAAAACCCCGAACATGTAATATATCAGGCTAATAGACTTATAATATTATTTTAAATTATATTATGCTATTTTCGCAACTTTTAACACTGGTTAGTACACGATAAATTAGAATATTAAAAATAAATCATTTTATTATTCTACATTCCGTTTTATTTGAATATGTATACTTACGTGTGGGTTCTCAGAAATATTCTCTTCTGCCAAAGTGAATAAAAACCCGTTGTCTTGATTTGATTCATGACAAATTGATGACGACTTACCTCCTCCACGCGATCTAAGAATTATTAATAATGTAAGTGGTAATATGAATAAAAATCGTTGCACATTCAAAAAACGATTAGGCATGTAGAACAACAAGCGCTTTGATCGCCAAAGTATTTAGGTATATAAAGGACCACCCGTATAAAAAGACCAGTTGACCACGACCATTTCGGTGGTTCCCCGTCCCACAGTCCGCACTGAATACAAACAACCCATTTTGTTTATAACAGACGTGTTAACATAGCAATTTGGGCTTAAGTAATAAAAACAATTAATTAATATGAAACTTAGGTACTTGAGGCACTTCTAAAGAATTCTTAAATGTGAGAGAAGTTGCGTTTGTCAATGTAAACTGACGCATTGATTTATTTAGGAATTTTAATTGCACGTTTCTGAAATTTACAATTTAGATTTTTATGTATAGAGTGAAATGAATGACAAACACTAGATTTGACAAGAGTATTATATAAGAAATTAAAGTTTTAACTTTTTACTGCAAACAGCACATATCTCATTATTGTGAACGATCCCTACAAAAGTACAGGTATTTCACTGTAGAGGAAACACCTAGGCAAACTGATTATTAAAACAAGCTGGACAAGTGCGTGTCGGAAATTGAAGGGTTCCGTAATTGTGATGAATTTATTGCAGAGCAAACTTAACATTGTAGTTGAAAAACAACTCGGTCATTTTAATCATATTCTTATTCTCTCTTCGTTATTTTACGACCGTAGATTTCTTATAAGTTTTCCTGCAATCTTTAAGTATAAAACTATTTATGTATTTAAAAAAAATAAGTTAAGTAGTGTGGGAGATAGTAATGGTCAGTTTTCATCTACATATTTAGTTAAATAGCTTTATAGCTATATAATTTAAAATCATTGAAAATTTATTCAGACCCTGAAGTTTACCCTTTCATTTAATATGTCGCCTCATATGCAAAATTCATAAATTACGTTACACTCGTTAAGGTCACAGAAATTAATAACGTGTAGCAAATTTTAACGTAATCTTAACGTAATTAGATTCGTACCAATATGGCTGTGATAGACAGACACATAAGACGTCTTACAAGGGTTCTGCTTTTTCATTCTGACGTACGAAACTCTAAAAAGAATTGCTACATACGAAACATACGACCGAAAGAAATCAACCCGTTAAACATCACTGTGCCTACCCTGGCCTTTAAAACAGAAGCTAGATTAAACATGCCTATAACCACGATGCTGAATTGGAATTGCCAAGATTACGGCTTGTCGGTTGTCACCAGTCGCGATAAAATCCGCGACTAAATCGTGGGAAGCAACCTTAGTGTTCCAGGAATCGCCGACAACCTGTAGGAGAGAGGTAGTCTAAATCTCTGGACGTAGAGAGAAAGCACTGGATTTAAATAAAACTTCTTTAAATATATCGACTGAGTCAAGGCTTTCAGGCTGAATAACGCTCTATATAAACAATGATAGCGCTCTATTTAGCAAAACAACCTCATAGTCAAGTGAAAAAAATTACTGCACAAAAAGCAGAAAAATATGTGTTGAATGACACAACACAAAACTGAGGCGTAGCGTGTACTGCACCCCTGAAGAGACACATATCAATATCGCAGACTGAAAGAGTTATGAAATACAACACTGTTAATATTCAAATGTGCGCAATAGTACCGATTTTGATTTAATTTCAACTATTGATTCATAATATCTCGACAAAAAGTATTTTGCTTAAATCCTGCATATACGCAGGTTCAGGTATTTATATTATTTTAGTTTTGGTCAAATCTTTTGCTATTTGTGGTCTTTGGAGTCGGAACAGAAAAAAATAAATAGGCTTGCAAAATGTAACATTTTTCTTTCGTATGATAAGCATATCTTTGAAAATACACTCCTGACTGACGCTTGCATTGTTTGATATCGTTTGCCAGCTCCAACGATGCCATAGCTTAACTGAAAAAAGACTCCCAATAATTACATCATTCATAGTTATTTCGCTATCACGAAAAAGTGGCAGCCAAAATAAACACTATCTATTTCTTTTATGTGTATAGCAACAGGTACCTACTTTAAGAGGACGGTACCAACAAAGCCACTCCAACCACTTGACTGCATTGTAACGCCACAATGGCGCTTTGATTTTACTATTGTGCTCAGGCGCAGGTAGAACCCCGTGCTTTACTCGTAATCCTTATTAATGTTTTGTTTGCCGAGTTTGGAATAAAATCGTGTAGTATTGAAACTACTGTTGGAGAGTTGCAGTAAGTTTTATTAGACAGGTTGGGCTTTGTCGTCTATGAATGCTTTGATACTCTGTGACTATATGGGCTTGTGGAGTCGCGATTCGAACACGTGCTGGATTTAGAAGTATCCCAAGTCCACATATGAATCAAAAGAACCTAATTGTTTTAACTCGGATCTTTCTCTCTTTCGGGAATGATGCCGATGGTACGGAATCTGTCCGATGATTGAGCATTGTTCTAGTCTACAATAATTATAAGCCATTGAATTATTATTTCACGACCTTTCACCTGAACCTACAGTCAAGTACCAACTTTATCGCGTTAATATAGGTCAACTTCTCGCCATCGTCTTCTGCAATTTCCTTGAATTTTGCGAGGCTTTTTCATTTGATTTGTTGTTTCATTTGACCCTATTCATATACCGACAATAATAACACAATAATTATGTATTATTAATATTCAAGTATAGTAGTCGCAATTTAAACAAGACACGCTTCATATTATGTAGTTTAACCGATATCTTATTGGCAGCCTGACGAGGCGTACTTACCTGTAGGCGTAGAGTAAGGGCTGGCTAGAGTAACATACACCCGACACATGCAATAATAACCTTACAGCCTCCGCTATAAGGACGAGGCTGCTAGCACAATTATGTTGGTAATATCTCTCTGGGAAGTAGGAACTGAAGTTGTATGGTGAACACACAATGTCAGTATCGTGTTGGTTATTTTATGAGAAATAATGCTAAAAGGGCAGCGTCTAAAAATAGATTTTAATATTCTGCAGATTTATGCATCTTCACGCTCTTGTGTTTATGTTAAAGGAAAACAAGTCGATGACACGAAATGTGTCATTAGCAACTTTGGTTTTCCGCTTCAGAACCTACCTTCAGAAAAATAATAGCTCCGAAAAATCCCTTTTTACTTACTTTATTTATATCTTCACGCTAATCATCACCCGACTGTGCCTAAAGCCTGAAATTCACGACTAGCTGAAAATTCTTGAACACTACTAAAACATTAATGGCAAAAAGACATATTCTATTTAATCATAAATATCGATTAGAATTCCAAACCCATTTGTTACATTACTATTTTCTGATACACCGATAAGACATCAAACACATCGGAGAGATTTGTAAGAGCATTCTAGACCGTGAAGGCTCTACAGTTCAGGAATGTGAGGTGAACCCGCTACGACTTAACGACTGACCAAACATTCATTCCGCGAATCCGTTACACGCGACAACTTTCGCGTTTCCCATACATTGAATGCTACGGACCGATAGTTGCATGACGCGTTCAAATATGGCCGTCAATGGATGCGGAGTGAATCGATGTTGTCGCATAGTGCGGTTAGTAAGATTCTCATGGTTAGTGCCAGATCTCGACTTTCGTAAAGAGTTCAACGCGCGCTTGCTATCTGTGTCCACAATGTAATCTAAGTTGGTAAATAACGTAATTGATACATTACACTATAAATAGTGTAAATTAATGTCCAGTGCCCGCTTATAATGTTTGCGAAGGTATTAGAGACGCGGAGGTTTGTTTTTAAAGTTGGTGCTGAAACCGTATTTTGATAGTTCCTAAGCTTATTAGTCCGCAAGCAATTTATTCGCCCGAATTGGGTGAATCGATAGGTACTTTTTGATAAATCATATACTTATTATTTCTTACTAGCCCGAAGTTCATTTATTTGTCGACGAATCGACCACTCCAGAAATACGTATTAGACAATTGGCACGTATTGAATTTTATTAGAAAAGGTCAGCACGCAGCACATCAAACCATCTATCTGTCAAATTTCATTGACATATTTTCAACTTTATTGCATAAGCATAAGGTATATGACGTTGTGTTTTCCAAAAGTAAAAGTTACGGTTACCTAATTTAAAAGTCTAAAAATATTCACTGTTTGTTAAAAGCTTATAGATATCATAACGTGCCTGCTTCAGTAACAATAACAACAAAATCTTATTTCCCCTATATCATGTGAAATGTGAATCAATACTGTACAGACGCCAGCACATGCTACAGTCCCCCCCGAGTGGGTTCTCGCATTGTCGTTGCGGGGGTCTCAGTAACCGTGGTCTCCCACCCACGGTGAAGCCAAGAGGAACCCAAAGGTGGGGCCGCTCGTCAGGGCTTTTACCTTCAAGCCAACGACGTAGCGGCCAAAAAGTAGGTTGCGGTGAGGTGCACCGCAACTGAGGTGGGCCGCTATGTTGAATGGGAGGCATCGCGGCTGAGGGTTACAGGCTGCGGCAGAGGAGGAGTGCCGGTGCTTCTGAGCAGCGCTCGTCCCTTCCGTGGCCTGGACGGGGCCGCCACCGTTTGATGGCGGACGCGGTGGGGCCGCAGGGAAAGAGGAGTGTCGGTATAGCGTCAGCCGCTGTCCCTATCCCCTGCGGCCGAAAAGTGGTAGACGGGACGGCGCGTTGTGTTCCACACGCGCGCCGTCAAAGATGTCAGCAACCACTGGTGGGGTCCGCAAGGGCCGATGCCTGCCAGGTGCGGGTTTGTTCGAAAGAAATACCACAGCCCCTGGCATACGGGCTACTGAGGGGAACACGGGTGGGTTTTAGTCAGTAAAAGTCTGACACGCCCTCCTGCTCTACTCAGCAGGAGAAGTCATTTGATGATTTCCAACCCAAAAAAAAAAAAAAGCTCATCTAGCTACCCCAATCTGTCAAATTTCTTTGATAGATTTTCATCTTTATTCCGTAAGCATAGGGTTCATGGTAAACTGGGAAAATTAGACAGTTTGGGGTAGCTTGATGTGCTGGCGTCTGCACACATACTCGTATGTATATTATGATTCTGAAAGCTTAGAATTTATTTCAGAAAGCGCCAAGACATGGCACGTTGTTTTGTTTTTTCAGGAAACAATCTGGGTGGTACTAGACGAATAAATAACAATAAGTACAATAACGATGAAAAGAGCTATTTAAATTATTTATATTTATTTAATAATATTTTTTTAAATAAATAATTTTAATAGCTCTAATGTGCTAATAGTTAATTTATGTTATTTCAGAGAACCTTATTCCGTTAGCCAACGATAATACCCATTTATGTCTACACTTTATATTAATTTTAATCGGGCAATATTATTTTATACTGATGAATACGAATATTACGAATAGATTTGAAATGTAAAACGAAAAACAGATTTTAATTGTGCAACAAGAATAATTTTATTTACTACTGAAAAATTTAGTACAAGACGATGGAGGGTAGTAGTAGCCTAGTGGTAATAGCAGCCGCGACTTACGACTTAGGTCGTAGGTTCGAACCCAGAAAGGCACTTTACTTTGTGTACATTATTTAATAATCACTGCTCTCAAAACAGGGTGATGGATGATACAAAAATCTTATGTTCTAGAACCAAAAAATTCGAAGACATTTGACATCAACCAACCCGCACTGGGCCTCCTCTCACAGAGAGGTCTGTGTCCCAACAGTGGGAACATATACGCTGATAGTTATTATTACAAGACTGTCCTATTTCAAACTGGAAAGAGACCTCTGTCGGCGCGACCACTCGTTCAAGTTTACCGAACAAAAAGTGACATTTATGCACGCGACAGTCGCGTATTCACGCCACGATCGCTTTTAAATAGGACGCGGGGTTCTGATTTTATTGTTTCATGTTAATAGACTAGAATCCAAGAAACGATGGATAGACTGTGTGAATGATGATATGGTTAGAAAGGCAATAGGCCGAACTACCATAATACCGAGGTGACGACTAAAGGACAACTCACAGAGCTGAATAAGTATTCAGCTCTGTTCAGCTTATGTCTATAGAAAACTAAGATTTTGTATGAGATGCGTACGCATCCGCTCAGCCGCGGAAAGCTGAACGGACTCTATACAAAATCATGTTGCGCCGACCCCAAATAAATTGAGATTGAGATTATAAAGGCAGAAGAATGATGATAGACTAGAATCCAAGAATGTAATAAACAAGGATCTAAATAATGCTGTCGAAAAAGAAAACACCATTGGGATTTCTTATATAAATAGAATGTAAAAATATTGTAATTTTTAACAGCTTTTATTTAGTTTCACTTATTAATAGTTTAATAAATAAATATTTGCAAGTTATTTATAGAACACTTCCTATTGGCATATGACCATATTTACATACTAAGACCTCGCCGGCGCCGTGCCCCGGAAAAACAAGTTTGTGGATCTTTGACTGTCGTTACGGGTCTTCAGCAGCCCGAAAGTCTGAAACCAGTCTTACCAAGGGGTATCGTATTACCCAGTAACTGAGTTGTGGAGGTCAGATAGGTAGTCGCTCTATGTAAAATAATGGTATTCAGCTGCATAAAGTTAGACTAGAAGCCGACCACAACATAGTTGGGAAAAGGCTAGGTAGATGATTCTTATTCGTATTCCTATTGGCCTATGAAGTAGAAAGACTTTGTAGGTACTCTTTCCCATCTGCCTTAGGCTGCTTTGCCAACACAGATGTGCTATGGATGCGTGTGATATCCACCAATCGTAATATACATTAGTTCACATAGCATAGCACTGGTGCACACGGGTTCAACTAAGCGTTTATAATGAAGGGTGCGTGCTATGGATGGGAACTGAATGCGCGAGTGGTATAGTTATATGTTGAGCAGAGTACCTCCAGTAGACGCGCATGTTTAACACCGAAAATAGACAGAAGCAAAAAATATATTTTATATTTCACAATATGATTCCCGACTGTCGATGCATCGCATTGCTCAAGCTGCGCATCTTCGTAGCACATCTTACTTGCTTCCTCTACACAGCTTAGCATTAGTGGAACCCGCCATATAGTTCCGTAGCTTAGCTTTCACATCCTCGCAGTATAGCTGCGTAGCATATTTCTGGCGGATAAGTAGCCTAATTCTGTGGAAAAGTAAAAATCGCGCCGTGGAAACTTGCGTCATGCCTCCTGCCTATCTGGGTCTGAATTCACTATGACCATTTAACGATTCCTTACTCGTAACCACGTCAGTCACACACGAAATCTGCTAATATCGTATTAATAATATCGACAAAATGTCTTGGAACATACAGAATATGATTGGTTTCTAAAATACACGATATTGACGTAGTTTGGACGTAGTAAGATTCCGCTGGGAATCATAATAACTATATAGATTTGGGGCCCTGTCCGCGAAAACTTAGGCGATGTAGGTACCCTGAAGTACCCTGTCAATAGTGTCAATCCCTAGTATCAGTTTGAATGACAGCTTGCAGCACCGAACTTTTCTCGATGAGATTTTTACAGAATAGGTCGGTAGATCATAATCGCCTTTACCCAACTCACAGAACAGATAGAACTCTTCATATTGCAGTACCTATTAACATTCTCTGATTTTGTTTACTTTCATCTTTACTAATATTATAAAGAGTAAATATTTGATTGTATGATTGCATTGAATAGGCTCCGAAACGAATGACCCGATTTGAAAATTCTTTCACTGTTGGGAAGCTACACTATCCCCGGGTGACATAGGCTGTATTTTATCCCCGTAATCCCACAGGAATGGGAACTACACGGGTGAAACCGCGGAGTGCTGCTAGTGTTTTAGATAAGCATGAGAGTAAACAAAATCAGAGAATGCTTACATACCCGACAATCAAATAAACAAAATATTATCACGGTATCACCTACCTTCATATTTCATACAATACCGCTTTTGATTAATGTAACGCGAAGCAGTCGAAGCTAATCTTGTTCAATGTTTATTTAGGTAATCTTACTTTGTTGTAGTTCGTACGGTACGTTTAGGTTTAAGTTGATACGATTTTTTCATACGATCTATAGCGCATACTATTCGATCTGGGCAAATGTCACATCCTGTTTAATCGATTCAAAAAATCGGTAGATCGTATGGCCATGAATCAATCTTCTGGAAGATCGATTCAGATCGGTCATCCCTACTTTGTACCTAGAAATGTAGACAAGCGATTTATATTCTACGGTAGAGTAGAAATTGTAAAGCGTTATGCTAAGCCTGCAGGTATAATAATATCAAAAGCTAAACAAGGTATCTAGAAAAATAAAGAATTAGGTATAATATCTATATAAAAAACATACTGGTTATTTACATAAAAGATAAATAATAATATATGAATAGGCGATGTTTGTCGTTTGAGAAATGCGAGTAATCATTTAATCAGGTATGTTCAACCTTTTTTCTTAGCAGTATACCTACTTGCTACGGTGCCTATGCTACGCCGACTGAAGATTGAGTATGTATTCGATTTTCAAACGCTGTGTAGAATTAAGCGGTAGATGTAAAGGATTTGATCATTTAATCAATGAATTATGCTTATTAGTAACGCGTGATTACAGGACGTATACTAATGTGGGTACGACTTTATGGTATTATACCATAGACCTGTTGACAGTTTGATTAGTGTGAGTTTTCAGTAGAATTTCTTAGGTAACACAGTTTATAGCTGGACAAACGAAAATTATGTGCACAGTCAACAATTTAAGCATTAATTTAGGCTTCTAGTGTTCCTCGACTCAGAGAGATGTAGATGTAGACGGTCATCTTAAGGGGACACTTTGCGCGGCTAAAAATCACGTTGTCTCACCAGGCTTCGTATCCGACAGAGATAGTATCAGTGGTGAGCAGTTAGACGCTAGTCTACATGCACAACGTTATTGAGGGAGATGCAGGAGCATTTTTGGAAAAAAAATCGCGAAAAAATTAAGAAAAGTCCTTTTATGAAAAAACCACTGCATAAATCAATGACGAATAAAGTTTATTGAATATATTGTTAATTGAACTTTGTCCGTACCCTCTTGGTTTTCGAGATTTTACACTCCTTTTATTACTTAAACACGCTCAAAGTTAGGTTAAATTAGCAAGAAAAACGAATCTTTGTTGGCTCATAACTTTTTAATGGCTTTTTATTTTAGTATTCTGTTTCCGTACAGACAATAATAATAACGAGACAAAACCATACCATGTTTTATTTTTGATTTACATAGTCAAACAGTGGAGTAAAACCCTCCCGAAGTTTGTATGGAAAAAAAGTGGACAAGTGTCACCTTAAGAGCTTCCACAGACTAGCGCGAGGCGACAGCGCAATACAACTGTAGTAGAAAAAATTCTATGAAAACTCCATGGAAATTGTTTTACCAGAAAGCCGCGCCGTCGTCGCAACGCGCATGGCAACGGAAGTATTAAATTGACCAGTAATTGGCTATCAACATGTACTTCAAACGCTCAACGCAAAATATAGCCTAATTTTGCAGCTGACGATGACACCAGAAAAGTTCCAAAGCCTACCGTTTCACTAAGGGCTGATTTTTTTAATAGTCAGATAACTTTTATCTGAGGAATAAATACGTCGGTTTGACAGCTTTTGTATAGAAAATAATAAATATCCCAAACTGCCAGATTTATTCTTCAGATAAAAGGTGTTTTTTTATTTTTAGGTATTTTTTTTATATTCCTAGGTTCGAACTGTAATAATATTACAACTAGCTAAAAGTTTAAAGAAATTCAAAGGATCAAGAAGAACTTGATAGCTAAAGGCTTAAAGCCTGTACCTATAAAGTAGATATAAATAAAGATTGGATAGTAAACGTTGCCTAGTTACGTACGTTGGGCAACGGTAACGATTATAGTGCCACAAGAACCTGTAACATTAGTCACTGGCCGAGTTAAGCTAGCTTCAGGTACGTCACTTAGACCAAGCTTAACGCGAACACCGTGAAGGTTTTGTAAGAACTTAGCATAATATTTTAAACTTTGTTTGCTAATTGACTACCCTGTTTTTCAGCGAATTGAACATCCTGCGTATAGACTAGGCGGACACAACTTTTTAAATAACCGGCTTTTTTGAATATCGTTCTAATAGACACTTCTCTATAACTTTAGGGCTATATTTCAAAGCACAGTGGAAGTTCTTGTAGCGACAAAAGCTAAACCGAACAATGCTGCGCCTATATTAAACGAATAAAAAATTGAACACATCACAGACTTTAATTACTAAATCCGACCAAAAAAGGTGCATGATACGTCTAAAAGCTAAATTTTCGTCTGTCCATCAGTACAATTTGTTCGTATCTGTACTAGGTGAGCACAATGCGTTATTAAAAACTTTTGTTACGTGGCTTTTTTTCTACGGCGTGTCGAGTGCGACGCATACCTGCGTCCTTCTCGACGTTTACCTGTGCTCGTGAGAGGGCAGACGTAGACCGTCATAAGTTGTAGATGCGGCTAACGAGACGGAGCCGAGCTCTCGGGATTGATTCGTGCTTACATTTTGTGGGTTTTGTGCGGAGTGACCTGGTTGATAATGTTCATAGTGCGCATACATACAGGGATTTAGTTTTTGTGTTAATTATTATTTTTATCGCGACTTTTTTTCAAACGTTAATTGTGTGCATTGACTTAAAACAAACAGTTATTGTTTTAGTTGTGTTGTAGAAAAAAGGACTTAGACTGGACTTAGACTTTAACAGCCTTCAAGACTGGGTTTATTATGATCAGAACGTACACCGAAGAATCGAACGCCAAAGTTTCCCGCCCAAAGGCAAGCCTTCTTGTCGGGTCTGAGGAGGCTTGGGTCTGTGGCTGCGCCCGCGCCGCGCGAGGCTCCACAAACCGGGCGGGCCAGTACACGATGGAAGTTAGTGCCGGCCGGTCGTGTGCGTAGCTTCGCGAGTGATGTCGCAGCATGGTCGCTGCGCGTGCCTTGTTGTGGTGCCTTTGCCTTGTCGCAGTCGGGACCCCGGCCGCCTCCCGCGGTCACCGACAGCACCACGTTCCCGCACGACACAAACATTCGGAATTCGTCAAAGGAAAGAGTAAGTGCTGTGCCGCCCACGGCGCTTTCAAAGTTTCAAACCTTCATGCCAATGTGTTCTGTGATATAGTTGTAAACGTGATATAAACCTTTAACCTAAATGTAAACCATACGCAGTGACCGTAAAATAACTCCATAAAACTGTAGAAATAAAGACGCGGTACCAGCTAATCGCTGGAATAAAATAAACAAAGCTTATCTCGAGCCAACAAACGTAGCCTTATATAGCGCGGAAAGCAGCTTGACGGTACACTGAACTGGCGTTAAGAGGCTGCCCGTATGAACAATTAATTAAACTTCATTTTATGATACGTTTTCCGAAAGCCTTGAAAGGGATGCGGACAATATCCTACGGGATGAAAGGCAAGGTGCGCGTATTGTGAAAAGCTTCAACTTTCAAGTTGGTGGTTGCAGCTTTTGTGCGCCTGTAGCGGACAGACGGACGGATTGACAAAATTATATGCATAATTATATTGCTCGCCGAGCGCTCTGAACAAGGACTGTTTTGTTTATATTGTGGAAGCTGATTCAGCGGTACGATAGTATTGAATTCATGAATATGGATTGTCGGGAACGCCCGCCACGGTTTTGTAGGATCAACGAATAAAGTATGGTGCATAAAAAAATACTAAGTATATTGACAAGATTTTAAATTTTGTACCCAAAAATAACTTATAATATGACTGTACTCATTTATAAGTTATTTTTGGGTACAATTTTTTTTAAATTTTGTACCCAAAAATACTTATAATATGACTGTACTCATTTATAAGTTATTTTTGGGTACAAAATTTTAAATGTACTCATTTATATTTTTTTACTTACTTTAAAGAAATAACAAAACATTTTTTTGGTACTAAATAACACTGTCTTAATATCATAATAACCATTCATATATAATATATAAACGTTAAAATGTAATGTTTTGTAAAATAATACCTACTTAGCCCTACAAAAAAGAAGTTTTTCTGCTTAACAGTATTAATTCCCTTCCATAATATTATCACAAGTACAGTCGTGTACCAAAAGATTTGTAGTACCTACATTAAACGGCTCGTAATTTTAAACTTGTTATGATCAATTGTTATAGAAATCCGTTGCTTTACCGCGAAGGCTTTCAAAGCTCTATTGTTTTATTTTATTATTATGTTCTTTAATCTGGACAAAAAGCCTTGAAGTTAGGCACTCTGGTGGTTTTGGGTTCAACTTAGAATTATAATCGCCGGATTTGAGACAAAGGACTAAGTTACTCTAAATCTTGCAAATCGTAGATTTATGCACGTAGGTACGAATTAAGTTGACTGTCAAGAATCAACGGGATTTTTTTTTTAAATCACCAAAAATTACCGTAAATAGGTAAAATTATATTAACGGCCACTAAGTAGCTACATGTTAAATTGAATAGTTTTGGTAACACGTTCCGTTCTAATTGTAATGCCATTAAACAGACGCGTGAGCCGTTAGAAATGACCCAAACTTGTGTACATTGACCAGCAATTCCTAAAGTACCTAACAGGTATAATTAATTCTCAATTTAATTTTCTCGTGCGTAGGTATATATAAAACTGTCATATGAATTTGTACTCTTTCGACGGCGAAATTTACATTCACTTAGGACCGAAATGTCTGTGACATACGCTGTCATAATTTAGACATTCCAAAATTCGAATTTCAAACAATATAATAGTGTTGTAATAATAAACTCTGGTATCGTGTGCAAAGCCGCGGTTATTAAAAACCCCAATTGGTTAATAAACTATTGCCTACTTTCATTTCGGTACGAGTATGTCGAAATAATCGGTTTTACTTACAACCACGCATTTTAAAATCCGCTGTGACGTATGACGTATGAGAACGGTATATTATTTGTTCTACTTGTCGAATGTTAAAACGTCTATGGTTCCATACAACGTCCAATTTGTTTCGTGTAAAGTTTCAGACGTGTCTTTTGTCTAATTTCATTGTTTGTATTATGTTGAAAACTAGCTGGAAAACTGATGCTAAAAGTGTGTTTTCTCGAGACCTATCTTTGGTGAAAATGTTTTATGTTTTTTTCTTTGAACTTGATAAAATATAGAAAAATTACCAATGAACTTAGTCTTTATTTGAAGATAATAAAATATGCTATACCTACATTAAAAATGTACGAACAGCCTATATTTATATTAACAATCAGTAAATACTGCCATTCCTGACAGCAGACACTACATGTAACTTTTACGATCAAGAAAGTGACGGGGTGGTCCTCTCGTTGCCTCCGCTTTTGAATTACAAATATCTGTAGCTGATCTACATATGAAAGAAGTTCAACATTCGAGAGGCGACTCTAAGCTTTGTCATATTGTGCAGGACAGAAACTGGTGATATCAGCTGCATCAAAACAAATGCAAATTTTGGCAAAAAAAAAAAAAATCGTTTGATCCGCCCGACCGTGTCAAAAGATGGTCCTCTTTCGTTGACAATGACATTTGAATCTCTCATTTATATTGAAACTCGTATCTACCTTTTCAAGCGGGATCTGTGATCTTACTCTTCTAAGTAGCCACGCACAACGGACCGAATGGGAGTCTACGTGCGGAATAGGGAGTCCCATCATCATCATCACTCTTCTCAGTATGGACAGTGCATACTTTTTCGCGAACACTTAAGTCAACGGTTCACGGGCGTAATAAAATCGCGGCAGGATTTTTTGGCGCACTGAATTTTCAACTCTCTGTGTTGAACCGAGCATTGACAATCCAACAGAGAGCAGCGCGAGTGAGTCCGAGCGCGTCGAAAAAACAGTGTTCGATTTTCAACGCAGAGTGCGTTGAAGATCCCGTGCACGAAAAATTTCGAACGTGGGCTAAGAACGGTGAGGGAAAATGTAATGCGGTACAGGGCCCCAATTCTGCAGAGTTATAATGATTCCCCGCGGAATCGTACTACGTTTAAACTGGGTCAAACTCAATACCGTGTTTTATTAAACCAATGAACGGTAAGGAATCGAAATGTCATAATATTCTGTACGTTCTAAGACAATTTGGCGATATTATTGATACGATATTAGCAGATGTCGTGTGTGATTGACGTGGTTTCGAGTAAGGAATCGCTAAGTGGTCATAGTGAATTCAGGCCCTGATTGATGAAACGTAACAAGAAATGCAACACAAATGAGCCGTCCAACGTATGCAATGCAGCATGAGAAGTAACACTATAACTATGCGATATGTGTTTCAATGTGTGTTACATTGCATGTTACGTTTCACTAAAGTGTAGCTAGCGGGCATTACGATTTTAATCTCTAAATTCGTAAAATACGTTACTTTGTTAAATAAAATGCATTAACTTGATGTTGGGCTCTTAGACTAAGTAGGATTTTTAATTGGGTTGCGCAGAAAGTTTGGATCTGATTTTAATTTCTTTTATTGATGTTTGCTCGACTGAAAAATTGTTAGTATTATTCTACTTAAGATTATGAATATCATTAGGTACTTTAAAAAACAGTAACGTAGGAAGTAACTTAAAAATGTATTTTGGACCGTGAGTCGGTTAGGTATTCTTGGTATCCAGCGATTAAGCAAAAGAAACATAAAACGTATATCTATTCAAATAAATAAATGGAAACAGCCGATGTACAGACACCAGCACATCAAGCTACCCCAAACTGTCAAATTTTCCCAATTGAACACTAAAAAACTTCTCGTGGTAACATAGATGAAGTGAGCTGTCAATCCCTAGCATCAAGTGACAGGCGCATTACTCGTATCTACTTTGTGTAAATTATTCCATCACCGAGAGGAAACCGGCATGTTCTAGAATCAAAAATCCGAAGACATGTGACATCTACCAACCCGCACTGGGCCCACGTGGTGGATTACGGCCCACTCGCTCTCCCAGCGAGGAGGCCTGTGTCCATATTATAGGCTGATTATGCTATTATGATAGCATCAAGTGGAATGACAGCTCACTTCACCTAATCACCTAAGTTTTCACGGTAATATTTTTTAGAATAGATGCCGAGGTTACTTTGGGATGTAACTCAGCGGTTACAAACCTTTTTCCCTATATTTTTCATAGCATCACTAGTTGAAATGCAATTTTGAGTATAGATGTGGGTGGCTCTAGGAATAGGGGAAGACCAAGGAAAAATAATTTACTGTGTGAAAGATGACATGGATAGAAAAGGGTTGTCTACCAAGAAAGTATGGCAGGAATTATAATGACTTGTTGGAACGCAACTCAATTGCTTACCCATCAAACAAACATTATACTGCCCAGGAACATAAACCCATTAAATAAATTAGTGCTTGCCTTCAAAGGAAAACCTGAATTATAAGTTATGTCAGTTAACATCCTATATTGGAGCAACTATCTTGTAAGGCCACATACTACATAACAAGACCAACATTGATTCCAACAGTGATTGGCTCCAATATTTGTTATTACGTACCTTGAAATTTATCACTATCTATCTCTGTCTTTCGCAAGAATATAGAGAAGGACAGACAGAAGAAATACGAGATATTAAAACGCGTCACATCCTCTGTGTTGCGAAATAGCTAATGTTTTATAATAAATGTCAATCAGTTTTATTAGATTGCTACTAGTTATTTGCCATAACTTCTGTGGTTTCTCTGGTTTTGTGTCCATTGGGTTTATTATTGATTAATTTCCAGCCATTGCAGCAGACTCTATATGAGCTGCATCATGTTTTGAAGTTAATCCGATATGACTTCCCAGGCTCGCAAGTCGCTGGTTGTTCTTTGACATTGCAATACGTTACAAAAAAAAAAACATACAAGGTCGATCCGTCCTTCTCTGTCTTCAGCTTGCGAATGTTTATTTTTATAATAACTGTTGGTCCCGGCTGTCATTTATAGATTTAAGAATCGTTACGGGCTTACGGGTAGTGGCCCGAAAGTTTGATCACCAATCCTACCGATGGGTATCGTATTACTGAGTTGAGGAGGACAGATAGGCAGTCGCAGCTGCATCCGGCTAGACTGGAAGCCGACCCCAACATAGTTGAGAAACGGCTAGGCAGATGATGATAAATGACGTAAACCTGTGAAGGTAAACGCTCAAGTGTGCGCTTACCTTTACAGGTTTATGTCAAAGGTTTATGCCTATGTGATGTTTAATGTCTAAAACTTTCCGAACTATTTCGGCGACTTGTCCGATTCGGCGCGTATAAGTGTGCGTGGATTTCATACAAATAATTCTGAAAATCGATTATTTCGACTCTGATCAGTGTACGTTTACCTTAACCCTCCAATTCATTACAAACTAGCTTCCGCCCACGGCTTTGCCCGCGTGGAAGTCGCAAATTATACCGCGGGAACGTACTACTGGGATAAAAAGTGTCCTATGTGTTAATCTAGGTTATAATCTATCTGTGTGCCAAATTTCATCCAAATCCATTAAGTGGTTTTTGCGTTAAAGAGTAAAAAACATCAACACATACAAACTTTCGCGTTTATAATATTATTATGTAAGAATTGGCATCGCGATCGTGTGCGGTAATTGCGGTGTAGGGATGCCCGATCTGAATCGATCTTCCAGAAGATCGATTCATGGCCATACGATCTACCGATTTTTTAAATCGATTCAACAGGATGCCATATTTGCCCAGATCGAATCGTATGCGCTATAGATCGTACGAACTACAACAAAGTAAGATTACCTAAATAAACATTGTATGAGATTAGCTTCGACTGCTTCGAGTTACATTGATCAAAAGCGGTATTGTATGAAATACAACAACAGGTGATACCGTGATAATGTTTTCTTTATTTGATTGTCGGGTATAAATATAGTATAATTTTGTTTAGTCTCATGCTTTATATAAAACACTAGCAGCGCTCCTCGGTTTCACCCGCGTAGTTCCCGTACCCGTTGAAATACGGAGATAAAATATAGCCTATGTCACCCGGGGATAGTGTAGCTTCCCAACATTGAAAGAATTTTTCAAATCGGTTCAGTAGTTTCGGAGCCTATTCAATGCAAACAATCAAATCTTTACTCTTTGTAATAATAGTAAAGATGAAAGTAAACAAAACAGAAAACGTTAATAGGTACGTACTGCATTAGGAAGAGTTCTATCTGTTCTGTGAGCGTGAACTACCTATGAAGTCAAAATACTTTTTAATATGGCCCCGCCAACAAAATCAAACGATTGAACATGTTTCATTAAATGTGACACGGTTGGACAATGTAACTTTTGTGAACAGATTGTTAAAACAAAAGGATATTCATACTACCAGTTTAAAAAAAAACTCATCGTCATCATAGGTACCGTGGCACACTTTGTAATAGATCTATAATGTAGATTAAGTTAAAATAAATAATTTGGAATGCATACTGTGCTTTTCATTATTTTTACAGAATTACGATACGGTCTTACTCGATCTCGGAAGATCGATTCAAAACAATACGATTAAGATCGTGAATCGATTCACGTGGTTACGATCCAGAAAATCGATTGAAACCAAAAAATCGGGCATCCCTAGTGCGGTGATTATTTGCATTAGGGCTGGGAGGACAGAGACACGCACGTCATTAAGTTGCACACCCCTGCAATTGCTGTCGCGTGCCTGACAACCTATAAATTGGATTAAAATATCGTATACTGTCAAGAAGTGTATGAAGAAGGAGAAGTAATTTGCTCACTTTCTTAGCTCTTGACAGTTTATGCAAAATAAAACAAGGGGCCCTCCGTAAATTACGTCACACAAATTTTATGATTTTTTACCTCCCCCCGTCTTTGTCACATGTGGTCACACTTGTGAATCCCCCTCCACTTGTGCGACGTCACACATTTTTCAATTTTGTATTTAGAAGTACCTACATAATTAAATAAAAACAGCATTTTTTCCATTTCTTTTATTTAAATTAAAAATAATCTTCAATAAAATTAACATAAAGTCAAATAATTTTGACAATTAATGGTGATTTTAACATTGTGACGTCACAAAGCTTTTGATCCCCCCTGGCCCTTGTCACACAATTTTACATTTCGTTGACCCCCTCCCATCCCCTAAACGCGTGACGTAATTTATGAATGGCCCCTAATGAGTATTTAAATTCATTCTACATCCTAGCCACGAGACAGAATCGATAATTGATAAAAAAATATTGATTCCAATAAAATACTTTTAAATATCACCAACAAGGAAAATCCAAAATTGTACATAACGTAGCCCACGATTTTATATCGAGACCTTACAGAAGGAAATAACATGCGCCTACGCACTTCCATGGAATTATGCACGTGTGTGGCAAAAGATAATAATATGACAATCATACCACCTGGCTGCGTATTTACACACTTTTTTGTGCTTTAAGACCCACGTGTTATATTTATAACCCTTTTATTCGCTGCAGAACGTAAATCTAGGTCATTTAAGTTTTAATTACGTAGTTGTATGCCGAAAATTTTAAATTATATTGTTTTTGCGAGTAACCCTTGTCAAATGGTTATCCGCCCGAGCAATGTAAGACTCTTCCCAACGAAAGATTTCAACGCAAGCGAAGGTTATTTTTGTTTATATCAAAAAAAAATTGTTTCAGGAAATAATCTAATCAAACACGTGGTATTAAATCTTTATATTTTCTGTGGTAGGTACATGAAGTATAATTAAAATAAATAGACATAATTAATATTGTGTACAATAAATACTAATAATACTATGTATATTAACAGATTTTTTAAATATACATATGTGTAGGTATGAATAGGGTGGTACCATTTACTATCTACCTACGTCTTGTAATCGTCTGTCTTGCCTTTTGATAACTTTGGATTGAGGTCTAAGTCGACACACGGACGTAATAAAATCGCCGCGGGATGTGTTCGCGCATTGAATTTTCAACTCTCGTTGTTGAACCTAGCATTCAGAATCCAAGTGCGTCTCGCGCTTCTAAAATCGAATAGTGTGTATAACTGTTCGATTTTCAACTCTCGCTAGCAACTAGTTTGCTTTTGCTAGTGCTTCGCAAGTTTTAACGATTTGACACATTAATTTCTGAAATAATACTATAAATTATTGAGAAAACCGCATCAAAATCCGTTGCGTTTTCAAAATCCGTTGTTTAGAAGAACAATGCGATTGCACAGACAGACACGAAAATCGACTTTTGTCCAACTAAAATTATAAATGTGAAAGTTTGTACGTTTAGATGTTTGGATATTTAGATGTTTGGGTGTTTGTTACTAAATTACGCAAAAACTGCTGAACGGATTTGGATGAAATTTGGCAGACAGATAGTTTATAACCTGTAATAATGTAAAGACGCTTTTCAAGCCTATAGTATGTTCCTGTGGGATAATTTCCGACTTCCACGCAGGCGAAGGCGCTGGAAAAAGATAGTTTATAATATTTAAATATAGCTTTAGGTATATGAAACAGGTTCGAGTCAACATTTTCTGGACAAGATAAAATTCAGACATATTCGCGATTTACCCGTTTAGGCGCTAACGACATAGAACAACGTTATAATGTAAAACTATCTAATTAACACCATGAATTAATGAACCGATTTGATATTTCAACTTGACTGGATTTAATTGAGTTCCAAATGATATGCACGCGGAGTTTCTTGACCCATCGCTATGTATCGAGTATCTGAATAGGTAAGAATCTAAAAGAACCGGAATTTATGAGTCAGATACTCACCTGAACTAGAACGAACAGCTAATTGGTGTAACAATGTGTGAAGGTGGAAATCTCGCAAGCAAGCGCGACGCGAAACTAGTAGAACAATTTCAATGAAAACTTCATGGAAATTGTTCTACAATTGTCGTGGCACGCCTGTTTGCAGAAGCCTTTAATTTTTGGTACGTATCATTTTTTATTTTATTTTTTGAAGTCGGGAAATCATCAAATAACTTCTCCCGCTCTGGGTGGAGCAGGAGGGCATGGCAGACTTTTACTGACTAAAACCCACCCATGTTCCTTCAGTTGCCTGTGTGCCAGGGGCCACGGTATCTCTTTCGAACAACCCGCACCTTTCGAACACACACACATAAACACACACAGTTTGTGATTGAGAGTGTGTTAAATACGCAATTAGGGTATTCCCTAAAGTAGGGAACTAAGAATAAGCGAATTAATTTAGTCCATAATGTGATAATTAAATGTCATTCTTCAAATGAAATTGCAGTGATAGTCAAGTCAAGTGAGTTATAAAAGCTGCTTTCTGTGGCCCCATACCCAAAGGGTGCCAACGGTACCCTATAACTGAGGCTCCATTGTCCGTCCGCTGGCGTCCAGCACCCTAATTGCGTAACTTACGATTGATCATAATTGGTTTCGTCTTCACAGTTAAACAATATTCATTGCGTTATTTATATTGTCGAACAGACACATTTTTCGAACATATGAAGCAATGGTTTAACAATCCGTTTCAAAACGATACAGATTATGATGAATCGTGAGTTACGCAATTAGGGTGCAGGTTACAAAGATGCATCTTTAAAACCGTAATAATAGGTAACCACTTGAACATTTCATAGAGTATGTACCTACTTAGGTACTATACTAGGGCAGATATGAATAAAAAGACTGACACTCCGGGAGTGCCGATAGAAGTGAAAACTTATAGTATTACGTGTGTATTTTTTGGATCGTAAGGAATCATTTTTTGAATCGTCACATTAAACAACGTTCAGCGCTGTTTGTTCGTACTTTCATGTTGTCAGTGGTGTCGGTAACAGTGTCGTTAGTTCAATTGTCTTTCCCCATCTCAAAAAAATTCCAACGCGCCTAAGGAAGTTTTCACTTCAATAAAAAATATGGTGGTAAAATAGGAACTATTTTCTACTTCCCCATTAAAAGGAACGGTTTTTTAGTAAAGTAATAAAAAAAAAAGTGTTAAATACTTATAGTAATGTAGTATCCGTACCACATTACTATAAGTATTTAACACTTGCGAGTCGGAATCGCACACAGAGCCTTCCGAGGCTCCGTGTGCGATTCCGACTCGCAGTGGACAATGAAATAATGTCTCGTAGGCATATTAAATATTTATCTTGCATTGATTACGATACGTCTTCCGGTACGCGGTCGCCACTCCAGAAACTTTCGGCCCCATCGACTATGTTCTGCGAGCAATGTGCCCTGCCCACTGTCACTTAAGTTTGGCAATTCTTCGGGCTATGTCGGTTGCCTTGGTTCTCCTGCGGATCTCTTCATTTCTGATTCGATCGCGTAGGCAAATTCCCTAGCTTCCCACAAGGTGGACCGATGACCTTGTGAAGACCGCGAGAATCCGCTGGATGTGGGAAGCATAGGGCCGGTCGAAGTGGACGAGACTGGGGGAGGCCTATGTCCAGCAGTGGACGTCTTTTGGCTGAAATGATGATGATGAATACGATATTTTTTATTATGCTATCTTAAGTGTTTTCACAAGATAGCCAGGTAAACATGAAAACGGGTGAACTAATAACATGTTTGCTGAACATCTTGTCTCCTCCCTGGTTCGGCTTTAGACTGCATTTTCCACTTACAACAATATCACTCTTCAATTTTTTTTTAAAAGTATGATGACCCTTTCAATTTTATTTATACACAATTAATAGTAGATTAATCGTTAGAGAAGCAATGGCTACATTCCGAGTTATGGCATAATCGCTTACAGTGATTACACTATAATTTGCGTTCCGATTTATGTATGTAATATTAAGATTATGACAGCTGAGAAATGTCATTCTTGTCAACAATCAACAACAACGCGCTAACAGTGCTCGCCACAAATTGCTTCTTCTTCTTTGGTTAGGTGGCAACAGTAGCCAGAAGCACAATTTCGAAATAGCCACGTTTGTTTAAAGTAGGTAATGATGCGACTCAAACGAAAACAGCACAACTGTCATTTATGACAGCGCTCATGGTGATAATAATTCAGGGTATGGTCAGCCTTATCGCAAGATGGTGCATGTCATGACGTCATCTATGACGATGCACGGAACATCGTTATCGCGCTCACGCCAATTCAGAACGGGTGTGAGCTCGCTCAAATCGATTATAGCGTTATTCGTAATGCAGCCAGTGTCTGTTGTTATGGGCTCTATATTTAAATAAAGAAGGATTAAGGGTTCCCGAGCAGCGAGGCAGACTTATGACTGGATTCCTGCTGGCTTAGCACAAGAACCGTAGACAAGCGTTTTGTCGTCGAAGAGTAAACAAAAATGACGTTTACGTGTTTTTCACCGAGAAATGTAGACAAGAGATTTCTATTCTACAGTAGAGTAGAAATAGAACGCGTCCTGCTAAGCCTGCTGAGTGCAGCGACAGATTCAAGCTCGCCCAAGATGAAGACACCTTTATTCGGGTCATAGCGATATAGCGATATCCAGTAATATATTATTGCCCGGCTAGAGCAAGCTAGGCATTCATGAATTGCCTTAGATTTGCTTGACATATAATTTGCAAGCCATTTCCCTATAATGTTAGGGTCGGCTTCCAGTCTAACCGTATGCAGCTGAATACCAGTATTTTACATGGAGTGACTGCCTATCTGACCTCCAAAACCCAGTTACTGGGTAACACGATACCCCTTGGTAAGACTGGTTGTCAGACTTTCTGGCTTCTAACGACTGGTAATGACTGTCAAAGATTACGATTGACAGCAATCGTCTTCATTTTGACAGTTCCACAACATTTATGGCGTTGTTTAAGTTGCTAAGCAGACAATATTTTCGAATATGTGAAAGAATGGATTGGCGATAACATTTTGGTTCGCAATGTACAGACGCTAGCACATCAAGCTACCCCAAACTTTCAAATTCCTTTTATAGATTTTAAACTTTATAACATAAGTATAAGGTTCATGTTCAATTGCAGACAGTTTGAGGTAGCTTTTGCTGGCGTTTGTACTCATTATTTTGTTTTAGTTATTTATTTCGTTCATCAATACCGCTTCATGTTCAACTCGTTCATATGTGGGTTTTGTAGATTCCTACTTTGTCAATTACTTATTTATTAACCAAAGGGTCAAGGATATCTACTTATATGCGGTAGTTTGTCTTGGTCTTCAGCGCAATGTAAGATTATCTTAATAAAACCACGTAATAATGAATTATTATATACTTAGGTTTTTTGTTCGGCATCTCAGAACTTTGAACTTATATTATAGCAGAGCTCTTCTGTTGTCTGTGTGCCTGGTACAGCAGGATAAAGGATTTTATGATCATCTCATTTTGTTAACAGATCCGCACTTTATTCGGTGGGCACTTTAAGTGCTCGTAACCCTTATTCATAAAAACTTGTCTTCAATAAACTCTCGGTTAGCCTTTAGAGACTTACCTGTCATTGCCATTTTCCCTTCATTAAAGCGAGATGGCACTAGTGGATTAGCTGTATCACGAACAACAAAGGCTGCACCACGCTTGAAGATAGATATTCAGAAAAATAATCCTTTGATTAGTCTCAAGTTTATACGCAAAATAAACTCCTATATAATAAGTTATTTCACTTTCGTGGAAATTCAGGTTCGGTTTTCGAACACCATTCGATCAACCCATCGGTAATATCGAAACGCACCACGTCCAATGCCACATTTCTTCATAAACATAAAAGGAAACTGCACTCAGGCGCGGCATGGAACACCATACAATAATGAATTGTAGTGAAAGGTCGTGTTACAAGAACGAGATGGCGGGACAAAACTGGTTCCAATGCTTCAGAATGCAAGTAACTGGATAAAAACATTGCCTTAAGACAAACCAGTCGAGGTGAGCGCAGCGTTCTGCGTTTCTCTCCAACTTGGTCGGGTTGTAGATCGCTGTACAACGTAACCGTTTTGAGTTGTGTAGCTTCTATGTATTTCACCACGTCAAGTTTGTTAATATGATTAGGTACAGATAGGGCCTGCGCCCACTGGCGGCACGGTACAGCAAGGTAAGCCACGAATAGAAATATACCTTAAAAGTATGACAACAAAACTGAAATTTTTCAACGGCAACGATGCCGCGGTATCTTGAGGCATGCCGCGACGTCCTAAAGCATCATCATTTAAATTTAAATTTTATTTTCATAAATATACGTTACATTCCTATTCGTCGCATACGTATTCCTTGCCGTGCCGTGTGCCAAATAAATGCTTTGAGTTTGAGTTCTCGAAAACGCTCAAAATGGTGGTTTTTAAACCAGTGTATCTCTTTAACCGTAAATAATTTTGAAAGCAAAACAATATATATATGATATTTTCAAGTCTTTTTTGCATACAGTGATGGTACTCAAAACATAATTAAACATTTTTTAATGCATCAAAAAGATCATCAAAGTCACCTCTTAATTAATTTTAAAACCAGTTTATTCCTTCAGTAACAATTATTATTTCCTTTATTCCAATAAACACATACAAATTACATTTTTAAATATTAGAATATAAAATATATAAAAATATTTAAAAATATATTATTATAATAACAGTAACAATTATTATTGTAGTTAAAAATATAACATAAAATTCTAAATGCCAAACTGCATCCAGTGATGGATTATTTATTATCAAATAGTTATTATCTGATTTTATTTGCATTTTTGCGACAATGGTTGCTCATTTATTATTCGAATTTATTACAACAGATTTTAACCCATATCGGATTGCAGTAAGAACTATTATCGCTCATAACGACAATACGACGAGTACCTACCTACATTCAAAATTACCAGGGCCATAAAGTAGTGTCCGAGTTAAATTAGAACAAAGACCAAGCAAAGATACTACTTATGTACATAATCGCCTTCACATAAATAAATTCATTTACCTACTTACTATTAAAATGTTGACTGTTTTTATGCGGTAATCACATTTGCATAATATAGTGTAAATAAACTCAGTAGATCATTATCAGTGATTACCTGATTAGTGATTACTTATACACTGTTGTCCTGTTGCCATGTCCTTGTCTTCAGTATAAAATATATTTTTACTATCCATGTCTCGTGCGATACTTATTTAATTAAGCTTACCTAATCATTTGGTAAAAACACAGAGACAATTATTTTGTGAACTATGCTTTTCTGTCATGTCGTCGAGTAATTTGTGTTGTAAACATCTGCCACTAATAATTATTCTTCTCCAAAAGTCTTCAAATGTTTACGATGATAATATTTCGGCAAACTTGATTCGCGTCAAGTTATACTTAAAACCAGTTGAGAGTGTGACATCAGTTATTTTCCAGGAGGCTCTAGTCTTCTAACAAAATAATCTATAAAAAAGAGAATTTTTTAATACCTATTTCTTAATCAAATGTCTACATAGACTCAACCACAGTCAGTGAAAATAAACTTTCATTTGACAGTTTCAACAGTCCAGCTATACAGGTCGACCCACGCATTATTGTTGCTCTGCTCTCAACATTAAATAATGACATTTTTATATCTCTGAATCTATGAGCACATTTCAATAGTATCGCGTATGTCATCAACAGGTTCAAATAGGTCGACCGGACACTACAACGACGTTCAGGTTAAAACATCAAAACAATATTTAACATTCCACCGCATTTTTCGAATTAAAAAGCTGTTAATGACGCTGTGTACAAAACGGAATGAAGAGCGAAAAGTGGTGTGTTGTTTTGTAATCACGGTTCGAGGTAGCAAGCTTAAACAACCAAATAAGAAAGTCATAAATCATGCGCACTCGTCGAACAGTTGGCTACATCTCAAATCAGACACAAACGTGGGTGGCAACCGGCAACCCATCCGAATTGTATAGGTGTGCAACCGCGAGTAACTCTGGGACACAAAGCTATTTGTAATTTTATCGTGTTAACGGATGGCATTTAGAAAGTATCAATTTGTTTAACTATATTTTGAGTACTTACCTAAGTAAATTGAATCCATAATTAGGTCAACCGACTTGCTATCCGGTGGCAACTGCAACGTAGCAAAAAAAAAAACAATTAAAGTCTAATAATAATTCTGTCTGAGTTTGAGGTACCTATGTATATTTTATCGTTTACCTAATTGTAATTGAAACATGGAGAAAGTTATTTCTGTGCCTACCTCGTTAGAGCTAGTGGTGAAGGAATATGCTTACCTTGAGTATGTAGGTAGCTTGTGTTAGCACTTCATCTAACCGCACTCGCTTCGCTAGCACTCGATAAACAAGTTGACAGAGCCGGACCACAACAAATGCGTCGACGCCTTGATTTCAATATTATGTTCTAAGATGAAAGGCCCGTGCCTTGTAAAGGTTGGTAGATCTTTGACAGTCGTTTCGGGTTGCCAGAAATTCAAAAATCTTACCATGTTATCCAGTAACTAGATTGTGGAGGTAAGATAAGCAATCGCTCCATGTAAAATAATGGTATTCAGGTGCAACCAAGCAGCTAGAATTATATATAGCAAGCTAAGCAATCTAGATTTCAAAAAACTAACACTAAATTACTATGAAACATGCCCGTTAGCCGTTCAGTAGTGCTCCATCTGTATTTTTCTTCTCTTTTTTCGTTATTTTTAAATTTCCATGAAATCCTATTTTATCCATGAAGATGGATAAAATAGCCAGTCGTGTCCACAAACTGTTTTAAACCACTCACTTTCTTGTTTTCCTAATCAAATTTATTAATGTATGATCATCTTATATTAAAAATGTGTTTTTTTTCCTTTCTTTTTGTTAAATTTTATTATTTTATGTGTTGTTGCTCAATTTAACTCAATTTTTTTTTGTAAACAGGAGTCAAGGGTTTAAGCTGAAAACCAGCGCTTAGTAACCCGCTAGGGGGACCGAAGCATATTGCTGACGCTTAAACCTTTTGCTTCCGGTATTATAGTTTTTTGTATCAGTGTAACTACTACTACTAGCTGTAATACTGGAGACAATAAACGTTATTCTATTCTTATTCTAGATAGATTGATTTGGTCTAATCTAAGATGAAAATTATACGGTTACTCCAACTCCAGGTTACGAATGATATTTCGTGATAATCGCATAAAGTAACATTTTAGTTTGACTCAACGTATTTCTTTCGCTGCCTACGTTATATCAATTCAACCATCCTCTAATTTATTCAAATTAAATTTCAAAACGTATTATTAGGTAACTTGAAAATGTGGGCTTAGACTAAACTTAGAACTGTGTCTAACCTTTCGAGGAAAACGGGCTTGATGTTATTTAACAATAATCTGTGTAAAGGTGTCACATAACGTCACGCCTTATTTCGACGAATGGTTGGGAGAAGGTGAGGGTGACAACCACATTTCGCCAGTTATGTTTAATTCCCATGTAAACGGGGGCGAGCCTATTGCCATCAACCGAGCACAAATCCATACTCCGGGCTGCTACTGAGTAATTCCAGAGAGTAAAACCCAATAACACTTTGCCTGACGTGGGAACCGAACCCTGGACGTCATGTTCAGCAGTAGCGCTGACGACCACTAGACCAACGAGGCAGTCCACAGTTTAGTATGTAAGTACAGATGTACATCTGCGCAGAAATTTTTCGTCGGTTATACAAAAATAAGATCAGCTGTTCCATACATTTTGACCGTGTAGGTATTGCACTTTTCTGTGAAATAGCTGATTTGTTTTTTATATAACCGACGAAAAATTTCTGCGCTGGAAGGTCTAGTATGATATGATCAATTCATGGTAACAGTTTGCGTACCGGTTAAAAACTTATACTGTATACCTATTAGCTGCCCGTCCGGGCTTCGCACGGGTGGGATTCCAATTTTTTTTATTTCGAACGTTTTTCAGGTTAATATATTAATTAAATATTATGACACTCACAAATAACGTAGCTTAGCTAGTACCTATTGGTAAAAATAATTTTCACAATCGGTTCAGTAGATCCAGAGATTACCCCCTACAACCTCACAAATGTAACCTCTTTATAATACTTAGTAGATATTACGGTATAAATAATTGTACCTACACACAAGATACCTATGTGTAATTATGTAAGAACGTGTTTCATACAGGGTAAGTTTTTATCCAGTGCGCAAACTGTAACCGTGAATTCAGCATACCATTCTAGAAACGCAGAAATTTTTCGCCGGTTATAAAAATAAAAATTTGCTGTTTCATAGAAAAGTGCAATACCTACGCGGTCAAAATGTACGGAACAGCAGATTTTTTTTTGTATAGACATAGTAAACAAATCATTGGAAATACATGCTGTTATATAAAACCATAACGCCTACATAGATTTCGCGAATTATTTAAGAACAAAATTCGCAAAATTTCTTAGCCCACGTTGCCACGAACGTAATTAAATCGTGGTGGGATGTTTTGACGCACTTGATCTTCAACGGACAGATTAGCGCCGAGAGCTGAAAATCGAACGCTGTGTTTTTTCGACGCACTGAGACTCTCTCGTGGTGCACTCTATTGAATTTTCGATACTCGGTTCAACACAGAGAGTTGAAAATCCATTGCGCGAAAAAATCCCGCTGCGTTTTATTACGTCCGTATGAAACTATGATCTTATACTTCACTTCTGACTTATTTCATCATCTGCCTAGCCTTTTCCCAACTACGTTGGGGTTGGCTTCCAGTCTAACCGGATGCAGCTGAATACCAGTATATTACATGGAGCGATTGCCTATCTTACCTCCGCAACCCAGTAACTGAGTAATACGATACCTCTTGGTAAGCCTGGAACTGAACGCCGACTTAAGGGGAATCTAGTCGCCGGCTCGAACTCACTGGTGGTGGGCCAGGCTAAAAATCACGCTGTCTCACCAGGCATCGTGTCCGACAGAGGTAGTGTCAGTGATGAGCAGATAGACGCTAGTCTACACGCACAACGTTATTGAGTGAGATGCAGTATCATTTATAGTAAAACAGGCGCGTAAAATATTTAAAAAGTCCTTCGGAAGATCGGGTTTTATGAAAAAACCTTAATGACCAACTCTCGGCGACTCTGTCGGACACGAAGTCTGCTGAGGCCCACCCACCGGTGAGTTCAAGCCCGCGACTAGATTCCCCTTAAGTAAAAAATTCTGGCCAAGACGAAATACTTGTACAGGTAATAAAATTAACTCAAGTTAAAAGTCTTGAAAACCTTCGGTCCGCCACAACATTCCGCTCCGAAACGTTCAAATGCCAAAAATATATATCGAATGACAGTAACATTATACTCTTGTGTACACGGTGGGTAAAAAACTGACTATTATACAGACGAGCAGGTAAAATTTACCTTGCCTCTTGAATACCTTCATATGTCTATACAATTCTATGACAATAACTATTCTTTGTTGACAAACCAGAGCCTCCACGGAACCTGCAAGGAATTTTTAACTTAAGCTACACGAGTTAAGGCTCAAAACTAAACAATTGTCTAACTTGCCTCACTGGTTTTGTGGTTTTAGGTAAAGTTATGCAAGCAATATACCTACGTGGATATTTGATCTCTGGGAAATCAAGTGCCATATTACGACTTGCAAAACTATTTCGTAACGTTAAAGTTTACCTACATTTAATGCTGCTTATGGTAAAATGTGGCTCCTTTGTTTGAGGCAAGAACAAAGTTCGTTTCCAAGCCCAAATATTTCAAAATGTTAATTTACTTTAATACCAAATTTTACATTAACATTTACTCTGTACATACAAAAAAAAAACAAAATAAACAACTGAGTACTTAAGTATTGTGTTTAGTGTAAAAATAAGCTATTCAACGGTAAACATGGTGAACGACACTAATTTTACAATATCGCTCAATTCACTTTACATACGCGGTTTAGTTACTAACGCTGGTTCCAGTCGCTGAGTCGAAACGGCATTGTAAACTATTTCCATCGATTAATCACCAATAGCGGTTTAACTTGTAGCGTAGTAGAAGAAACTGGCTTTAGAGTCCGCCCACGCGGCAACGCCTCTTCGTTAGACGAGCTCAGTTCCTAACTTGTCGACCGTCGACCTAATACAAATATATTGTTTTTATTATTTACATGAATAGACAAACGCCCTATTAAGTAACACTTGTGTTTAGATGGCTGTTTGTGTTTAAAACATTATTTTCTTTTTTTACAGTATGCATCGGAACAAATGGACGGATGTCGGTGCCATCGAATCGCGACACCCACTACCGGAATCTTCGCGACCGATTCACAAATTGCACCTACGTCGACGGCAACCTCGAGCTGACATGGCTGCAGAACGAGGAGATGGACTTGTCCTTTCTGAAATACATAAGGGAGGTGACCGGT
Organism: Polymixis flavicincta; assembly: GCA_949987655.1. Classification (NCBI taxonomy): domain Eukaryota; kingdom Metazoa; phylum Arthropoda; class Insecta; order Lepidoptera; family Noctuidae; genus Polymixis; species Polymixis flavicincta. Next base: position 13,142,132 of record OX465171.1, read on the forward strand.
TACGTGCTGATATCGCATGTGAATGTACGACACATAGTGTTGCCACAGTTGCAAATTATTCGCGGACGGACGCTGTTCAAGCTGAACGTGAGAGAAGAAGAGTTTGCACTTATGGTCACCATGTCATCTGCGTTTACGCTCGAGCTGCCGGCGCTGCGCGACGTGCTCCGGGGCAGCGTCGGTATCTACAACAACTACAACCTTTGCCACGTCAAAACGATCAACTGGGACGAGATCATCACTGGGATCAACGCTACCTATGTTTATGTGTATAACTTTACTGCCGCAGAGCGAGACTGTCCGCGCTGTGATAATAGTTGTGAAGCAGGGTGTTGGGGCGAGGGCCCCGAGAACTGCCAGAAATTTTCCAAAACGATATGCAGTCCACAGTGTGCACAAGGACGTTGCTTCGGACGGAATCCTCGCGACTGCTGCAACGCGTTTTGCGCCGGCGGCTGCACAGGGCCCCTACCCAGTCAATGTCTCGCTTGTAGGAACTTCTATGACGAAGGCACATGCTCTCAAGAATGCCCGCCGATGCAAATTTACAACCCCACCAGTTATTCTTGGGAGCCAAATCCGAATGGAAAATACGCTTATGGAGCGACGTGCGTCCGCAACTGCCCTGAGCATCTGTTGAAAGATAATGGAGCATGCGTGAGAAGCTGTCCCCCCAACAAGACTGCCGTCAACGGAGAATGCATCCCGTGCAATGTTACATGTCCGAAGACATGTCATGCGGAAAAACCCATTCACTCTGGAAATATCGATAGTTTCAAAGATTGCACTATCATCGATGGTTCGATTGAGATTTTAGAAATGACGTTCACTGGATTTCAGCACGTGAACCCTGATTATTCGTTCGGGGAACGCTATATGAAGATGGAGCCTCACAAGCTGGAGGTGTTCAGCACGGTGCGCGAGGTGACCGGCTATCTGAACGTACAGGCTCATCACCCGAACTTCACCAGCCTCTCTTACTTCCGTAACCTGGAAGTGATAGGAGGTCGCCAGGTCGTCGAGAACCTCTTCGCTTCCCTCTACATAGTCAAAACATCACTCAAGTCTCTGGGATTGAAATCGTTGAAACGAGTCAACTCCGGTGCTATAGCCATCATGGAAAATAAGTTACTATGTTTCGCCGACAAAATTGCTTGGAATAAACTCGTGAAGTCGAAAGACCATAAGCAAATAATACAAAACAATGGAGATCCCAAAAATTGTGGTGAGTTAGCTTAGCGAGTTTATTTTTGTCTTGAGGATCCTCATTTTAAAGTCAGGTTTAGCTATGTATTTTAATTTAATTTTGCCTATGCGATTCAGTGTTAATTTTATCTTTTTAGCAAGCGATTTTTTTTCCTCTCTATTGTCCACATAACCTCAGACTAACCCATTAACAGCAACTGCCTCAGACAGCTGCGCGATGATGATCACCCCAAGAGCATCATGTCCTTATGATGTGACTTCCACTGTTTGTACCTCTTTGTTCCTAACTAATACATTTTCAACAGAAAGAGCAGATTTGGTGTGTGATGCTCAATGCTCCGCCGATGGCTGTTGGGGGCCCGGACCTGATCAATGTCTCTCCTGTAAAAATTACCAATTTGATGAAATGTGCCTCCAGAATTGCAGTGTTTTGCCTGGGTGGGTATCAACGCAATGAGACAATAACATGCCAAAATTATTGTGTTTTATTACTTATGCTAATTGCTGCACAGCGATTTTGTAAAAAAATTACGAGTTTAAAGCATTTATTTTATTACAGACAGTGCTTTTCACAAGTATCTATTTAATAATATTAAACTCCTCCCTCCTTATTATAAACGTTGCTTAACCTTAAGTAATGATTAGGGTTCGTTTAACCATACATTTCTGATCTTTAAACATCTCTTAACTTTAATCAATGTTTATAAATAAGGGATGTTTTGGTCTTGCACAGTAACCTTCGGGCCTTATATACCTAAGTGTGACTGTAGATGATGAGCCTACTGATTTTGTTCAAGCATTCATGAAGTGATCCATCCATCAGTGAGTTTCCACGGGTTTGATTCTGTCAGAGAAATGCACGTATCACGTTTCACAGCGGTCTTTGTAAATTTTGACAGCCTTACCATAACAAAGGCGTGATATGTGTGGGTAGCACAGACAGTTTCTTTCGACGTCCGAGCAAAAGCCTCATTGTTTCTTAGATATTCCGACAATAGCTTTTATATTCATGTAGCAAACGACGATGTTTAAAAAAACTCTATTGACGTAAAATTTTACGCTCGTTTCAGATTATACAAAGATGGCCCAAAGAGCTGCAAGGAATGTCATCCGGAGTGTAAGGACGGATGCACTGGACCTACCCGTGCCAACTGCACAAGTTGTCGACACGTGCGGGATGGCCCATACTGCGTCAGTAAATGTCCTGTTTCAAGATACACATCAGATAATGCTACATGCCTGCCATGCCACAAGAACTGCTTCAAGGACTGTACAGGACCAAATAACACGGTTGGCGATGGCGCCTGCAATTCCTGTAAGAAAGCTATTATCAGCATCGAAGCAACTATTGAAAGTTGCCTAAGTGAAAATGAACCATGTCCCGATGGATATTATAATGAATGGGTCGGCAACGTAAAACCACTCGAAGGAAAAGTAAAAGTCGTTTGCCGAAAATGTCATCCCAGATGCAAGAAGTGTGTGGGCTTTGGTATACACACACAGGTCTGTCTAGTGTGTAACGGCTACAAGAGAGGAGACCAATGCGAAGACGAATGTCCTTCAGATGACTACACCGATGAAATTAACAAGTCTTGCACGCCATGTCATCCTGAATGTAAAGGTTGTGTAGGTGCATCTTCCATAAACTGCGTGAAATGCAAAAATTTAAAAATATTTTTAACACCTGATGACCCCGATAACCAATCGCTTTTTAATTGCACAGATACTTGTCCTGCTCATATGCCCTACAGGATTTATTTTGATGAGCAATTACAGAATCCAATCAACGAGCCCTATTGTTCCACGCACACAAATGGTAACCCTAACATGGTAGCTGCAAAAATACCAACCGTGCTAGTTATCGTACTTGTACTAGCGTTCCTATTGTTGGTGATTCTTGGAATTATAGTTTATACGTGTCGACAGAAAGCAAAGGCGAACAAGGAAGCTGTTAAAATGACCATGGTTCTAACTGGTTGTGAAGACAATGAGCCTCTTCGTCCTACCAACGTTAAGCCGAACTTAGCCAAGTTAAGAATTGTAAAAGAAGTAGAGTTACGGAGAGGAGGAATGCTTGGTTTTGGCGCATTTGGTAAAGTGTACAAAGGTGTATGGGTACCAGAAGGCGAAAATGTTAAGATACCAGTCGCTATCAAAGTGCTGAAGGACGGAACGGGTGCCAGCACCAGTAAGGAATTTTTAGAAGAAGCTTATATCATGGCCAGTGTTGAGCACCCTAACTTGCTTCAATTATTAGCTGTCTGCATGACCAACCAAATGATGCTCATCACACAACTGATGCCGCTTGGATGCTTACTCGATTACGTCAGAACACACAAGGAAAAAATTGGCTCAAAGGCCTTTTTGAATTGGTGTACACAGATAGCTCGTGGTATGTCTTACCTCGAAGAAAAGCGTCTCGTGCACAGAGACTTGGCTGCCCGCAATGTACTTGTGCAAACTCCAAACTGTGTTAAAATAACTGACTTTGGACTAGCCAAATTATTAGAAGTCAATACTGATGAATACAAAGCTGCTGGCGGTAAGATGCCAATCAAATGGCTGGCCCTGGAGTGTATCCAACACAGAATTTTCACTCACAAGAGCGATGTCTGGGCATTTGGCGTTACGATCTGGGAACTGTTGAGCTATGGTGCGCGGCCCTATGAGTCGATTTCTGCTCGAAATGTGCCCGAGTTAATAGAAAACGGGCTTAAACTACCACAGCCTAGTATTTGCACATTAGATATTTATTGTATAATGGTATCATGTTGGATGCTGGACGCTGATAGTCGACCCACTTTCAAGCAGCTTGCTGATACATTTGCAGAAATGGCAAGAGACCCAGGCAGGTACCTGGTGATACCAGGTGACAAGTTTATGCGGCTACCGTCCTACTCCACGCAGGTAATAATAAATTTACATACGAATATTTTAATATGAATTTATCTTTCATTAAAATCACTTTCGAACGTCAAACAAATTGGACTAATACGAAAAAGGCCGCAACAGATTTGCAATACGATTTTAAATTCTGGTACATCCCGCTTCAAAACAATTGCGGCTTCCAAAGTCATTGACAACTAATAAATTTGCCAAATTAGACTTAAAACTTTTAACTCGTTAATGTCAGTGTACTTTACAACTCAGTCTGCCCCTTACAGAATATAGCCGTAACGATGTGTTGTGTTACTTTTTTCTTAAACACAAATGCTTTTTTACATTCCAGGATGAAAAAGAAATGATTCGAAACCTATCATCTGCGATAGAAGGTCCGGAGTCCCTAGTTGAAGCCGATGAATATTTGCAGCCCAAATTCAGATCTGGACCGAGCACAAACACCACGATCTCTGTCATTGAGATCCACCAGAACGCAATGAAACAACCTACAGCTACGTGGCCATCCGGCGTCCCGAACAACGAGTGCGGAACTGCCGATGGGGCAAGTAAGCCTGAGACGTGGGATCAGGAGCTCCTTAGGTACAATCAAGCCAACCCTTGCGGAGACGCCACTGAGTTACGACACTACTACAACAACGGCGTCTGCGCATCCGATAGCTCAAACTCACGTTACTGCAGCGATCCAATGAAAGGCCGACAAGAAGTCTGTGAAACTAATTTCGATAACATGTCGAAAATAAAAGAAGCGCAGGTCGGAAATCTGAAGTTGAACTTGCCGCTCGACGAGGATGACTACCTGATGCCTTCGCCACAACATACGCAAAATGCTTCCACCTACATGGACTTGATAGGTGAAGGTGGCGAGAATCAGGAGGGTATGAAGGATTTACGTTTTAGTGGATTTGTAGGCAAACGGTGCGTAGACAATCCTGAATACTTGATGTCGGAGGAGAACGTGCTGCCGCAGACGTTGGGCATTCCCACGGAGCCGGTCCCGATGGAGTCGTTGTGCATGAGCGAGGGCAGCGGCAGCGAGTCGACGCCGCGGCCGAGCACCAGCAAGTACCTGCCGCAGCGGTCGGTGGAGGAGGAGTCCATGTCGGACCACGAGTACTACAACGACCTGCAGCGCGAACTGCAGCCCCTGCGCCGCAACGAGACCACTGTGTGAACGCACACGCCAACAAACCCACTGATCTCCTCTTGTAATTGTCTATTTTTACTTAATAGTGCCGCGCGCACGACCCGTGCCATTGATTCGATGGCTAGTGTTAGATCGTTGATACGATTTCTGATATGAATTTTATTGTAGTTATAAAATCCAATTTGTTAATTTTTTACTTAAAATGTAAAGGTACTGTTATTTTTAATTTGTATATTATTATATGACGTGCACGTCTGATGCACTTAACAAAAATATAAGTTATTTATTAATTTACGATAAGGACGGCTATGTTTTAGGTTTTCGAGCGCTTATGTTAAAAGCGTGTTTATTTTAACGTTATACCTGTGATAATTAGTTATAATTTTTTTTATAATTTGCAACCAGTGAAAAGTAGTTGTAGAGTAAGATTCGCATGCATTGTGAACACTGCGGATAAACATTTGCCATTGATGTCTAGTAGGTACTTTACTGTGTCGCAATTAGCTCATTCCTTTTATAGTTTATTACCGTGAAAATGATTTTCCTACCAGCATTTATAATTTCTGTCACATTCCCGAAGACAAAAATGTAGTAGGTAAATGATAGGCAGCAAACATATAAAGACAAAAATCAAAATACAACAATAGTTGAATATTAATGTTATTACATAAATGTTTAGGATGTTATTTAAATTACTTACCTACTATGAAAAAAGACATTTTAATAATAAATGTTAAATCTATACTAACAAGAATGTATGTTGTGTACAAAGCTATTTCATACCGTAAGTTATTTCATGTGATCTTGCCAATATAGTGAATGATAGCTGGTTATGCAAACCAACTCTTTTACATTCTGGGTGTTTTCCTTGTTTTGGCAGCCCTGGTGGCGAATGGCCGCTTCTTACATTACTTCCCACTCTATGCCTGCAGCTGTTTATAATGTACATAACTATTACATAATTATAAAACACATATTTAAAAGACAGGGGCACGCCCCATTAGCACAAATTAAGCTCAACTTTTAACTAAAATGCAAACTCTTGTTACTTTAGATTTATTGTTTCAATTAAGACCAAACTCCTTCGTTTGCCATGTAACATGTAAATAATACGCTATTGTATATATAATATATTTTACTTTTTTTTCCAATTTACTTTTGTATGTTGTAGTAGTAACTACTCACATGTGACATACCATGTAATTATATTTCGTTCTTTTTTATCTTGTATGTATCAGACGTTCTAAATTATTTTGTGCCATTAAAATGAAATAGATTTAAAATTCATTATGTAGGTACTTAGATGGTATAGTAGAATGTTTATTGATTATGTGCACACAAAAGTCTTCTATCGCATACCTACCTATAGTAACCTAATATCCGATTATATTTCTGTCATGTTCTTGTGGACCCAATCAATAGATATGTAGTTGATGAAATGCATATTATTGTAAACAAAAAAATATAAATTGTAATCTTACATGGCTAACATTTACTGTTCAATGAATGTAGATATTGGTATCGTATAATTGCGGTACAACTGTAGGTACTGGTACCTTGATAAATGAAATTAAAAATAAATTGTTTGTTTTTTTTTTTTGTGTCATCATACCACTCTGTACACAAACAACCACACACGCACATAAACCTGCATCAAAAACGAACCCAAACTTATTCAAATTAGGCTGAGAATCGGCACTTTTATAACATCCGCCTTTTACCGCTTCCTAGTGCTTTATTCTGGGAAGAAAACGTGGCTCCTCAACAGCACTTAGAACAGCAGATAGAAGAACGTTTATTTTATTATTATTATTTTATTTGTGAAAATAAATGGTTACACATGACAATATTATGGTATAGGACTTAAAACAAAAATGGGAGTACAAATGATGAACCAACAACATTTTCCACATAAAAGTTAAACAAACACGGACGGCGTGCGATATAAATAACATTGAATAGAGAGTATGATTAAATATAAAATAAAACTAATCTGAAAATAATACAAATAAAAATAATAAAAACAGAAAGAACATATTTTAATAAAAATATGAATTTAGGATTGTTATTTACCTAATTCTGCTATAATTTAAGCGCAATACTTCGAAATCTGATTCTAAACAATAGTACATCATCATCATTCAGCCTAAAAGACGTCCACTGCTGGACCTAGGCCTACCCCAGACTCCTCCACTTCAACCGATCTTGTGCATCCCACATCCAACGGATTCCTGCGGCCTTCACAAGGTCATCGGTCCACCTTATGGGAGGCCTCCCCATTCTAAGTCTTCCGGTACGCGGTCGCCACTCCAGAACCTTTCGGCCCTATCGGCCATCTGTTCTGCGAGCAATGTGCCCTGCCCACTGTCACTTAAGTTTGGCAATTCATCGGGTTATGTCGGTTGCCTTGGTTCTCCTGTGGATCTCTTCATTCGTGATGCAATCACGCAGGGAAACTCCGTGCATAGCCCTCTCCATAGTTTGGGTGAGCGTGTTTAGTCTTCTGTTGAAGGCCCATTGTGAGCGATCACGTTTCTGTTCCATAGGTCATCACTGGCACACACACTGGTCAAAGACTTTTGTCTTGAGACACTGCGGTACTTGGGACGAGAAGATATTGCGAAGCCTCCCAACGAACGCTGCCCAGCCTCGTCGGATTTGACGATTGACCTCTTTCTCGAAGTTGGACCTACCTAATGAGAATTTAGAGTCATTCTCGCTGATTATTAGTCATAAACAATCCAAGCACAAAATAAAATACGGGGAATCCCCGGAAGTTGGTATAGACGGTGTTGCCAGCAGTCGCTACAAAATATCATTCAAAGGAAGGGGATTCCCCGAATTCGTCACAGAATAAGTAATGAAAAATTCCATGCTCTTTTCAATCGGTCCGAATTTTTGTTGGGATAAAAATATGAAATGGTTCAAATATTTTTATTATTTACTGTGAAATTTTGCCGCCCCCTAAAAAGTGCCGCGCGGGGCGGGCCGCCCCTGCTGACCCCCCTACGCTACGCCACTGCGACATCGTACTACCTACCTAATACCTACTTTTTAGCCACTACGTCGTCGCTTTGAGGCAAAAGCCCTGACGATCGGCCTCACCTTGGGGTTCCTCTTCGCTTCACCGTGGTTGGGAGACCACGGCTACTGAGACCCCGCAACGAAAATTCGGGAACCCACTGGGGGGGGAGATTTATGGGTAATTGTCATCCAAGTATTGAGGAACTATAAACAGCACTGGTTCAAATGGAGAGTGTTCATCGAAGCACTCCTGAAATCCCACTCGCAAACGCCGTTTCTTAGTCGCTCGTCAAATGTTTCTTTCAGTAAAATCACCCATTTAAAAAGTAGGTTTCAGTCAATTAGGCCTTCGCTTCGGCTGCGGCGGCCACATGCCCGAAATCCTATTTAAACATGATCGCACCTATAAGTTCAAACTACAAAGTGTTTCAAAAGTACTTAGTATTTGTTGATACCATCACTAAGTACTACAGTGGATAATCCATTGTAAATTACAGGGAGTTACCGGCGTCACTGTGAATTTTACATAATATATATGTATGTATAATTCTAATAAGTATTTGTCACTTCATAATCAGGATAGGTACAAATACAAATCTACATAAATAAAAAGAAAAGTCCTGACTGACTGACTGACTCATCAACGCCCAGCCCAAACCCTTGGACCTAGAAAGCTGAAATTTTGCACAGAGGTTCCCTTTATACTGCAGACAAGGAATAAGGAAGGATTTTTCGAAATCAATCAACCCCTAGGGGAGCGCGGACGGAGCCGCTGGCAAAAGCTAGTAAAATATAAAATACCATCATTGCGACGACTGTATTCGACATGTCCTATTATAAATTAACAATAATATAAATGTGCATATTTTGTTCATCCAACAAAGTATTGAGAATAAACCAAGACACAGAAAATAAATTGACAATTATTGGTATCATTGAGATCAATTTAGCTGTAGCATCAAATTGACACATTCTATATAGCTATAGGATCGAGGATAGGATGACGAGAATATTCTACTTATACGATCCGATCCGACAGCCAAAATGTAAAAAAAAAACATGTTCATGCATCGACCAATAAATCGGCACAGAGCTTAAGGCGACACTTTGCGCGGGCTCGAACTCACTGGTGGGCCTGGCTAAAAATCACGTTGTCTCACCAGGCTTCGTATCCGACAGAGATAGTATCAGTGGTGAGCAGTTAGACGCTAGTCTACATGCACAACGTTATTGAGTGAGATGCAGGAACATTTTTGGAAAAAAAATCGCAAAAAAATTAAGAAAAGTCCTTCAGAAATCGGGTTTTCTGAAAAAACCACTGCATAAATCAATGACGAATAAAGTTTATTGAATTTATTGTTAATTGAACTTTGTCGGTACCGTCTTGGTTTTCGAGATTTTACACTCCTTTTATTACTTAAACACGCTCAAAGTTAGGTTAAATTAGCAAGAAAAACGAATCTTTGTTGGCTCATAACTTTTTAATGGCTTTTTATTTTAGTATTCTGTTTCGGTACAGACAATAATAATAACGAAACAAAACCATACCATGTTTTATTTTTGATGTACATAGTCAAACAGTGGAGTAAAACCCTTCCGAAGTTTGTATGGAAAAAATGTGGACAAGTGTCACCTTAATGATAAAAAATAAATCGTTTTAAAACCCTCTACACTAGGGATGCACACAGCGCGGCCCGCGGGCCGCATGCGGTCCCCCGGCAATATGCCAATGGCCCGCAAGCAAAAATATTCCCTCGTACATTTGAAGGTTAAATATTGCCGAGGTCTACAAATAATATAAATTTGAATCTGGGGCTATTTTTATGTTTTTAATTTGTGCTGGTGGCCCGCCATTAGTTCATCATTTGTCCAAGTGGCCCATGGTCTCAATAAGTCTGTGCATCCCTGCTCTACACCATGCGATGCGACTCCGTCTAGGAAAACGGTGCTGGGATCGGCAAATGAAGTGACGCAAGGCGCCGTCTTTTAGAAAACCTCGTGGGTGCTCATAGTCGTGCCACAGGGACGTTTTTTTAAACCTTCTTCCTTGGCTTAGCTTTCTTCAGAAACCTGAAAATCGCAGCTAAATGCCTCACACAGGAAGATGTTTCATTTTATTAATCTATACTAATAGGTATTATAAAGAGGAAAGATTTGATTGTTTTTTTGTTTGCATGGAATAGACTTCGAAACTACTGAACTGATTTGAAAAATTATTTCACTGTTGGGAAGCTACACTATCCCCGGGTGACATAGGCTCTATTTTATCCCCAAATTCCCACGGGAACGGGAACTACGCAGGTGAAACCGCGGAGCGCTGCTAGTTAGGTTATAAGTCCTATACTAATTAATTTATTAAGTTAAACAATGGATATGAAAACAATCTAATAAAACTACCCCAAGTTTTTCAATAATTTTATGAAATTAAGTATTACATGTTATTAATAATTCTTGGTGTTATTGTTGAACTTACACTGTTTTTAAGTGCATCACAGGACCAACATAATTATACATATTTTCATGTGTCTCACGGATATATAGATAGAATTTTACATAGGGTGACACAATGGGCGGTATTATCACAAAAAGCGATCTTGAAAATCGATTTTGCTGGCGATTCGGAAAACTGCAAACGAGCCCGATCATTTTAGCAACTCCGATAGGTTAAATTGTCGTTTGACCACTCTAACAGAAACAGGAGTTACTTTGAGGACTTATGCATAACAGTTTTAGGATCAAGAAAATCCACGATGCAAGTACGAGCGATAGCGACCTCGAAAATGTTGCACCTCGCTTTAAAAGATTTTAACGCAAACAAAACAATGTAGTGGACTAAGTAAGTACTTTAAACGTCTTTCCAGTTGCCACGCGGCAAGTGATGTTAAAGAGACATCGGTCAGAGCCGATTTATGTATCAGTTTTGATGTATATGCTCTGCTCGTGGGTGCTCCGCACCCTCTATTTACCTCTCGAGGGTGCTGGAGTCCCCGAACACCCACGGAGTCGGCGCCCCTGAGTGAGATGCAAAAAATTTAGGTACGACTCTTTGCTACGATAAATGAAATAAGTACAACATGTACATTTCCATATTTCTTACAACTGAAAATTGGATTGGTGATCATTGTGTTCTTGTCTTCAGAAGAATCGATGCAAACGGTGTATGTAAGGATATGGATCGTAGCAGGGCCCCAATTCTGTATGGTTATAATGATTCCCCGCGGAATCTTACTAAGTTAAAACTACGTCAATATCGTGTTTTTTAGAAACCAATGTAACGGTAAGGAATCGAAGTGTCATAATTCTGTATGTTCCAAGACATTTTGTCGATATTATTAAAACGATGTCAGCAGATTTCGGGTGTGATTAACGTGGTTACGAGTAAGGAATCGTTAAGTGGTCACAGTGAATTCAGGCCCAGGTGGCGTTCTGTAGTTTCTGCTCTACCCCCATAGGAATAAGGCGTGACTTTATATTTTGCAGTAATGTATGAGATGGAAAGTTCATAATTATTTGGGTTGTAAAATCATCGTGAGGCTATTGGATAGTGTAAAGATCTTTTACGAGTGAAAAAAACACGGGCTGAAATACGGTCCAGCTTTGTTTAGCGAGAACGCCGACGATCGCTAGTGTTAAACCGAATGCGCACTAACTTAATTGGCGCGTACACCATGCCAATGGATGGCTTAATTAACATTGTAAATGATGAATAATACTTTTTTCTAAACACTTCTACACGTCACATTTTTAAAACTAAATGAAGACAGTGTTTACTAACCGACTACTCTGAGAAGAAACAGCGAGCAAGGTATGAGCTGCGCATTGCTCATAGACAACAACTTTAATTCTTCTTATATTATTTGTGGTACGGAGAGCGGTGGTGGCCCAGCGGTTACGACCGCGACTGACGAGTTCTAGGTGGTAGGATCGAACCCTGACGTTTTAGGTCGTTTTTGTAAATTATTTGATCACCACTTCTCGCAAAACGGTAAAGGATCACGTGAGGACACCGGCATGTCCTATCTAGAACCGTAAATTAGAAAACATGCGCGGTGCAACTATTTCCTACTGTCAACTTGACCTGCTGATGGAAAATGATTGTGGTACGGCCCGAGCCAATATTTCACAGGATTAATGCCCAGTTTAAGGATACCCTGGCCGGCTCTATCTCTAGAAGGTACACGGGACCTGAACATAACTGGCCAAAAAAGTGTTTATTTATATTATGTAAGTAGGATACTGTACCTAAATTTCTGCTTACGGTAGTATAGGTGAGCTTGTTATGAATATTAACGGTAGTATAGGTGAGCTTGTTATGAATATTAACGGTAGTATAGGTGGCCTGGTTATGAATATTAACGGTAGTATAGGTGAGCTTGTTATGAATAATATCTATTCTCGTGCTTTGAAATGCCAATCTTGAGCCGTAACAACATAAGAGCATTGTAGCATAATCATTCTGCAACATTCCCACTGCTGGGTAACAGGAATTTTCTCTGTGAGACGAACCGGGCCACGCGGGCCCAGTGCAGGTTGGTAGATTCCACATGTCATCTAAATTTTTCATTCTTTATTTGTGAGCACATAAATTAAACAGAGTCAACTGCCTACCTGGAGGCAAAGTATGCGAACTCATGACTTGAAAGTCGAGGCCGTTATCACTGAGCCACCACCAACACTGGTTTCTGAGTATCCGAGCATGCTTGACCGAATTAAGAGCCGTATAATCGCTACTCAGCCTCCTGAAATGCACTTGCGTACTGTGACGACCTGCATTGATCGCGAACCCGCTGGCCGTGTCGCAGTACTCGCAGTACAGCGCCGCGGGACTGCGGCACTCAGACGGGAGGCTTCTCAGAGGAGAGACGTGACACATCCAACCAGGGGCCTAAGTCTACTAATTTATAAACGTCACAATGGTCTCTCAATGGTAAGTTTTTGACAGATTTGCCATACAAAAACTGTCAAAAACACACCATTGAGAGACCATTGTAACGTTTATAAATTAGTAGACTTAGGCCCCAGAGAGCACGTCAAGGGAGCTATGATGGACGACGAAGTTGGAGAAGAAGGTTAGTACACCACACACACCACACTGTCTAATAACGTCTGTTTCTTTCCAGTTGAATTTCTGTTCTTTCTAAATCATATTAGTTTAGGCCATGCTCTTCTTTAAGACGCCACATGGTATCCTTCGTGCTTTACCTCTTATGTATCTGTGCTGTATTCGTGCTATCATCATTCGCCGTATGAAGCAAATGATCTCAAGCGCAATATTGTGGTGTCGATGGCGTGGTGTGCATCGTGGAACCTTTGGTACAAAAACAGAGCGTGCTGTCATGTGTGCATGTGGTCTTTGCAATCGACAGTCTCACTTCTCACCCTTACCTCAGTGTATTGTTAAATAGCATTAGGAGATCGGCTGAACAAATTCCTGTAAATAATTAATGGCGCGAGAGGAAAAAAGGAGGCAAGGGGTTGCGCAATGCGGGGAAGGAGTACGTGAGGATACAACAATTACCTAGCTCTTATAAACAGTACTTACTATCTACTGGTAAGCCCGCTTGGTCTTATCATTTAAACTAGGCCTAGTTAACACACTGCTGTTGTTATATCAGGCGTAATAGGCGGCGTTATATTAACAACTAGCTGTGCCCGCGACTTCGTTCGCGTGCATGTCGGAAAACAATAATGTGTCGCTTTGACGGTGTAGGTACCACTCCTCCGATCTTCCGATCTATCCTGGTAGGAATCTACCACAGCTTTCGAATGCAGTCCAGAGCCTAGAGACAAAACACATTACTCTTGGCGTTCACGCTAAACGGTACGCCAAAATGTATGGGAATGACATTACCTGCGGAAAGGACACGGTAATGTCATTCCCATATATTCTGGCGTAGAGTTTAGCGTGAACGTTAACAGAAAGGTGTTTTGTCTAGGCCTGCAGGCGTCTTTAGGGGTTATAATGATATTGCGACGAAGTCTCACTCAGATTTTTAAGAATAAATATAGATCAAAGCGCCTGGTCGAGGCTCATTTTATAATAAATGTGCACCTGCCGTAGGTACAGTAAAAGCTCTTTATTCGCGAGGTATACGTTCCGTAAAATACCTACCGCGAATACAGAAACCGTGACTATGGAATGGTAATTTATATGGGATTATAGGGGATACGTTCCTAAGTGACAAAAAAAACAATTTAATTGAAGTTTTTGACCATATTGATTAATTGTATGAGCGTGATATGGATGCAAGCGACTCTCCAAGGCGTAAACGATCAAGCATTTCTATGCGTTAAACAGATTTTTTCGCGTCGAAAATCGTTATTAAGTAAAAAAAAAAATTCAACATTTTGCAATAAATGGAAAGATGAAACAATAGGTAAAACACGCAAAGCGGCTCGTACCAAAGGATGGAATGTCTATTAAGTCGCAGCATTTATAAATGTGGGGGAGGCCTATGTCCAGCAGTGGAAATCTTTCAGCTGAAATGATGATGATGATGATATATAAATATACTTTATGGTGATGAGGTTGGTTTCATTATGTTTGTTTACATTCTCAAAAAACTTTTTTCAAAAAAATACCAACCGACTTTTTATTTTTCACTTTTTTGCTACCTACCATACACCAATTCGAAATTTCATCATCCTTTGGGTCAAAACAATGCATACTTATTTATGTGATAGCAACATTCGCGGTTGATTTGCTGTAATTTTTTGAAGAGTTCCGTTGTCTGTTTCCGAAACGCATCATCAGATCTATATGCAGGGCCCAATCTAAGGGGGGGCAAGCCGGGCAAATGCTCAGAGCGGCAAAAATGAGCGGCGGCAAAATGTATACTTACAAACATACCTACTCTCATGAATTTTTGTATACTTGTTCAGAAGCCGTAGTAGACTAACGTATGTGAATATTATATAGTTAAAAGAATATCACATAATTATGGTCATACCATCTTTGATGGTGTTAGTGCAAAGGGCGGCGAATGTTATTTTTGCCCGGAGCGGCTAAATAGCTAGATCGGGCCCTGTCTATATGAAATTTCAATGGGACCATTTCGGAGTAAACCCCTTTCGAAAAAAAAAAGAATTTTGCAAATCCGTCTATATACGACGGAGTTATGCCTGAACATACATTAAAAATATAAACATGTCGAATTGATAACCTCCTTCTTTTTGAAGTCGGTTAAAAACACCGACCGCGGCGAAGGCGGCTATTGTAGATGTCAAAGGCCGAACCAATACAGCGGCGATATCATTTGACAATGTACTTTAGGCGAAGTTGTAATAAGGTCTATTTCACTTTTTTATAGTCCATCTGACGACGCGTTTACAAAGGATATTGGGTTGGATACCTATTGGAATCCTTTTTGTTATTTGTTAATATGTATGTACCGATGTACCGATTAGACCCGCAAATAAATAAATCTTTAGCCGCGGATATAGGAATTGGGTCGCATTTTTTTAATCCGCGAATAGTGAAAACGCGAATGAAGGAAGCACGAATAAGGAGCTTTTACTGTACTTACTCAATAAATCGACTGCGCGTCTGGTTGAGTGTGCTGAAGCATTATTCCACGCGGGGGCGGGCGCCTATCTCGGCCCGTACAGGCGCGTGTCTTTTAGCTTTGTTTATCAAACGTTGACCACTGAATAAAACCACAGCAGTGGGAATGCTCTGCACGGACTGCGATAGGCCTCGACAGGTAGCAGTGCAGTAACACCTGATGCCACCTGTCAGTTAACGGCCCGTGGGACCATGGCGTTATCACGATGAAGAAAGATCACGCTGTAAAGGTGGATACTGACCAGCGGCGTCACGGGTCAAAATGCACCTAATATGTTACCAAGCAAGTATTCGTGCAGTCAGTAGTACCTACGGCAAAACATGCGAGCGAGCAACACTGATTTTAGCACACGGCGTAAAGACATGCTCGCTGCGAATGTTACCATTACCTACGCCCCGTAACGTCGGTCATTATCCACATTAAAAGCGCTGTTGAAAAAAAAACCAAACCAGGCAAAAAAACCTATTTAATTGTATAGCACGGGTTTTCTATGAACATAGTAAGTACGATGTTGTTGCTACGTAGTGCCATACCGCGCGCGCCCCCACCTCTCTCCCCGCTGCTGACGCAGGCAGCAGGAAGAGAGAGAGCCCGATCCCGAGGATAATGGACGTAACAGAGCGATCCTCCGCGACTCTCAGTTGCGATGCCTTTTTATTGTAAATTATAATCAAAAATGTTTCAGTGTTTCTTTTGTTCAGCCATACATTTATTTGTAGACCAATAAATAATTATATTTAAAGAAGCGACTTTAAAATTGTCAATATTTTACTATTGTGATTTCTATTGTTCCTGTGTAGGTAATGTATCCTTTGTTGGAGATGCCAAATGGATAAATAAATACATTTTTAAACTTGTTTTAACTAAGAAAATGCTTCTCTGTAAGCGATGTTGCTCGGCGGAAGAGCATCGACATAACTACAGTTGCCCGTGTGAAAACCTATCTATTTACTCAAATCCACCAGTAGTTATGGTCGCAATTTTGGATTTTTTTTTCCTGACTTTCACCATCCGACCTCGCTTGAACCCCTCCCCACCTCGAAAACTAACATCACGAAAATTAGCACATAAGTATTTACAACTCTTTACTCCCAAAACTCCCATTATTTGAATCGAGTAATGCTGTAAACACGCATTTAAATTTAACATTATCAAATTTCGCGCGAAATCAAGTTGTTGTCTTTGCATGTTTTTTTTTTTTTTTTTTGGGTGGGAAATCATCAAATGACTTCTCCTGCTGAGTAGAGCAGGAGGGCGTGTCAGACTTTTACTGACTAAAACCCACCCGTGTTCCCTCAGTAGCCCGTATGCCAGGGGCCGTGGTATCTCTTTCGAACAAACCCGCACCCCTGGCAGGCATCGGCCCTTGCGGACCCCACCAGTGGTTGCTGACATCTTTGACGGCGCGCGTGAGGAACACAACGCGCCGTCCCGTCTACCACTTTTCGGCCGCAGAGGATAGGGAGAGCGGCTGACGCTATACCGACACTCCTCTTCCCCTGCGGCCCCACCGCGTCCGCCATCAAACGGTGGCGGCCCCGTCCAGGCCACGGAAGGGAAGAGCGCTGCTCAGAAGCACCGGCACTCCTCCTCTACCGCAGCCTGTAACCCTCAGCCGCGATGCCTCCCATTCGACATCGCGGCCCACCTCAGTTGCGGTGCACCTCACCGCAACCTACTTTTTGGCCGCTACGTCAATGGCTTGAAGGCAAAAGCCCTGACGAGCGGCCCCACCGTTGGGTTCCTCTTGGCTTCACCGTGGATGGGAGACCACGGTTACTAAGCCCCCCCGCAACGACAATGCGGGAACCCACTCGGGGGGGGTCTTTGCATGTTTGCTATTCAAACCTAGATGGCGTTACTGACGCTAGAGATTATGAATTTCTATGGAGATGTTCCTCTAGCCGCTCTAATTTTGCTATATTATGCTAGATGGCGCTACTAAGACTTTTATCACAATTAAAAATGAGATTTCTTCCCCTCTATTTGTATTAATTTGATTGATAAAACTAATAAATATTTATCTAACATTGCATTCTAGGTATATGACTCAGAACACCACGTCAGTTAATATTATCACAACTTTTTATTTGAAATTCTTTTAGCTTTTTTGATTCGTGGGAATCAACCACCAACGGAAAGCGATTTTAGTATAACACAGACACAGTAAGTAACTTAAATGAGAATGACGTGTTAATATTAAGTATTCGTTAGTACCGTTTCACGCCAATAGATGTCGCGAAGTGTTTCAACATTACGTAAATAAATTCTTCTTGAACACTTTAAATTATTTAGATAGGTTGACCGAAGCGATTGCGATGAAACAAAGACTAATATTAACTCTGAGTTATAAACAATATTTGAGTATGAAAGATAACCATATTAGTTTCGTTCTTTTGACGTGATACTTGATCTATTCAACATAGAAACTGAAAAACCGAGCTACAGACAAAAATTTTGATAAGGGTTAAAATGTCATCTGTTGATTATCCCTTACCACCCCAAGCAATTATTTTCGAAATATTTTAAATGTACAGAAAAAGTTCCTTTACAGATTTATTATATGTATAGATTAAAAAATAATAGCCCATTTTGATCACCTCTAACAAGTTGGTAACACCTGCAAAATATTATTTGAAATGGTCTATTAACATGTACGAGTATCCCTTTTCAATTTTCAGATGGGGAGGAACCAGATGGAAACACCACGTTTTACTTACACAACAAATACGGTGATAAAATACAATTTAGTCGATAAGCTGTGCTGAATGACCGGAAAGTTGCGGGCCTTCCAGCAAGCCAATTATGCTACCGGGATCGCGTGGTAGCTGTTCATGCCACGTCGTCACGCTACGCCATGGTCTTCAAGCTGTACTAACAGCAATATTTTCTGTAGTTTGTCTCGATACACAATGTATAATGTGGAGATCGACATAGCGTTTCTTTGTTCTATAACTATTTTCTATTCCGTCAACAATAAAGGGTCATCAGCAATGTGGTTATTGGTTTAATTTCACCCCATTCCTTGTATTTTGCCAGCTCTAAATTCATAAACACACTATCACACAGTTACATTCCACAGCTACACATACTGACACATGCTAACTTAAAGTTACACTACTTACTTATACTCTGGGTACCTACCCGGTACTAACCAACATCATCAGACTTTTTCACCGTTTGTCTACCAACTCGTCATCTAGAGTTCTAGACCAATCCGACAAGTCCCACCTTGGTTGGTCTTCGATTCGTAAAGCCGAAGTTCCGTGACCTCCTGCTCGCCATTATGCATGGAACAGAGGTGTGGTGGTACTTTTCTTTAAGAAGCATGACACGGTGACAGTGCCCTTCTTAAGAATAATAGGCCAATCTCAGATCTGAGCCATGTCTACAAGCTGTTTTCAAGAGTCATCACGAACCGTCTGGTACGCAGGTTTGATGACTTCCAGCCTCCCGAACAAACCGGGTAGGTAAAGGTAAAGGCCTTAGTACCTTAGGCCACATACATACGCTGCGGCAGGCTATCCAGAAGACCGATGAGTTCGAGCCTTCGATTCTATCGAGACATGAGACACTTTGTGGAAAGTGTCATATTGGGTGACTAACAAAAGGTAGATAAGAGTGGTCTTATCTACCTTTTGTTAGTCACCCAATATGATCAAACCATCTAAATACAGTTCCTTTTTTAAATTTTTGCCGTTGCCTTATCACATCATTCATAGTCACACTACTACACATACCTACTTCGCAAAGAACGCATTTCCACAGCGTTTTTAGAATAAATACTGTAGAAATACGTCCTTTCATGCTTTTTTGCCACACCCAACATTTACTTTCATTCATAAGCGTGAGCACCATCACACCACTGTGAACACCCAGTCGAGCTTTTTTGGACATTAACTGGTTGGTCACAATCGCATGTGTAGCACCATTTATCTACTTTATTTCCCGCCTTTCTTTCTCTCCTTTCCACATCTTTATCAATCTGTCCATCCCTTGTAAACAGACTCTCTAAATATACGAACTCACTTACTTGCTCCACACTCTTATCATTTCACATCATAAACCGATACATTCTGTTCTCTTTCAAACACCATGACCATCGTCTTATTCACATTTATATTCAACCCCACCATCTTATATATGCTTCACCCATCACAGCCACCATGTCTTGCAACTATCCTGCTGACGATGCAAGTTGAACTTGATCATCTGCTTAGAGAAGCAAGCAAAGATACAAGGATATGGATTGTTACAGACGGTGTTCTTTAGTTTCTCATTCTACCAGTGATTGCATGAAAAAGGGGAAAACCAGGCCTTGGGAAGAAGGCATTAGTTTACGTACCTATGTATGTGTGAGTTGGAAAATTCAAAATTATCTTGGTTGTAATATCACCGTGAGGCTAATATAAGTACATGGATAGTGTAAATATCTTTTCACAGTGGAAAACACACGGGCTTAAACACGGCCGAGCTTTGTTTAGAGAGAACGCTGACGATCGCTAGTGTTAAACCGAATGGACACTAACTTTGCGCATGCACAATGTCAATGGAGTATGGTAAATGATGAATAATATGTTTTTGTTTTAAAGAAACACTTCCAATAGTTTAAAACTATATGAATACGACCTACTAACCTAACCGACTACTCTAAGAAGAAACACCAAGCAAGATATGAGCGTCGAATTGCTCATAGAAAACCACTTTTAGTCTGCATCCATCACTTTCTTATATTATTTCTGATACGGAGAGCGGTGGCCCAGTGTTAACGACCGCGACTTACGAGTTCTAGGTGGTAGGTTCGAACACTGACCGTCCCTTTAGATAGTGTTTGCAAATTATTTGATCACCGGTTTCCACCCGTGTCCCTTCACCGTTTTGAGAAAAGTATCTCGCAAAACGCTGAAGGTAGACGTCTGGAAACCGGCATGTCCTAGAACCATAAATTAGAAGACATGCGCGGTGCAACTATGTATATCCTTCCGTCAACTTGACCTGCTGATGGAAAATGATTATGGTACCACCCGGGTCGAGCAAAGTGTTACCTATTTGGGTTTCCTTTGGGATTTTTTTCAATAGCAGCCTGGATTCATACCCCCTGGCCGGCTCGGCCACTAGAAGGTACATGGAACTTAACATAACTGGCCAAAAATGGGTGTGGGTATACATATACTGCACTGTACTGTACTGTCTATAGGCTTTGTCCAGGCCATCACGACATAGGCCCGTCGGCTCATAATCAGTCTAAGTATATAACGTACTAGACGTACCTACGTAACTGAGTTTTTAGTTTCAATGAAATTTATTTACCTAATTTATTTAAACGTTCCCACCACTGGGATGGGATAAAAGACTTCTCTGTGAGAAGGATCGGGCCACGCCGGCAAAGTGCGCGTTGGTTGATTTCACATGTCATCGTTTTCGTTCTACATTAAAATTTGAGAGCACTGTTTTAGAGCAAAGGGCGATGACATAAATCAAACTGAGTAAAGTGCTTAACTGGATGCAAAGTATGCAATCCCTCGACCTCGAATTCCTAAGATAGCATCAGCACCTTAATTACATAACTCACGATTAATCATAATCTGTTTCAATTTGACAGTTCAATAATATTCATTGCGTTATTTACGTTGTTGTGCAGACACATTTTTTTTTCGAACATATGAAGCATTAGTATCAATCTGTTTCAAAACGAAACAGATTATGATTAATCGTGAGTTACGCAATTAGGGTGCTGAGCATGCTTGACCGAAATTAGAGCCGTATCATCGCTACTCAGCCTCCTGAAATGCACTTGCGCACTTTGACGACCTGCATTGATCGTCAAATCTCAGGTGGTATCGCAGTACGCGACGCCCCGGCACTGCGGCATTTCGGCGGGAGACTTCTCAGAGGAGAGACACATCCGAGCAAATCAGGCCGCACCAAGGTAGCTATGACTGGCGACGATGTTGTGGAAGAAGGTTAGTACCAGACTTGATGTCTGTTTCTTTTTAGTTGATTTTCTCTCTTTTTTTCAATACCATTTTAGTTTAGGACATGCTCTTTGTTTGTAAGACGCCGCATGTTATCCTTCGTACTGTCAGTGATCGAATGATCGATATAGCAGGAAAATGATTTCAAGCACAATATGTATTGTGGTGTCGTGGTGTTCATCGTGGAACCTTTGTCACAAAGACAGAGGTGGTCCATGCTTAGGTAGCCTTTGCATTCGACACTCTTAGGAAACGTGGCGACCTCAGTGTATCGATAGCATTAGAAGATCTGCTGACCAATTTTATGGTAATTATTATTAACTGTGATTTAAAAAGATGGGGCGCGGGGTTGGCGAGAGGGGTTGCACCATGCGAGGGAGGGGGCACCTCGCCGCCAGTATTGATTGATTGCGTCGCATTGAGTCTTTGTAGGTTTCTAAAGGTGCTCTTACACGGGTAATTTTTTGAGGAATTATCGCTCGGCATTCGGCAACACTAATGGAGCAATCTGGATCAATTAAGTGGAGCAACACCAATAAATTGCGGATATGTTTCAGTTTCGGGAATATTGCTTCTGATTGCTCCATATGAGTTGCAGAAAATCCAATCGGATTGGAAATTTTTAGTAAATTTTCTTTCTATCTCGTTTGTACGTATAACTACGTCTCGTTTTTAGGGTTCCGTACCTCGAAAAGAAAAACGGAACCCTTATAGGATCACTTTATTGTCCGTCCGTCTGTCTGTCAAGACCCTTTTTCTCAGGAATGCGTGGAGGTATCAAGCTGGAATTTATATCAAATCCGTCAAATTAATATTTATTTGAATTTACATCAAATACTGTCCCTTAGAGTTGTGAAAAAATCAAACTTCTAAGCCAACGCAATCAAAAGATACAGCCGTTTATGTTGCAAATTTCCGCGAATTTTCGACACTCGCAAGGGAATCAAAACCTACAGGGTACTTCCCGTGAACTCAGAATCTTGAAATTTGGTACGAAGCAACGTCTTATAGCACAGATAAAGGAAAAATTGCGAAAACCTTAAATGTTTAGTTACATCATATAATGAAAATATTTTTAATAATTTTAACGGAACCCTCGGTGCGCGAGTCAGACTCTTACTTGGCCGGTTTTTGCGAGAGGATCTAGCTGGCGGCGGAGGCAGCGTTGGGCGGCGTATTGCCTAGTTTTTTTAAGTTGCTCCATATTGCATGATATTGTGTGGCCGTATCTCTGTTGCTATGCTACATGTGACTTAGTACTACTACACAACCCACTCACACACATACGACCACACATCCATAACACTCATGTACACACGGTAACACTTACACACTCATGCACACACACACACACACGTTCATATAATTATATTTAATTTTACTATTCCCTTGTATTGTTTTTTATTGTGTTTTAAGTAAGTACCTACTGTTGTGAAGGAGCGGAGTCCTTAAATACAGGCATTAATTGCTTAAATTAAGACTCCAAACCCATTTTTTTTTCTGTATACTTTTGGACACAATAAACGTTATTATTATTATCTTTTATTCCTTTAAAAATACATATAAATTACATTTTTAAATATTATTATAAAAATATAAAAACATTTAAAAATTTAAAAAATAGTAGCCCACCGGTATCGGGAACAAGGTCCAAGCTACCGGCGGTCAGGGCTCCAGAGAGAGGAACCTCCTAACGATGCGAGCCGTGTCCAGGAGTACCGCTTTCTGGATCAAGCCCTTGACCCAGCTGCCCAACGAGAGCCTCCTCAGATGTTGGTCGAGGCTCTTGGCTATCAAGCCATTGGCTGAAACGACTATCGGTACAATGATCGCTGAGTCCACATCCCACATGTCGACAACCTCGTGAGCCAAGTCAAGATACTTGATTTGTTTATCTTTCTCGGCTTTCACGAGGTTCCCGTCATGCGGGACCGTTATATCAACGATCATTATACGTCGCTCTAGTCGATCCACCACCACTATATCAGGCTTATTGGCAACAACAGTCCTGTCAGTGATGATGGATCGATCCCAGTACAGTGTGACATGTCCATTTTCGAGAACTGGGTCGGGCACATACCTGTAGTACGGCACTTCTGATTCCACAAGGCTGTATTTCAGAGCAAGTTGCTGGTGGATAATCCTGGCTACAAGGTTGTGTCTATGCAAGTACTCCTCGTTAGCTAGACGAGAACAACCGGAGATTATGTGTCTGATTGATTCTCCCGGACGGTGGCATGCCCGACAGATGTCAACCGTACCATCTTTCACAATAAATCTCCGATAGTTGTTCGTCATGATAACTTCGTCCATAATTGCACAGACAAAACCTTCGGTTTCCCCAAAGAGGTCACCGAAACGCAGCCAGGCTACGGACGCTAGTAAGTCTACATCGGGTCCATGTAGGGCCCGAAAAAAGCGTCCGTGGAGCTCCTTACTCTGCCATACCTCCATGCGATCCTTAGTGTCAAGCACGACAGGTTTGCGCCAGTTCTCTTTAGCCAAGGAGAGCGGGGTGAGGCCCTTATCCACCCCAACTACATCTCGATGCATCCCCACGTTGGTTTCTAGGAAATAATCCCTGAGACTGCATATCTCGCGATTGTGGAGAGTCTTAGCATTTAAGAACCCTCGACCTCCACATTTTCGCGTGATATACAGTCTCATTACCGATGACCGTGGGTGGTGCATTCGATATGCAGTCAGCAGCGTACGGACCCTCCTATCCAGGGCGTCGAGTTCGGTCTGAGTCCATTTGAGTATGCCGAAAGAGTACATCAAAACCGGCATGACCCAACTGTTGAAGGCGCGCACCTTGTTTCCGCCTGATAAAAGACTATTAAATACTTTCTTCAGGCGGCCAAAGAAGCGTTCCTTCAACGATTGCTTCATGTCAGTGACATTGATGCCCAACGCTTCCGACATACCCAAATACTTATAGGTTTCGGCTGCGGAGAGAGCTCGAAGGTTTATGGAATCCGAGAGTTGGGTTCCCACGGATTCCATAATCTCCCCTCGCTTTACATGCATGACCGCACATTTGTCCACACCAAATTCCATCCTGATGGTGCTACTGAAGGTTTCAGTTACTTTCAGTAGCTCCATCAGTTGCAAATTGTTGGGGGCAAAGAGTTTTAGGTCATCCATGTAGAGGAGGTGGGATATAACCTGACCACCTCTCCTCAGCCGATAGCCTATACCGGAATCCTCCAGCAATGTGCTTAGAGGATTCAGGGCTAGGCAGAACCAAAGCGGACTCAAACTGTCGCCCTGAAATATACCTCGCTCGATCCTTATCGGCTCGCTATTCCTCTGGATGTTTCGACATCCTGGATATCGAAGGACCGTCCTCCATTGCCCCATACATGACATCAGGAAGGTGCGCAGAGTTGTATCTACTTTATATAATTCTAGCACCCTCATGAGCCATGTATGTGGCACTGAGTCATAGGCCTTCTTGTAATCTATCCAACATGTCGAAAGATCCTTTCGGGAACGGCGAACCTGTTGGCTAATGGCCATATCAATGAGGAGTAGCTCCTTAGTACCGCGGGACCCGTTC
This sequence comes from Polymixis flavicincta, assembly GCA_949987655.1. Lineage (NCBI taxonomy): Eukaryota > Metazoa > Arthropoda > Insecta > Lepidoptera > Noctuidae > Polymixis > Polymixis flavicincta. The sequence goes on from OX465171.1 coordinate 13,167,509, forward strand.
CGACATCCATTTTGAGAGACAGACATAATGGAATTGGTGTCTATGTGATTGTAAATTTTAGCTCTCAAAATGGATGTAAGAACTTTATAGACCGTCGGTAAACACGTGATCGGCCTATAATTTTTGGGTTCCGCGGTACTACCTGACCTGTCGTCAGGAACTGGGGTAGCGAACCAGACTCTAAAGCAGCCTGATACTGAGCCGCCAAGCGAGCATGCGATCCCATGAACCATTTGATCCAGAAGTTGTGCAGCCCGTCCGGCTCTGGAGACTTCCAGTTGGGCAGCGGACGGACTGCACGAGCTACATCTTGGGGGCAGATGGTAATAGCCCCCATTTCCGTTATAGGATCGCAGGCTCGCTCAACTTCTCGAGCCCAATCACCTTCGGTGTGACTGACAGGCACCGACCAGATATTGCGCCAAAAAGAGCACATGGCGTCATCTTCCGGTAGGCGCGTATCAGCCACACCTTGGTTCGGTCGCTCCCAAGCCCTATAAACCCACCTTTCATTACACTGGAAGGTGCGGTTCTGAGTGTATCGGTCTACCCGGCGCTTATACCGACGAATACGGTTTGTCCATGCATACACTTTCTGCTTCAGGAAGTCTATGCGCTCTGTGACACGGGACATATAATCTTGAGGGCTGGTATCAGTCCCTGAGAATGCCTGTCTCACAAAGCGCATCACTCTAGGGCGAGTGTTGCCCTCCCTGAAGCAGATTAGTTTGCCGATGAGGGCCCTGGCCCCACCAATACGACGTTCAATCCTGCACTTCCAAGCTGGGACGGCTGGTTTCGGTCGTGTAGCTCTAGAGTCATTTGCGAATTTGACATGAGCTACACGACAAGCCGCTACAGCCGCGCAGTACAGAATCGAATGAGTATCGGTGAGGTCTTCGCAGTCATCAAAATAATTTGACAACTGCGAATCCAAAGCCGCCACCAGCGCCCTATTCTTATTATGCATGGGCAAACGAGGTAAGCGTGGTCTAAGTTCGGGCGACATGAACCGATATTCTCGAATCGCACCCTCCAAAGCACTCCTCAATTCCTCACTGCACTGGGTACTTACGTTTGTAGCCCTGTCAACACTCCCCTCGTCAGCTTGAGGCGCATGACTTGTGTTGAGACGTGGTGGCACCACAACTGTCTGCGACGGGGGGACGATGACATGGCTACTCTGCATTTCATTTCGTAGGCGATCAAGTACAGTGTCATCCAACATATGATTACGCTGGATGACCCGCACCTGATCCGACAGTCGTTGTGCCGAAACGTTGACAGCTGGCTCAAGCACCTGAAAAAGATTATTATTATTGAATTGCCTTTATTCCATTAAATATACTTATAAATTACATTTTTAAATATTATTATAAAAATATAAAAACATTTAAAAATATAAAAAAATATTATTTATTATTATTATTATTACATGTTGCCATTGCCCTAAATTGCTGGATGTAGTCGTGACGTCATACTTGACGAGAATTAACCAGGATGGAGCAATTTTAGTTGCTCGTGTAAGCGCATCTTTTTGCCAGAGTACCTCGCTCTTAGAAATGTATACGAGTACCTACCAACTGGTAAACTTTTTGTTTAAACGTATGCGGTGTCATTCCTCTGTAGTTCTGAAAGAGCCATATGCCATTTCTTCGTGCAGCCCGCTCGACCAGCACCCTAATTGCGTAACTCACGATTAATCATAATCTGTTTCAATTTGACAGTTCAACAGTATTCGTTGCATTATTTACGTTGTTGAGCAGACACATTTTTCGAAAATATGAAGCAATGGTTTAACAACCTGTTTCAAAACGAAACAGATTATGATGAACAGTGAGTTACGCAATTAGAGTGAGGTCCCTTTGGAGACTGCTGATATATTAGGGTATGATAATTTACTAACGAAAAAAAAAATGATCCATCTAAATCTCCTATATCAAGTACCAACCTCCAACTAATGTTGAATAGTTCCAAATATTATCATGTACCCCTTTTAAATTTTCAGAAGCGGAGGAACCAGACAAAGTAATAAGTACCACCTGCACTGTGCAGCGGTACAAGGAAAAAATGGGAATATGAACTTAGTCGATAAGCTGTACTGAATGACCCGAAAGTTGCCGGCGTTCCAGCAAGTCAACAAGCTGCCAAGATCGCGTGGCACCCTTCCATGTCGTCACGCTACGCCATGGTCTTCAAGCTGTGCTAACAGTAATATTTTCTGTAGTTTGTCTCGATACACAATGTATAATGTGGAGATCGACATAGTGTTTCTTTGTTCTATAGCTGTTTTCTATTCCTTCTAGAATAAAGGGTCATCAGCAATGTGGTTATTGGTTTAATTACACCCCATTCCTATTAAGTTGCCAGCACTAAATACATAAACACACTTGGTATCACATAGTTACATTCCATAGCTACACACACCTACAGAGGTTACAGAAGGATCTCAGCTGACTTATAATTACACTACCTACTTATACTCTGGGTAGGTACTAACCAACATCATCAGACTTTTTCAACATTTGTCTACCAACTCCTCATCTAGAGTCCTTGACCAATCCGACAAGTCCAATCTCAGTTGGTGTTCGATTCGAAAAGCCGAATTTCCGCGACCACCTGCTTTATTTTCAGACAATGTTCACCATCCCTGGCTTAACTACTAATCAAAGGGCATCGTTCTGGGTCCATAGAAGTACTTAAAAAGCCCTCTTTTTTAGTGCAAGATCTCCCTTGCATGGAGCCCTAAAATAATGGTTCTTTACATGAGTGATAGCACTATTCCTTTTCCGACATGGAATCATGATGGCATGAATACTTTACTTTACAAATTTTTACAATACGGCGGCTTCCAGGCTCCCAGGTTGAAGATATGTTGTAATTTCGAAAGATAACAATTAAGACATGTAGCGCCCTAGGACAGTACCCTAAAGGATAAGTCCAATGCCTCCTTCTCTGATCTTTGTTGATGATTTTTCTCACATGAGGAGCTTGTAGCTAAGTAATAACGCCACGGGTCGATCGGTTGCCGTGGTTGGTCCGTGGATGGGTGAACATTTTTACATACCAAGACCCCTCCGTGCCTCAGAAAACACATTAATCAGATAGTCCCGGTTATCAATAGTGGATCTTTGACAGTTGTTCATCAGGACCATCAAAAATCTGACAACCAGTCTTACTAAGGGGTTTCGTATTTATTACCGAGTAACTGGGTTGTGGAGGTCAGATAGGCAGTCACTCCATGTGAAATACTGGTATTTGGCTGCATTCGGTTAGACTGGAAGCCGACCCCAGCGTAGCTGGGAAAAAGCTAGGTAAATGATGAGTTTAACCAGTATTAAATAGGTTTTAATCTTGTAACAGTTCCACGAAGAAAAATTAGCTCACATTTCATAGTCTATATATTTTAATGGAAACATTATTTATAATCATTGATACAATATTTTTAAAGTTCATAGTTAATACCTCAGATTAGAGAATAAAGGGTTAATACCTTTCCCTTTACCTTTACCTTTTTTTTAAAAGGGGTAATAGAGATCAAAACAATGCATATTTATGCGATAGCAGCAATCGCGGTTGATTTGTTGTCATTTTTTGAAAAGTTCCGTTGTCTGTCTCATGCAATTTAAATGGGACCATTTCGAAATAAACCCCTTTCGAACAAAACAAAAATTTTGCAAATCGGTCTATACATATATGACGGAGCTATGCCCGAACCTCCACCTAACTCCTAACCGTTAAAGAGTTGTACCTTCCTTCATCAGCTCAGCGTCATGAGATGATGATGACCATACGCAAATGTCTCAATAGCTTTAGAAAATATATGTAAAACAAAATTTGAGGGTTGCCCTCGATTTCCCTGGGATTCCAACGTCAGATCCTGACTTGGTGCCAATGGGACCACCTCAGGAGTATACTCTCTACTCAAAGAATTTTGAGAATCGGTCCACAAATGGGGGGGGGGCAAGTTCGGTGAACATAACACATTAAAAAAAATACATACAGTCGAACAGCCTCCTCGTTTTTTTTAAATCAGTTAAAAATACATACCTACAGTTAAACATATAACCTCATCCTTTTTGGAAGTTGTTCAAAATACAGATAATGTTAGAACCAAAAATATCGATTTCCGAGATTCTAATTATTTTACACTTTTAGTGTTTTCTTTCAATTCAGAGCAGATTTACAGCAGAAATGAGGGTTTTTTACGGTTTTCGGATACTACCGATGCCGTATTGTACCTATTTGCTCGTCACTGGGCTGTACATTGCCCTTCCCATTCCTTGTGATGCAAACCTTTTTTGAAAAGTCCATGACAACGTTACGAGTATAACGTGCATGTGTTCCCATACATTTTACCGACGTGGACTTAGACGTCCACGATAATAGCGACAATTGTAAAAGCGCACATGTATACACTAGGTACCGAGTTATAGGAAAATATATGAGAAAAAGAATGGTCTGCTTTGACTCAGCTTGGAGGCTCCTTCTCAATGAAAAGCTAAATCAATGCATAATCGGATGCATATTTACCTAACATTTAAGTGCTGTCTTAGGGCTATAATGGAATGCACTTTTATTTCGAAAAAATCCCGCGATTACGGTATCGACAAATCAGATGCTTATTTACCTACCTACCTAATGCTGTAAATGGGGCACTTAACATCGTGTCTAGCGTGTGCTGTTGTCTGCACGCTACAGGAGTAGATGGACGCTACTGAAAGTGAAACCTAAATTCGGGGCTGACTGTAGTTGAATAGATTGCTATCGACAGGCTAAGTAGAAAGCCAAGAAGTTACCAACAGCGGGCTTAGTAGGTATGACGTTTTGTATTTCTACGAAGAATACACAGTGCTTTTTCAATACAAAGTGACATTTCGTTCCTACATTTTTTTTATCGCACCGTAGATATCCTTCTACAATCTGTCTTTTAATCTTTCGTTTCTAACTAGGTATATTTGTCTAGGTCTTTATAAATGTAGACTATTTCAGAAGAATATTTCTTCCCAAACTGTCAAACTCACACTGACAACAAAACTTTCTACTCGACTGCCACAAAGTATATACGATTATCTACAAAATCATGATTCGCTTAGAACGCATAACTGTGATAATTAATAGAAAAACATGGCTATCTTATCCTATTGTACAAAATTTATTTAATAGTCATGTCTATTCTTCCGGCGACAAACCAGTGCTCATGCTAAGCCTACTGTAGTAAAATTTGTAGTTACTAACGACAAACAAATTGGCATGGCACACACTGCCGTAACACCATCATGTTCAACACAAACAGATAGAGAAATAATAACGCAGATTTCAGTGAGCAAACCATAGCGACCGAAAATCCCTACTTATTTATATTATAAATGCGAATGTAACGCTGTCTAGACAAATAGACTCGTACTGGACAAACGTCTGTTACGCTTTCACGCCTAAACCGCAGAACCGATTGTCATGAATATTGTCAGAGATATAGCCAGCACCCTAATTGCGTAACTCACGATTGATCATAATTGGTTTCGTCTTCACAGTTAAACAATATTCATTGCGTTATTTATGTTGTCGAACAGACACATTTTTCGAACATAATTATGAAGCAATGGTTTAACAATCCGTTTCAAAACGATACAGATTATGATGAATCGTGAGTTACGCAATTAGGGTGCTGGTATTAATATAATAAATTATAGTAATAAAATAATAAATTAGTAGAATATTAGTATGTAATAGTTGTAATGATATTGAATTATTATTTGTATTGTTTTTTTAAATTTTTATAATGTTATTGAATTTATTGTATCATGCATGAATGTGTTCGTTTATAATTTTAATGAGCTTGTTTTTGTTTGTTTTAATTTATTTGTTTTGTATGTTTTCAAACACAATATGAATTGTTCCTGAAATAAATTTAATTGAATTGAATTGTATATGGAGAAGGACATAGGCTACTTTTTACGCAACAGCCAACATCCACTCGAGCGGATCCGCGGGCAAATGCTAGTAGTAATTAAAGTTGTTGTAACCGAGCGATTGAGGTAAGGAGAGCAGTGGTATCGGCCTCGTGTTAAGAGTTGTATTCATTACTCCGTGGGCATGTTCTAGAAGGAAAAAATCGAAGACATGTGACCTCTACTAACAAACCGCACTCGGCCCGCGTGGTGGATTACGGCCCATTCCCTCATCACCGAGAGGAGGCCTAAGTCCCAGCAGTGGGAACATGATAGGCTGATAATAATAATAATAAATGAGGTTATAAATAAATGAGGTATTCAAGGTCAAATTAAATTAGCTGGAAATACAGTACCCTCGAGATATCGATATCGAAGACAAATGGAACAAAAAGAAAAATATTCGATGGGCGAAGGTCAATGTCAAATGTTCAAGGGCATCAGTTGTTTTTGTAATTTTGCGTGAAATTAAGATATTTTTGCGATTTTCCAAATACCACAAATTAACAGTCGTTTGGTTGCTCAGTGTCATTTAAAAATTATAACAAAGTGGTAATGATGATTTTATTTTTATTTTATGTATTTGTTTTCGATATCACCCACGTGTTGGGTAACACGTGGGTAAAGTATTGCCAGCTAATTTAAATTGACCCTGTATAATATAATAAAAATCTTTCTTACACAAGAAAGTGGTTACAAAATAGTGTGAAGTCCCTGACTCTCTTGCTAAGTGATATACCTGTGTTACAAGAGCCAGTGCCCTCTCCCAGTAGGAGACTTTAATTTTACCACCATACTGCGATTGCAAACCCGCCTGCCAAGCGTGGCGATTATGGCAAACCCCCCTTTTGGGGGAGGACTATGTCCAGCAGTGGACGTCGTTCGGCTGAAATGATGATGATGATGCAGAATAACGAACAAGAAACTCCAAGGAGGCTATTTTAAATCAAGATATTACAATATTCTAGGATGACACCATTTAAAGATTGATAGGTACCTACAACTACAAAAACAAACGTGCAAAAGAAAAACTGGCGCCTCACGTCCGCCCAGTGTGCACTTTGCCTAATTAACCAATCGGTCGCGGGACCTAAATAATATTTCATCTCGTCGGCCTCGAGCCAATAGGTAGATACAGGTGAGTGCTAGGTACCTATAAACTGCACTTGCGCAGACAAGGGGGGACATCAATCAATAGTTAGCAATTTCAGCCCCGGGGCGGAGGCTGGGACCTCAGCTCGCCAAGTCGCCACTGATTGCCGACGAGCGGCCCACTAAGGACGGTGACGTTCTAAGCCATCAAGTGATCAAGTAAGTGGTGAAGTGTGTTAATAAATCATTGGAACTGTTTGTGTTTCTACTTCAATTGTTTTACTGTCGAAAATTTTCAAGTTTTATTACATTAAAATTAAAATTGACACGGGTTGGTGGAGCTCGGTATATGTACTTAATGTAAGCTAGTGGTGTCCAGTTTTCGTTCAACGTTTAAGTATTGTGAATGGCTAGGTACGAAATGGAAACTAACAAAACCACCAGTTCAGCGCTCGTGCCCCGGCAATGGATTATGCACACGGCGCTGCTTTTGTGACTTGATGATAACATTGTGCGTGTTCTGCTTACAGCCAGCATGCGCATGGAGTTGGGATCACGCCGTCTCGGCGAGGTCAACGCTCCTGTTAAGGAGGCGTCGATGCAGCGGCCGGTGGAGTCGGTGGAGTGGTGTGAGGTCTGCGGCCTCCGCATCCGCCCAATAGTCCGCAAACCTCTCGGCAACGACGGCCCTAGAAACACATCCATCTTTTAAGATGGCGTAACACCTGAGGAATTCGTTACGCGAATCGTAATGTTTTAGGTATATGATTTGTCTACATTCTTCTAAACCTTAGCTTGTCCCAAATGAAAGAATGATTGTATCAACGTACCTTAGAGATCTTAACTTCGATTAAAACCTTTTAAGTTAACAACCGTTTTTCATTACTAGCTATAGGTACTTAAGTAGCTACCTACATGCCTACACAGTACACTAAGCAAACACACAGTCACACCTAATGAGAGGAAACATTAGGCCGACTAGCAAAATTTATTTGTTCATATTGTAAAGAAATTAGCTAGTACTACTGGGGACAGGCTGGATCAAGATATTTTCATGATTATTAGACGGGGAATTTAAAGCTACTGGCTCAGCTGCGGCGCGGGCTGGCGCATCAACGAGCAAGGGACGGTCAGGGGTCTGATCGTTACTCGGGAGGGGTCTTCGCGGGGCGCAAGGACCTCGGCGGCGAGGTCGGAAGGACGGTCGTTTGTATTTGTGTGCTGTGCTGGTGGCCCTATTCTTTTCTTGCAGAACAGTGATGGGGTCGTCTGGGTCGGAAAGGACATGTCTCGGCCGGCGGATTCTACTGATTCTACTGGGGACATAGCTAGCGGCCTTCACAATCAAGGGATTGCGATGTAACTCGGCTTTATCGAAGAAACGCTTTGAGTTGCGTTTCAGAAATTGAGCAATAGTGGGCATTTTCAGATCGACATGGAGGATCTCGTTCCGAACGAACCATGGGGAGCCTGTGGCTTGGCGAAGGAAACGGTTTTGGAGGGTCTGCATCCTATGGATGTGTCGGGGGTGCGTGTGTGCAAAGACTGCACATGCATACGTCATGATGGGCCTTATGCACGCCGTGTAAATCCGCAATTTGCACTTGAGTGACAATTTGCTACGTGCGTTCAGAACAGAGTGCAGCCTTCCGAGAGCGAAGGCGGCGCGTGAGCGCGCCTTCTTGATATGCTCAGAGAAGGAGAGGTGCTGATCTAGAATCACTCCAAGATATTTGGCTCGCTTTTCCCAAGGGATCGGCTTGCCGAATATGGAGATGGGCCGGGGGGGGTCAGGGTTGTTTCGCGGTTTCGAAAAGAGAACCGCCTGACTTTTGTCCGGATTTGGTTCGATTCGCCATTTCCTAAACCACGCGCCAAGTACGTTGACTGCGGTTTGGAGGGAGGAGGCTATCGCTTTATGACTACGCCCAGAGTGGTAGATGGCTGTGTCGTCTGCGAACAGTGCCAACTGTGCCTTGCTACTTTTGGGGATATCGCTAGTGAACAGCGTGAAGATGAGAGGGGACAGCACGGCACCCTGAGGGACGCCGGCGCGAATCTGGTGGGGAACACATTTGCGTGAAAACAGTACATTATATAATTATGTAACAATTGTACATCATTCAATAGCGCTCTCGCGATTTTGGCGGCAAGAGACCATTTTCTGCATTTGGCGCCTCATTCAAAATATCAGGTGGAGTAGATTCCTTATTAATATCAGATTCCTAGCTTGAATTCATCTTATTATTTTGTTTATAAATTTCAGTCGGAAAAACGCAACAATTTTTGACGTTTCTAATATGAAAATGGCGCGAATTTGCAAATGGCGCCACATGCACGTGGTGAAAATTAGAACTACATCTTTCGTCGCATTTACTCTTTACTATTAAAGAGAGACAAACGTATTGAGCAAAAGCGCTTCCAAGGAGGTTCGATCAGTCAGCTTATTAAATTTATTCTCGTATTGTGAAACTTCTTGGTGGAATTCTTATAATATTTTAGGGAAATTAAAAATACCGAAAAGAATACGCACGGGATACGCGGTAAAATAGGTGAGGGTACCTACCTATTTTACCGCACGTTCCTTTGAATGGTGCGTAATTTTTAACTTTCGAACAATGAATACAGGCTTCGTAAATGCACATAATTGAGCAAATTTGTTGAAAAAGACCACAGACATGTGAAAAAGACTTATTTCATGTCAGTGCCCCAACCCCATTTTTAGAATAATCGCACTGGCCAGCAGTGCTATTTTAGAATTCACTATCGCTTCTTTAAAACAACAGAAAAAACTTGGCCACAAACAACGTGAAGGCTTATTTTAGAAGTCACTATCCGCTTCACTAAAACAACCAAAAAAGCTTGGCAACAAACAACGTGAAGGCTTATTTTAGAAGTCACTACCGCTTCAGTCAAGGCCTATTTTAGGAGTTACTATTCGCTTATCTAACATGGACGCAGCCATTAAAAAAAACACAAGGCATGCCTAACGGCATACTTACCGTTTCATGTATTTGAACGATACGCAAGACTTAAAAAAAAACTTTAATAATTTTCTTCTCTATTCAATTTACTTTCCATAATTCTGATTTGTTTTTTGATAAAAGCGGAAGAAATCATAAACTATGAGCGAGTCCAGACTCCAGCAGCGATGAAGATATAAATAAAATACCTGCAGAGTTAGTGCAAGTTGTAGGTACACACGGCTACACATCAAGCTAAACATTTCCAGTTTACGCTGATCCGGCTGATCTCGCACTGTACCGAAATCCTATACAATGCGAGATCAGCTTAGACTTAATCTTTAGTACCTACCCAACACCAATTCGAAATGTCATCATCCTCGGGGTCAAAACAATGCATTTATGCTATAGGAGCAATCTCGGTTACTTTGCTGTCATTTTTCGAAGAGTTCCGTTGTCTGTCTCCGAAACGCATCATCCGATCTATATGAAATTTAAGTGGGACCATTTCGAAATAAGCCCTTTCGAACAAAAAAGAATTTAGCAAATCGGTATTATGACGGAGTTATACCCGGACCTCCACCGAACTCCTAACCGTTAAAGAGTTGTACCTTCCTTCAGCGGCTCAGCGTCATGACGTGATGATGACCATACGCAAATTTCTCAATAACTTTAGAAAATGTATGAAAGGTCTGAGGTCTGTTCCTATCGATAACTATAACACACACACACACGCGTCTGGGACATCCCCTAGACTTAAAGTATTGCCTCAAGTAAATAGGGCAAAATGCAAGCGCAAGCGAGAACCATGGTTGACAGAACAATCACAATCAGGTGAGATCCTTGGCAAACGCCTGCCTAGAGCCCAGGAAATAAGTAATCTGACAGTAATGGACGTAGCCCAAAGCAAGCAAGCTGAAGTACACATAGTTCGGCCAACGGAGGTTCTTCTGGATATGTGGACCGACAATCTTCCAGGGGTGGCTGTTATCAACTTGATCCGACAGGCCGTGGGTCAACTTAAATTTCTGGCGGTTCCAGAGCCCTTACATCTGTTTGTGGTCCAGCTACAGCTGTGGATTGGTGATGACATATTGTTATGTATGTGTAAAGGTAATTAATAAAGAAGACACATTTTGAAGAGTAATACATTTATTTCATATTTAGACACCATATTAAAGACACAATCTAAGAAAAACAAAAATAGTAGGTACCTAGGTAGGTAATTCTATAAAAAAAAAAAACAAAAACACTATAAAAAACACAACAGTTGTTTTAAGTACAGAATGTTACAAAAATATAAAATTAATTGTTAAATCATCAAAATGCAGGTTCCCTTATAATTAACTATTTATTAAATCGGAATGTTGAAATATATCTTACTTAATAACAAAACCATAAGTTAACATAAATAGTACATAAGTAGAATAAATAGTTAGGTAATTACAGTGCTGCCACTTTAATCCTATCTATAGATTACCAGGCACAAAATAAAATAGCTACGGTAACAAAAAAAAATGAAACTTCGTAAAGGAAGCATACAGGATTAGCCATGGTCAAAACAGCCGAAATACATTCGTGTAGAAGCGACAAGAATGAGAGATATATTTCCATCCAAAAATTGTTCTGTACTTGTGCGTTTAGTTTTCAGAAGTCTTTATGGTCTCATGAACCCTAACTATGTTATTTAACTACGAAACTGTGTTCCGAAAAACTCTGGACGGCGTCGCATCAGGCTTACCACAATTTTATTAAAATTATTCTTATGCCAACAATATATTATATTTAATTTTGGTGTATTTAATGCATAAAAAACAACAACATCAGTTCATAAATAGAAAATAAAGATACTTCTTTACAATTATTTACTCTTTTTGAGACTATTTAATTGCTAGAGGAACAATTAAAACTTGATTGGGACTTCAGGACTCTTTGCAGTTAACAACATTGACTTATTTTATTTAAAATTCATAAACTTTACTACTCACTACGTCTTCGTACTATAATGTACCTACAGTAAACACAGTCAAAGAATGAGTTCATTTAAATATATTCTTACCCAGTATAGTATACATTAAAATATTGTCTTACATTACTAACCAATCATCAAGAAATTGATTGGTAAAAATGTCTGAGATTCAGATATAGAATATAGATTCAATAAATTAATTAGAAACGTTTAAATTACACGTTCAAAGTAGAGGAAGACACATGCCTCCATAGGCCAGATATAGTCATTCGAACACCTATCCTACAACAGTATAATATATGTATCCCAGCAAATGGTAAGCTCTAGTTGCAGCATCAGATACCAATATATTGTAATATGCTCTTCCTAGCATAGAACAGTTATCCCTACCAATACAATCGCCTATACATGTGGCTCTATGAAATAATAATGTATGATATAATTGATTATGAATACTATTTGGGACGAAAAATTTTAACACTGATAGTTACATGCTATAAAATTAAATGCACATTTATTTCGGATAGTAAATCCATAGAACCGTTAGTAATATTAAACTTAAGTACTATGTTAGTGCTAGACTGACATTTGCTACAATTTCTATTTATTTTAGATTAGACCAGTCACTCTGCACACTAGATAGATACTCTGGCTACCCAAATGTATTAAAATGGGTCAGGCGAGTCGAGATGCAATTTAGAGTTCCTACATAATATGTGTAAGTAATAATATTTCGTAAACTAGGGGGTTGTTTAGGTGACATACATATTAAAAGTGCTCTCTTTGATGAGGTTTCCAGAATTACTAGTGACAGTGAATAAATTATTTGTTACCACTAAATACATTGCGATTGTTTTAAAAGTTGACACGTAAACGATTATGTACTTATTTGTTTCAGATTACTTCCGGCGATAATTAGCTTGTATGCTCCTTTTCGTGAAGTAAAAGAATTGAAGGAGTGTTGCGTAGATCGATATAATTTGGAGTCGCCTGATGGTCGCTAGTAGTCCTCCGAAGAAGTCGTGCCAATATTCGCTCATGAAGGCGCCCGGGTCGCCTTCGGCCGTATCCTACAAATCGATTTTCACGGCGACCGGTTCCGAGTTATCCTTCTTGTTGCGTCGGTTCCTGCGGTGCTTGCTGTTGGACAGGATCTCGTAGGCCTGTTGGATCTCCATGAAGCGTTCCTGCGCAGCTCGGCGCGCCCACTGGTCCTTCACTTTGTCGGGATGGTTCTCGCGGGATAGTTTGCGCCAGATCGATGTTATTTCTTGTTGACTAGCGTCGCGATTCACTCCCAGTACCTGGAATATTTAAAGAGTGTATTTTAGAAATTTTCGTCGCGTATAACTTAAAAAAATTGGACTGATCAATTCATTGTTGGAAGCAGAAAAAGTTCTTTATTTTTTTTCTTAGTAAACTGTTTCTGGACATATTTTACCTGTAAAACACTAAAATAACGTGCAAAAAAGAACGGTATAAAAATACCGTTCTTTTTTGCACGTTATTATCTATAATTTATGCTCTATTTTTTCGTTTTGCTAACTACAGAAGCGAGATTTTCAGTTTTTTTTTGTATTATTTTTTAAATTATCCAATTGTCATTGGTCCTCGATAAGTCTACAAAGTTTAAATAAAAACTGACCGTTTAAAGTGGGTCAAAATCAAGTCCAAAGGAGTCGGTTACAAACATGCTTACAAACAAACATACAGATGAAGCTAATAAAAGCGCATTAAAAACGGCAGATTTATCGCTAAAACTATGGCAACTACTGCACTAACAAACAAAGGAAACTATGAAGCGTAGTTTACAGAGCACTAATTATATAATTTCTGATGATCAGCTGCAACCTATTATCTGAGAACAAAATAATATAGTACAGCATGATACCATCGCCCATTTTTTTTTTTTTTTTTACTGATGATTCTGTGCGTTCTCCTACCACAAATTCCTTGAATGTGCACCCCAGTCTAAAATTCCGTATTGTTTATTATTTAGTCGATGGATAACGTTGAGTAATTATAACACACCCCATACAAAGAAATGCGCGCTTGCTGGTAACACGCTATATCATATTAAAATGTGGTACTATGACACTACGGCTATGCACATTTATTAAACAGTAGCAGAGAACGGAGCAAGGAAATGTTCATTTACCAATAGGCTCATATTTGCCGCAAGAGGATTGTCAGTCATCTGTAAGACACCATAAGGTTAAGGCTTGAAGAAAGAAGGTTTTAACAGTTTGATTTTTATGGCTATGTGCATAAAGTTTGCATTTAAACTACAAGCAGTCCACAGTCCCCCCACCATTGAATGTTAACTGCACAATACCACATATACACTGCTATTTCGCAACAGGTGTCAGTTCAAATGCAGACCGTCTGCCTTAGGGTGCGGCCAGATCTTGGTCGATAGACGACTTATAATTTGTCCCCTCATATTTTTTTATCATTGTTTGTTCCAAGACAATATGATGAATACTTTAATTTTTGTTGTTTATTTTTCAATGTTATTCATACAGTAATGGTTGGTAAAAGTAGTAACGTATAAAGTCTAAAGATGTAGATGAAAGTGTTACTAATTCCCCTTAATATTGATTACAAAATGAATTTAAACCTGTTCCGTTTAAGTTACGAACATTATTGTATGAATAACATTGAAAACTAATCAACGAAAATTAACTTGTAAAATGATTAATACTCAATTCAAACTATTCATTTTTCAGTGGCACTTATTGTTTAATAGTATATCAATAGTGGCATTAAAAATTAGCATCCACTGGTACGTTTTCTAATTTTGTGTTGTAACGTAGGTATCAGATATTTGGAACAGTCTAGGTAATAGGCGAAACGGGCTGTTGTTTTGTGTTCGCAACTCCACGTCATTTGCGTACGGGTGAGAAAATCGATCATTTGATCCACCCCAGCTCCTTAAGGCCAGCAACTCCTTGTTGTTACTGACGATCTCACGGAGCTTGGAACAGACTTAAGACTATCATCATCATCATGATTTCAGCCGGTAGACATCCACTGCTGGACATAGGTCTCCCCCAATTTGAGGGGGACTTGCTATAATCGCCACGCTTGGCAGGCGGGTTGGCGATCGCAGTATGGTGGTAAAATGCATAGAGAACGCCGCTGCCCATTCTCTAGTAAGTCCCTTAGTCGCCTCCTAAGACACCCGCGGGAAGAGATGGGATGATGCTATTCTTTACGTCCGGCACCACACGGTACTATAAGTAAGACTATAATTAAATCATAATGTCTCCAAATTATGTCAAAATGTCGTCGATGGACCGAGGTCAGGTTGCAGTTGCACCCTAAAACCTTACAAAAGAATCAAGGGTCATGATGTTACCTTATAAGCGTTCTGTTCTCCATGAGGGTCCGATAAGTCTACGACCTGTTTCCACACCTCGTACCATCCGTGATGCTGTGCGTATTGGTATGTCTCGGCCATGCATTGTTTCACATCCAACCACCTGGAGGGAATTTTTTATTAATAAAAATAAAACAGGTGAATTGTAAAAACAAAAAAACACATTATGAGAACTAGTCTGTTTTCATGCATATCTAAAATAGTTCTTACTTCATATCAGAATTGTTGAACAAAAATATAAATCCAAAATGAACTACAACATAAATTCTATCATAATTAAAAATAACAAAAAGAAAACGTATAAAAGTAGACCATGCCTCGTTCTATATTATAAAGATCAATTATTTGAAATAACGTGCATTGAAGCTTCTGTTCCTGGCTGTCACAGATCTATGACAGTTGTTATGCGTAGTCTGAAGTCTGACTACCATTCTGACCAAGTAGTTAAAAGTCAGGAAGTTTGATAACCAGTCTTTCCAAGAGGTATCGTGTTATCCAATCATTGGTTTGTCCCCCACAAAGTAGAGAGTAGAGAGACAGTAGCACCATGTAAAATACTGGTATTCAGCTGCAACCAGTTTGACAGGAAATCGAACCTAATAGTTAAGAAAACGCACGCGGCAGGCGCAAACGGCATATGAGAACAATGAGTATGCATTTACACACATCATTTTTACATACACTAAAAATAAAAATAAAAAATATATTGTAAGGTACGTACGGATATATCTTATTGCGGCTTTCGGAATTAAAAACAATTGTTAATTAAGATACAAAATAAAGTACCTAATACATTAACGCATTAACATAAACAATTCGTCTGTCGAAAAAATCTCTGTGAAATGTCAACGATGTCGAATTTTTTATCATCATCATCATCATCTGCCTAGCCTTTTCCCAACTATGTTGGGGTCGGCTTCCAGTCTAACCGGATGTCTAACTTCTAATCTAATTTTTTATATTACTGGGTAATGTAATACTTTTGACACACTGCCAATCGTGGTAAGGTTCAGCTAGTAAATATACTTTTAAGTTAAATAATTATGAGAAGTCAAGAAGTCAGGTAAATGATAATGGGTCTGATTTCCTCTTTTAAATAACTTACCATGGACTGGTAAAGAAATGGTGAATAGCTTCGTAGATAGGCACCTCGTCGCCCTCGCTGTCCGTGATTGTACCGTAGAAGTACAAGTAGCTGCACCACAGCGAGATGTACAGGAAACAACAAGCCGATAGAATGATGACACGCCTGGAAAACAAACAGAAATGATTTTGGTAATTATTTATTTTTCACCATATTATAATAGGTTGACATTGTACGAGGATCAGGGGTCCAGTCATGGAGTATTGTTTTAAATATCTAGCTAAAGTAAAAGTTCCATTATATGCTGAGGCTCTGAAAATTCATTCTATGTTAACAAACATTAACAAGCTTACTTGGCAACATGGCGCCTCTTCCTAGGCTTCCTTCTCCACTCCTTGGCATACGAGTCAAATATGCAAGCAGAGGTCAGCACCATGACGGTAAACCAGATGCTATCATCAAACACGTAGTAGCGAACGGGGTACGCGATGTAAGCGCCTATTAGCGCCCAGCTCAGGCGGCCTTGCTCGCGGCCTATATTGCCCACAGTCCAAACGCCTGGAACAAAACAAATGGAGTACTATATGTAGTGAAGACGCGAAGAGGCACACACCAACTAAAAAAGGTGAAGCATGTATTTTGAACTGAGGGACACTGAGCTTCCTTTAAAACCAGGTATATGTTTAAACATAAAACTCCGAAACTGCCTCCTAGGTGTAATGGTCGCATACTCCACTGTTGAGCATATTGTCGTAGATTCGATTCCTAGGTTGGGCAGTGTTATTTATTTTGTTATTGGATTTTCCATCATAAAATATCAGCACGGTGTCTAAATTAGTGCCCGGTTGATGGCAATGGATTCCCCTCCATTAAAAGGGACTACATAACTATATTACAGCTGTCAACTTACCAAGCCCGGTTGCCAAAGGTACAAGGAGGTTCAGGTACTTCAGGTTGATGCCCAAGAAGTCCGGTGGTATCGCGCACATCGTCATCTGCGCCCAGGAGTACCCCACCATCAGCATACCAGTAAACCGATTCATAGAGAATGGTGGCTAAAAACAATGAACAACCTGTACCCCGCATTGACCATAAATTGGGATAATTTCCGCTTGTCAGAACGGATCAGCACAGATCATCCACACGAGTGCGTGAAGAACTACATTTAGTGTTTTGCACGCTAACTGGATGAGCTGGGCTGCCCCGGCTGCGGAAACATGCTTGCACGCGTGCGCGAATGCATCGATCAGCCGTTGCTGAAGCGTATGTTACGGCCACAACCTGTACAATGCTTACGGCTTGTAAGAGAGCGGCGCTCGCCCGTGATGACAAAGAATGGGTATTAACAAATAGTGCAGATGAGTCATAAAAGAGTTTAGTGTTCATTCGAATTGATCTGCACTTTGCTACGCATTATCCATGTATTGTACTAGGAATAATACAATCTGTTTGCAATTAGCAGTAGAAGTGCAGCATTTTACTCTCGCCTTCTTTTCCTAGAAAACATGAGATTTGCCAATCAAATCACTGATAAAATGCTAGGAAATTTAATGATTGCTTCCTGCAAATTGGTCACATACCAATCGATATTAGGCATGCTACACTTACGTGCAAAAAGATTGCCCCATTAGAACCCGTGTTCTCCTTTTCACTGACGATATCTCCAGTCTTAATTAATTTAATTTATCATCTTATCATGTGAGAAAGTACGTAAAGTACAGTTTATTTGCATATAACAGCGAATAGTCACTTATTCATACATTCATTCACTCTCTGATTAATCATGAAATCTTAAAGACTACTGGACCTACGAAGGTGAAATTTGGCACTGAAGTAGATTACAAGTAGGAGACGTCAGCTAAGAAAGGATTTTAGAAAACTCCCCCCGTAAAAAGGTGAAACAAGACGAACAAAACAAATTTTAAATATTGGCACGGCCGGAGCCCTGCACCCTAATTTCCCTGGATTTTTAACTAACTTAAAAAGCAGGTTCTTTCAAATACGAAAAGATATGTTTTGATAATTCTTTCACTAATGTAAATTTTCATTTTCTATACTTTCAGGAAGGGTTTCAGTATACAGTATATTTATTTTCACATGGTAAACGAAACTTGTTGAATTATATTGTTTGAAATAGCAGAGGTTGGAGTGAGTCGATATTTAAGCACAAAAGTGTATAACACGATTAATAGTGATTTGATTCCAGTTTCCTATTCCGTCTGTACAATAATATAATATGGAGTGATTTATTATGTACATTATTTACATAAGTGAGACCAAGAAATTAGTTTTCCTTAGCAGAAGACTGTCAAAAACGTAGTAGAGTAGTAGAAGTAGAATTAAAATTGTGTGTCTCAGTTAAAGACAGCTTGAGAGTACTCTCTAAGTTAATAGCTTTTATAATGATAAGTAATATATTATGTGTAATAGTATTATATGCTTATGAAACTAAGATTGTTGCCCCGTTAGTCGATATTCACACAGACAATGAAATAGTGTCGAGTTTTTTTGTGCAATGGATCTTCAACGCACTGGTTAGTGCCGATTGCTCATAAGTTATAAGTTGGTGGAGTAATGGATAAATAAATAAAATGTAAAAAACGTTTATTTGTGCATAATGCATAAAACTGTTACCTAAGCTAAAGTGTAGCATAGTTAGTTTATTGTGCAATAAAATGATGCAATCAAACAAGTGAAACCTGAATAAAATTCAACAAACTTGCAAGTTTTAATTAAAACGTACCAATCAGTTTTATGTTAAGGTTCACAATTACAAATTATACACGCTGAAGTGGTTTTACATCCATGACATACTTACTCTTTACCTCCTGTATTATCAAATTTTAATTTAGTATTTTGTCTTACTTGTATCTACCTACATTACTAGAAATGCAGTTACATGACAATAAGCATTACAATGTTTAATTATCTACTTTTATTAATACTTGTGTGTAATAATGTTTGAATTGTTGAAGGATGCCATTCGTAAGGCAAGAAGGAAATATTTTTACTTTAGAATAAATGTATTTAAATGAAATATACTGCAAATGAAATGTCTCATAGGGAATATTCTTAATTTTGTACCTTTACTTTATTTCTAGTAGGTAATATTTTTCTTCTTCATGGGAAGCTATAAATTAGCATATTTCATGAGTTAATGAAAGTATTTGCAGTATTTGAATATTGGTATTAGCACAGAAGCGAAGCAAACTTTATTTTAGTGTTAATATAAAAACCCAACACCGTACATATACATACTTACAGTATGAAACCAAGGAGTTCGCCCAAAGGTCACCAAGTCAAGTCTTTAAATAGAATACAACCAGAGTAATTAGAAAAATATGACATCCAACCCAAATATATGATTAATATAAAATAATACAATAAACTTAAATATAATTAACAGTGTTTTTCTTGCCTCATGAGTCTTAGGCAAATTTATTGTAATGCATTATTGAACAAGTTCAATAAATACCAATTTTTTTTTTCATCTTCAATAGAGATAGACATTGAATGAATTTTAGACAAATTGAATTGAAGTTATTGAAGAAAAGTAGAAATGTAAAAAAATTGCCAGACAACCTGTTCGGATAAAAGTTAGTAGTAGCTACTTCAGAGCATCTCGTAACTAGATTAAATATATCCTGTGAAGTTACTCGGGAGCAATTGAATGCTCATTTTGTTGTTATCCAGCAAATGCTTAAAATGTATTGGATTGTTGAATTACCAGTAATAATAAGAGACAAGATACCGCACCACTATATACATACTATTGAAATGTGAGGGCATTGACATTTATGTGGGGCATGTCAATGACCTTTACCTTTACAGATCTCTAACAACAATTAGATATAGGTTTGTTTTGCTCTAAAGGTTAATTACAAGGAAATAGAAATCCCAAACATGTCCCCTTTTCTAAATATACATGGTGTTAGTGAAATCCCATTAGTAATTAGGTGAATATTCTTTGAAGAATAGAATAAGCAGCTTCTTTAGTTGATTTAAGCTTTTTGGGCTTCATTTTGCACAGTTTCCATGGTATTAAGTGAATTACAAGATTATTTTAGGCAGTAACTATTTTATTGAGTCTAGTTGCTCTATAGTAAAAGTATAGTGTAAGTAACAGAACATAAAGATGACCTAAATAAGAAAATATCTACACCTTTTCTTCGATATGAATAGTAAGCTCAAATAGCCAGACCTCAGGTGTAAGTACCTCATAAAAGAAATAGTATAGAAACCATGAAGTTCATTACCATACCTTGTTTGTTTTTCTTATTCTGGCAGCAAGCTCCTCCATGTGCTTCGGATCTTCGTTGGCATCTCTTACGTACCTAGGAATGCGAAAGACTTCTCCTAGCCATCCGATGAGGAACCCGCCTAAAGTCGTCCACCAGACAAAGGCGTGGCGATCCCGTCGGAGATAGAAATGATGCGCACCGAATATGCCTGCCACCAGCCACAGCAAATAGGCAAAAATTACAGACTTTTTATCCGACATACTGATCAATTTCACCATCCTTTTACCGAAAAACTAAACTGTGTCAAGCTATGCGCAGGACAAACATCGAGTGAGCAATTAGGCCGAATATTTATTGAGTACTAATAGAAATAGTTATGAAATGAACGCTAGAATGCCTTATCTCACGCGCTTAACAGTACACGCGGCGACGTAACTGTAAATGTATTAGCACTGCCCGATATTTTTAATTATTTGACGCGAATTAAAATTTCCGACATGACGTGGGATCTTTGGAGTTTGACAGTCAACCAAACAAGAAGGGAAGAGGGGACGTGCGGTAGGGCGGGGCAACGCAAACAGAATTATTGATTTTAAAAATTTGTTGCCACTCAAAAAATAAGGAATCTTCTATTTGATTTTACTATTCGATTTGTTTCTTTGAAAAAAAAACTCAAACCATTTATTTCAATATATCCATTACAGGCACTTTCGAACTGTCAAAAAGTCGATCAGTTGGAAAGTTAAAGCTAGTTGCCAATTCCAAAACGTAAATCTTCATGGAGAAGATAACAGAAAGAAACTCAAAGGACACTCTTTCAAAACAAAATATTACAAATTCCTGGGTACATACATACATTGTTCTTGATGCTTCCACATATTAAGAGAACAAATAAAGAAATGAAGAAACAATTTTTAATTAAAAAATAAAGGCTCGTGCAGAATAGCGCGACGCGACCGTTGTGTCGGTCGCGACACTCATAGAACAATTTCTATGAAAACTTCATGGAAATTGTTCTACAAGTGTCGCGTCGTGCCGGTTTGAAGAAGCCTTTAGCCCTGAATGTTAGGAGATGACCAGTTTCAACCGACGGCGCCCTTTCATGAACTTCACGCGTGGATCAGCACCATACAGCTCAATCATTTTGTAGGGTAGGGTTTTCACATCAAGTTTCCCCAAACTGTCAAATCCAATTGAACATGAACCTTGTGCATATATTATAAAGTTGAAAATCTATCACAGACATTTTATAGATTGGGGTAGCTTGATGTGCTGAGCTGGCGTCTGTACATTTAACCGAATAGTGAAAATATAATAACATTTTACGAAGTATGCATGTTGTACATACAGGCACATCAAGCTACCCCAATGTGCCAAATTTCTTTGATAGTTTTTCAACTTTATTGTGTATTTAATTAAGGTTCATGTTCAATTAGAAAAAAAATACAGTTTGGGGTAGCTTGACGTACTGGCGTTTGTATACGTTTGGGCTAGTATTTTTTCTAGTAGACCCACCCACTGGGTCGTAAAGGCCCATTGATAGTCTGACATGCGGCAGATGTGTCCAGCCCTTTCCTAGTGATATCAGCTATTTTAGTGATGTGATGATACGGATTATGGTATTCCTAGACCGGTCCATAAAACCCAGAATACTCCGTTCCATAGCTCTCTCGCAAACTTAACCGATATCGGTGGAATCGTTTTCGATTCCACCAATGTGGGTGACATTACAATTCAAAAATTGCAACAAAACCATCAGGAAATGTTTTGACTCAGGTATTTAGCTTTTGGCCTAAGGGGGCAATTTAAGAATTTCATATTTTGGCTTAGTTATGTAATTGTTCAAAAATTTAGATATTATTAGACATTTAGATGCAAATTGTATGGGAGGCTGCTGACGTGGCAGTTCAGGAGGCAGAGAAGGGGGAGATACCCTTCCTGGCCGGGAAAGGCGTACATACGTCCATGCAGGAATCAATCTTACCCTCATCGATGGAAACATATTTTGAAGTATGTCTAATTGTCTATATGTAACTTCGTCATTAGTGCACCAGTCAGTATTGAATTATACAAATGTTTCAGCTTAAAGAACATTGATCCTGGCTTCTTAGACCTAGGTGGAATTAAAATAAAACATTTAAATCACTTGAGTTAAAAAAGCTAAAAGCGCAATAATGGACAAACAGGCGTTGCGTTTTGAAATGTGTAATGAAAATAAACCAGGTCGTCCAATTGTATCAGCCAACGACCCCGAGCAATTATTACATAGGAAATATCATTATTCAGCAACTGGTATGTAAGTACTTGGAGTAATAATTCAGTTCACGAAATTATTTGCTGCTGTCGAGTGCCGGTGTTGTACAAAGTTGCGCAACCTAAGGACGTAATAAAAATCCATGTAAATAATTATCAGGTGCGTAACTTTAATTCTGTTATTTCCTTAGTTTTATGAAATCAGATTGATTATTACTATAACTATGCACAATGTTAATCGCTAAGAAAGAATTAATTGGTCGCGAGGCCATCATCAATCGCCATGAAATTTCCCGTTGTTATTATTATTTCTTCTTCAATTCTTTAGTACTTTTACGTTTTACTAAAAGTAATGCGATAAGTACGTGGGTACACGGTTTGACCCCTTGGCAGCCGAACTTTTTACTTCGAACATGTCCCTTCTAGTCATACATCCGGAAACGATGTAGGGCTACCAACAACCAATAATATTGTCATCGACAACGTCCATCGCCAACTTTTTTTTTTCAACAGTCAGCAAAAACACCTCAATCAGGCAAGACATGGTGTTAGCATAAATCTATTTTCATTTCCTCCGTATTTACGCAGTCTAAAGACTGTAGAATTTTTGTGCCCATATTTATTTAAAGAACAAGAAGTACAATGTGAATACGTGTGTTTGAAATCTAAAATATTGCCTTATGGAGCAGTTTTTTGAAGTCACTCATCGATCGCGTCATCAAATAATATTATCCACTACATAATCATGTTTGAAGAAAACATTAATTAGGCGCCCTTGCGTAGAGGTAGATAAAGTGATTTCGTATTTCATAACTTGACTACAATTTGTTTCCAAAATGTACGAGGATTCTTCGGAGACGATCTATGGGACCCATGAAGACTCCCACGTTGTGATGTCGGAGAAGGTCCAGTCTCTAGCAGGGAGCATATACCAGGAGTTCGAGCGCATGATAGCGCGGTACGACGAGGATGTGGTGAAGACGCTGATGCCTCTGCTGGTGAACGTGCTGGAGTGCCTGGATTCCGCGTACCAGACCAACCAGGAGCATGAGGTGGAGCTGGAGCTGCTGCGCGAGGACAACGAGCAGCTCGTCACGCAGTACGAGCGCGAGAAGGCGGCCAGGAAGCATGCAGAGCAGAAGGTGAGCGAACAAAACAATTTGTTAAGAAGGGGCCTTGACTGTCTTCCTTTGTTTTGCATCACAAGGCTGCCTTAGAACGTATTTAGTAGTTTACCAAACTCAGTATTCAATGCACGCATATTATTGTTATTTATTTTTATTAATGTGATTCAGAGTTGTATTTTTATTAATGTGATTCGGAGTTGCTCAAGACTCGTGGTTATTTTTGGTGGAATGTGCCATCCATTCTGTTATCTGAATCCCAAGGTAAACAAGATTATTTGGTATCACATTTGCATAATAAAGGAAATAGGCATCTGGCAAGTGTATCAAGGTTCAGGACTGTGTTGGTATTTATCATAATTAATAGTAGGCTGCTTGACCTGCCCTGATTTATATTATTGTTTACTAGCATA
The DNA here is from genome assembly GCA_949987655.1 of Polymixis flavicincta. NCBI lineage: Eukaryota > Metazoa > Arthropoda > Insecta > Lepidoptera > Noctuidae > Polymixis > Polymixis flavicincta. The sequence goes on from OX465171.1 coordinate 13,191,981, forward strand.
TGATGCATTGTTCCTCTTTTGCTAAGAATGGTTAATATTATAAACTAGCTGACCCGACAGACGTTGTCCTGTCTTAACTATGAATATTGAATTTGCATTTGTATAATATTTTTATTAAATTTTCTAATGTTATGCGCAACTTTCTTATTTTTTTCTTTCATAAAAACCTTCTGACAATAACAAATACAATAAAAAAAGATTTAGCAAAATTGGTCCAGTCGTTCACATGTGATGGCATGAACAAGGGAAATAAGGATTCCTTTTTATAAATATAGATAGTAATTATTTAATGAGTAAAATTATGGTTTTCCAAAAAGTGACTTGATATGTTGAATCTCTAAAATACATTACATTTATGTTCAGATCCGATCACAAACTGTATCTTATGTTTGAATCCAATAAGATTACAAAATATCAGTTGCAATATTTCTATTGTGTATGTCAGATATTTAATAACACTTTTGTAATCCACTGCAGGCAAAAAAAACATTTTAGATTTGTTGTTTCATTTTAAATACTTTCTACCTAGTTCCCAATGCTATTGGTAATTTCGAAATATTATAAATAAAATGGTTCATAATGCACTATACATTCTCCTAGTACACTCTACATTGTATTTAGTGGTCTTTTCCATCCAACTAGTGAGTTAAACATTATGAAACATGGTATCTATGAGTGACCACCCTTTGTCACAGTGTATTTTCAGTAAACCGAATGATGGACTTGTAAATTGAATATTATGAACACACAACAATGGTTAGTTCTCTTTCATGTGATTCAAATATAACTTTTGTTGAAACACTTAATATGAAGTTAAGCCAACATGCAGTTCTAGTAACCTTGGACAATACATGATATTAGATACAATTAAAAACAGTAATTTAATACAATCTGTGAGAAACATTTTTCTGTGATTGGGTGATTATGAAATTATAATTATTGACCTACGAAGATGCAAATAAATTCCTACTGTGTTGCTAGGTGGTATCCAACCATACCAATTGCAAAAGCTCTCTCTCGGTATGTTTCTTTTATATAATTAATTGTTATGACATTTAATAGACAGGTAGCCTAGGACATGCAGAAGGATGTAGGCTATTATTCATCCTAGATCGCATACAAAGTGGAATGCATTCTATAACTGCTCCATTAACTAATTATTACTTTGTCTGTGCAACTTTTTCATGTCAGGTGCATAAAATTTTTGACAAACATGCTTGTCTTTAATAATTTAGTATGTTGTCCGTTGTAACAGTAGTAGTATGTGTGCACAGCCGTACTGATAGTGAAAATTATCTGTTAAAACTGTTTATCCTCAGAATGGTTTCTTTGACATTAATTCTTATTACATATGTAGTTTGTTAGGACCTATTGTGAGACCGCTAACAGTTGCCTACTTTGTAGTAGATGACTACTTTTGGGCTTGATGGACTTTTAGATCTTATCATTGCATGTGTTTTAGTGAAGCTAACATAGTCATTTGTCACACATTCAATGTTTTAGTGGTATTCTATCATGTTCCTTGTTATTGTTAGGCCATGAAGCTCCGCTTATGTGTAGGTATTGTAAAGGAAATAAATCGCGAATTTGTTTTCAATTCTAATTATAAGGCACTATGCCTCATTTTCCTGTGTGATATATTCTAAAAATAATTATTTCAATTTTGTGTTCATTACTTTGTGTACCTACTAATGCAATGAAAACTTGCATTTTACAATATTTTATGTAACTCATAAAACTGCAAAATGAGGTATTAAGAGAAAATATTTTGTTGAGTATTTTACTGTCCTCAATTTTATATAAATTCTGTTATATTTTTGCCTAAAATTTTTTCAAGGTAAAGACTGAAACCACACACAATTATTTAAGTTAGTTAATTATTTAAGGTAGTTACTCCCTTGTAATAAGAGTAAGGAAAAGGTATTGTTTATCATTGTTTTGAATTTTAAAGGTAAAAGAAACCATAAAGGTAAAAAGTTTGCCACAAAAATAAATGAATATAAAACAGTGACAGATAAAATTAACCAATGGCTGCTTATTTCAACTTATTTAATCTACTAACTTTTGCACTGAAGTAACAATACGTTTATGGCTTGACATGCTACTATGGGAAGAATATATTGCCTGCCTTTGAAGTTGGGTAGGTAGGCCTTTGGTGTCGACACCTTCAAGTCATCCCATTTTTCTAGAATGGCCGGAGGTGCTGGGGCAGTTGCAGTAGATGCAGAGAATCTCCAATGGTGTAATTTATTGGAAGTTATAATATAATGGGCCTGTTTGGGGTTGAAACACTAGACCATGGGGTTCAAGAGGAAAATCACCTGGTCACGATGGTCTCAGTATCGAGCATTTACAGCATGCAGGTTCCCACTTACCGAGAGTTCTGGCATTACTGTTTAGTTTGTGTATCGCGCACTCTCACCTGCCAGACAGTATGATGAAAACGGTGGTCGTGCCAGTAATTAAAAACAAAACTGGAGACGCATCAGATAGGTCGAATTATAGACCCATCTCGTTGGCAACTGTTGTAGCTAAAGTATTGGACAGTGTGCTGAACGTACAGCTCGAGAAACATTTGCGGTTGCACGATGCACAGTTCGGCTTTCGGCCCGGCCTATCTACCGAAAGTGCAATTGCTTGCCTTAAGCACACTGTCAGGTACTACACTAGCAGGAGTACACCAGTTTACGGGGCGTTTCTGGATCTTTCCAAGGCGTTCGACCGGGTCTCTTATGACATTCTTTGGAAAAAGTTAAAAGCCACAGGTGTCCCGAGCGAATTGCTTAACGTTTTTAGATACTGGTACGGCAACCAAACAAACATTGTAAGGTGGGGGAGCAAGTTCTCTTCACCATACAGGTTGGAATGTGGCGTAAGGCAGGGAGGCTTAACCTCCCCTAACCTATTTAATCTGTATGTGAATGCATTGATTGAGGAACTCAGCAGTGCGCATGTGGGCTGCTATGTTGACGGGTTGTGAATAGAATTGTATTTTTATTGCATTGTAATTACATTGGACCTAGTTGTCTGCTAAATAAATAAATAATAATAATAATATCAAGTACTCACTAAGTTTTCCGATCCGTTAAATTACTTGACTATTTACTTGACCTGAGGGTTGGCCTATAATAGGCCAAATAATGCATGAGTGCAGCATTGTTATTCTACGTTCAATTTTTTTTATGTCCGATGATATGTTCCCGTTTTTGTACATACTGTGTAATAGTATAGTAATCATATTATCATCACTACAGTATAACATTTATATATTCATACTAGCAGCGCTCCGCGGTTTCACCCGCGTAGTTCCCGTTCCCGTGGGAATATGGGGCAAAAATATAGCCTATGTAACCCAGAGATAGTGTAGCTTCCCAACAGTGAAAGAATTTTTCAAATCGGTTTAGTAGTTTCGGAGCCTATTCAATGAAAACAAACAAACAATCAAATCTTTCCTCTTTATAATATTAAGTATAGGTTTAAGAAGATATCTATATATAAATTAATCCCCATTTCCCTTGGTCACGGCATCACACGTGAACGGCTGGACCAATTTTCCTAATTCTTTTTTTGTTGCGTTTATTATTGTCAGTAGAAGGTTCATATGAAAGAAAAAATTAAGAAAGTTTCGCATGAATTAAACCAATGCGAATTCAATATTCATATTTAAGACAGGATAACGTCTGTCGCGCGGTCCGAGGGGGGGGGGGGGGGTCTTTGGGGTCATGACCCCTAAAGCCATAACTTAAACCTGTTTTTTGTGCAATAAAGTCTAATTTACTTTTTTATTAATATGTGGTCTTTGTCAATACTCAAATTTTATTTGCATTCCACAATGTATAGGTACTTCGGTGGTAAATTAAAAAATAGTGCCCATTATAGACACTGTCGAGCGTCGGGCACAGCAAAAAATAGTAGGACCCCTGTTTGTGACCCCCCAAAGTCTTTGGCTGCGACCGCGCCTGGTCTGTCGGGTCAGCTAGTAACATATATATGCTAAATCTTCTTATCCATCAATACATATAAAAATGAATCGCTATAATAGTAGAGTAAAATTATATTTTGGGACGAAGGAAGCATACTGTTTGGTATGACCCAGGATTTTTTTATGTAGGACAGTGTGCTGAACGACCAATTAATCGAATTTTCATATTCGATATCAGTTTACTTACCTGATACAATATTTTTAGCACCGGGAGTCGGTTGCAAAAAGTCTTAAATCATTACATAAGACATTTGTATAATAATCCGTAAGATTTAGTAACATTAAAACCAAAAGTACATGATATGAGCTCTACAGAAAAAAGCTGAAAATTATTTTTGCAGTATTTCTAACATTATTTCTGTGGTGCTACCACTAATGGTACTATTGAAGAGAGAGATTATGAAATAATTCAAAGAGTAAACCGCGTTTACATACCCATTTAGCAAGTTTGTTTACTCCTCCATGTTCAGAATACCAAATTTAACAACCAACCTGTAGCTCTTGTGCGGCATTATTATTTACTAGCTTCCGCCCGGGGCTTCGCCCGTGTGGAAGTCGGAAATTATCCCGCGGGAACGTACCACCGGGATAAAAAGTATCCTATGTTAATGTAGGTTATAATCTATCGGTGTGCCAAATTTCATCCAAATCCATTCAGTAGTTTTTGCGTGAAAGAGTAACAAACATCCTTATACATCATACATACAACTTTTCGCGTTTATAATATCAAGTAAGGATTTTCTATTTATACAAACCTTGCCCCACATTAAAGATTTCTCTTGTATTGTAAACGCTTTTAACAAACCTATAGACTATGGATGGACCCGGGAAAACACACATTAGGACCTACGTTAAAATCTTGTCTGTAAATAATAAATACTGGATTTTGATTTGGCGTATTTATCCCAATATTTACATTTCTTCGTTTATACAAGATAAACTGAAAGAAATAATGTGTGTTATGTATTGCACAATTAATGCCTAGTGTGGTGCCAGCTTTAGTTACAACCACTAAAAGTACCAAATCCTATTAAGTATTGTACATTGTTGCCTTCTCAATACTGTTTAAGTTTATACTGAAATCAGTCTTAATTAGCTTTGTAAGTAACGATTTCAGCTAACATCTTTCGAAATGAATCATATTAATTATAAGTCGGTTGGCACAATATGTATCATTATAACTTCAGAGTTATTTCTCTTGACAGTAGAAACCTAGTAAATGTTCGCTCAACTAGGCATACTAGCTGGGTATCGTCTGAACCTAGATTTCTATAAGAAAATGGTCTTGAACAACTTCCTTCTCAGATGTATAACACAACACATAATTAAAAATACAATCGTTCGAACAACATCCTCGACAGAGGACCTGTAAATCCTCGCTCGTTTATAAGTCTTCACTAGAAACTTTATCATAACGTGCTTTTACTATTTCTTTACCTAATCTAAAAAAACATTGTTTTAACAGTTACTCGAAGCTGAGGACCACTTCGAAGGCGAGAGAAAAGAGCTGACAGGTAGACTGGAGGCTCTGGACAGCATAGTCAGAATGTTGGAGCTCAAGCATAAGAACTCTTTAGATCACGCTAGCAGGCTCGAAGAACGCGAGAATGAATTGAAAAAGGTAAGTCATCCACGAGTTTCTATATTGCTGTCTAGTACTTAGGTTTCGTTACTGAGGTCCTGCTTCATACTGTCTGGACAGGCAGTAATTACCAGACAAAAATCAAATACGACAGGACAGAACTCAAATAAAATATCTGTCGAATAAGTTGACCGGAAATAATAGTAGGTGAAGTAACTCGCTTTAAACTGCATGATGAAAGAGTGCAGACTGAGCAGACTAGTTCGGTTATTACGAAATCCTTCACAGGGATGATGGCCACATAGTCGGCAGATATGAAAGTGTGATAATCAACTACGTCTGGAGAAATCGGTACATTTGGTTGACTTGATGATGTGAGAAGTGTGTTTGCAAATTGCAAAACTTCAAAGTGTGAAGGTAAAAAAGGGAGCAATAATTTATGGAAGTACAAAAGCTGTTTCAATACTTAAAATTGACGAGATAATGATCGGTATGTTTTCATGTAATTAATGTAAAATGCTAGTATTCAGCTGCATCCGGTTTGACCGGAAGCTGACGTTGGGAAAAGGCTAGGCAGATGAATGTTTTCATGTAATTGTTTTTCAATCTGTGATTATTGTGTCTTCTAAATTAAAACCCAGTGTAGTGAACACTGCAGTTGCATCCAATGATGCATAAAACCTTTTTATGTTTTCCTCACATTCCTTTTTCTGTCATCTTTTTTAATGGCATCCACGTTAGTCCAGCCACCTTTGATAGATAAAAGCTCTCGGCCGCGTACCGCCATATATGTATGTACTATTTGTACTCGAAGGCAATTTGTTCCAGCATCCAATAAGCCAATCCGATGTTTGTTTTTAATCCTTTTCACCGCCAACCGCTATTTTCTCTGATTATTTTTCAAATAAGTTCAGACTGCTAGTGGAAGTATTGCCAATATGAAAAAATATGAACTACTAAATAACAAGTCTGAATGTGGCACCGGTGACTGTAAAAATCATTTGTTTGGGCATGTGATGCGGAAGAACAAGAAAAATTTCGTCAGCAAAGTTTTGAGTATGAATGTAGATGGCTATCAGAGAAGACAAAAGAAACGATGGATGGACTGTGTGATGAAAGACTGCATGGCAAGATACTCGTAGGTAGTGACTACTCAGAGGACGGCTGTAATAAGTATTGAGGAAGAAGAAGATAATGATGCTTCGCTGACCCCAAATCTATAGGAAACGGGGAAAGATGCATGATGATAATATGTACAGACGCCAGCACATCAAGTTACCCCAAACTGTTTTCAAGTTTATAACATAAGCATAAAGTTCATGTTCCATTGGGAAAATTTGTCAGTTAAGTTAAGTTTACATACCTTGAGGCTGGCTTCGAAGACTTGGATTTTGCGAGCACGTCTTATACCTGTAACCCAATGCAATGATATGTTTTCTACTAAGACATGCGTATCCATATTTGAATAATTAAACATGTGAAAAGGTAAACGATAGCTCTTTGAAGCAATTTTTTTTTTGTTGCCGTTTAGTTTCCTTATCTCTTTCTGTCTCATTTCTAAGAAGTCTTCTTAGTGTTTTTAGATACAAGCAAGTCTGTCTTGTATTTCATGACGCTGCACATTTTTAGTAATACGAAACCGTGTTTTTTGTGTCCATGTACTTGTGCACGTTACGCTGATGTGAACGACGCCGAAACTTCGCATTGTTGTAATGATGTAGACTGTGTCTCTAAAGTACACAAATCTTGTACCTTTTAAAAAACTGGAGCTTGGCTTCCGTCCTAAACTCACTATTTTCTTTCGGACTTACTTAATTGGAGACTTGCAAGTTCCTTTCCAATATAAGCCATTAAAAAAAAACAGTAACAGCACGATAATCGGATTGTAATAAATACGGATTTCGTTATTTGTCCCAAAATCAGTAGGGGTTAAAATGTCGTTTTTATTAACCACTGAAAGAAGTGATCAATTGTTCTACGAGAGCCAGTTTCAGATTTATAACCAACTAAACTGACTTTTTAAGACATTCAAAGGTGAAAATAGTTTTAGCTTCATTAAAATAAAATGCGCTTTGAGTTTGAACCTCAATACTTACTTTAATAGTCTATAAAATATTGAATAGAAAAGGACAACCGTCTGACAAACGTTCAATTTAATCCTGTTGTGCTAATCTAATAACGTAACGTTTTACGTTTAGTACATTTTTTTATATCGTAGGATAAGTACAGACTGTAGGTACAGGTAAAACCTGATCACGATTTACAGACCGATATGCTGGCCTTATGTACGAATGTTAATAAGGTTCGGATTACCCACATACGCTTTCAATTATAATCTTTAGAACTCCATTCATTAAAATTCTGTAGTATGCAAGCATTTTCAATAGTAGATTAGTTCTCAATGTTTGACAATCGATCAATCAATCTGCCCAGCCTTTTTCCAACTATGTGGGATGTTGGGGTCGGCTTTCAGTCTGAATAGATGTAGCTGAATACCAGCATTTTACATGGAGCGATCGCCTATCTGACCTCCTGCATGGTGGACGTAGACTTCTCAAATTAATCATAATAAACAGCAAATTTTACTGGTTAAAAACTAAAATTAAACAAGCTATTTGGTACACACAGCTTCATTAAGTGGTTACACCCCTCCAAAAGACATGTGCGATTAAATCCGTACTAGGCCCAAGTTACTTTTTGTATTTCGCAAAAACTTTTTATTATAATTACTGTATTGTTTTAGTGATATGTTTATTAACATTTTAAAGAAATCATTCAACGTCTAATTAGCCCGGCGGTTACAAGACCGCTTGCTGTGCATAAGACTGGAGGTTCGAATCCTGGGCACGAAATGTGCTTTTTGTCAAGCAATTTTTTTTAGTTAAAGTATTTTTCTATTTTGTTTTAGTAATATATATGAAGAATTTAAAAATCAAGAAAAATTTAATACTTTCATAATCATTTCATACTATTTTTTATTGCTATTATTTAACAAAAATTAATGGATACCCTCAAATAACATAGTATATTAGTTAGATTGAGACCTAAAGATGAAGTGACTTGGACTATAGTTGGTAAAAATTTCATCGCAATTCATATTATTATATGCTCGCTGGCTAGCTCGTCAAACTGCGTATGAGTATGACGACGTTCGGTGATGCGATGGTTCAAATCCAAGTCGAAACTTTAAACTCTTTTTGAAGTATTCTGTAGATTATTCGTAAATAATTCAATGTTGTAGTAGTGTAACATTTTAAAACTTGAGGGGTTAGCACATACTGACGCTGCGTGTACATATTAAACTCTTATTAATATTTTTAGACATTAAGCCATAGTAAATAAACATCCTAAGAAATCGCAAGAAAATGTAAGCATTATTATGAAAATTACGGCGCATAAAGTTTAAACCATTTATTGTTTTGTTGGCTAAACGGCTCTGAATCTTACAAATTAGATAGCCGCAGCAGAAAAGGCTCGTTCTGCTTTTACGCTAGTAGGAACAATGACCATTATTGAATTTAAGGTGAATTAAAAGTCCGACTCGAAATAATTGCATCTCCCTCTTTATCAAAACCTCAAGATTGCTATTGCCAGATCTAGTTTGGGATGTTGTTCTAGAACCAGAACTCTTAAAGGTCAAGTTCAGGTCCGAGTTCCTTAAGCGCCTCCTTTCCCCGCTAAATTTTCAATACGGATTACTCCCGCACAACGAATCCGCATCTCGGGATCCCGGTATCCCGTTATTGCATTCTCTAGTCGGGAACCAACTGCTTAACTTGCTTTTTGAGACACGGAGGGACCTCGATATGAAACGGATGGTCCCCCATCCAGAAACCGAACGCGGCAAGCATAGCTTAATCTTCGATCAATCCGTGTGGTTGTTACTATGAGGAATCCTACTAGAACATAATGAACAGCACGATGTCGATGGCTTATTATTTATTAACGTAATTGCCTCACTGTGATAGCAGGTGAAGTAGAATTCATTGCATTTCGTGCTACACTTCGCGTTGTGCGTCGTATTGACGATCGATGACACCTTTCACATTTACTGTTCAGAAAGAAACCTAAGGTTCTTGGAAAAAGTTTATTATAGCTCTATATACTGAATTTGTCCTTGATGGTGCATTATAAATCATTGAAAACCGTATTGGCTTCTACCCCTTTCTTCTAAGTAGGTACTGGGAGTCATGATGATCGGATACTTCGGTTATCAAATTGTTCATACAGGCGATTTACACGGGATCAACGTGTTAAAATTCGTTATTTTTTTTATGAAACCATAATACACGAATACTACACCTATTATTAGTAAACAGAACAAGCATCTTTGAATCAGAGTACCGATCTTATTTCGAAACTCCTTTCACTGTCTTGAAACATCGCTCAACGCGATCTTGGAGGACAAACCTGACTGTTATGTTCGCGGATGAATGGAAGATTACTCTAGCTGTATTTCTGGAGTATTTTATGATGGATTTATAAATTATGTGTATTTATTAGACTAATGTAATTGGCCGATAGTCGTTGTTTGTTAAAGGAACATAAAGGAAAGGCTCACTTGAGTATCTATAGTAATCTTCCACTTCCACGTCGATGTCTAGTCTCCGCTTAGATTGGCCGCCTATTTTTTTCTTCCGTTACCTTAATGTTGTCCCACTGCTGGCCAAAGGTGTCCCCCATATTTTTCCAATTTTCTTAATGCTGTGCTTTCTCCGTCCAGTCGGAAAGGAAAGAGTCCAAATCTTCATGTCAGGGTTTTTTGACCTGCCTCGGTGACCCCTATCATAATAAATACGGGACTTTGGGGTTCCGGAACTTGGGAAGGCATTCGAGGAGCCAGACACCTCGCAGAGGATAGTTAGACGATTTAGTTACTGTAGTTTGAATGTACTATTTTGTCTGCAGGAGTACTCCAAACTTCATGAGCGATACAACGAGCTGTTCAAGACCCATGTGGACTACATGGAGCGAACCAAGTTGCTGATGAGCACAGCCAGCGACCGAGGCGAGGTGCGCGGGAGACTTGGCCTCAACCCCATGAGATCTAGTGGTGAGTAGCTTTATCTTTGTCATCATCAGCCTAGCCCTTTTCCAATCATGTTGGGGACGGTTTCCAGGTTTCCGACGTACACAACCTAGTTACTGAGTTGTGTAGGTCGTGTGTGTATATCTGCTCAACGTTATTTTCGAGGCACGATATGGTCTTTATATACGTAATGGAGGGTTACTTATTCAAGCATCGACCGCGGTAAGCGTTGCTTGGTCTTGAAGATCGAACCGTGCGGCTATTGTTTAGCCAGAGTCCCTTCCTCTTCTTCGAGATATTTATCTAAGTACCTACTTTATAATAGGCAAAATAAACCTTGTTTTTACGTCAGTAAAAGTACATTGTGCAATTATCAGTAAAATCATTACAGGCACTTTAAAAAATTGATAACCGTAGCTAAATGAAAAAATATCTTGTCATCGAATTAGATAATCTAAGTATGGGAAGATTAGTGCTGAATGTATTTTTTGAAGTTTTTCATTATCGTGCTAGTCATTCAATTCATAGCATAATAAAATGAACGACTTCAATGAAGAAATTGTAAATTTCAGATTAATACCAAAGCAGGGTTCAATTTTGTCTGGATATGTCAGACTCATTTTATCTTCATTCTAAACTTCTTCGTCCTGTTCGACTTTCGATGATTCTCAAACTGCCAAACTGACCCATCAACAATAACAATGTAACAAAACAAGGAGCGGTAAAAAAAACGTACTTGGAATGGCGTGATAGAAAATTAGCAGCGTTCTCAATATGAAGGCCGTCTTAGATAACTACAGATTTTTTTACTAACACACTGACCATGAGTCATCACACAAATATGGGCTAATCATTGCCGGCCTGTCTTAATCTCGACCGTCTGTCCGAATCACGCATTATTTAAGTTTAACGAAGTCGGCATTTTCACGTTGATAGCTAGTTTCAGTCTCCCAGCCTTTTAGCCTGTCATAATATTAAGTTTTCAGATGTCTAACTTAGGCGTTTCCAACACGACCTATTCGTGTAAATTTTTCGGACATGCTACTTCCTTGCATACTAGTTTGTTCACCAACTATACATGCTATACAGACCTGCATACTATAGATACGGCTATACTGTAATAAGTCTAATAAGTATACAGTACAAACTAACGGTCTACCTACATTCGATAACGAAGGTTTGAGTGACGGGGGCGATTCTAGAACGCAGCAACATAGGTCTATGTTAAAGATAAATCTCTGGTTTGCGACCATTGAAAAAGGTCTAAAACGCTACCGCTCTACAAAAATTGCATTCTCACCAGTCATTACTCATCAAGGATTATCTCGAGAGTTTTCAAATGGAAATATGTTAGCCTTCCGAAAGTAAGTTCGCAGCGGTTTTAAAAACTTTTTTTTTTGTAACGGAAATATGTTCGGCTTCCCAAAGTAAGTTTGCAGCGGTTTTAAAAACTTTGTAAGTAACGGAAATGTGTTAGACCTCCGAAAGTAAGTTTGCAGCGGTTTTAAAAACTTCGTTTTGTAACGGAAATATGTTAGGCTTCCAAAAGTAAGTTTACAGTGGATTTAAAACCTTACTTTTGTAACGGAATCATGTTAGCTTTCCGAAAGTAAGTTTGCAGCGGTTTTAAAAAGTTTGTAACGGAAATATGTTAGGCTTCCGAATATAAGTTCGCAGCGGTTTTAAAAACTTACAAAGTTGTACAAATATGTGATCAAAATGTTAAAGCTACTTCGACCAACCTCTACATAAAGGCACGCTTTTCGATAGAATTGGATGAGTTGGTATGATATTCAGCTTAAGAAAGAATTCACCGCCTGCCTAAATAATACACGGTGCAAGCATAATTGAAATAAAACATTTCCACTATGCAAGTTTAATGCCTGTGGCATGCCAGAAAATTGAATCAAAAATTTACTGGCACTGTCTAAACAACACACAATTTTTGCACGATAAACGGGCAAGTTACATGCCGTTCAAAACTGGCTTAAGGTGTAAACTACAATGGCGGCCCATTTCTAAAAGCTGTGTGAAAAACGTTATGGCGATGTTGAGTAGGACTGACCAGCACCCTAATTGCGTAACTCACGATTGATCATAATTGGTTTCGTCTTCACAGTTAAACAATATTCATTGCGTTATTTATGTTGTCGAACAGACACATTTTTCGAACATATGAAGCAATGGTTTAACAATCCGTTTCAAAACGATACAGATTATGATGAATCGTGAGTTACGCAATTAGGGTGCTGGACGTTAGATAGCGAAACCCTTGCTTAGTTAATCACTTCTAGTGAGCTTACTTTGAATGACAAATGAATTAATGAAGTCGGGAACTTGCAAGAGAGCTTTAATGGGTACGCTAGCAACCAGCACCCTAATTGCTTAACATACGTACAAACAAATAATAGGTCTTTACCTATGAAATTGCCGTTTTGTATGAAAAAATTTAAACGAATTTTTTTCATGAATTTTTTATTTGTATTAATCGAAGTAATCACCCATGCAATCAATGCATCTTTGCCATCGCAGTGGCAGTTTATTGATGCCCTTCTTAAAGAAATCAGCTGGACGGGAGGCAACAAATTCTTCAAAGGCATTTTGTACTGCCTCTCGGGTATTAAATTTTTTTCCCGCCAAGAAGTTATCCAAATTCTGGAAAAAGTAGTAGTCTGTAGGCGCAAGGTCTGGTGAGTAGGGCGGATGATGGAGAGCTTCCAACCCCAGTTCTTGCAACTTGGAGACCGTCTGCTGTGCAGTATGAGGTCGCGCGTTGTCGTGCAGGAGCAGCGGAGACGAGCGATTGACCAATGCTGGTTGGAGATGCGCCAGCTTCTCCATCATTGTGTTCAGTTCTTCACAGTACACATCTGCAGTAATGCTCACCCCGTTTGGTAAGAAGCTGTGATGAATCACACCGGCGCTAGACCACCAAACAGTGACCATCACTTTTCTAGGGGTAAGTTTTCGTTTAGGGCATTGTTTAGGTGCTGAACCAGGATCCAACCAACTTGCTGAGCGCTTACGGTTATCAAACAGAATCCATTTTTCATCGCAGGTAACAATGCGGTTCAAAATTCCTTCATTTGTGTGTCTGTTGAGCAGTGCAAGGCACGTCTCGACGCGTACTTCGCGCTGGCGATCATTGAGTTCGTGGGGCACCCATTTGTCAAGCTTTTTTACCTTGCCAATTTGACGCAAATGGACCAATATTGTTTTGACGCTAACGTCGAAAGCTGCTGCTAATTCAGCCGTAGATTGTGTATCATCAGCTTCCACAATCGCCTTTAATTCGTCATTGTCGACCAAAGTCTTCGGACGACCGCGAGGTTCATTTTTCAGGTCGAAATTTCCAGAACGGAAGCGAGCAAACCAATAACAGGTGGTGCGTTGGTTTGTAGTGTTAGCTCCGTAAACGTCGTTGATGTTGCGTGCCGCTTGTGCCGCGTTGCTGCCACGACGGTACTCATATTCCATAATTACTCGAATTTTTAACGTATCCATGATGACGAAAAAGATTGAAATGCGATGAAAATGTAACACTAATCAATAAAGAAATGACTACTTTTAGAAAAAAAAATCCATGTTTTTAAAATAAAATTAATTTGAAATTAGAATTCTTAGCCAAACAAAAATTATTTTGATTTGAAATGGCCAGTACTGCAGAACGGCAATTTCATAGGTAAAGACCTAATATTTTGTAGTAAATTGCTTATATGTTTCCTTTTCCAAATGTTAAACATGTTTCCAAAATTTGTCTGTTCAACAACGTAAATAACGGAATTCGAAATGAAAGACATTGCATTTACAAGTGTGTTACGCAATTGCAACATGAAGACATGGTTTGCGCTAGTACATACGAATAGTATACCTAGTTGTACGGGATTCCTGTAGCTTAGGCATCCTACAGAATCAAGTCTATCAGACTAAAAAGACAGCTGTGCTGCTGGCGAGTTTGTTGCGCCACTTCATCTTCCCAGCTAAAGCACTAGGAAATGGTGAAGGTTGGGCGTTTTGGGGGACTGTCTTATGTATTTTGACGTTCGAATAGTGTTGATTTTCAGCCTAGTTTGAATAAATGACTTTTGATTTTGATATTGATCAATATAATCCATTGAAGACCAGTCGATATTGTAATTCTTGTGGAGGGACACCTTACAACAAATCGTCCAAATTGTCCCCTTGTTACATGCATCACTAATTTGATGTATGTACAGCGTATGCCATAATCTTATGACACATGTAGAGGTAGGTTGCGTTGCCCTGGTGGATTCCAACCGCCAATAAGAGCTGTCAATTTGAAACCGTTTACGAACGTTTCCGGAATTCCGGTTAATGGGAAGGTACATTATTATATTCAAAGCACAATGGGTAGATTTATTGTTTACTTTCTTAGAGTTCCGTACCAGAAGGGTAACCCAAGGGAACCCTATTAATAAGCCTCCGCTGTCTGTTCGTCCGTCCTTATGTCTGTCAGTAGAAGGCTGTATCTCATGATCCGCAATAGGCAGACAGTTGAAATCACATAATGTGTATTTCTGTTACCGCTACAACAACAAATAATAAAAAATAAATAACGTAGAAAATTATGGGGTTTCGCCATACAAGAAATGTTTTTTGTTTTGTGGTCCGGAACCATACACGTGTGCGACTTTGAGTCGCACTTAGCCGGTTTTATAGCTTACACTAGCTTTAGCCCGCGGCATTGCCAGCAACGGAACCTACTAGGGGGTATAAGAAACCTATGTCCTAACCCAGGTCGTGGTCTTCCTGTTCGGCAAATTTCATCGAAATCAGTTAAGCCGTTTAAAAATCTTTAATTTAGTGCGCAAATTCTATTTAGTACGCACGACTACACATCAAGCTATACATTTCCAGTATAAGCTTATCTCGCATTGTATAGGATTTCCGTACAGCGCGAGATCAGTGTTAACTGAAAATGTATAACTTGATGTGTAGCCGTGTGTACCTTCGCATATCAATAACGTAGGTATACGTGCTAAAGACTTGATTCAAAGAGTGAAGATAAAAAAGGAGTCTAAGCCATTGCGCCGATCATATTGATTTGCGTATGTTTTTTTTATTATTATCATTCAATACTTCCCTTTTTCCGTTTTAATTGCGTCTCTTTCACCTATATTGAATATTTCTATGTACCAGGTTAATCAAATAACGCGAATGCTCAGTCAGGTTTAAGAATCGAGTGGCTATCGAGGCATCTATACTGTGGTACTTTCTCTTAGTTGTGAAGGGAATCGCAGCTGCTGCAATTACGATCAGTAGAGATACTTAAACGCGTTAGTTGATTGGCCCATCATCCTTTAGAATCAAATCGAGTCTGTGGTAATAGGATAAGACAGTGCACACACCAGCAGGCTTAGCACGAGCACCGATTTGTCGACGGAAGAATAGACCTGACTATTAACTAAATGATGTACCATAAAGATAGCTATGTTTGTTATTAATTATCACAGTTATGCGTTCTAAACTAATCATGATTTTGTGGATAATCGTATAGACTTTGTGGCCGTCGAGTAGAAAGTTTATTGTCAGTGTGATTTTGACAGTTTGCGAAGAAATATTCTTAATTATTTATTTATTTTATTATAAATGTACACACAGTAAAATACATAGAAGAGACAGCATAAACAAACAATTGAGTACAAAGGTACTGCTTATTTCTCTAGAAATTTCTTCCAGCAGACCTGCGAAAGGAGAAATGAAAAAGAAATGTACACAATAGTGTGCGAGAACAAGAAGAGAAAATATATCTTCTGAAATAGTCTACATTTATAAGGACCTAGACAAAAATCGTTAGAAACGAAAGACAAAAAGACAGATTGTGGAAGGATATCTACGGTGCGAAGTCAACAATGTAGGAACGAAATGTCATTGTCTTTGTATTGAAAAAGCTGGAAAAAGCACTGTCTATTCTTCGTTCAATACAAAGTGACATTTCGTTGCTCCATTTTTGACATCGCATCGTATCCTTCCACAACCTGTCATCTGGTCTTTCGTTTCTAACGATCTTTGTCTAGATCCTTATAATTAATGCTAAGGCTAATAATGCTTTAATTTCAGTAGAATATTTCTTCCCAAACTGTCGAAATCACACTGACAACAAACTTTCTACTCGACGGCCACAAACTATATACGATTATCTACAAAATCATGATTCGTTTAGAACGCATAACTGTGATGATAATTAATAGAAAAACATAGCTATCTTATTCTATTGTACATCATTTGGTTGATAGTAGTGTCTATTCTTCCGTCGACAAATCGGTGCTCGTGCTAAGCTTGCAGGTCAAAAACTTTGCGTGCCGAATAGACAGTACTGAGTTTCAATACAAATGTACTGACACAAACTCGCATCTCAACAAAACTGCCGTAGTCATAATTTACTGTCCTTTTTTGTTGTGACGCAAGTCTTCAATACTTATCCTATCATTATTTTCATAGAGCGATAGCGACCGCGGCTGTACCTAGGTCGAAATATGCATAAACAAACTATCTATGTAACTAGGCTACGTACTTTTTTTTAATTTGACTGACGCTGAATGTTCCGTGAAAGCAACAAATATAGAATCCAAGTAACCTTTTCCTGTATCAAATATTCTCACTATTCAATGAAAAATGAATTAAAGCACAACGTAAATGTCAGTGCTTAAATTAAAACAGTTTTCATCAGTAGGCTACTACTGGCTTTCATTTCCGATGAAATCAGACCGAAAAGCAGTTTGATTTAATTTTATGCGTAGCATTTCCTTTGTTACCAAACAATTAAACTGTCCATTATTGGTGCAAATTCGCCTTTAAATCGTTGCCGTAGTTACACTTGCTCATAGTCCGTGGATAGCAAAAGCGTGGGCGGGGGATGTAATGCAAAATCAATATCGCAATTAAATAAAATGGTCAGATTTTCACCTGATAATGTTTGAATAGATCGTCAATATTATCATTACACAGTTAACTTCTTGCATACTGCTTTAAAGAGAAACAACGCTTGTGCTATAGGTATCATCTGATCAGCTGCACAAACAACTGTATTTTTATCAAACCTCAAACCTTGAAACTGTTTCGAATTTCGGGAGCTGGATGAATAAATAACAAGATTCAGATATACAGGGTAAATTTTTAACCAGTTCGCAAAATCTAACCATGAATTCAGCATATCATTCTAGACGCGAATTCGTCAGTCATACAAAAAAAATATCAGCTGTTTCATAGAAAAGTGGTCTTAATATATGGAACAGCTGTTTTTTTTTAAATGCTGAAGTCATCGTTACAGTTAGCACACTGGTTAAATTTTTATCCTGTAGTTACGGGGCGGGAGCTGAATAAAATCTTTTTTTTATATTCCAAAGGATGGCGTTGATTTCTTGGTTATAATTTTCCCGATCTTTCACCGTTGCTGTGAGCGACGCTAAAGATGTTGTTTAGTAACCCAATAACTAGAGGCGTCGAATAAATCGATATTACTTTCATTATTACTAGACGCTACAGCCAAGGCTGTACCTGGACTTCACTTCAAGGAGGTCAAGCTCTCGACCGGAGCATATAAGTTACAACTATTTTAAAATAAGCATATACAGCAGGAGGTAGCAGGGAGATCTACGAGCGAACTGTAATCTGGGATTCAGCAAAAGATTGTAGATAAGCGTAGAAATCTTTAGTAGAAAAGTGAGAAGACGCCGTCAAAAGTACAGGCCAGTATTTAAAAAAAAAATAACCTATGAAACTAGCAACCTCCCTCGCTCCTGCGTAAGCCCTAGAGGTCCCAGGGGTGCGGGTTCGTTCGAAAGATATACCGCCGCCCCTGGAATACAGGCTACTGAGGGAACACGGGTGGGTTTTAGTCAGTAAAAGTCTGACACGCCCTCCTGCTCGACCCAGAGCGGGAGAAGTATTTGATGATTTCCCACCCAAAAAAAAAGCCCTAGAGGTTCGATAGCTTACAACACGTAAGCAGTATGTACTTCTAGGATCGGTTGTGAAATTGGGAAATACACGTAGGTATCACAAAAAATATATTCATTTAAGTACAGAGGCCAGCACATCAAGCTACCCCAATCTGTCAAATTTCTTTGATAGTTTTTCAACTTCATCACAAAGGAATAAGGTTTGTTCAATTGGGAAAATTTGACAGTTTGGGATAGCTTGACCTGCTGGCGACTGTACATAAATATTATTCCTCAGTTGATTTTTTTGTTGATACATTTGAAAAAGCTACCGATGTTTTGGACTCGGAGAATGTTAATGAGCAATTGATTTAGGTGTTTGAATAATTAGGTGGACCAGTTGTCCTTGGCTATGTCTGTTGTAATATGGAATGTTAAAACGTCTCTATTTCCATAACTGAGACGCTAGCAATCGTTATGCCATTAAACATGTATGTGTGCTAATTTTGCATAAAGAACTTAGGCAAAGTAAAATTGCATGCTGTTTTATTTCTACTGCCGATGGAAAAGTTAAGCCTGGACCAAACTCTCTGAAATTAGTAACATTGTGTCATCCGTAATGCAGCTAGCTTTACGGACGTCGAAATATTCATATTCTTGGCTTTGTTTTGTAGCACACTTAATTAAGTTATTATAAATCAATGCAGTAAATTGATAAAAATCACTTCATTGAAAGGAGATTAAGGGATTACAATATGTAGGCGCTCGGTAGACCTGCGGCATACATACGGGGGCTAATTGCGAAGTAATAGATAATAACCGCGCGGGTTGATCGGTACTCCTGCTGCGGTTTGTCCATGTATGGGTGACTATCTTTACATATAGAGACCCCTCCGTGCCTCGGAAAGTATGTAAAAACTGTCATTCGTGGATTTTTGACAGTCGGTATGGGTGTTCCATACCTAAACCGAAAATATGAGAACCAGTCTTACCAAGGGGGTATCGTGTAAGCCAGTAATTGGGCTGTGTGGGCCATGTAAAATACTTGTGTATAGCTGCATCCGGTTAGACTGGAAACTGACTCCAACATAGTTGGGAAAAGCTAGGCAGATTCAAATCAAATCAAAATATTTTACTTGACATAAACCTGCATGGGCACTTATGAAACGTCAGAAGCTAGGTGCACGGTTCCAAATTGTCGCTTCCTATGGAGAAGACCCGGCAAGAAACTCCACGGTTACTCTTTTAAAATTAATTGGCTTTAATAATGTTTTCAAATTACAGTGAAGATAGGTATGGGAGGACAATGCAGGCCTGTCAATAAGTACCAGGTACTTAGAGGAATGAAAATACAGAATAGAAAATCGTCTACAAATCTAGTCTGTAAGGCCTACAACGATTGATTGAGTAGACCAGCAGGCCTAGACAAAACACATTTCTGTTAGCGTTCACTCCAAACGCTACGTCAACATGTATGGGAATGACATTACCTGCGGAAAGGACACGACGTAACCATTCCGCAGGTAATGTCATTCTCATACATTTTGTCTCTAGGCCCTGCTGTATAAACAACGTGTATACTGGGTGTCAGGGAAACGCTTCCGAAAACGAAGACAGGTGATAGTGATTCTCGATACAGTATCATTAAAAAATCTTTTTTTTTTAAATTTAATTGTTTGCATTGAACAGGCTGCGAAACTACTGAACCGATTTGATACATTCTTTCACCGTTGGGAAGCTGTACTATCCCCGGGTGACATGGGCTATATTTGATCCCCGTATTCCCACGGGAATGGAAAATTATTGACCTACGTAGTGCGGTGACACGTTTGATATGATTTGAATTTAAGAAACATTAGAAAACTAAAATTTGTTATAAATTCTTAGAGTATTTTATTTTGAGCTGAAACTATGTATAGTGATGGTATAGAAATACCAGCTGTTATCTTTAGTGCTTAAAGATAGCTATAGATAGAGTGTGACTGGTGTATGTGGGTACATACACCAGCTGCATTACAGCTGAATCTCTATTCTGTGCTGCTATTTGGAACGTACCTAATCTCTCCTAATAGGTTCTTATATTATCCGTATCACAAGCCTATAACAGCCAGGAGATGCCACTGGATTCAAGTACAATGGTACTCAGCCTCTAATTGTCAGCAATTGATAGCTCCAATTTGCGATTCAATGCCGTTATCTAAACCATATGTTCATTGAACATGACTGACATGCTTGTTATCCTTCAAGGGTAAATGGATTATTTAGAAAAGTACACAAATCTTTCATGGCACTTTAGTCAATGGTGGATTGGAGCAGATGTAAAGACCGCGATTTAAAATTACGCTTTATTTTGTGTAAATTATTTCATCACACCACTACTCTTAAAACGGTAACGGAAAACGTCGTGAGGAAACCAAGAATTCGAAGATATGTGACGTCTATTATACCAATCCGCACTGGGCCCGCATGGTGAGAAAGTGGGCCGTAATCGGCCCACTTTCTCCACAGCGAGGAGGCCTGTGTCCCATCAGTGGGAACGTAATAGGCTGATTATGGATATACGATATGCTGTTTGGTTTTCTGTACCCATTAATTGTTATTGCTGAATGACCGTGAATCGCTTATATTATGTTGTTCCAAAAATCTGTTGCATCGCTAAGATCTCGTTCGACGATATCGTTTACTGTCTAACCATCGCAGTTATATCTCACACGACTTTACGAGGCAAGAGTCCACATTTCTAGCTTTCTACATATACATGCTTACTGGTATATAGGGTGACTGGTAATTAGTGACCGACATTTAAACACATGATTATACTCATCATTATGAACAACTTTTACTATGGGACCAAACAGGAAATCGCGAAGAAAAAATCATCTGTTCCCTACATTTTGACGAGTTATGCGAACATAAATGTAGGGAACAGCTGATTTTTTTTCGTGATTTCAGGTTTGGTCCCATAGTAAAAGTTGTTTATAATTATGAGTACAATCATGTGTTTAAATGTCGGTCACTAATTACCAGTCACCCTATATAACACATCATTGCATTATGTTATTCATTGCCCTGATTGGTTAAATTAGACAGAGGCCAATTGGTTCTATTAGACTAAAATATTTTATATATGTAGTCCCGACTTTAATCTAATTACCGCCAAGCCGTATGAAATAACTTGACATGTTTTGTTATAATTGTTTGTTTATCTTTTCATAAAAGTAGGCACGCTCAGATCGATTTGTACTCCAGTTGATTTACATTACTTTAATTTTGTCGACTGTGAGCTTATGAAACACAAATTACATCCAGCATTGTATAATAAAAATGTTCGAATCTTTAAACAATAACATAGTCGCGTACATAGGTACATACCTAAATTGCATAGACTACGGATTACAAACACAACTAACATAACTAATACACACGATCTTTAATTCCTACATATTCTGCAAACTTCTTCCAGGTCCCATATCGTTCGGCTTCGCATCGCTGGAGAGCTCGATGCACAATGTGGAACAGACAGAGAGCATGCCCGGTAGTCCTGTCAGTCTGTCCTCGTCGCCACCGTCACCGCCGACCGGCTCCGACTTGGCAGCAGTGAGGACTGTGGAGTGCGCGCATCAGACTGACCCCATCACGCAACAGAGTCAGGTAGGATATCAAGAACGAATTTTTGTTTGTTACTTGTAGTAGTTCTTTCGTTGCACAGTCGACAAGGCTAGAGGGACCAACGACCGCAAAATGTTGTCTGGGACAGAATGGATGGGGAAGGCCGAGGACAGGCTGTTGTGGCGCATCTTGGTAGAGGACTATGTCCAGCAGTGGGCTGCGATATTCTGAGATGACTGTCATGAAAAGTAAGATGTTGCGTTCGCTGCGGTAAACATATATAGGTTAATTTTTATTGTGTATTCTGTGGGCGGAAAATTATAAAAAAAAAACCTTATGTACCTAGTTTTGTAGCAGTACTGAAAAGCTTTACAAGCAAATGAAACGCCATTTCATTGGTTGTCGAAACTGTGCTCTATTTAATAACTTATCCAAACAAAATGGGTGGTGTATTTTCGCACAAAGACGTTTTCAATCCCAAAGGCTTTCTTTTAATCGCTGGGAGCTGGCTGCTAATGCGGCCGCAAAGCCGCGGTCTTTGAAGTTTTCAGTTATCTAGGATTAAGACTTCACAATATAGGAGCTAAAACTTGTCTGTACTACCGGGGGATACGGAGAAGATAAGATGTCGGTATTTCCGTAAATGTCAGTGAGATTTTGGAGCCTTCTGTAATCGTGCCTCTGTTCAGTCGGTTATTGCTCGTTTTCGGTGTACTTTTATGATTATACCAGAAATCTACATTAGTTATTATGAAAAGAAGAACGGCAAACAATTTCGGGCCTATATTAACCACTCTTTGTACGTAAATAGCTAACGACGTTATTAATTTTTGAATAGGTTCTTTTTGTTACGGTACAAAGTACCTATAGGTATTCTAATTGTTCTATTGAACTGTTTTATTGTATGATGTGAAGAATCACGAGCATTATCTTCTTCAACTATCCGAGGGCTCTAGGATACAATATTACAAATAACACTACCCTCCTTCTGAGTCTTTCGACTTCTAGCATTTTAAAACGATGTATTTTTATAAGCCGTCATTAATTAAATAAATAGAATGAATGTTTGTATGGAAGTTGGTATTGTTCATTGAACTGATTGAATAAGATCAATGGTCATTATAATATGACGATATAGCATTATAAGCAATCGCACAGGTCCTAGGGATAAACGAGTAGCGGTACCGGTACTTATAAAAGTTTTAAGTTTTGCTTTGTAGGCTTTTCAATAGCAAAAATAATATCTTGGGTATTAGGATAGTTGATTTTCGTAAAAAGGATCTATAATAGTACGATTGAGTGTTGTATTTTATTTTGAGATTGAGAAGCACCATCATGAACATAGATTTTAAATTACTAAAAGCATGATTATATTTATTATTTTAGATAAAATTTATTACAACTTCTTACAATGATACATATTTACAAGGGCACATGAGCAGCTACTATATAACTGTTGCCAACAGTAGAGCACACACGATAATCTTCCAACTGAGCTTAACATTGATGGCTGAGTTGCAGCCGTCTTTGTTACATTCGCAGACGTGCGAGTAATGTACGTTGCTGAATTTTGACAGGACACACTTCAGCGGTTCTTCGTATATATAGGCACATTCTCTTACTACATTCACGTCTTGGCCAGGCAAAAAGTAATTTATCTGAGATAGCGACCGACAAACTGGTGCGCCTCTACCTTCTTTGCAGTCTTTCAAATGTGCATTGTTCAAGTTATATTTAAAACATCCACGGTTGGTTGTAGACGAGCACTGATAACATTTTATGCATACCACTTCGCACATCACAGCCAATAGTACTATAAATGTTAGTATTTTATCAGCTGAAAAACATCGCATTTTATACAAATTAATTTGACAGCTGTCACATCGGCCTTTGCTGTCACTTTCCCAAATTTGAAATACGTGAGTGGCCAATACTTTTTTGTTGATGTTTTTATTGTCATTTCATTTACTTTTACACAATATGAGGTACTTTCAGCAGCAAAAGTGGGAGCGTGATTCTAACATAAAGATACAATGAATATTAATTATAAATGCTATATCGAAACACGCATTAAATAGCAATTAATGCGTCGATATAGGTACGTGCGTTAGCAATTAATACAGCACACAAGGACAACGATTTTACACTTTGTTTAACAATATGATAGGTACTAAACATATTCAGCTTATTTTAAATAAATAGCAACCTATCTTGAGATTACAACATTAGTTCATTACTTCAAAATTAATTATTAGTCAACGAACTTGATATAGGTATCAGAAACGACTTATCATAATGTCCAAAACGACATATTTATTCCTATAATAATGCCTCGTAATTAATTGATTTCAGGCTACATCTCCAGTGGCGCCTCCCAACACTGGTAAATCTCAAACCAAGAGCGAGAAACGAAGTGCCAACACTTTGTACCAAGAGCTTGCCTTCCAAGACGTAGACCCAGGCATCGCTGAAGGTGAAGATGGCGATATCACAGGTAAGACTTATGAAAGCCTGACAGTTCAGATCGCTCCAGTGTGGTCCATGGAAGCCGGAGTACGCTTTCCATTGATCGGCCATTACGTCACTACGCTATACGCTTTTAAGCATGAGTGTGCGAGACAGTACTATTCAAATGTCATTGTTAATGAAAATCAAACGTGACCAGCCTTTCACGCCTGCCAGGTGCGCGGGTTGTTCGAAAGAGATACCCCTGGCACACAGGCTACAGGGAACACGGGTGGGTTTTAGTCAGTAAAAGTCTGACACGCCCTCCTGCTCCACCCAGAGCGGGAGAAGTTATTTGATGACTTGTCACCCAAAAAAAACCATCCTTTGACGCAGTCAGGCGAATCCTACGATTTGAACCTGTGCCATTAAATATGTTTTGACGCAATCAATATCGACTGGTTAACGTCTGCCAACCGCCATTTAGTTATGTACCTTAATACAACGGTGTATCTGCCGTCAAATTTTAAGCTTTTGAATTGGTTTACTGAAATAGAATTAACTAAATCGAATCATATCACTGGACAGCATACATAGGTACATAGCACAGACAAGAGAGGAAAATGGAAGAGGATTCAAGAATCCGGAAATCCGCTAAATACTTCGAATGGTCTGTCTGCATGTGTCGTCTTGTAGAAAATATAGGCTTGATTCATTCAACAAAATTTGTTCAAGATCGGCACAGTCGGGCAGAATCGAACATATGTCGAAATATATTCGACGCTTGGTTTGACTTTGCTGAGACGACCTGAAAATGATTTAGCGAAGGGTACCTACATGCGGATCAGCACGAGCCGAATACAAGCCGAATATGTTTAGTAATTGCTTCGGGTTGGTTTTTTGTTCAACAAAAACTGCTGAATCGAATGTACCGACCAGATTAGAACACGTGTGTCAGCATCCCTGAATATGTCTACCTATGCGTTGTTAGTTTGTTTTTAAGGGTGTTGAAAGTATATGACTGTGTGCTTTCCCTAACAGGTAGTTGGGTCCATCCCGGAGAATACGCATCTTCCGGTAAGTGTTTTGCATATTATGTGTTCACTATTCGTTCATTTAGACAAACTGTTGAAGTTAGTGTAGCATAGAATATCAGAAAAATCTAATATAAACTTTTTATGGCTGATGTGCTATGAAATATAATTTAGGTAAACTTATGCCTTTTAATCAGCACGTCATTAAGCCTGAAAAACTGTGTTAACATCAGAAAAACGGTAATATTGCGCCTTTTAAGTTCCGCAACAAATATTATGATGACAAATCTACAATGAAATAGAAAAGTTTTTAACAAATTTATGCCTATTATTGATTCAAGAATACATTGGAAATTTGCTACGTAACCTTCGTAGTGAGTGTACTTGTGTGTAGATACCGTGCCCCCAGACACACAGGCAACTGAGGGAATACGGGTGGGTTTTAGTCAGTAAAAGTCTGACACGCCCTCCCGCTCCACCCAGAGCGGGAGAAGTTATTTGATGATTTCCCACCCTCAATAAAAAACCTTCGTTGTATCGATCTGCATAAATGATAATAATATCATCTGCCTAGTCTTTTCGTACCTATGTTACGGTCGGCTTCCAGTCTAACGGGATGCAGTCGAATACCAGTTTTTACATGAAGCGACTACCTATCTATAAATAGGGTGTCTTCCAATTTGATAAAAAATATTTTAATTTGAAGATTGGGACGATATATTTAACAGAAAAATAAAAATAAATTTATTTATATCTATTTTCTCCATTCAAAACGATTAAATTCAAATTTCTTTTTCGTTGTCTTGAATTTACCGCCAAAACGCTCCTTACGATGACTTATCACGTGACACCATGACGTCAGCTTTGTGTAAACAACACCAGTACAAATACTTAGTTTGTAGTATTTGCGAACAGAGGCTCCGCACACCAGTGATTTTACTTTCCATCCAAAAAAAATCTTGTTAATTATAAACACGACACTCACTTGTTTACTTACTAACTACTCTACTAGTTTATCAATAGGGTATTTTCCAATTTGATAAAAATTATTTTAAATTAAAGATTGGGACGTTATATTTAACAGAAAAATAAAAATAAATTTATTTATATCCATTTTCTCCATTAAAAACGATTAAAATCAAATGTATTTTTCGTTGTTTTGAATTTACCGCCAAAACGCTCCTTACGACGACTTTTTATCACGTGACATCGTGACGTCAGCTTTGTGTAAACAGCACCAGTACAAATACATAATTAGGCGCAGTTTTAGAAGTATTTGTGCACAGAGGCACCGCACACCAGTAATATCACTTTCTATGCATTAAAAATCTTGTTAATTATGAACTCGTCGTTCACTTATTTAATTACTTTAGTTTACACAAAGATGACGTCACGTGACAAAAAGTCATCGTAAGGAGCGTTTTGGCGGTAAATTCAAAACAACGAAAAATAAATGTGGTGTAAATCGTTTTTAATTGAGAAAATGGATATAAATCAATTTACTTTTATTTTTCTGTTACATATTTCGTCCCAATCTTCAAATTAGAATAGTTTTTAATAAATTGGAAAATACCCTATTTAGTTTTATTTTTCTGTTACATATTTCGCCCCAATCTTCAAATTAGAATAGTTTTTAATAAATTTGGTAAATACCCTATTGTAATATATGGTTCACTTACTTCTACAAAGACATCTTCCTCAGTTTCCTTTACACTGCTCAAAAAAAAAAAAACCTCTAAAGTTTATTCAGGCTCATAAATATTATAAGTATCACTGTTATAAGCTTTTTTCAGGTTTATAATAATAAGTATATCCTACGTGTGCTTACAACAGTTTGTCTACTATGGACTAGCTTTAAATAACAATAGTTGCTTTTATTCACTTGATACTTGCTTTTATAATTTAAATGACAATTTCTGTTACCACTTTGGTTTGGAATTCAGAGTGTAAACAAGCAAATCCCGAATTCACGAGTCATCTTGTTGAGCCTAGCATACCTGTCCAAACCAAAGCAAAATTTAAGGTTGAATACTCGGTAACGTTACTAACTTTCTTAAATTCAGAAACAAATCCATTGGGTTCTTTGCTATCAATATTACTATGTAAAATATATTATTATTCCACCAATTGGTTTAAAATATTATTTTAATTGTATTGGTTCTCTTGTACATAATGTCATCCTATGGCTTCTTATATAATTGACGTTTATTATTATAAAATTATTTCACGCTAACTATGATATTTATTATATTATGCTTATGTTTTTATAAGATGAGAAGTATACTTTTACCGTGATTAATAGAAAAATGAGAGGCAAAGGAAAATTTGTAAAGTAGATGGTAATATTTCCCGTGGTAAAAGTATTACGCTTAACTTATATGAATAAGGGCTGATTTTTAAATAGTCAGATAACATTTATCTGAGATATAAATATGTCGGTTTGAAAGCTCTTGTATAGAAAATATGCCAAACTGTCAGATTTATTCTTCGGATAAAAGTTATCTGACTATTGAAAAATCAGCCCTACAACTATAATATTATTTTTACTTTCTTTAAGTTAACTCACATACCACGCCACTGTGATTCGTTACTTTATTTTTATAAAACTACAAAATTTGTGTTCTTGTGTTGTTCTAAACAAGCTACGCACTATTTTTTGTGCCAAAATCTACAGTATTATTGCTTTTATTGTTATAAATAGTGTAACCCTTAGTTTCTAAATAACTGTTCGTATTGTTACTTATATCGCTTTACATTATTGTTTCTTGGTGAATCAATCGAAAATGAGATATGACAAAAGACTGATCCCAGTTGAGCTACCAGAAACTGAGGGTTTTAATAAAGTCAATGTAAAAAAAAGGATTTTATACGTATATGCAGGTGTCATTTGCGTCAAATAACTATAATAACTTCAAATTTACACATATAATGCTTGTATAAACGAATAAAATCATCGCAAAACAACTTCTATGATAGTTGTGCTTCAGATTATAATAAACAGCTGATATGAGCATACAACTATTAAAAAGATATCTGCTTCAAAATTGAGTTGCAATATTCCAGGACATACATGCAAGTGAAGTTAAATAAAAGCTTTAAAAAATTATGTAGATTAAAATATGCAATATATTGTTGCTATGTTTGTGTCTACTTAAAGTGGCGTCGTGTGTGAGCATTTTAACTAGTAGTCTACATTATTACATTTTCATAAAATACTAATAACTGTACGTTCTTTCCATGCGTTCTAACAAAATGTTGCATCAACGCATGATTGCAGTTAACGACAATTATTTCGGTAAGTTATTTGTAAAATATTGATTAAATTATCACTAACATTATACAATTTCGTAGTAATTTTTTCAAATTTTTCATTAAAAATATGACCATCTCACACACTACGTCGCATTACGTTGCAATTATGAAATGCCAACTATAGTTGTATGATTATTCTTAGTAAATAGTCTTACATTTCTGTTGACGCGATACAATTCTTGTTGCTAACGCATGCGGCGAAGTGTGTGACGGGCCTAACGATCGCTTGTGATTTCCAAAGCGCAAGATACAAGTAAGTAAAATAGACATATAACTGTTAACTTGAACATCGTTCAGAGTATAATATCTATCAAAATAAAACATTACTCTTTCAATTTAATTGCACAGTATAGTTAGCTGTGTACTGTTATTATGATTGAAATATAAATAAAATGAAATTAATAATAAATTTTCATACGTTCAACCAATTGAAAATTAAACGAACAAAACAAATCCCTCCACTTAACTCAACAGGAATGGGCAAAGAGGTGGAGAATCTTATTCTGGAGAACAACGAGTTGTTAGCAACGAAGAACGCGTTGAACGTGGTGAAGGATGATCTGATAGTGAAGGTGGATGAAATGACCGGCGAGCTTGAGATCCTGAGGGAAGAGGTAGCCAACCTAAGTTCGGCACGGGAGAAGTTGCGTGATAGGGTCACCGAACTAGAAGATGAAGTCAGACATTTGAAGGTAGGCTGGTTTTTAATTGATTGTATCTATGAATAATTGAGTATCCGCTGGATGTGGGAAGCACAAGACCGGTCGAAGCTTAGGAGCATGGGGGAGGCCAATGTCCAGCAGTGGACGTCTTTCCGCTGAAATGATGATAGATCAAGGCTAACAAAATGCTCTGTTTAATCCGTGGATGTCAAAGACGTTATAGACTAGACGAGCCCGAATCGAAGAGTATCCAGCAAGATGAACAGGTATTATTAGATCTTAAAATGGCCCCTTAGATAATCGCAAACGAAGTACATGCTCAGACACTCTAGAACACTAGTTACATTTGAGATGATTTGCAGTTACAATTTCCTGTTTGAAATACAACAAAACTACACACAGGAAATACAATTTTGTGGACACCATATTGTGCAAGGCCTGTATTCAGCATCCACACAAAAATAATGTAAGATTCCGATAGAAAATGTTGTTCTTAACATTTCTTACTGTCAAAGCTGTAAGGCAGATTTCGATAAATCAATTCTTCAGTAGATTATATTTCGCGTTTGTAATAAGTACGATGTTTAGTTTTTGCGTGGCCATGTGACAGGAGACGGTGAGCACGAACGCGGGCGGCGGAGACAACAACGAGGACGAGGCCGACGTGCCCATGGCGCAGCGTCGGCGCTTCACTCGCGTCGAGATGGCTCGAGTACTCATGGAACGTAACCAGTATAAGGTAAGCATATGCCATTATTTTTAGTCTGTAAAATTGGAAGAGAGTTTGTTAATGTAGGTGGGAGCTATTTCAAAACCGGATTCAGAAAAAACTTTTGCTAAGACAGCCGATAATTGTTTCCATTTGCTTGTATAGTGTTAATGTGCGAAGCTTGGTGTCGATAGACGAAACCTTGGCCCTATTACTAGTATTATTCTGAGTTTCGAAAAATATGTCCATCCAACGGCATTTTGGCAATTGGCAACAAAGTACTGTCTGCCATAAAGCTGCAATCGCTTATTACTTCCATTCAGTCTGATCCCGACGCCCTAATCCGAGGTCCTTACACTACGGGGGTGACCTTAGCGTGTAGTCGCTTAGTTTTAAGTTTTTAAGCCCTGGCTGGAGGCCTTAATCTATTGAGATAGCAACAGGAAAGTCCGTATCCTCCAAGGTTCATCAGCGAAACTATTACAGAAAAAAAAAACAATTAATAGAGGTCTCTGGTTTTCCTTTGTTCCTTCAACCTTCAGGTGTTGCCTGACCATTATAACATTAATTAATAAAATTATGTGTTTATTTTTCAGGAGCGTTTCATGGAGCTTCAAGACGCAGTTCGCTGGACGGAGATGGTCCGCGCAAGCCGCGTCGACTCCACCATGGATAAGAAGAACAAACAGAGCATATGGAAGTTTTTTAGTAATCTCTTCAGGTAAATACTGTGGAACGCTATAGACGTCAGTGTACTACGTACAAAAACATGAAAAAACTGGTAGAGTTATTTAAAAAGAAATACTTTAGAAATAACTGCGGGAAATATTAAGGGGCATTGGATAGAATGAAACGTACAAAACACAGTCATATTCTGAAAAGTTATATTTTTGTAAAAAAACGAGTACGTAGTGCATTGATGTACACAAGATCTTTTCATTAGTAAGGTCATAGCAATATTTTAATCTAGAAAAAGTAGAAGAAATAACTGATTAGCCGTGGCAGAATACATAGATGACCTCCAAAGCATCACTTGACTGGGGCTCCAGAAAAAAATGATTTCAAGTTGGATTCTTCAAGGTTGCACTGGAAAAAAAACAACTACTATTTCGAATCGTGTGCTAAGAGTATACTTATTCCATTGTTCGTATTTTTATGATCCCTTAGAAATTAGCATGTGGGAACAAAAAGAAGTGATTATAGGTGGTGAACGAAGAAGTTATAGCTTTTTTAGTTAGACCTTCGCCTAGTTCTAAAACGAGGGTTCTTTCAGTGTTCTTACGTGTAGTTTGAGTTCAAACAGTAGACTAATATTACCAGTATTATTCCTAATAGAATCTCTATCCTTATGCTTATTTATGTATTCACTTAGCTCAGTGCTTGTATTTTGAAATTAATTACTGTGTATTTTTGGCGCTGTTTTTTAGATTTTGCTTTTGTTTTAGTTCTTTACGTTTTGTAACAATAATCTATATTACCGAAATAGTAAAATTTTCTTGCTCTGCACGTTTTTCACAATTTGACAAAACATTGGGATTTCTCAACAATTCCTTTGATTCGGTCTTTTTTAAAGTGAATGACACAAATAAACCTTTTCGGAATAAATTCTCTAAAGATGGGGAAGCAGGCTACTGAGAGAACACGGATGGGTTTTAGTCAGTAAAAGTCTGACACGCCCTCCTGCTTCACCCAGAGCGGTAGAAGTTATTTGATGATTTCCCACCCAAAAAAAAAGCTCATCAAAATCTTTTTTAATAGAGCAATGCGATCGCATATACAGACACGTAAAGCGACTTTGATTTATGTTATGTATAGTTATATATAGGCGTTGCCAACGCTAATGTTAAAATAATAATAATTTTCACTGCATTGATTCGCGAAAGGGAAGCAATGTGATTAGTATATAAATTACTAGCACTTCGCCTCCGACTTCGTCCGTGTGAAATTTATAGCTCATGTTACTTCGGAATAATGTACAGACGCCAGAACATCAAGCTACCCCAAACTGAAAATTGAACATGGAAACTTATGTGTACGTGATAAAGTTGAAAACGATCAAAGAGACAACTTTAGTTTTAGCCTAAAGCACTGAGCCAGTTTCTGCATTTCCAACTATATATCTAAACGGGTAAAGTTCTTAAAACAAAAATGTCAGTTTAGCACAGGACTAAGTTATCAGTTTTGTAATAGGAACGGTATTTCGATTTATGTTAGGTTCTTATTTCAAAAACAGGGTGTATGGTTTAAACCATAACCTAAAGAGAAAACCCTTATTTGTAATAAGGGGTACGAGTTCACTCATAAATAAATATCAGAAGTTTTGGAACGGACCGCGGTATAATGAAACTACTTAAAATATGCACTAGATATTTTCATAATAGCGCTGCGATTTACACTTACCCTTTTTATTTGATGTTTTGTTTGCACCATAATAATTGCGAAACACACTCTTAATTAGTGGCCCTAGTGTGAGTTTTATTCAACCATCTCGATCAAACGCATCGAGCGCGTTTGGCGTTCCGTTTGGCCCTTTATTGGTGACGGACCAATTAGAGTGCCAAACGCGCTCGGTGCGTTTGATCGAGATGGTTAAATGAAACTCACACTAAGGCCTCTGTATCTGAATCATTTGAAGATTATCGTCAATCCATTCTTTCGTATGTTCGAAAAAATTGTCTGCTTAGCAACGTAAACAACGCCATAAATGTTGTGGAACTTTTAAAATGAAAGCGATTGCTACAGATAGTGTATTACGAAATGACCCCTCTGCACTTGCCATAGAACATATGTTTGAAAAAAATAATTGCCCTTTATTCGTAAACGTTGCTTAAAGTAAAGTAAATAAGTAAAAGTAGCGATTGTTTAACCATACATTTTAGACGTTTAAACGTCTCTTATCTCTAAGCACCGTTTATAAATAAACCCCTTTGTGTGTATGTATCGAATGTTTGTTTTAGTTTTTGATGTAGCGCAGGCGTATCGAGGATATTGCTTTGCTTGCTATGACGTAATTCTGTGACGACAGCGATTTCTTTTCATTTGTTATTTGTTGCGAATATTTATTTATTTTCCTCTATTTTTGCTGCTAATACCTGTGCCTTCTATTGCGGGACTCGTAAAAAGCCATAAAATCAAATGCGATGTTTTAAAACTATTATAAAAAAATCTTCTAAGCTGGAGCTACCCTTCCACCAAGTAGAAATGGAAATTGAATGGGGAGGAGATAATATGATTGTCCTAGTCGGTCAATAAAGAGGCCTATGTTTTGAATTGTATAATAACATCCATTGCCAGTTTTTTTTAGCACGAGTTAATATTAAAATACTTGACGCTCAGTCATATTAATTTTATGCAATTTCTTCACTGGCCTGAAATGGGTAGCTACTGCGTTTCATTATCATCATAATTATTTCAGCCGAAAGACGTCCACTGCTGGACATAGCCTTCCCCAAGCTCCGCCTCTTCGGTTCTGTGCTTCCCGCTACTGCGTTTGTTTGAAAGAAATTAAAATGTCAATGTTGTTTTTTTTAAAATTTGATAATTTAAAAAAAAAGCAAAGCAAAAAAATCTATTCCTGCGCTTGCGCGGTGGTCTGAATATAAAATAAATATTATTTAATAATTACTATTTAATCAAATTGAAATGTCAAATCTAGATCTAAGCAAGTACAGCAGCAGCATTTTTTGCACGATCTTTTATTTTGCTGCCTTTATCATTCACTGTAGTTGTTGTTTTTCTCCGTATTCTCTATTTTAAAGAACCGCGTGACGTGTACGACGTGTGTATCTAGTTCTTACCAACTATCGGGATAATTTATAAACATTGAAGTTAAGAGATGTTTAAACCTCACAAATGTATGGTTGAACAGACGCTAATCATTACTTAACTTTATCCAACGTTTATAAAGGGGCTAATCTCTTCGATCACAGTATCTAACCAATCCACCCCTACACCAAAGAAATAGAGTATATTTTTCAACGCCAACTTAAACCTCGTTGCAGCACCGGAGATCGTCCACAACGACCGCTATCGACACCGCATCTCCGCGCTGTTGCCGCTCCGCAACCCTCATTACGTCACTCGAGGACTCAAGCCGACTTCTTCGAGACCCAACTGACCGACCATCACCATAATAGACGACATGAAAGGAGCGAACAGTTCCGACAGGTATGTTGAAACATTTTTGTTGAAAGTCCTCACAGTAAGCTCAGTACTCACGAACGAGCTGTAACTGTAAAGCAGAGATCAAACACTTTGTTAATTTTTGTCTTTCATTCGGCGTATTTCTCTATAAGTGAAACTTCTGAACACATGAATCAATGATGTTAGATTTCGGCAGTCGGCATTTTTCACACGCCTACCGAATAAAATTAAGATTAAAGAAACATGAACGTTTATCCTATGTATTTTGGTCGGTATCGTGTGTTAATAAAAAGAAAGACCTGACCAAAAACAGTTTATTATCAGATTTAACGAACATAATTTTCAGTATTCGGTTACATTTTCTTGGTTACAGTTAAATCTCGTTATTGTGTATTACCCAGCTTAAGAGATAGATTTGCCTTCTTTTCCAGGATTTTATTAATTCATTACGTACTTGCATGTTTACATACAATAATATGGCTGCAATATATAACTGCAGGCAAAGTATATATCTTCCTGTGAGAACTGATAGCCAGATATTGGTTTTACCAAGTCTGATGAAGTTACCAATAGTCCCGAGCAAGCCTCATTACTTCTCAGTGATTATTTCAATGAACGTATTTTTTTAATTGTGGTACATACTTAAGGTGAATCTTGACGACATGTTTTCCATACAAACTTCGGGAGTGTGTTACTCCACTGTTCGACAATGTACATCAAAAGTTAAACATGGTATGATTTTGTCTCATTATTAATATTGTCTGTACGGAAACAGAATACTAAAATTAAAAAAAAACCATTAAAAAGTTAGGAGCCAACAAAGATTCGTTTTTCTGGCTAATTTAACCTAACGTTGGACGTGTTTAAGTTTTAAAGACGGGTCAAATCTCCAAAACCAAGTCGGTATACCGACAAAGTTAAAATATTAAAAAGTTCAATAAACTCTATGGGTCATTGATTTATGCAGTCGTTTTTTCATAAAACCCGATCTTCCGAAGGAGTTTTCTTAATTTATTACGCGCCTGTTGTACTATAAATGATCCTGTATCTCACTCAATAACGTTGGGGTAGACTAGTGTCTAACTGCTCATCACTGATACTACCTCTGTCAGACACGATGCCTGGTGAAACAGCGTGCTTTTTAGCCAGGCCCATCAAATGAGTTCGACCCCGCGACTAGATTCCCCTTAAGTATCATATAGAAGGGTTTTTCAGGATCATTTGTAACTTGGTCAGTTATTATTTGGAAAGTTTGTTATGATTTAAGGAAATACTCTTAAAACTCTATTCGACGAAGCGAAAAATTAAAAATATAATAAACACAAAAAAAAAAAAACTCTTTTTCGTAAAACCATCGATTTTTTCTGCTTCTTTGAATAGCGTAAGCATGGAATACAAGCCACATATCGATGGCACGTCTGAATGGCAAACGAAAGTGGCAGACCTTGATTACAGAGTGCGTTTGCGCCTAAACTTGCATGGGCCTGTATAAATAAGCAACCAGATCTTACAAAGCAGTCATGCAAAACTCTTCGATGAGGAATAGAATATAAAATAATTGTCTTTGTTAGGTGTAATCAAAGATTTACCTGGCAGAATAACAAAATGTACTCACAAGGATTTCATTTGGGGCTTATTTATATGGATCTAATGCATAGAGCCTCCCTATTTTCCTATCGCTGTATGCATCTTACGCCGGTTTTCTATTTAGATCCCAATTGGCCTGACGATTATTGTTTCTTAAGCTTTTTAGGCGTTCCTTGTATATTTTTTCCTTTTTCTACTCATTTCCTTCGCTTCACTTTTTTGTTGGATTAAATGTTTAATGAATATACAGGGTGTAAGGGACAGCCCTCCACAAACTGACAGGGTGGATTCAGCTCCTTATTTTGAATCATATTCCATCGAAATTTTTCACAGGTTTTTTTTTTTAACGTTTTTTCATCTTTTCAGTTTAATTTAATTATAAAATTACATTCTCTGTAAGCAGCACTACATTTATGTAAACAATACAGCTAAAATCAGAAAAGCAGCAATGGATGTTGAAATACTCGTAACGAACGACGTGTAATATCAGCTGTTCACTTTCTGCCTAACTACAGAGTTCATCGAACTCTCACCGGCGAGGCTCGCTGCATGCGTTTTTGCCTTGGTAGCGATACATTGCGTGTGCGGAAATAAAACAAATCAGGTTTATTGGATTCCCATAACGTTCCTGAAATAAATTCTTGTACCGGTCATCTAAGTATGATAAAATGAATTCACCCCATCAGTCTGTGGAGGGCTGTCCATT
Source organism: Polymixis flavicincta (assembly GCA_949987655.1). Lineage (NCBI taxonomy): Eukaryota > Metazoa > Arthropoda > Insecta > Lepidoptera > Noctuidae > Polymixis > Polymixis flavicincta. The sequence continues at coordinate 13,228,682 of OX465171.1, forward strand.
ACACCCTGTATTATGAACTACTTGCACTATAAATATAACTAGATACGTATTCGCTATACATATGCCACCACGTTTCTTTCATTTCTTTGAAAACCTACATGTTTGTATTTTTTTTTTTACAAAACCCTGTTTAATGGATCGCGTTTTTATGTAAATTTTTAAATAATATTAAGATTAAACAGTTTTGTGCTTCATATCAGTAAAGATTTTGAATATAAATTGGTAATATTTTTCGTTTGTGAAATGTTTTTTTGTATCCTCACTAAATTAAGACATTTTAGTATGCAGAACTCATACAGGATATTGCAGATGTCATTCCAATTCATTTACACAAATATGCATACATTTGTGCAGCTTGGTTTAGGCTATTTTTGCTACATATAAATTTATTAAAAGTTATCTTGTATAAAAGAAAAAACGCTTACAAGTCAAGATAAAAAAGAAAAACAGAAAATACATGAGCTGAATGAACTATAATTTAAACGAAAGCTCAACTTTATAGCTTGAAATAATTCAATTTACATGTTACAAAAAAAAACTGCGTATTTTTACATAGCTCTATAAAATTTTGTCATAAATGCCACTGACACGTTACCTCCACCACAGTAGACGTTACACCACCTCATCCACTCGCGTACAGCTTATCACCAAAGCTTCTGCAACCCCAGATGCTTCTCAGTTCACCCGTGTACATCTACAACATACATACAATCATTTGTGTGCTGTCTCGTTGTGTGTGCCACCTGTGTGCAGTGTTCTGTTTGTGTTTTATTTTCATTTCTTCCTCTCCCTGTACCTAATTTCCTTTCCTTTCTTTTGTTTTCAGCTGAATCAATGACGGCACGTATTTCAACTTATTGAACGGTGCTAGTGACATTAAGTGATATTAGTTCTAGGCATGTGTATAGTGTTTTTACGTATTTATAGTTACATTTTTTTTAAATCACCAATTAAATATGTACGTTTATTATTGTGTTTGTTTTACGTGCTTTACCTTGGAATGTTCGTATTTGTTTGGGTGATGTGGTTGGGTTGATATCGTACACGTGTGCGTGTGTGCGTGTAGGTGCGGGCGCACGTTCGCAAGGAGGATGGGCGCACGCAGGCGTACGGGTGGAGCCTGCCCAGTAAGACCGGCCAGGGGCCGAAGGGTCCCAGCTCGGTTACGTCCCTATCTTCGGGAGGTGTCCCTGTTCCTGTACCGGTGTTCTGCAGGTCAGTAGTGATGATCTGTACTTTCCTAGAGTGGTTTAGAGTTGATGCATCAATTATTTAAACAGGTTGTTCTATGTAGACTATATCAATCACTAATTATAGCAGTAGAGCACACCACTACAGTGGAAACGGCTGTGTCTTACCAATTTTAGGTCTGAGGTTTGAACACACAGACAGGCACTTTAGTTTCTTTAAATTATTTCGTCACCACTGTTCTCAGAACTAGGAAAACATCGTGAGGAAACCGGCATATCCTAGAACCTCAAATTGGAGACATGTGACCACCACCAGCACACTGAGCTCGCATGTTGGATTACGGGCCATTCCTTCTCGTAGAGAGGAGGCATGTGTCCCAGCTGTGAGAACATTATAGGTTACTTATGTAAACAGTAATAAAAGCAAGCCGTGGACGCAGTTAGTCAATAATAAAACTTGTCATTCAAAATATTTTCAAATACAAAACCGCTTGATTTGTAGAGACTGCTGCACCCATTTGTTTATGACTGTTCTGGTTAACATGAGATTGTCCATGAGTATTGCTAAACAGACCAATAACAAAACGTATAATTTTCAGACCTATAGCAGAAAACGAGCCTCGTATGACGCTTCTATGCGCTGCTGCCGTCAATCTGAACGGGGGTCGCACCCCAGACGGAGGGTGCATGATTGGAGAGAGCGTGTTCTACGCGAATCCGGACGACAAAACCGAGAACACCATGTCTTTAGGTAAATATTTTGTTGGAAAATGTTAAGCTTCGGCCTCATTTGCACTAGAAATCACTAAACATGATTGACGTTAAAGTGTAATTTCGTTACACTACCACTGAAGTAAGAATGACAGTCGTTTCTGTTTTGAAAAATCTCTGAGCCAGTCATCAAGAGTCTTTCCTGTTTCTTTTGATTTATATACGATATAATATAAAAAGAAGGTGCGATGATAAAAATTACAGTAAACATATTAAAAATGCGCTAAATGTTTGCGTAACGGTATAAACACATTCACATTGCAATGTAGTCAACAACACCGCATGCTGATTCCACGCAGAGTAGTTAAATGTTTAGCACAGCGCGTCGTGAGTGTTTATAAAAATGGCAAACTAATTTGACATAGCAATACAGTGTTATGAAAACTCAAATATACTTCTTACTTCTGAAGATAATTGAAAGAAGACTCTTTGCCCCAAAAAAAAAACACGAACTACAAAAAAAAAAAATTGGCACTGCGGGAATGCCGTGACTGAAGTGAAAACTTGAAAAATTACGTATGTATTTTTTGAATAGTCTGGAAATATTTTCTGAATCGTCAGATTTCACAACGTTCAACGTACGCTAAACGTTGCTCGTACTGTTGTCAGTGGAGTCCTTTGATCAACAATGTTGCTATTGTTGATCGAAAGTGGTGTCGGTAAAAGTGTCGCGAGTTCAATTGTTTTTTCCCATCCCAAATAATGCCCAACGCGCCTAAAGAAGTTTTCACTTCAAACATAAACACGGTAATGCTAAAGCCAAAATAAGACCCGAAAAAAAAAGAAACGAGGTGATTTAAAATTAGAAAGTATAAAAATTTAGTTGAAATTGGAAAATTGTCCATACATTGTCCATTGTCATACTAATATCCACATTATATCCACAGCGTACGAGATGAGCAAGGCCCAGTCAGTGCACTCCCCGGAAGTCGAACAAATAAACCAACAGCTCCAATCCACTCAAAGCGTCGAGTACACAGAAAAAAACTTATCGTCCCTCGTCTGGATATGTTCCAGCAACCAGAATAAGGGAATTGTTATGGTGAGCATATGTGCATTCTTTTTCTTTGTTGGATACGACCGATAAAGGGTATCGTGTCACCCAGTAACTGGTTTGTGGAGGTTAGATACGCAGTCGCTCCATGTGAAATAATGGTATTCAGCTGCATCCACATAGACCGGAAGGCGACCCCAACTTAGTTGGGAAAAGTCTAGGCAGATGATGATGGATACGAGCGCGGCTAAACTTGTCGTGCTGAAATAAGTCCGATGTTCAATATGATGCAGACTAGTCGCAAAAATTGTCAATTCGCATCGAGTATCAATAATGTTTGTTCCTAATATTTATATTGAGCTAAAACATGTGTCAATATAAGATACAGCTACAGGACCAATCATATTTACATCGGCTAAAATACGATCTCCTCAAGAATTGTCTTACCGACTGGTCTTCAATAGATTGTATTGTTTTTTTTTTGGGTGGAAAATCATCTAATAACTTCACCCGCTCTGGGTGGAGCAGGAGGGCGTGTCAGAGTTTTACTGACTAAAACCCACCCGTGTTCCGTCAGTTGCCTGTGTGTCAGGGACCACGGTATCTTTCAAACAACCCGCACTCTTGGCAGGCATTGGCCCTAGCGGACCCCACCTGTTGGTGCTGACATTTTTTTGAGGCTTCATTCCCGGCCTCCAAAGGCGTGGGCTTGCGGACGATGTGTAATGGGTAGCTCGCTGTCCGGTAAGGACCAAGCCCAGGTCGACGGCGCGTTGTGTTCCACGCGCGTCTTGAAGTAATTTATTAACATTGAACCAGGAACTACTTTTGAGATTGCGCTATTTACATCGTCATTAACAAGTTGCTGACGTTTAAGTTTAAACAAAAGTGAAGTGTCATCCGCGAACAACACTATACATTTATATATCATGATTATCCTTTATGAAGTAAGGCAAGTCATTAATATAAATAAGAAACAAGAAAGGACCAAGAATTGAGCCCTGTCCATGAGCCCATTGAGTTCGTACTTACTAGCACGCAGGAGTTGTTACGGAACATATTACAGTAACCACAAATCTTGTTTGCGGGTCTGTGGCAGTGCACACAATGTTATGTTAAAGCCAATTATTTTTAAAAGAGTAACCTTGGAGTTTCTTGCCGGCTCTTCTCCATAGGAAACAACAATTTGGAACCGTGTACCTAACTTCTGACGTTTCATAAGTGCCCATGCAGGTTTATGTGAAATAAAATATTTTGATTTTGATTTTATGGGGTAATTGTGTAACACACTTGCAATGCCTTTAGTTTTTTACGTGAATTATTGAATTTCGTAATTTACGTTGTGGGTAAGCAATTTCCTCGGAAATGTTTATTTATTTTATTTATTTATTTAACCATTTATGCACACACATATAAACAGACAAGAATAAAGGAACAGAAAAATAAAAACTTTTTTCAAAAAAATAACAACCGACTTCCAAAGAAACACTACAAAGTGCAAAATAACTTTAATTTCGAAAGGCGGTGACTTTGGATGTGTATTTTAATTATTTGTCACCGCCTTCCGAAATTAAAGTTATTTTGCACTTTGTAGTGTTTCTTTGGAAGTCGGTTGTTATTTTTTTGAAAAAAGTTTTTATTTTTCACTTTTTAGTTATCTACCCCACACCAATTCCAAATTTCATCATCCTTGGGGTCAAAACAATACACATTTATGCGATAGCAACATTCGCGGTTGATTTGCTGTAATTTTTTGAAGAGTTCCGTTGTCTGTCTCCGAAACGCAGAAATTTGAATGGGACCATTTCGGAGTAAACCCCTTTCGAACAAAAAAATAATTTTGCAAATCCGTCTATATACGACGGAGTTATGCCCGAACATACATAAAAAAAAAAAATATAAACATGTCGAATTGACCTCCTTCTTTTTGAAGTCGGTTAAAAAATACGTACAAAGGTAATGCTTATTTCTACAGAAATCTCTTCCAGCACACCTGCGATAGGAGAGAAGATAACAGAGATGTAGACAACGCGTGTAATAATAATAGAAGGGAAAACATAATAGCACAAATTATACCTAATCTAATTTATAAATACACATATCATATAAGAATATACATACATACATACATACATACTACTAAAATAAATATCAACAAAATTTATATAATTATGATTTAATTTATATAATAAATACAAATGCAACTTATAACAAAGTGGAGAGATAGTGTTCTTTCACTCTTCTTTTAAATACTGCTACAGTTTGGCAGTTCCTAATGTCAGGCGGAAGTGAATTCCATGACCGAACCGCGTGCACAGTGAAGGAGTAGGAGTAGAAGACTTTAGGAGATTTCTAAGATGCGATCTGCAAGGTGCATCAAAAGGACGGGCGTAGGAGAAGCGTTCCCGCAGATAGGATGGGGTCTTAGGGTTGTGAAGAATGTTGAATAGCAAACACAATATCCGAGAGTTTCGGCGAAGTCGAATGGGGAGCCACTTGTTATAGATTTTGATTAAGAGTTTAAATGTTACGCAATAAGGGCGTAACGATTATGTTATTGCGAATAAGTACTGAGCGTGAATAAAAAGTAGGTACTTGACTTTAAAGTACGATATCATTCCAGATTATCGACGCGAACAATCCGGCAGAGGTGATAGAATCATTTCCGGTGACAGACAAGCACATTTTATGCGTTGCTTCCGTGCCGGGCGCCGTCGCCGAAGACTACCGAGATTATCAAGAAAGAGTCGCTGGATTGACCGAAAAGCGACACCCTGTAAGTATTTACTGATGGTCTAGTTATAGCTAACATAATGACACACATAGGTAAACTTATCATACTGTGACCATTACGACAGTCATCTCTGAGACTATCACACAACCATAGTCATCCCAGTGACCAGGCCTCGAAACAATTCCTGTGTCTACAACAGCGTTCACCCAGCGACCACTCACAAAACAACCATAATCATCCCAATGACCAGGATTCGTAACCATCGCTGCGGTAACAACCGTATAGTCATCCGTGTGACCATACACAGTCTAGTCACCCCTGTGACTATGACTCAGCGACCTCACAATTTCTAAATGCTGAACTTCTGGCGCTCCTCTCACTCTTTTATGAACGGATGGTACATTATGAATTTAAAGCCTTTTAACATATAGCAGTCACCATCAGAACCTCATAATCAGCCTATTATGTTCCCACTTCTGGGAAAGAGGCCTTCTCTCTGTGAGGGAGAGTGGTCCATAATCCACAAAGCGGGCCCAGTTCGGGTTGATGGATGCCACACGTCCTTCGAATGTTTCGGTCTAGGACAAGCCGGTGACCTCACGATGTTTTCCTTTACTGTTTTGAAAGCTGTGGTGATGAAGTAAAATATATCATATACATAAAGTAAAATGCCTGCTTGGGTTCAAACTCACGACTCACATTTCGTAAGTCGAGGCCAATACCACTGGGCCACTGCTTCTCTTAATTTCATTAGAACCTTCATTAGAACCTCAATTAACCTGAAACCTATCCACATTGGATCTAATTTCGTTTGACCTTGCTCTTTGGTCAACACTAGACCTTTTCAGCCATAAAAATCTTATAGGTACATTTATTCGCTAAAACAAAAATAAGCAGCAACAAGCAAATTCCACTTTACCCTTCTGTATTTGCTTCAGTATTTACATAGTTCTGTAAAATATTTTTTTTTTTTACCTAAGGATACTTTTAATTCCGGTAGTATGTTCCCGCGGGATAATTTCCGACTATAACGCGGGCGAAGCCGCGGGCGGAAGCTATTTTAAATCATATAGCCGAAAATATATAGCGTAACCTGTGTAAGTTGTGTTCCAGTTTCAGGAGGTAGTAAATTGGCTAGTAGTGCTAACGGTTAAGTATTTGGTCGTCATTTCTTAGGCTGCGCGAGGTATGACACCCCGCCCAGCCTAAGAACTCGATAAACACCTTTAGAAAAAGAGCAATTGGTTCGAATACCTAGTAAGTACGTCAGCCACAATGTTTAGGTCTAAGCCGTGCTCTATCGATACCGGCTGAGCGGCGTCCTCGACGTAAACAATGCCATAGTCACGTATGACTCTGCGTAAACCAGTAACAATCGCTCTCTGAAATACGGTGATTGCGTTACACATTCCTGAATTTTATATTATTTAGTAGGCACGGTGCGTGTTGAGAGGACGAATGAGAGGCAACTAAAAAAAGATATTTATAAGGCAAATGTGAGTGGCTACGCCGGAAGGGCTATAAATTGGCTATAAGTCGTCCTAAGGGGTCCCCTGGCGCCCGCAAGGGCCGCTGCCTGCCAGGGGTGCGGGTTGTTCGAAAGAGATACCGTGGCCCCTGGCACACAGGCTGCTGAGGGAACACGGGTGGGTTATAGTAAGTAAAAGTCTGACACGCCCTCCTGCGCCACCCAGAGCGGAAGAAGTTATTCGATGACTTCCCCTCCATAAAAAAGGGGGTCCGCTTAAGAGGACATGTAGTCATTTTATTGGTGATGTTGTTCAGAAAAGTCAGGTGCGCAGTACTCGCAACCGGCGCGCGTGTATAATCCGATGTAGGAATTTAAAGAAGGCATAAGAAGTATGTAAGGATCGTAGAAGGCTTTGTTCTGTAGATTCTGCCAACCCTCATGGGACTAAGGTGTGAGTTAATGCGTGTATGTACTCTTATTGGATAACCGGAGTTACAAAAAGCTAAGCGCTCTTCGTTACAATAACTAAAATGTGCTATAACAATCAACGTACAGTCGCCAGCAGGTCAAGATATCCCAAACTGTCAAATTTTCCCAATTGAACATAGACCTTATTCCTTTGTAATAAAGTTGAAAAACTATCAAAGAAATTTGACAGATTGGGGTACGAGTAGCTTGATGTGCTGGCCTCTGTACGTAAAACTTTTTAAGATGAGACATCGAATTCTCAATGGTTAAGCTATTCATAATATGAATGAACAAAGAACCTTCGTTATTTTCATGACCAATATGAAACTACAACTCATAATAACATAAATGTCTGTGTAATGTGCCTCACATTAGTCATACTCTGACAATAATCTCAGTTCTATGAATTTTACAATTATTTTTCTATCATCGGTTAAGGAAATCACGTCATAATAACGCTACCTTTTAACACCTGAATCTACGAAATTAATAAGACTCGACACGAAGAGCAGCACGAGATCACTGGTAGACCAGTGGTAACGGCCGCGACTTATGAGTAGTAGGTCGTAGGTTCAAACCCAGATGGGTTTACTTTGTGTAAATCGTTTCATCACCACTGCACTCAATACGGTGAAAGAATACACCATGAAGAAGCCGGCATGTCCTAGAACCAGAGAAACATACGAAGACATGTGACATCTGCCAACCCGCACTGGGCACGCGTAGTGGATTACGGCCCACTCCATCTCACCGAGGAGGCCTGTGTCCCGGCATGGCAGTGGGAACGTTATAGGCTGAATATGCAATATTCACCACGAAGTAGGAGATGTAGGCTAAATCACAGACATCGCCCTGATGCACGGCTTGCACGCTAGAGCTTAATTTTTTGTCACCAAGAACACCCACCGTGGATGTGCATTGCCTCGCTATATGCTACTCCACACTTTGAGCAATTCGTGGGACGGTATTGCTTGCTTCGTTGAGATGGTGTTGCCAAGAAGGTGTGAAAATCTTGAGCCTGTAGTCCTTGTCTTTAAATCAGCAATCAGATTGTCGGTTTCAAATTTTTCCTCACTCGAAGCACTTTAATTTTATCAGTGATTTGATAAACATTGATGACTTGCAATTTAGCACTGATATCGCGTTAACATTGAAAAGCATTTTGGTTTTGAATTTGGAAAGCTTGTAAAACAAAATACAATACACCATCACGATCGCAATACCTAAATGTGCAGGCAGAGGTGTATAACCCACGAGCCAATCTTCGGCATAACTTGTAAGTCGCTGCAATCGCGAAATTAATATCTAAATTATGCGGATTACTATGGTAACTAACCAGGTGATTTTGACAGTAAAGATATTCACTACCTACTTCTGTTCAATTACGTGTACTGACTCCTAAGATAGAATGTCTTTCAATTTGGATAATTCAAGTAAATTGAACCTTGTGAAAATATAAATTTATCATTCGATGGACCTGTCGTTTCTGTCTCTCCAAACCGACATCGATCAATTCAATAAAACCAAGTTACAGTAACATCCTAAAACATCAACAAAACTACAAAGTCAAGTAGCATGACTTCAAAATGCAAAACATCACTTCACGAAACCATGAACTAAATGGTTCACCAAAGAAACTCACTCATGGGCAGGTTATAAAATTGTAACGACTCACCGGATATAATACTTTTACTCGTTCTCACTGAAACACTTTGTTTCACGACTTGACAGGCAGTATGTGGCTAATACCCCCATCATAACTGCATCATGCACGTCTGTCTGATGGGATTCGCAATTTCGCACCCAAGTAGGATGAGCTGATGGTGCGGACCCGTTTTTTGACGCGCAAATAGGTATCAACGCAACCATGCTGTAGTTCTGTTCGAACAGTTCACGCCATTGTCTATTCACACTATTTTCACTATCAAAAGATTTCTCAGCCTGCTCGTATCCCTTTTCTGATTTCGAATCCAGGTACATACATAGGATCGTGATCAGACATACTTAGTATCATACATAGTGTTAGATATACGGTCATGAGCGCGAAATTGAGATACGGGTAAACGAGAGAATAAATCCTTTAACTTCTACACACTTTATTGTAACAAAGTAATTTACTAACACTACTACAGTACCAACTAATACACTGAGCTTAAAAGGAAACACTGGCCAGTTTCTAGGCCCGTATGTCTCGCGACCACGTCTAAGCGATCACTGTCGCTCCATGGTCCGTATCGTTCACCATATTCAATCCCAAAATCAACGCAACCAACAAAGGCGCTGTGTCTCATAAGTGTATACTCATGAAAGATTCGATAAATATAACAGTCATTGGCCATATATATATATTCCTTTCTTATGCATATTCCTTGGTGCTCTGGTTATTAAATGTTGTAGTCGTGAAATAGTTTTACTCTTCTTAAAATTATATCACAGTTTTGCGTTCAAAACGCACTCCTGTAAATTCATGATTTATGAGATATCCGTATGTCCGTCGATATCTGATCTGATCTATCTCTACCGTCAGGCATATGCAAGCCAAATTAAAGCAACGAGCATTTTATAAGAATGGTGCTCTATTTTGGTATATTATGGTAACAATGTTTATTTTTTTTGCAGTCACTCTTCTGCGCCGGCCGAATAGACTCCGTCGACGTTAACCCAAAGAATAATGTCAGTGAGGAGAATGGCGATAAAGACGCTGTCATCGTTGGCACTACGCGTTTAGTAAGTTTGTCGATTCGATTTTAACTAAACAGTCACCACACCAATGTATTTAGTAGCGGTATGAGAGGTTTTTGAAGTTCAAGCAAGTACAATTGCTGTGCGCTTGAAGGTACAATCTTGTTGCCAAGCAGTGCAGTCGTGGTACGGTTTGAAATCAAACACATTTCAGCTTTAGGATGGACAACACACATTGATGGACACATTATTTGTGCAGAATAATCAACTTATCTTTCTTTTTCTTTCATTAACTAAAGGCTCGCTTGTTTATTTTACTATGAAAAAAAATATATAAACTGAGTTATGACTATCATGCGCAATAAATAACACACATTTATAACTGTTTAGGTAAAAGCCGCTATCCTGACACCGCCAAGCACTCCGGTAAACGAACCAGAGACGGCGCCGGAGCCTCAAGCTGAAGAGCCGGTTGTGGTTGTGAAGAACGTAGAGGAGGCCGACCCGGCGCATCCCGACAGTCCACCGCTCAGCTCCACGCCTATTAACGGTAAACATGATTTACTTAAATCATTATTACAAACGCTGGCATTGACTGGATGCGATGGCTATCTCCTTTTATTGGGCGATGTCGACGTCAAGAGTAGGCCTATTTCCTACAATAATACGTTAGTGACAGTCCAGATATTCTTAAACAAGCCTTATTTATTAACGAGTACATATGAACCACAGTTACCAGTCAGGGTTAACATGAGACCGCGACACTTGCCCACTCTCGCGTTGAAGAGATATGTCTATTTATGTATTTTTTTTTCTTTTCCCGATAGCGCTGCCATACAAAATATTCGACGCGTTCCGTAAAACTTGGTATTTTCTCTACAAACCATATCATGACATCTAAGTTATCTCGAATTTTGAAAGTTAAACATGACATATATCCAATTCTTCTATCATTTGGTCATCCTTGTTTCGACTACGAGAAGGGTAGACAAGATTAAGATAAAAATAATTCATAAAACAACATGGCAGTTTCATAATGTAGGTACTTATTTTACTCATAATTTATTTTACAATATGTCAATAATAAAAAGACATAACATAGTATTAAACTAGTATTTATATTGTAACGAAGATACTTTTGGCGGGCCGTGAAAGCAACTGTGGCGAAAGCGACCATATAATGAGCATCAGTTTCAGTAATAACTTTTCCAACTATGGTGATTAACGAAAATTAGGTGGTTATCGCTGAATGGCAATATCTAACCTTCGCAGAATAATTACTAAAGTTCATTTACCAGGGGTCTGATTATTATAATTTCCAATATCATGGGTTTTATGGCGATTGTTATAATATCAACCTTCGCTTTGTCAAACTGTGATACTCAGCCCATTTGTCATTTGTGGTGATAAATTGATTATTTGCCACTAATTTTCATTTCCGCTATTTTGTATTTAAGTTTCGGCATACCAATGGAAATTCTATATCAGTCTCTCACAGTCATGTTTACAGTCCATTCACAGTCAAATACCAAATACCCTGTCAGTAGCAACCCATCAGCAATCATTGTAGAAGAATAAAGATTTATTTTATTTATTTATTTTACTTACTCAAATAACAACAACATTAGCCCTGGCTCTTGTACTAGGAATTCCTGTATACCAAGAGATATGTTAGACTTGTTAGTGGCAGCACCCACAAGCAACCTTTTTCTAATAACAACAAAGGTCACTTTCATTTGACAGTGATGCAAAATCGGAGATAAATTAAACTGAGTGGGCTGTAGGGATTAGGATGACGTCAAAATCGTAGATAAATTTCGACAAATCGAGATAGAGACCGTTCTCTTGATTGTAAGGTTAGCCGTGATCTAGATCAGGGCTAACATTACAAGCACGAGAACTCGTCGGTTATACTAAAAGAAATCAGCTGTTCCATACATTTTGATCGCATAAAGTTGTCAAAAAATAAAAGGCCCTTTTATTATTTGTCATCGCGACGTAACTAGTGAAGTAACCATACGACTCGGTACTCGAAACTCACAATAAACCTATTCAAGTTTGTATGAATATTTGATCGATTTGATTTTATGTATTGTAAAGTGCATTGGATTAAAGTTCAACTGAAACTTTACTATTGTAGGTATTTGGAAATGATACAATGGAATGAAAAGGTCAATTTGTCTTTAATTTAATATTTTAAGTTCAAGAACAAGCGAAAGTGATTGAATCTTCATTCAATCATTTTCTTCGGATGATGCGCCAAAATCGCCAAAATCGTCAGTTGAGCTATCGTCATATGTATTTTCAATTATATTATAAATATTGACGTCTCTGTTAAAATCTTCCTTTATTATTTTTCGAGTTTTTGCTACCACTTTTGCCCAATCTTCTTTAGCAATTTTGGCACAAGCTTCTTTCCGCAATGTCATCATTTTCTTAATGGAGAATGGCGGCTTTGTATTGGGGCAAGCTGGGTATCTTTAACTTGAGCCCAGATCAAATCAATAGCATTGTACTGACAATGGTACGGCGGCGTTCTTATCACTTTCTGTCCATGCTGAAGTGCCAATTCATCAATTTTATATTTTAATTGCAATTCAGCTTTCAACAATTTCATATCAGCTTCAATGCCTTGTCTTTGTAGCCATTCCACTAAATCAGCCTTTTTGTTTGCTTGAGAAGGTGCTTTATCTATTTGAACTGAATGCATTGTCCATAATGATTACATTTTCATCAGTACCGGAAGGCCCATACTTTTCCTTCAAGATGGTTCGAATAGTTTTTTTGCCGATTCCAAGTGCTTCTGCGACGCAATCTTGCACTTGCGTTACGGGCAATAAAGGTCCACCATTAACTGATTCGCGTTCGAAGTATTCGGTTAACTTCACAACCAATTCGCGTGACTGGCTGTTGATTGTACGTCCTCTTTTCGACATGTTGAAACAGTTCGTACGATATAACAACAAACACCAAAATCAAGTCCAAATCACTATCTTTAAATCAATGTCCAAAATAGAAGAGCCAAGGTCAACGTGATAATATTAGGTCTTTACCTATGAAATTGCCGTTCTGCAGTACTGGCCATTTCAAATCAAAATAATTTTTGTTTGGCTAAGAATTCTAATTTCAAATTAATTTTATTTTAAAAACATGGATTTTTTTTTCTAAAAGTAGTCATTTCTTTATTGATTAGTGTTACATTTTCATCGCATTTCAATCTTTTTCGTCATCATGGATACGTTAAAAATTCGAGTAATTATGGAATATGAGTACCGTCGTGGCAGCAACGCGGCACAAGCGGCACGCAACATCAACGACGTTTACGGAGCTAACACTACAAACCAACGCACCACCTGTTATTGGTTTGCTCGCTTCCGTTCTGGAAATTTCGACCTGAAAAATGAACCTCGCGGTCGTCCGAAGACTGGTCGACAATGACGAATTAAAGGCGATTGTGGAAGCTGATGATACACAATCTACGGCTGAATTAGCAGCAGCTTTCGACGTTAGCGTCAAAACAATATTGGTCCATTTGCGTCAAATTGGCAAGGTAAAAAAGCTTGACAAATGGGTGCCCCACGAACTCAATGATCGCCAGCGCGAAGTACGCGTCGAGACGTGCCTTGCACTGCTCAACAGACACACAAATGAAGGAATTTTGAACCGCATTGTTACCTGCGATGAAAAATGGATTCTGTTTGATAACCGTAAGCGCTCAGCAAGTTGGTTGGATCCTGGTTCAGCACCTAAACAATGCCCTAAACGAAAACTTACCCCTAGAAAAGTGATGGTCACTGTTTGGTGGTCTAGCGCCGGTGTGATTCATCACAGCTTCTTACCAAACGGGGTGAGCATTACTGCAGATGTGTACTGTGAAGAACTGAACACAATGATGGAGAAGCTGGCGCATCTCCAACCAGCATTGGTCAATCGCTCGTCTCCGCTGCTCCTGCACGACAACGCGCGACCTCATACTGCACAGCAGACGGTCTCCAAGTTGCAAGAACTGGGGTTGGAAGCTCTCCGTCATCCGCCCTACTCACCAGACCTTGCGCCTACAGACTACTACTTTTTCCAGAATTTGGATAACTTCTTGGCGGGAAAAAAATTTAATACCCGAGAGGCAGTACAAAATGCCTTTGAAGAATTTGTTGCCTCCCGTCCAGCTGATTTCTTTAAGAAGGGCATCAATAAACTGCCACTGCGATGGCAAAGATGCATTGATTGCATGGGTGATTACTTCGATTAATACAAATAAAAAATTCATGAAAAAAATTCGTTTAAATTTTTTCATACAAAACGGCAATTTCATAGGTAAAGACCTATTAAATAGAAATCTCCAATAGCAAAGCCGAGTCGAGAAAAGAATATGAAACATAAACGAGCGCACAGCCAACTTCACAAGATGGCGAACGAAAGACTGCGCAGTGCGCACGTGGACGCTAAGTCACGCGCCGCTTGGTCAAAGACAAGCCATTCTATAGAACCCAGTGGCACCAATTCAAAATTTTATTTACGGCTTTGAGCGCCAAGCTCATTCTTTTCAGTAAAGATCACTAGACAATATTTAATTAATATTAAAATTGAATGAAGCTGGTGAAATTAAGTAATTAATTGGTTAAAACACAAGAATTAAAAAAAAAAGACTAAGGACTGGAACTGTTTTTGAGACATTTCGTAATAATTAGAAATTGCATGCTCCTATGAAGTAAGCGCAAAAAGAATACTCGCAATATATTCTACCCTATTATTGAACGCGCCAAAAAAAATTTTGATTTTTTTTAAACTCTTTTGTTTTTTTCAGTTTTGTTCGAAGTTTCATTCTAGGGTATTTCTCAAATGTCAAAACATGCCTTTTATTTTTTGACAACTTTAGATATTGCACTTTTCCATGAAACAGCTGATTTTACTAAACTACGCCAGGGGCTCTTGAAAGATATACTGAATTCATGGTTACAGTTTGCGCCCAGGTTAAAAATGTATCCTGTACAAGAAGGTGTAAGGTGTAACAGAATAATCGCAAGACCAGGGGCCTAAGTCTGCTAATTTATAAACGTCACAATGGTCTCTCAATGGTAAGTTTTTGACAGATTTGCCATACAAAAACTGTCAAAAACACACCATTGAGAGACCATTGTAACGTTTATAAATTAGTAGACTTAGGCCCCTGGAAGTAGTTGGTTCCTAATTGACTACTGAATCGATTTCAGTAATTTTTGTATTTTCCTTTACGAGTACCTATCGCCGATTGAGCCAAAGAAAATTGAATCTTGTTTCAAAGTAATAAAACTCAATTTTAAATGCATAAATTAATGCTGGGGTCAACACTTTTTTCCTCATAATAACAGTTAGCTTTTATTTCAATACTCTAATTGGGGTGTATGAGGTCTAGCGTTAATTATGTTACATGTTATGTCTCACTTTGAGTGGATTTAGATTTCCATTTCTTGTGTGTGCTTAAATCAATTTCTTATTAGTTACCTATTGTTCTAGTAAGGTGTAAAATGGGTGTGAGAGTCATTTCACGTCACTAACTAGTTTCTGTGCAATTCTTAAGAAACTCTTTCTTCCTCTTTCTGCTCATTTTTAAAAAGCCTTTATCTTACCTATATCTATGTATGCTCTCAGGTGGACATTTGAGCTCTCCCGAGCCTGGCGTCGAAGCGTTCGCTCAGCAGCAGAAGGCAGAACCGCGCCCCGAAACGACGTCCACTCAGGAACGAAAGATGTCAACTGTTATGGCGACCATGTGGCTTGGCACCAAGAGCGGGAACCTTTATGTACACTCCGCTGTTGGGAACTATAAGAAATGTTTAGCTAGGTGAGATAAATAATAACATATCATCATGCATGTTTCCACGGAGGGTCAGACAGAGGTGTACCTATAGCAACACCTACATTTCGGTACTTATGTTTAACTCCTATGTAATTGAGGGCAAGCGTATTGCCATCAATCGGACACAAACTCAGACGCTGTATAGATCAATTATTCACAACAAAAAAAAAAACTCTGAATAGACAAACATTGTCAACGTTTTCCTGACTTTAACACTTTATTTGGGGTCTGCGCAAGTACATACTTTATTTCATTAACTTCAACACAAGCCGTCATCACTGTGCTCACTTCTTTTCCACAATTAAAGCTATATATTTTTTCCACACAATTCATCCATCTTCTCTTTGGTGGATCGTCTCGCCTTATTCTCTGAATATTCTAATAACAGTATTCAGCCGTTAATATGGCCCAGATTAAATAAAAATTAAAAAAAAACCTTGTGCGGTCGGGAGATCCCAATCAGGAACAAAGTCACTTATGCGATACTCGCACGCACGCACACTCATATGTAATAGAAGAAACAGAGAGTGAGTGGTCACAACGCTATTTCCTTACGTGGCGATGATTTCTGCCATTCTACTCCTACCGCAAGGCGCGTTAAGGAACTTTGTCCCAAAAAATATGATAGATAGCTAAATAATTTGTTTGTTGAAATAGAGAAGAAATATAACTATTTACAATGTCTTGTGTATCATAAACACCTGTGTGGCAGTCTCCTTCTAAGGCTTAAGCCTTAAGCACGCAGGAAAACACCTTAAGCCTTAAGGTATTTTGCTGCGTCTATGCTGCATCCGGCAGCTGAATGCCAGTATTGTACATGAAACGACAGCCTATCAGTGGCCCTAGTGTGAGTTTTATTTACCCGTCTCGATCAAACGCTTCGAGCGCATTCGGCGCTCTGTTTGGTCCGTTACCAATTTAGGGCCACTAGGAGCGCCAAACGCGCTCGATGCGTTTGATCGAAATGGTAAAATGAAACTCACACTAAGGCATGTGACCTCCACAACCAAGTCACTGGGTTACACGTTACCCATGACTTTTTGTCAGACTTTCGGGCTTCTGACTGATTGTCAAAGATCTGTGAATGATAGCTGGGACCATCAGCTTACATAAGTTCATCAAATCACAAACGTAATGCTACAAAAACTAAAGTATAAGCCATTGTATCTTCCTTCCAGAGTGAAGCTGAATGACGCCATACTGTCGATAGTGGCGTGCGCTTCCCGAAGCATCGTAGCGCTCGCTGACGGCACCGTCGCGATATTCTCCCGGCACGCCGACGGACAGTGGGACTTTGGACAGTACTGGCTACTAACGCTCGGGGATCCTAAGTGCTCAGGTAAGACAAAAAATATATTGTTATAAATAAACTCGCGACAATATAAGAAGTCTGATTTCAATAAAACTTTTTACAAAGAAAAACATATATTTTTTAATTTCGGAAGTCCGGCAAACAACTACAGCCCCTGTCTCTTTGGATCTGTACCTCACGGATTTGGAAGGTGGATGTCCAGCAGAGGACGTCTTTTGGCTGAAATTACGATAGTGACAGCTTCCGAAATTAACGTTATTTTTCACTGTGTAGTGTTTTTTGGAAATCGGGTGTTTTTTTGTAAAAAAAGTTTCTCATGCTATACCTGTCACATCCGACTTTTCACTATTTGGCTTCAGTACCCTCGAAAACCATGAAAACTATATTTCGCGTTAATTATGTTACACGTTGTGTAGTAAAAAGTCGCATGGCGCTTTTTTCGTTACGTGACGTTTTCTACAATTTTCTGCGGTAAAAACGTCGTTCCAAAAACACAAGTAGCCTCTTTTGTCATCTCTGGTTATAATATAAATATCTATGGTTAGGTGACTTTTGGTAAATTAAGAAATAGGCGAGTGCTTACAGCCTACTGCTCTGTTATTTTAGTGATAGCTGTTCATAAGGAATAACCTGTGTGTTGTATTTTGCTATCGAGAAAGATGATACTATAACGTTACGTAGATACTTACAAATATTTGTGAAGATCTGTTCGTTGGATCAGAATTTTAATAAATGTTATTGGTTGAGTTTGATCTTATACTTAGGCACCTGAGGGATCGCGTCAATAGGGGATAGTCTAAAACCAACCATAAAATAATGCTAACACGCTCACAATTTGTTTATTATTGTTTTTATCTGTTTATTTATTTATAATTTGTAAGGTGTGTTTATAGACACAACACAAATAGGTAGCCATAATTGATCCCTTAGCTATCAGCTAGTTATGAACGTGTGCAAAATGTGAAATTGCTGAATCTACTACTTGATGGCTCATATTGAAAGGCACGCAATTTAAATTTAGATTTTCTCTCCTTTACCTTTTGTGTTCTAAAACGCCTAATATTATTCTAGTACGCTGCCTAAGCGCGGTGGGCTGTACTGTGTGGTGCGGTTACCGCAACAAAGTGCACGTGATAGAGCCTCGTTCGCGCCTGCTACTCCATTCGCTTGAAGCGCATCCGCGGCAGGAGAGTCAAGTCCGACAGATGGCTTGCGACGGCGACGGCGTATGGGTAAGCTAGCATTTATACTTCCCCTTGTTTAGGCTGCTCTCTCCTATAAAACTTTGATATTTGATGTCAGAGTAAGAACATAAGAACATTTCTGAGAGACTTTCAATCTTGACGGAGCATAGAGCATGTGATCGATGACGTTGATAGGAGATTTCACCCTTACGCAGTGCTTCATTCATTCAAGCAATCAACTCACAAGCCACTTCTGGATAAAGACCTCTCCGAGGTTATGCCACGTTACTCAGTTCTCTGCCGTACCGTCTGTCTTTACCGAAAGCGATCGCCGCGCGGGGACGCGATCAACGTAACCGTTTGTATGAACTACTCCGTACAAACCCCATTTTATTGATCGCGCGAATACGTTATATGTGTCACCGTAAGATTGTGAACACCGTTAGTTTATAATCTATCTCGCAAGATTATAAACTGTCGATAAATTGTGAACTGCAAAAACAATTTACAATTTAACGCACGATTTTTTTACATTTAATAATCTGTCCATCGAATTGTGGACTGGTATCAAGACGGATAGTACCTTGTGCTATTACTAAATAGTCAAGTAACTGCCACTAACTTACTTACGTATGCTCGTTTGGTCGCAGTTCTAACCTAACCTATTCGGTCGGTAAGCAGTATGGTGCAGTTCACAATTTATCGACAGTTTATAATCTATCTCGTGAGATTATAAACTAACGGTGTTCACAATCTTACGGTGACATATACATCTATAAGAGCTCGACGATCGTTTTCGGTAACGACACGGCCTTCCGCTTCCAGACAGCCAACCGCCTTTTAAAGGCGGCTGGGCTGCCTTTTCCTTTTTTGTTACGTTGTTCTCACATATAGAAGCAACAGTATATCTTGATTTAGAAGAGCGTCCTTGTGTAGTTTCTTGCCCGCTTTTCTCCATAAAAATCTACGTTTTGGAATGGGCGACTAGCTTCAACTTTCGGACTAACTGACCGAATTTTTGACAGTTCAAAAGTGCCTCAAATCATAATCAGCCTATAATGTTCCCTCTGCTGGGACACATTCATCCTCTCTGTGAGAGGGAGTCGGCCATAATCCACCACGCTGGCCCAGTGCTGGTTGGTAGATGTCACATATCTTCGAATATTTTTTGGTTCTAGGACATGCCGGTTTCCTCACGATGTGTCCTTCACTGTTTTGACATCAGTGGTGATGAAATATTTTACACAAAGTTAAGCTCCTGTCTGGGTTCGAACCTACGACCTACATCTCGTAGGTCGCGTCAGTTACCATTGGGCCACCACTGCTCAAAAGTGCCTGTCAAGGTCTTAATTGAAATAAATGCTCAGAGTTTGAGTTTGAATTCAAGTGTAGATAAGACAACCAGTTCTTTAACAGTCCGTCCCAGCTTCCTTTTTGCCCATGTTCCATTTTCAGACGACAAATTACATGAGTAAAATTCCGTCAATGGAGCATATGATGCCCGTTTGAGTAGACGTTTTTTCTGCTCAATCCTACTTCAACGTGCTCGTGAAGCTTGTTTATATCGTTGACTTTAGTCCTTTTAAGCAAATCATGACTACTTGCACAGCGTTTTGGTTATTTGATATATATATACACACGCCTGTTACCCATGGTGCTAGGCTGAAAGAACGCTTCCTGCTCACATACTTCTTTTGCCTCGTTTACGTTCAAACATACGTTCATACGCCGGTTGCGAGCACTACGCACCTGACCTTTCAGTGTTATAATGCGTTTTTTAAATAACAGTAATGTCGATGGCTTCTATCTGTTAATTAATCTTAATCTAGTTAACATGGTTTGAAATATTAAACAGCTTGTGGAGTGGGCAACTAGGTTTATTATGTATCAGTTTCTCAGGGATCACAAGAAGGTCCTTGAAGGTTTATACGATAAGTACTAAATCTATTGTGTAAATAGTTCGAAGCTTCCTTTTTTTTACATCATTTATTTTATTTTGCCTCCATTATTGAAGTAAATAATTTTACCATAAACAACACACACTATAATATATTTTTCAAAAACAGGTTTCAATCAAAATGGACTCGACCCTTCGCTTGTACCACGCGCATACATACCAACACCTGAAGGACGTTGATATAGAACCTTATGTCAGTAAAATGTTGGGTACTGGCAAGCTTGGCTTCTCATTGGTCAGGATCACAGCTCTGTTGATCAGTTCGGGGCGGCTGTGGATCGGTACGAGTAATGGCGTTGTGATATCAGTACCGCTCTCTGAAGGGTCCAATCGGGACTCTCTCGGACCCCTGCCGTCGACTTCAAAGTCGCCTGCGCAACGTGAGTAAACTGTTTTTTTTTTTTAAACAGATTATTTAAAAACTGAAAGCCATAGGTTTAATTTCAGTGAAATCGCCAATCCGCCTTGAGCAAGTGTAGTGGTATTTATAGTTCTATGATATATAAAATATGGTCATCTGTCATGTTATGTCCCGATATTTTAATCAGTGCTGAAAAATATTATATCAATATTTTAATAATTACAAAATGAACCCCAATTTCATTGTCATATTTTCACTGCTTCTTACGATGACATAGCGTTGAATTTAAACAATTTTTTTCATCAGAACCCGCAACCATTTGAAAACTGATTGTCTTTAGCACTTACATTACCACATTTTCTTCTTTTCAGCTGCCATAGCTGCCTGTCCCACTGGAAATATCCCGTGGTGCTCGATGGCGCATGCCCAGCTAAGTTTCCACGGTCATCGCGACGCCGTCACATTCTTCGTCGCCGTACCAGGAGTCGCTGGGTCCCCAGCGCACACGCCCGAATCTCCTCGACGACATTCGCCAACCATGCCACCTATGCTGGTCATTTCAGGCGGCGAAGGATATATTGACTTCAGAATAGGTATGTTCCATTTTTTTTAAATTTAGAGCTTTATTTTTAGAAGAGGTTTTATTTTCAATATGTATAGTCGGTGACAGACATGAAGCTACAAACATTCATTTGAAGAAGAAAGGATGGATTACTGAAAATTTTATTCAAACCTTAAAGCGGTGAATTCTGAAAGTTAGCAACATCGCGTCGCAAATAGCTATCAAAATCTTACAATAATATTAAATGAATTTATGAAATATCGCTCTTTAGTACACTAATATGTTGATTGTGGATCAACCACCAATATCGTGATTATTCAAAACAGCGGTTTATTTGACAGCTATTAATGACGTTGCCAACTTTCAGAATTCACCGCCTTAAAGTTTGAACACACATTTTTCAGGTGTTTATGTAAATGAAGCTATGTCTGGCGCCAGGGTAAGACCAATTTATAGGTCAGTCAATTCAGCCAAAAGGTAACAATGTTAGGAAAATATTAGTCCCGCAGATTTCATGTGTGGATTACTTAATAGGATATTCGAGATCTGAGCCTCCTACTCATCAAAATGAAACAGTTTTCTTGGACAGTTTATGCATTTGCAAAATTATTGACTAACTGAATTTTGTCGCTAATTCATATATTATTGTGATCATGCAAGATCTAAATTCAGTGCAATACGAAAATTTTTGCGTCATCAAATTATTATTTGTTTAATAAAACTGACTTAAACTTAACTTATTTTATCTAAAATTGTTCAATAAGACTGTTTAATCTTTGATTTCAGTCCATAGCTTCTTTATCAGACGATACGTTTACAGGTGCTAGCAGTATTTCCCATTAGATGCCTGAATATACTAGACAACGAGAGAATATATCTTTATTTTATTAACTAAAAGTAAGCAAATGTTATGAATAAATCATGTAATGCTAGGCGATTAAATGTCTTAGGATATTAAATATTTTGTCGTCAGAAGATTCAACATTGAAGTAGTGTGTGTGCGCATTAGTTTATAACATAATACAGTATTAAGTTATTCATCCTGCCATTATCGTAAAGAGGTTGTAACATTTAAAAAAGTACACCAGCCATACATACAAAACAGCTATAAATTAATTCAGACAGTAGTTTCATGGTAACAAGTGCGTGAAAGCCATTATGTGGCAACAGAAAACTTATCTTGTGCACACAAACACCGTAAAATTGTGACCATTTTAGCATTTTAGTAAAATTATAAATTAGTTGTTTTAGATTAAAATTCGCGTCTTCAACAAACAACTATCAATAGCCCGTCTTACCTACGTTCATTTAGTTCGATTGAATTACTTTTTCATAAAATGGTGGTACTATAGAATTAACAAAGCTTGACACTGACCTGCTGATACTCGTAGGTATTACACCCATTTTTGAAAAGGGTCCTATTTAAACCACTAAAATAACATCATTTTTATTTAATAGAGTACTGCCGTTAAATGCTTTAAAATTTTCAAATTTCACGCGTAATTTGACGAAAACGCTGGACGCAGAGGCCATATTGCTCTGTGGGGATGAAGTCAGTTTGCTATATAGACAAATGCGTTAATATATGATAATTGTTTATAATTAAAAAAAAAATGAGTTATTATTGTACTTATCGTTGGTTTGCTGCTCCTGAATGGATAATATTATTTAAATAAAAAATACTTTGGTTACGAAAATAATAAAAGTACAAAGTTGTTCAATTGACACGCCGCGCCGTATGAAGTAATAACATGGCGGCTACTATTTCATGGTGTTCAAAAACAGAAAAAAAAAAATGAAATGTTTGAATTGAATTTTAAAATTTATTTTGTTATTTCATGAAAATAAAGTTAACATTTTCCGACTTTGCCTATACTATCTCAATAGTTTTTTTTTTGTCAGATAGAGTAAAATGCAAAGCTTTCACCTCGAATAAACCAGTTTTCGTCTACGTTTAATAGACTACTGCTAATATTACAACTGGCCACAATTTTATGCTCTTAAATTCTAAACGTGCACTTGACATCCGTGAAGCTCAATCATACTTACTAGCTCCTCTAAAATAAATTAAAAAACTCAAAACAAGCAATATGCACGTTAGCGTAGTCTAAAACTCATCCCCATTGCGTTTAGTAAGCTTTGCTTAATAATAGTAGACTCTAGTATGACGCTTATACGCTTCTACGCATACAATTAAGACTCGTTTTTATTTGAAATAAGGAGAACATTGTTATAAGGATTTGTGCCTATTGTTTGATTTGAATTTCAGGTGTTTTCTACTAAAATGTGTTGTTTTTTTTTTTGTTGTTGTATCATAATTTTTTTCTAACATTTGGAGTGGAGGTTTCGTTCACTGTATTTTAACTATTTGATTTGTATTTGATAATATTATAAACAAATAGGCTTTTCGAGACTTAGTCAAATGTCTCTTATCAATAAATTTCTTTTCTTTTTGTTGACCACATCGACGATCTGTGATAGATGAAAAAAAAATTGCCTTGTTTACAAAGTTTCTATTAGCCTTTCAGTTTTTTAAATAGTTACATTTCATGATTTCATAATTTGCACTTTGAACGAATTCCGTAAATAACTCATTAAATCCAACTCACAATTTTAGTGGAAAATACGCACTGAATAGGCATAATGCAGTTAATGATTTTAATTTCCCCAGTTTTTTTCTTTTGCCGATATAGAAGAGCATGCTGATGACATACGTGACACAGCCTCCCACGTCATTGTATGGCAGGTCTTAAGAGAGTCCTGAACGTACCTGAACGTAGCATAATTAATTTATATTTAAATCTGGTACGTTGAATTTTAGAATAAAAACCAGCATGTGTGCTTGCTGACACATAACACAAGCTAAAATGAGCATGTAGATCACGGTTAATTGTCGATATAATCAATGGGTCCTAATGAGGTTTTGATAGCTCCCGTGGGTATGATAGCTCCTTGCGTAAATTCCCTGCGAAAGGTCACATACTTCTAGTATTAAAGAAGTCATTTTGTTGACATCAATGAATCAGTTTAATACTAAATGATCTTAGCTCTTAAAATAGCCATGCAAAAGCTGGTTATTTTTAATCTACCACAAATGTCTGACAATACTCTGTCAAAACCTCAACTTACATATCATCAGTACATGCATATTAGACTCATTCTAACAAAGCACTAAACTCATTACTAACACATTGGTTTTTCGGTGGGACACATCCGACGGCAGGTGAGCACGATTTTACATAATTAACTCATTATGTTCCTAATACATTGCTAACGTGTATATTGCTAATACCTACCAGTATAAAGACCTGTAAATATTAACAGCCAGTCTCTGTGTTTAATGTACGATAATGTAGTTGTAAGATACTAAATAACAATTTTGCATTTGTTGTATCTCTTCGCTTTTACGTTGCTAAATCATTAAAAAACTATTTGTGCGTTGAAACATATGCACTGTGGTTGTTATATTTTTGCAATGTTTTAGCTAAAATTTTGGAGAAGCACCGCAGGAAAGCAGCTCCTCTTAAAACAAGTATACAGTTAGTTTATTATCCCAAACTGCAGATAATTAGACGGCTTTCACGTGTGTTCGTTAGAGTCACGGAGTAATGAAAGAAGCGGAGATGCCTCAAAGCAAAAACTCTTTAGAAAGAAGCGTCGCCTAAATGCGGGTGAGAGGGGGACGGGGTACGGCGTACCTGCCCATTTTTTGTATTTGTAAATACATCTAGCGGTGAAAGGAATTATGACAATGTAACTGAACTAGCCGTTTGTCATTTTAGTTCGTCCACTGGTCACTATGGCGTTACAAAGCATGACGCTTTGTTCCAGAACATTCTATGGACGTTAGTATGACGGGACCACATTATTTATTACCCAACTGAAACGGAAATGTCTGGCCTGTTTGAAATAGTATTTTTAAAGTGTCATGTGGGGTATCGGATATATAGGTTAGGGTAGGTAGGTAGTTAAATCAAAAAGTTGTTAATATCATCAATCTTTATTGAACAATATTATTGGCCACTAAACAACACAGTACCGGTGTTGGCCCAGTGGTAACAGCCGTGACTTAGGTCGTGCGTTCGAACCCAGCCAGACGATTTACTTTGGGTTAATAATTTCATGACTACTGCTCTCAAAACGGTGAAGAAAAACATCGTGAGGAAAACGGCACGTCCCACAGTGTTTTATGAAGCCCGATTTTCGGACATCCCATTTTTATTGAAAAGGCCGACAGAAACAATCATTTAAACGCAAGATTTCGTATCCCCATTGAGTTACCAAGTCTAGTTTATGAGATATAGTTTTTTGAAAATCGTAATTTTTCCATCCGGATTTTAAGAAAAAAAATAATTACGCTTAAACTAAGCATGATACGAAATAATGATGTTAGGTACATTGATGGCGTATCTTATGCCGAGTACTTCAGTCCACAAATGAACCTCGCAACTTTGTTAGATCCAGATTTATACGAGTTTTTTGGTTTTTTGTTTTTTATTTTTTTCTCGAAAATTTCGCCATTTCGGGAAAAGTTATTAATACAGAAATAATTATATTTACTTCCCCAATACACCACATAATTATGACATCCCAAATCCATGGAACTTAGAAGTTGTTCCAATTTAACTATTTTTGTTAGGGTTGTCAAATTTATATCCTTATTTTGTGGATCAAATTTTTCGTAAAAGCATAGTCACAATGACAAAAAGAACGTGTACCAGTTTACTGGCAGCCTACCGAGGCCTTTCAAAAGTATCAAGTTTCAAGTCCCCTTCAGGTTTACCCACTACATTTTGTGTGTTTGTTGGTAGAGACTAGGAAATAAATAGCAAATCAAGTGCATATAAAGTTAGGATTGAATGCTATTGATATGATATGATATGATACAAAAACTTCTAAATTTAGCCGTAGCCTACGATTTTGATTTCCGATTTTCACTTTATATTTAAATACATCAAATTGTATTTCAGTCAAACCTCACTCTCTATATCTTCTTCGTTGCAAAGCACCACACATTCTTCTGCATCATAACTTTCAATTTCATCAGCACTGATAAGCTCTTCTATCCTGGCGTCTTCACGTCAGATAATCTAAACCACCGATTTTACTACCAGGTAGATATATTTTTGGCAAAGTTATATAAAATCCGGATATAAATAATTATCTGCGATTTTGACAACCCTGACGACGTAAAATCCGGATCAAACTTAAAATCGTTGTGGTTTCCAAGTTCCATGGAGTTGGGATGTGAAATTTATGTGGTGCGTTGGAGAAGTTATCAAAATCATATCAGTATAAATAACTTTTCCCGATTTCGTGGAATTTTCGAGAAAATTAAGAAAAACTAAAAACCGAAAAACTCGTATATATCTGGATCTAACAAAGTTACAAGGTTCATTTGTGCACTAAAATACTCGGCATAAGATACGCCATCAATGTACCTAACATCATTATTTCGTATCATGCTTAGTTTAAATGTAATATTTTTTTTTCTAAATATCGAGACAGAAATTGGTCGATTTTCAAAAAACTATAACTCAAAAACTAGACTTCGTAGCCAAATGGGGATATAGAGGTATGAGGAACAGGGTGTAAAGTTCACTCATACCTCTATTGAAAAGGAGGATCCTCCGACCAGACTGGTATTGTGTCTGGTCCGGGCAACTGCCCGACAGTGGATGTCGGAATATTTTATCTATCTGAGTAGCGTGGTAAACTCTGATTGCGCGATGCAGAATTGCTCAGTTAGTTCGCCTGTGGCATTGTAGATGGCGCCACTTTTCTTTTTGTGTTTTTCGATTTTGTTGCGATGCATTTTTATTTGTAGTGCCGCTACATCACTCCCCCCCGGAGACCGGAGGTCGATAGTGGGCTGAGTCAGTGCATGTTATGCATGCTTGCCAGTGCCAGTTGTGGTTCCAGTGGGTCGGAACCGGGTGTCACATAGTTCGCGGTGAGTCGGAACTGTCTGCGACGATTCCCCAGTGAGTCGGGGTTGCGCTGCGTTATGCTCCAGTGAGTCGGATCTGGTACAGCGCTGGGTTGAGAGGTTGAGGCTGACTGCTGGCGTCGACCGGGAGATTGAGCTCTCGACCGGCCGAAAGTGCAGTGTGCTGGGCCATGGTTGCTGATGAGGCTGTGGGTGATGACCAGGCATGCGGTTCGCTGCATGCAGGTGGTCAGAATACCCGTTGAAGCCGTGGGTGCTGGCTGGCTGTGTGACTCGCCGCTCGAAAGCTTGAGGAAGTGGTCTTGATTTTGATGAAGATGACGTCACGCCGAAGTGTTGCACGAAGGCTGCGCTGACGTTCTTTCACGGGGTCACCAGTATAGGGTATATGAGGAACAGGGTGTAAAGTTCGCTCATCCTCTATTGAAAAGGAGGATCCTCCGACCAGACGGGTATTGTGTCTGGTCCGGGCAACTGCCCGACAGTTGTTGTCGGGATATTTTATCTATGTTCGAGTGCCGTCGAAAACTCTGATTGCGCGATGCAGAATTGCTCAGTTAGTTCGCCTGTGGCATTGTAGATGGCGCCACTTTTCTTTTTGTGTTTTTCGATTTTGTTGCGATGCATTTTTATTTGTAGTGCCGCTACAGGGATACGAAATCTTGCATTTAAATGATTATTTCTGTCAGCCTTTTCAATAAAAATGGGATGTCCGAAAATCGGGCTTCATAAAACACTGTGCGTCCTAGAACCAAAAATTCGAAGTCGTGTGACATCTACAAACTTGCTCTGGGCCCGCGTGGTGGATTATGGCCCACTCCCTCTCACGGAGAAGAGGCCTTTGCCCCAGCAGTGGGAACGTTATAGGCTGAATGTAAACAACACAGTTTTATTGATTAAATAACGAAAAATAAGTAAGGATTAAAAAAAAAACGAATACTTGAAGATAATAAATTCGATAAAATAGGATCTTGCTGGCACTAAGTACACATTTTTTTTCACCATTTAGGACCGACTACTTACAGATGGCGCATTTATCTTATTTTAAATTCATCTTGTTTCATGTATGGCATGTAACTCTATTCAATAACTTATAGAGAGTAAAATAAACCTATGCAAGTTATTTGATTCGAAAATTGGTCATAATATGCGTTGATAATGATAAAAACACAAAATTGCTGAGAAGTGGTTAGAATGCATCCCTTTGACGACAGATGTCAGCTACAATCTGGCGATCAAACGAGAAATGTGATTTAAAGTGTAAATATTAATTTTAGGGACTTACACGTGAAATGTTATGTCTTCAATATGTTTCAGTTTTAATCCTGAACAATTTTTGCATCCAAAAACAGCGCACTTCATTATTAAAACAATTCAAAACTATCAAAATACAACAGACCATAACGCGATGACGATTCACTCAAAACTAAGGTTTTCGGCTCCGCCCACTGTGACGTCATTGCCGATCTGAAGGCGCTCGGCCTAATTGCCTTGCGGCATCTCCGCTTCTTTCTTTTCTCCGTGGTTAGA
Organism: Polymixis flavicincta; assembly: GCA_949987655.1. NCBI lineage: Eukaryota > Metazoa > Arthropoda > Insecta > Lepidoptera > Noctuidae > Polymixis > Polymixis flavicincta. The sequence continues at coordinate 13,257,684 of OX465171.1, forward strand.
GTGGTATAGAGCACGCCCTGCAATACGTGTCATAGCTACCTCTTAAATTAAATACTTGTAACGTCTTTTATGGTAAACATTTCTGTTATCAGAATAATAGCACCTCATAAATACGTCATCATTTAAACTTATTCCCCATCGTCGTGTATTATTTTGTTTTTCTATGTTGTCTGTCCATTTCTTTTCTGGCCACATTTATTTTGGAATCCTAGAATTTAGAATTGCTGTTTTGGTGTATTTAATGGTAAATTTTTCAGGTACCGACAAACAACAAACAGAATTTTAGCGGATCAAGTCGTACGTCGACTGTAGTACAAAAAAATAATCAATATGACATTTCATTTCCAGCCGATTCGGAAATGGAAGACAGTGTAGTAGCCGCGGAGGATGGGTCATCTAGCGGACACAGTTCCTTGGCTGACCGGGCTTCCAAGAGCCATTTGATCGTTTGGCAGGTCGCAACCGCCTAACGTAAGGCCAGCCGTGTGCGACTTGACTCCGATTCGGACTATGTGTATGTGTGTACGTCTGCTAAACCTGCGACGCTCATCAACGCGTAAGTTACCATGTCGATGTGAATAGGACGACGGTTGTGGAGATGCATGGAGTAGACTTCCCCTTTCTTACAGTTATCCAAAGAGCTATAAGTTCTCTTATTACTCGGCTATTATTCTGATAGGGCTCGACTGTATGGGTTTTCAGAATACCAGCGCTGCAGTAATAATGATAAAATATCGCAACTTTATACTGAGATAGGAGCCTTTTTTGCCTCGCACAGGTCCTTTTTATAATTTTTTATGTTAATTTTGTTCGTTTTAATTTCTCCTTTTTACTGTTTGTTTGTTTGTCCTGTGCGTGTCCCAAATTAAATAAGCTTCTTTATTTCTTACAGTGGATTTGTTGTTTACGTAGATTCGGCGATTATATTAGTTTGGTCAGTTACCTTTATTATTTAAGTGAATGTTTGAGATTATTTTATGATCCTGTAAGTTATTAAGACATCAAGCTATTATGTGTACGAAGATCTGACAGGTCACAAAATTGTTACTAAAAATGATTTTGTATATTGATTCGCAATACGTAGTCAATATCACGAATGAGTATACGTAATAGCTCTATGTCAATCTGTGTTGTGTAAGATTTTCTTTGTATTTCATTTTGTATTTCTGTTTTATTCTTTGTCACATCTCCAAACCGTCGAAACAAACGGATAAGCGAAGTGTCGGTCGATCAGTATTTCCGGTAACGTTTTATATCTTACGAGTTTGGTTGCAAACGCAATTAGGAATTGATTTATGTGTTGGTCCTTCGTATCCATTTTTATCCTATTTGTAGTTCTTATTAATATAGGATATGCATGTTTGAAAATTTATGATAAAGTATTCAGGATTGATCTTATGAAAATATGAAACGTCTCTTAAATGCTACAGTCCAATGAATTACTATATCATTAAATGTAAGATCTTCATCTGTTCGACTCCTGTCATTTGTGTGGGTAAATCACTTAAACAGTGGTAAACCGCACACCCTGTAATATGCACTTCATTCATATCCTAAATTGATAAGAAATGTGTAACTTAATGTGTTGATCACGTCACTGCACACGTCATTACACGTCTCCAATCGCGATGTCTCACACGGCATTATATAACACTGTTATATACACTACTACATTGTATCATTCATCATAGTTACTATGTGTGCTTAATATTTGGCTATATTGTTTTTTAGCGCCATAGTTCTTAATATTGCTCATGTCAAGAATCGTTTGGCCGAGGAAGACACATTTTCTTAAAGTAACGTCGACCTCGGTCCAAGCTTAATCTCATTAAAATTATGTACAAGATGTAACCACCAAATAATACGTTTTAGTAGTGTTAGTTAGATTAAATGAATATATTGATTTTTTTATAATTATAGATACGCAGTAGTTATTATAAATCTTCTCAAGGGATGTGACCATTTGGGCTGTGGTCGTCATCTGCATCACAATTTTAAAACTTTAATTTATTATTAGATTTTATGTAATGAGTTGAAATTATTATTTTAGACGCGTGGCGGTACACTTGGCTTTCGATTGATTTATAAATCGGTTTATATGTTTGCAAAAATAATTGAATAGTTTTGCTAACTTGTATGAAATTAAATGAAATGTATAATGAACTTTTATGCAAGAGTACCGCTCGTGAGGTAAGTAGAAATGTTTTATTTCGACTGAATCAATTTAACGTTTATTTTTATTATTTTTTGTAGATGCTGGTGTTATTTTTATCAAATTTATAATGGTGCATAAATAGATTAGGTATATATTGTTCTATTGTATTCACTATGTCACATGTAAATGTAGCCTTCACCAATATTTATATGCGCAATACTACTTATAGTCATACACTTGAGCACTCGCTACACCAAACGGCAGCGAGCCTAGGACGTCACTCTGTGTGAGTAAATGGATTTCTCATGTAGAAAGATCCATATATTTGGTCAAATTACAAAAATGTAACAGTACTTATACATATTCACATTCGAAACAGTACAGCTATTGGTTGGGAAAATAATACATTGTCGTGTAACTTAACATTTCATAATTCACATTGTAAAGTGATCATTATTTTTGTATATACTTTAACACAAATTTTTCGCTCGATGTGTACTCATATTTTATTGGAAATCATGATAGAGTTTTAATTAGTGCTATACGAAATGATATATATTAAGTTATTAAACAAAAATATTACAGCGAACGCTGGTTGACGGTGGAATATTCAGATGAAAACTACTTTTTGGGCACTTAGAAAGTGAAGTTAGCATGACTTGTAACTTGTCTGGTAGATTTCGTCCCCATTTAATCTTTGTTACACATCGTATAGTTTATTTCCGGCTTTTGTGTTTGAAAATTTCTAGTTTATAACTATTTATAAACCTATTTGTTTAGTCGTGAACGTCTGCTTTCGCACATATTTCTGCATTCTAATTATATTGTTCTCATACACACACACTATACATTCTTCTTTACAAGATTTTGTGTTAATTTATTACTATTTTGAAGCATTGCGATTTTTTTTTATATAACGTATTCGTATTCATTCGTATCTACACTATGATAGTCAGTAGTTGTGCTAATACAAGTAGACAAATATCGTTAACCGGGTTTTTACAATAACAATCTTTTTAAGATAAAGTCAGTATAAAACTGTAGTGTTAGGTTCTTGTCATGCTCCTAAGATGGACTTTGATGATTAATAGGTCATGTATTAAAATAGTAACAACAAATTTTATCGATCATTTTCTCGTGAATTCTAGAATATACTTTTCAAAAAAAACTAATAATGTTTCACAGAAATAAAACTTGTCAAGCAAACAGTAATTTAAGTGTAGATCACGAATTAATCTCTCATTCAAGTACGTGTTTCGTTTTCATTGGCCAGTTTTAATCCTGAACCATCGTTGACTGTAAGTGCTAGTCAAAATATCGACATAGTGATGTAAATTTAGATAGGCTTACATTGTTTTGCTAACGTAGCTGTAATTGAGGTTATCAATCACGCAGTACTTGTTGTATGCCGTGTTGACGCTCTTGCGGCTTATCAGTTCCGGTAATACGCAGTAAAGTGCATCGGTACAATTGTGATAAGATTTTCGTGGAGGAACTTACTGTAGGTAGCCTTTCATGGTGTTTGTTTCACCGCTAAATTCGCGCGGGAACTCTTCTACTAGGCATATTGTTCTGTATGTGGGCGTCAAGTAAAAGACGGTGAATAGGGCGGGATAAGAATAGCCCTCTAAGCCCGGCTGTGTGACTTCGATAAATAATTGAAAAGAAAGGATTCACACTAGAATAACTTGCGATCGCGAAATCAAGCAACATAGGCAAGGCACTTGCCGGGCAGTTTCATAGATACACTGCCTGTGCTTTGGTATTCATCTTAGCGTGTTTCTAGGCTATTGCCAGGTTTCGCTATGCTTGAAACTAAACTAAAGCCTGAATTAAACGATGCAAGATTTCTGCCTGTGGCTTACAATACAATTGAAGCAACAAAAAAACTTCACTGCTTAGACGGCGACTTTAAATGAAGCTTCAAATTATGGTATGCCACAAGTACTTAGATCGCATCGTGTATATGGGCCTTTATGGTGCGCTCACTTGCTAGACAAGTGCAGTTCATATGGCGCGCTTATGATATTATGAGAGGGGACTGCCTTTTTACGCTTAGGAAAGCTAGATCGTGGTGATTTGATAGAATCAGTGTGTTTAGAAATGTCCAATAACTATCCAACTGATAAGGTTTCTTAGAGACCGTTCCGGTTCTGAGTACTAGGTTCTGAGGCAGTCTCTCACAGATGCAAGGGTTACCGCGTGTACATGTAACTTAACGTATAATATGACTGAAAAGCAAATAAATGTGTGCATATATTGATATTTGTACTGTAAATTGGTTGATATTTATTATTTGTATTTTGTACTTATTTTTTTTTTGTATTCGTTTCGTTTTATTTTCGTCGGGTTTCACACTATACAGTGCAATCTATGAATTCTGAAGCAAACTTTTTATCTGTGTAAATTATGAAAAGTATATTACTATGTTGTAGTGAGATGAAAGCGGGTTTGTGTAATAATTTGATTTATACGGATGATAATAGTTTTGCACATCACATAGGACTTTCAGAATCTGCCCAAGCCTAATTAGGCAGAGGCATATTTTAAAAGTCTTTTGTCCTTAGTTCAATCTCACCTGTGTTTTAGGGCGTGATGTTTGAGCTGAATTGCATATCTGATCAGTAAAATTGCTTTAATTTCAATTAATACCTTTAATGTACACGAGGACGTCCGGTTCTCATGAACACTAAACAATCCGTAGATTGGTTAGAACATGTACAAACAGGTCACATCTACAACATAAACATGATGAACTAACTACTTCTAATGAATCATGTTGAAGTGATAAATACGTCTTGTGTGTTTACAATACAAAGTACTAATACTAAACTAGAATTAATTAATTGAATAATGAATGCATTATGAAATAAAATAAATTTGTTGAAACCTGCAAAAGAAAATTTATTTTTATTTTTTTATATTGTAATATTTGGGAGGTAAAATGATCAGTTTTTTATATATTTGAGTCATATTAAACGTGAAATGTAATGTAATAATACTGTATTGATTACTGATAATTTTTCTGTTTTAATTGCAATTAAAGACGCTGGAAATTATTTTACTGTTTTATTGTCGTAGCAGGTAGGTACTTATGCTAGAATTATGTATAATAAATATAATATATGAAATAAACACCTTATTTTCCCTACACTCCCTTTAAAAACTCTCTCTTGTATGTAGGCCTTAATCTCCTGACTCACATATTGTGATATGTGAGTCATACACAATACATAACGATGAAAAAAAAAACTGATTTGTTAAACTTATACAATACACACTCTTAGTTATTTACAACGTAAGTAGTTCCGTAAGGAGATGCTGCTACTAGAAGCCGCGCCCAGCGACTAGTACCTACCATCCATTGCTAATCGTTGTAACTTTTAAAAGAAGTGCCCAGTGAGTGATGTTTAGTGGCGCAAAAGCGATCGGATACAACCCTAGCCATTGGTGCGGGAGCACCGGCTCTGCTGCAGCCCTCGTTGTGTGGCGTCGTTTGAGCCGTAGCTGGAAGCGCGGACGTGTACCTATTGTGAAGAATCGGACAGGGGACATAGCGGACAAAGTTAACTACAGGCCTATTTCACTGGCAACTGTGATAGCCAGTGTTTGACAGTGTGCTCGACTCACACCTCGGTAGGTACACCCATATACATGAAACAGTTTAGTTTTCGTGCTGGGCTATCTAATGAAAGTGCTATACTTATGTTGAAGTATACTGTCAAATATTATACTCACAGGAAAACACCTGTGAATGCTTGTTTCATGGACCTTTCTAGGCCTTCGACCTGATTTCCAAAAATGTCTTATGGGAGAAGCTTCTGGAGGCGGGCGTTCCTACGGCATTAGTGTCTACATTATCTTTTTGGTATGGTACACTTTTGCAGAGAGTTACCCACTTAAAATGTTTGGGCCACATTGTTATTGAAGAATTAAAAGACCACTTGGATATGGAAAGGGAGCGTAGGGCACTGGATGTGAGGGGAAATATGATATGCAGGTTTCATGGTCGTTCAATTCCCGTAAGACGGACTCTTTTTAATGCTTACTGCCTAATAATTTACACCAGCAGCCTTTGGGATAACCATACCCTAAAAGCAGCCAATGCCCTGCGCATTCAATACAACAATGACTTCAGGGCGCTGTTGAGACTTCCACCTTACTGTAGTGCGTCAGGTATGTCGCTGATGCGTACACAGATGACTACTTTGCGACAATCCGGAAGAAAGTTGCCTCAGTAATATCCCGAGTGAGGGGAAGCAGCATCAGTATTCTGAGGGTGTTTGCAGAAAGGCTGGATGGGCCTACAATGGGCAGATAACCAAGCTACACGTTGGCAACAAAGCTTGTGATTGTATTTTCGTTTTTTTTTTCTTTTTTAGTGTTCTAGCATGTTACTAATGTAGTTTTAAGATGTAATACTATCACCCTATGTGCCGTAATGCCTGACAGTAAAACTTTTCTGTTTATTGAGTCGATTTTATTTTTTTTTGTGATAGGACACACCATTTTCGAGATATAAGCAAAATAAAAGAAACGTCTCTGCCATTATTACGATGTCATCGGCAAAGCGAAGGTGTGAGATGTACTTGCCGTTAACGTTGATACCCTGTCCAGTCTAGTCCACTCCAGCGTCTTGAAAATGTCCACCAACGCATTGGTAAACAGTTTCGAGGATATCACATTATGATATCACTCCTCTGAGCAGTTAGGCCTGGTTTTCTGATCCCGGATCTGGACAGTTATCGTGGCAGCTTCATACGAGCATTTCTACACTTCGTTGTAGCGCCAGTTAATTCGACATCGTTACAGAAACGCTTTCGATCAGTTTTGCCCACATTTCGATGGAGTCGAAGGTGAAAGCCTAGTCCATAAATGAGAAATCGTAGTCCATAAATGCCAAATACAGCGGCTGGTTGTACTCCTCGGTCTTCTGTTTAATTTGTCGTACAGTATGGATGTGGTCTATGGTAATTAGCCTTTTCGAAAATCGGGTTTTCAGAGCGAGACAGTTTGTGATGACTTTCGAGAACAGCTTGTATAGGTACGTGGCTCAGAAGTGAGATAGTATAAGGTTTTGTCACCTTTTTTGAAGAAAAGAACCACCGCATCTCTGCTCCACGCGTCGTGTGTGGTAACCTCTAGGATGATGGAGTTAAAGAGACTCGCTAGCTCACTCAGGTCTGGAGCGTCGCAAGCCTCGCTTCAAACCTTCATTTCAGTGCATTATGAGCTATTTAAATCAATGATTATGAGCCAGCAAATGAAAGTGCGTGCTGCGCAATTTAAGGCTCAACATGTGTTACTAACTGAAAAGCTTTTCACAGGTTTCTAGCATTGTCACCAACAACAACAACAAACTTTTCATCGCTGTATTTTTTCATGACTTATAATTTTTTCACGGAGATTTTCACTTGTGTGTACTGGCGATTCTTTACACTCTGAACAAAGAAAGGTTTTAAAATAAATATATCCAAAGTGTATATTCTATTAGTGACAGTGGGGCTCCTGACATAATTACAGCCCTGGCAATTGACATCAGAACTAAATAATGTACTATTATAGTATTTTGCATAGCCAAAACATTTTAAAATAATCAACCAAACGCAAAAAAAGTATTATCCATCATTTTGAGTAAATATCGGATAAAAACGAGTATTTATCCATTTTTGATAAATAGTCGAGTAGGTATTTATCCACTGCTCATCACTACTTGTGTCACATTATTTCAAACAAAAGACCATGGTCAGTGACACTCTGGCGTATTTTAGTGCGTAGTTTCAATAGAATATGAGGCCAATATACCGTTTTTTTTTCCACTGACTTCCTACTTAGATAAGTTCCCGAATTACGCCATCTCCGCCGCTCACAGCGGCCACATCAATTGTGAATAATTTGAGTTCCAATTAAAATATCACGATTATGACAGATGGGAGCCGTCAACGACAGCGCTCACATTGATATCAATTTAGGGCATTGTTGACGTTATTGCAAGATGGCGCATGTCATGACGTCATCTATGACGATTCACCAGACATGGTTATGACGCTCACGCTATTTCAGAACGAGTGTAAGTACGCTCAAATTGATGACAAATTCGGAATGCATCCTAAAATCTGTACCAAATAAACTTCGTGCAACGTTCTATTTTATTTCTATTCATCACCAATATCATCATCAGCCTACAGCAGTCCCCTGCTGGTCTTAGGCCTCTCCAATTGCACGCCATTCAGCTCGATTCTCAGCAACTCTCACCCAGCTGCTACCATCATCATCATTTCTATTAATTGTTTACTAAGTCATGTTTTTCTGATCTTGTTTCGTTTAAAAGTTTCGGCACGTGGTAAGACCGCGTGGCATACGAGGTATTGTGCGAGGGGTGGGGTCCGTAGGGTGGCGATAACTGCAAATAAGGGGGAAGCGGCTGCCTGCGTGGGGTGGGGAGGGTCGCCTAGCAACGGCGTTGTTACTTCCCCATGTAGTCAGCTGCTATGCGACCGCTCTGCCATCTGCGGGTGTTTTGGATCGAGCATGGACGCTAAACGACAGCTGATACGAGTGTTTAGTAAACAAACAGTTATCACCTACCGCTTATGAATAAACCTTTTTTGTGTAAAATATAGTTCTGTAACAGCAAGGGGCGTATGTTTATTACTCTGATTAAATAATTCCCAAACGGTAGCTAAAAGACCTTTGAAAAATGTCCGAGTGTCAGAGCTGAGCCGGTGCGCAATTAGAGTTGCCTGCTGCTAGGTGTCGCTAGTTGTCCCTATGTGTATAAATTGTAATTGTAGTTGGGAAAAATACCTACTAGTTCAACAATATCTGTGTCTGTTAATATTATAAACGCGACAAGAGCTTAGAACTTATAAGGTTTCAAATTTTTCACGACAGGTGGTTATAACACTTGTAACTCGTGCTTCAGTCATAGTCCTAGTCCTTTTTTTTTTTTTTTTTTTTGATTACGGGGGGAAATCCTCGTGGATGTCCTCCGCCCCGGGGAGGGCGAAGGGGTCTGTCAGACTCTTACTGACTAAAACCACCCCGGTGTTCCATCTCTCACTTACGCCGGGGATCACGGGAACTAGTAAGTCTTCCGCGATCCCCGACTAGTGCCGGCCCGCCTATGCGGGCCACCTCGCGATAGGGGGGAGTGAGGTGTTAAACTCCCCCCCACATCAATGAGAGGCGCGCGTGGAACACTACGCGCCACCATCTCGGGTCCTAAGAAGTAGGGGGCGACGGATTCCCCAGTCCGTCGCCCCTGGACCCATTCAGGGGGGCTGGAAGAGGGCGTTGTCCGCCCTCCGCCGACGCCCGGTGCGTCTGCTGCGGATCGGGTTAGCAGAAGCAATCTCCCGCTCCCTCTCCGCAGCCTCCTTCTGCGAAATGACTGTATCGCAGAAGGACACCACCGCTGCAGAAGGACACCACCGCATAGTCCTAGTCCTAGACTAACTTAAATAATTCCAATTTTTTTGAGGCTTAGTTCCTATAGTTGTCCGATCGATAATAGCCTGTTGGCGCTTATTGTCATTCTTTTGGGGTTACTTCTGGGCCCTATTACCGTAACAAACCCTGTTCAGAACTTTTTTTTCGATCACTCACTCATGTAAATTAATATCACATTAGTCTGTATTTAGAAGGTTTCAACTTTATCTTACATTTTCCAAAGTTATTGTTAAAATAACATTATCAAATTAAATATCTTGTATGAAAATTGAGGTTAAAACATACATCAATACATTTTTATCAGATAGTTTTGGAACAGACCATACTGCAAAAGTCGACCTTCGGTAATGTTCGGCTATACGCGGGGTCCGAGAAAATAGTCTGCTCAACTAGAATACTCTGTTTAAAGCTCAACAAGTAAATGAATGTTGTTGAACTATCAGAATGGAAGCTATTCCTAGTGTTAGTGTGTTACGCAACTATGCCGCAGACCATTTCCCCTTTCATTATCTTGCCATGAGTCGAAAGCAGTCCATTGAGGAAAATAGGCCTCTGTCACGTAAGGTTTTTGATTTCCTCGTTTGGCTAACGCATGAAAATCTAAAAATATATAGATTGTTTTGCTTTGCAGTGCGATTAGCGGTCGGTGTATATCTTGACTGCCAACTGAGAGGCTGTCTTTCTATAGAACTTGAATAACTTGGTTGTTTTAGTAAACATGATTTAGTTTTTCTACATTATGTAACTAGGTAGGTACCGATAGTCGGTTCACACGAATATAATGTCCTGAGCCAGTATCGTAGAACCAGTAGTTATATAAATTATCATTTTATACAATACTGTCATGAAAGTAGGTACTATACCTTTCATATTACTAGGTTTTTCTTCACGTTGATTAGTTGCCAACATGGGAGGGTTGCACGGCGCTCGTTGGGTTCTCTAGCTGGCTGATTACAACTAGACGTCCTCGGTAGGACATTTATTAAAATCATCCTGTATGTATTTAAATTTATTTTGAGTTAACAAAATGTCGCCTATTTGGCTATAGTTTTTATTATCACTGGCTCATTGCTGTTTGGTAATAGGCACAGTCATGAGCAAAAATACCTAACACTCCCTTAATATTCCAATAGCAGGTATTATACCGAGAATATCATGTGTGTTATCCCACGTTCCCACAGACGTAATAAAATCTTTATAGATTTTTTGTGTGCTGGATTTTGAACTGTCGGTCTGAGCTGTCGGTGTTCAACCTGGCATTAAGAATCTATCAGAGCCAGCGCGTCGAAAATCGAACATTGTGTTTTACTGTTCGATTTTCAAGACTCGGCGGTAAGCAGTTCGTTGAATATCCAGCACGGGGAAAAATTTCGCCGAGATTTTATTACGTCCCTGTACGTCTACTACCACTATAAAGATGTAATCAATTCTTTAGGGCAAAATAAGTTCTGTATCTTGCGTAAGTGGGTGCTATTTAAGCTCGTCCCTATATTAGTTATACATGGGTGTATGACACGCATGGGTGTACCCTATTATGCACCATAAAGGATCATCTTTAGTCAAGAGTGAATTGGCTGATTAATTTGCTTATCTGGAAGGTACCTATGTAAGACAAGGTGAAATAAAAGCACTTGTGCAATTATTTTTTTATGTATATTCAAAATAAATCTGTACACAAAAACACACGATGCAAAACAAACAAAATATGTTAAGCGGGTTCACATAATTACAATAAAGTAACAATTTTTGCGTTCGTCATATCTTGTGTAACTACACCATTACATTTGTGCAGCGATAGCGACAAACGTACTTACACATTATTTCAAATAATAAGAAAATAGAATTTGAACATATCAATAGCCTAAACTAGAAAAACTTAACCAAAGAACAATTTATTCAGTAAAAGAAATAACAAAAAGAACTCTATCTTCTAAAGAATAATTCAAACAAAATTCAGTTAAGGTTGGTGTTTTTGTATTTTATTTTATTCAAGTCGAGTGACGAATGACCTCTGACGGTTAGCCATTCGAATTGAAAACAATATGAAGAGTAAAAACGTAAAAAACACGTATCATATTTGAAGAGTTTTGTGTTAGATTTTAATCACAACAATTATTATTCATATTGGAAGTTTATTATAGATAATGACGGGAAAGTACGGAGGTAGAGACGATTTAATGTTGACTCAATACAAATCAATACTGATAAATGTATTTTACTTCCAAAGCAAGTCACTATACCTTTAACTTTAATTAGGCAACATCTACATTATGACGTAACGCAGTGGACCCTAGGTACTTAGATTACATTAAATGCGTTATACGTAAAACTTAAATGAACTAAGCTGTAAAATCACACAATATTACTCATTTTGGAAAATTAGGAACAGTTTTATATATATGTCATAATGTCGGTAAAACAAAGGAGATATTCCAGACAGTTGAAATCACACCGTGAACTGGTCAAACGAGCTTGAAGTCTGCGGTCAATAGTGTCATTCCCTAGCTAGTATCACGTGGAATGACAGAGCACTTCAATCTAATTTCACCTAATTTTTCACGGTGATATTTTAACGGAGTTGTCTGGCTAAAGTCATTTATTGTTAAGTTATACAGGATAATATACTTATTTACAATAATTGCTCAAATTATCTGTAATTGCATAGTTTAAAAAGTGAGGACAGGGGGAAGCTATACGATAATCCTGAACCTATAAAATTGGAGTATTACCTGGAAGGGGTTATTTTCATTACACCCGACATTACAACATTATAAACAATCGAAATATAAATTAAATTCGTCGTTTCTCACCAAATACAACACTTGGGATAATTCTTCACACGCTTACTTATTCTAACACTATGCTATTATAATAATATTTTTCATGCAATGTTATCAACTAACTCTGTAGGTACTTTTTGGTAAATATTAATTGCATAATAGGAAGGAATACGTGAATTAAAAAATTGACATTCTACACTTACGGTAATTATATTAAATTTTAGGGTCATAAAATAATAAATACAAGTTGAGTTTTCATTTAAATTCTAGAGCCAAATGATAAATTATGAAGCCTTAATTATGCATAGTTATTGGTCATGTCTAAGTATCACTGCTCACTGGGATGTCTCGATCTCTTTAGCTAAGAAAGGCAGTATGTTACAGGACACACGGGCAGACAGAAATCAGGTCACAGAATTAGGTAGATACTTGGGTAGGGCGACGAATACACGTGAACAGTGAATCTTAGTGAGAAAACTACGCAAAGATACAAAAGTGACATTCAATATTTTGGTCGTTATTATTAATTATGAAAATGTTGGAATCAATATTCTAAGAAACAATACGTACATAAAAACGTTCAAACTTGGTATAAATATTCCTGATCTTATTTTATATTTATTAAAATTGATGTATAAGTGAGTATGAAGTTAAAGGATAAACATTTTATGTGCTACAAATGTTGCAACTTTAACTCGCGATTTAGTAACAGTCACAAAAAAAAAATGTTCATATTTACGTTACTCGGGAAAATTTATCTAAAATATTTTTCACACCTATTCGATATCAGATTTTTACTATTGGTAATTTGTCAAAATATATCAATTACGTTAGACGTCAAGCTCACTTATACAAAAATTCATAAGGCAAACTCAGTAATAATAATCAATCACTTCAGTGATACTTACTGTACTGTCTCACTCTAACATACTACGCTTCCACTCTCTACGATGCATCACATTATGTAATCACCTTTCTTTCTACTGCTAAGGTTATTATATAATTTACATTCATATGACTAGAGTAAAATAGACTACACTATTACTAAACTATACCAACCTAATTTAGGTTCACTGCTTCTTCTTGCTATCAAAATGGTTCTGTTTCTATGGCGCGTTCATAATTTTTAAAAGAACCTCCATCATTATTTTAAAATCTGACATAATTACACTAAAACGACTTCATAAGTGACTACTTTTCATCTACAACATATGAATAATTTAGATATCCTAAATCGCTAGCGACAGTAAATAATTTTGACTCTAATTTCGTTGTGCAAATAAATTACGAATGAAAACGATTCGTTGTCAATTTTCGATTTTTTATAATTTTCTCGTTGTCTCAATAATTGTTATTCCCTTAAACATTAATATTGCTGATAATAATCACTTTCATTTATATTGCTTTTCGTTTCTAACCTATAAATTGTATTCTTGGACCTACAACAGACGCAATAATCATCTTTGTTAGTTCCACTTATAATTTTTACTATAATTATTTTTGAAGAGTTCTAAGTCTTGTAAAAGAAGTACTGGAAGTAAATGTTTTATAGCTGAAAATTTATTAGGATAGACAATTGGAAGGTGTCGCGGATCTATGAACAAGTAAAGTGACCTAAGGAGGTACAGGATCTAGTAAATGCCTAGATTCCAAAAGACGTAGATAAAAGTGAAAAGTTAATAGAATGAAAGGAATCTAATCATATTTCACATTTCTTCTGTAGAATATCAACATAGTTTTCAAATATTTTAAGAGTTATTTTGTACCACATCATTTCCAAAAACGGCGTCTTCATTACCTTAGTTTAGGTTTTATAAGGCTAAACTTTTTCCATAAACTTAGTTATTCCGTGCGTACACACATATCATATTCCTCCGTTTAATACAGTTTATAATGCTATAAAATAACGAGATATTTTCAAAGGCAGTGCGAATCGTACTTAACATTCGTTAACCATCATTTATATTGCGTTCTCCGGCAATACTTTTTTAGTACCTATATAACAATAAATTTCGATATTTACGAACCGACGGACTTTTTGGAATTTCAGTAAATATTTTTCTGTATTTATCTTCCTAAATAAAATTTTAAGCGGTCATATTTTGTACGATATTAAGTCGAGCACTGACCGGGAGTATTTGCCTATATGTATGTGTAGGTAATTTATAACGAGCTGTCAGTCAGTTTCTGTACTAGCTCCGCATTTAAGTTTTGATATAGTTTTTTAGATAATATTCAGGGTTATTTCAAAAGACGAAAAAGTCTTTCTCATAATTAGTTGGGTTCCGTAATCAGGTAGGTACTTAAGTACATCACTTGCGTTTATCACTTTAGTATTGTTTTTGTGATATAAAGATGTTCAAAAAACGCCGTTCGTTTTAAGTATAAGTAGTCGAATAGTTTATAGTGTAAAAGTCATAGTCCTTGAGAGTGTTGTTTGAGAGCAAAAAGGGTGCAAGCGACAGAGTAAACCGAATGACCTATTAATCAAATCACAAATCCAACAGGCTCGGTTTTGGTCATTTGCTGTTTTTCTCTCCAATTTTTTAAAAGGATACCTAGCGAAACTACTAACTTTATTTTTTCGTGTACTAAAGGTATAGCAACACGTTATTAATTCAGTCTTAATCAATATCATCTGCATTGTTTTAATCGAGCTTAAAAATATGAATGCGAGTTGAATTTAAAATTATAATTATTTTCAACTTATCGCAACAAAGCTGTTACGCCTTTCCTGTCGTGCACAATAATACATTCTGGTACATTTATAACCCATCAAGACTCATAAAACTGTCGCTTATTCCGTTTTTTTTTGCAATTAAATCCACATGAATATATTGACTATACCGATTTATAGTTCCATGTAATTTTTAAAGTTGTTTTAAAAATATCAATTTTCAGTTCGTTCCTAAACAGGTTGTTATCCGTTCAATAAATGCATAAACATTTTTAATAATTCATATTGCAGCTTTTTGCTCTGTCACGTCAGCGTAAAATGCATCCAACTATTAAATAGAGCACTCGTAGCGGTTTGCTACGACGTAGCTTTTTCGTAGCTCCGTAGCTCGTAATGTTTTGCTGAGCAGCGAGATAACTTTTATACGATGCCGCTGATACAAACTTGCTTCATCGTCCACATCTAATTGAATATTCTTTTGAATCGATTTCATTAAAAACAATGTTATTCTAAAAATAGTAATTGCCTTATTTCTTATAAATGAAAACTACATATTTCTCGTCATTTTTTATCCTAAGCAATAGAAACAATGTAATTTTATAAAACATCATATCACTTTTGTTTCCAGTCTACTTATTTAGCCGAGCTTAGTTTCCGCATCCCATAACTAAATGTAAAAAAAGATATTCCTTCATTATTTTCTTAATAGTAGTCACATTATTGCCATGTACTATCATAGTAATTTTCTAAATATGTTATACTTTCTGTAAACGATGTTAGGACTTAACTTTAAGTGTTCTGTGAACGAAATGAAAAGAAGATTAGTAGCGTTCCGGCAGGTCGTAAGCCAGAGTGTTTCTGATGAGGGTACAGCTCCACCGTGTGATTGGCTTAAAGAGTAGCGCTAATGGGCCTAGAATCCTGTTGCAAAGCGTACAACACGCAGCCATGTTGCATGCTCGTTACTGTTTTTATTATTTTACCCCTTTTCGTCTCTATTTGTAAAGCTCTAAACCACTATTCCGACGAGGAAGATTCCTGTTTACTCGCGTGCACAAATTAATGTTAATTGAATATGTTGACGTGGCCTAAAAACAGTACCGCGCTACCGGCGCTGCAAAATAATTATTGAAATTGACGGCAACCGTGTTACTGTGCCAACATAACACTAATAGTTTTTAAATGGTAAAGCCTTTTAATACGACCTTAATGTACCTATTTACTTTTTTACTAACAGACGTATCTTTTGCAAATGGTTAGAAATATATGACAACATATGAAACATTTTTCAAATTTACGTGTTCTGCGTGGCTTAGTAATATTTTTTATTCGTCTCCAAATTATATTTTATGCCTAACTTCGTTTACAGCATCAAGATTAACCTAATTAATATTGCTTATCATATTGCTAATTTGGACATTTTTTTTGGTTTTATCACTGTGGTTAATTTTGCTATAGAACTTACTGATCATTCGACTTATATTCTTTGAATTAATAATGGAGACATTTCGTGTGTACCTTGCATTTGTTAAAATAGTTTTACAATACTATTTTATTTGTATAATTTATTTTGTCGACCAAAGAAAATGGAGCGTTTCGGTTAGAACACGATCTGTTTTAGAGAGGTTTTTTATACGAAAAACACGTTATGTAGGTGCACAATTTAACAGGTATATAACGTTGGAGTGTATACTATCAAGTCTAAAGGTGGACTTACTAGCTACGTCAACGAGATTGCCCCGTCACTTTACTATATGCATAATACTTTATTATTATAAAGTTAATGTATTAATACTACATCTACAAAAATTGTAAAGAAGGGAAATTTGGTACACAGGGACATATTTACATTATAATGTATATTATATATTTTTGTATAGTTTAAGTTGGTTTCGTTAATACTAATCGTTAGTTAGTTATCTGTATAATCGCTACAATTACAATAACGTTAGTATAAATATTTGAATAAAATATCTTCGTTTTTAATTATTTTTATCATCGAAAGCAATTAATTTGCAATTTCTTCTACTTAAGACCAGAAGGGAGAGCTAATAAGAATAATATGAAAGAATTCCTCGAAGAAGGGAGTATTAGAGGGAATACATAGATCGACTAGACTAAGTGTAAGGCTAGAGTACTAGGAAGAAGTTGAAAGATAATGAAAATTAGTAGGTTCATAGAAAACAGACATGATAGAATTTGTTCAATTAATTTTTTGAACTGAAGATTTGATCGCACTTATAAATTACACAATATTCGATGTTAATTTCCTTTCAATTTAGATCAATATAACTCCAAAGCACCAAAATATCTAATAATCTAATTTTTATTTATTAATAACCAATAATTTCTACAGTAATATTGCTCATTGATTCACATTAATATTGCTTTTAACGCGTCACCTTTGTCTGGCCTACCCTATCTTTATAAAACTATATAATTTGTAACCGCATGATCGCCGCGTAGGTACAATGTACCCAAAAGTACATCGTCTATACTAAGTTAATATGTTATCAATAGGTATCAGTATTATTCATCAATATATTAATGATTAAATGTCTTACAGATACTAATCAGTCGGCGATCAAAGGGTTAATTTTATGACGAAGGGAAGAGAACTATAGTATCTAAGAAAGTAGATATAATGTGGCACTACAGCTACTAGTAGGAGTATGTACTTGATAAGGAATATAACGTCTAGTGTTCAGTTTAGTGCCTCTATAGGCGGTCCTGTCGTATATTTATGTGCTCGTTACTAAACATATTCGTACATCATTTGTAATGAACTCGACAACGCTGACTAACACATAAATCATAATAGATTTACAGCAAACCTAGTAACAAATGCCACATTAAAATAATGTAGGTATTATGACGTCAATATATTTTATAGACATTTTTAAAATTAATTTGTTTAGTAGGTACATAATTCGCCACAGAAGATATTATAACCGTATTATAATTTTATCACAGAACTAAAAGTATAAAAATAAAAACGATAATTTCATAATGGAATTCTTTGGAAATATATTTTAATTGACTGGGTTCAAAGAAACACCAACGACGAATTGACTCGAGGCACTAACTAATAGACTAGGGAGGGCATCGGACCCACGGGCGGAACTTGGCACTGCCAAATGAACTCACTACACACTAGCTGCTACATTTCCTACAACTCGCGGTTAACAGCGCATGACTTTCGTACGCACGTGGAAGTAGCGCCCGCGGGCTCGACGATAGGGACAGCTAACGACTACAGAGCGCTATAGGGTTAATAGAATAGTCTGCTGCGTCTATTTGACAGCGGTGCGCGACTTTATGCCTACATTATTATTGCTTTTCGAATACCCATTTCTGACCGAGCACCTCGTGCTCGCCTCGTAAACCTACGTTAATACTACCTTACACTAAGTTAGTTTATTGCCAGTTACGTTTGACTTGTCACCTAAAGACACACGCTCGACTAAAGGCTTGCAGGCTGTGGCGCGCGGCCCTGCCCTGTCGCCGCCACAGGGCGACCGCCCCCCGCCCGCGCCCTTCACGCGCCCCGACACACCGACACACGCCACGAGTTTATCGTTAAAATTTCACTTTCACTGTATCAGTTTATTTATAATTCAGCAGGTACTAAAGTCGACTGGACGAAAAGTTGTACTAACATTGTTGAATTTACGTATGCATAGACAAATAAATGTATGGTTTAAAAAAAAATCGCAGCAATAAGTAGATTTTCAATTTTCAGGCTGCGTGCGTACTTTTAATAATTTTATGAATGTGTAAAGAAATGAGGGCGTGTTGCGTGCGTGCGTGCAGGAGTGGGATGGCGGCGGGGCGAGAGTTAAGGCACTGTCGCGGGCCCGCGCTGCGCTGCGGCGCTGCGGCGGCGTGTGTGCGGAGCTTCGGACGGAAAGTTTTGGCAAGTTCCTCACCGAGACGGAGGAGGCTACCCTCCACCCACACCTCGGCGCTCGGCTCTCGCATCTCGACGCTAAACTTACACCCTAATACTCTCTAACCTACTTTGCGGTTGTAAAAATCACCTACAAAAGATATTAGTTTTCATTCATATTTCAATACATCTATGTATATAAGGGTATATTTTATCGACGACTATATACATATTTAATATTAAGTTAACCGCTATCGGGAGGTGTGACGCTACGGCCTGCGGCCGCATTGGCCGCGGCTCTACGGGGTCGTACGTGATTCGTTGTATGCGAAACGTTGCTCAATTGTGTCGCGGCGCGTCCGGCGCGCGTGTTGGCGCCCGCCCGACGCGCTCGCTCCTGTTTCATATTGTAAATTTATATATTACGTTAACAAGCTAAATTCATATTAATACTTTACGTTTACGTGTAAACCATTCGGCGGTGGTTACGGTCCCTAGTTGCGTCGGCGTCGGCTTGTGTCGCCCCTAGCCGGACGCAGAAACGGGCGCGGCCGGCTCGGGCGACGGCGATTCGTCTTCGTCGTCGCGCACGCACGCCGACTCTTGGTGTTTGTTGAGGTAGCTTTTGAGCGCAAACGTCTTATGACATCGAGTGCACTCGAAGTTTTTGTCCGATGAGTGCGTCTGCATGTGTGCGCGCAGGTTCGATCGATCTGCAAAAGCTTTGCCGCAGTGCGCGCAGCCGTAAGGCTTTTCTCCCGTGTGAGAACGCAGGTGGCCTTGCAATAGCCATGGTCGCGAGAATAACTTCCCGCACACGCCGCACACGTGTGATAGTTGATGTGTGAGCACGTGCATGGCCAGCGCCGGCATGGACACGTAAGCCTTGCCGCACTCGCCGCAGCGCTTGGCGGACACCGAGTCTAGGCTGCGGTGCGTCTGCTTGTGCCGCGACAGGTTCGATGAGGTCGCATACCGCTTGCCACATTCACCGCACGTATACTTCGATTTAGGTTCCGGAGGTGGAACCGTCTCGACCGGCGTATTTGCATAATTTTTCCGTTTCGATCGGCCATCGCTTACGAAGAACGCATCATATGTATATGCAATAGTCTCCCGCGGTCGTTCAGTGATGGACTCTTGTGCAGGTTGTTCAGGTGGCGTTGGCAGTGGTGGTGGTGGTGGTGGCGGTGGTGATGGTGCGGGTGGTGGCGGGGGTGGCAGCACCTCGGGTGGTGTGGGTGGCGCTGGCGGCGCTGGCTCCACCACGCGCGGCGACAAGAACACATGCTGACTAAGGTCGAGGATCGCATGTGCCGCGTTGAGGTCCTCCTCGGGTCGGTTAAGGTGTGCCGCGCGATCCACGAGACAGTACGGGCGGTAGATGTCTTTCTTCTTGGGTGGCAGAGAGAGGATGGCGCCGGTGCTAGTGTAGCACATGGAGATGGACTTGCCGCTCGCCGGTGGCGGGGGAGGGGAGGAGACAGGCGAAGACTGGAGCTGAACCTGGAGGAAGGGCGGGTCTGTCGAGTCGGAGGCGGAGAGTTGCAGAAGGGCATAGGATAGAGGCTGAAGCGCCGGCTGAGGAGCGGGGGAGGGGCCGGCGGGGGCCGGGCTCACCTCACTCGGCAGCTGGGCGGTGAACTGCGTGGAAGGCTGCTCCTCGGTGTAACCTGCGGAAGAACAAAAGCACGTGTTTATACTGTTATCTTATATGAAAATCCTTAGAATGTGTAATGGGGCTTAGCTTCAAAATGAACCAAAACTTCCCCAGAAACCTTTACGCAATATCATAAATTGAACTCGGTTGCTTTAGTTGTGATATCCATTTCACTAAAAATAAATTATAACCTTACTGCGTGTTACAACTGTGCGACAAATGCTACGTGTAAAACAAATGTTCATGTATGGGCCGCCTATCGGACCGATGATGTGTCGGTGTTGACTATGGACATTGGGTCCGTTAAAAGTGTCCTAGACCATAGAGCCTACAGTCCACCGATCTCGAAGTGAGAATTCGTATAAAGAAATTGTATCGATTGTGCCGCCGGTGACGTCGTGACGTCGAAGTCTGAACTAAATGGCACTATGCGGGCATTTCTAGTGCCAAGAATTCTTTAAGGCGCTCCATCGAGTACCGCCTTCTCGCCAAATAGGGGAATTAAGTTGATAGTACTTTATCGCTTCTGTAGGATAAAATTGAATAACGTTATTATTATTCAACTCTTTTAAAAGCTTGCGATATACTAGTATCGATTATTTTAAATGGCGTTTGCAATTTATGGTAAACTAAAGTTCTATGGTATCTACTTTAATTCACGATAATGTGTATGGCAAATCTATCTGAATTGATACCGTTTGTATCTACATATTTTGTCTTCGTGTAATTTCTAAAACTTCCTTTTTGTCAACATTATATAGGTTCAGTTTTTTGTTTCTATACTATATTAACTATGAATAATTATTTGTATTTTTCGTTAATAGTTTAAACTTTGGTTTGTTTTACTTTTAGGGGAATGTGTTCAAAGCCTATATACGTGTATAAAAAACGAAGAACTTTAATAGTTGATACAACGCAAATTTTCACTGGCACTCTAACTTCATATAAACATCGCACGATTTCGTTTTTCAAGCTAATTGGTACTTCAATTCGTTATAAACCTGTAGGTCGTAGGCATTGTTGTTTATTATTTATTTCAAGTAGAAAACACGGAAATGGTAGGTAGGTTAATTGTATTGTTAGTAATTGTGTATCGTATTGTATTAAAAACGACCTATTCAGGATCCTAAACAATACATGAAGAAGAATAATGTTAAATCGGAGCACAATCGGCCCTGTATTCATGATAAATCTTTAAAAGCGAGAAATAGAAGAAGTAAAGGCTGTCCTTGCCCAGGAGTGGAACTTAATTGGATAAAAAAAAGCCTTACCAATACCTACTTAATATTTTCTGCTCGAATGAGACCCGCCATTTGTACGATCCGAAAACCAGTTACTAATTCAAAGCTCCCCCGTAATACGCTGGAGGTCGTACATCACCCCAGTTTGAGGGTGGAGGGGGGTTGGTAAGAGTTATTTTGGGTTCGTTAATAACAGGCAAAAGGCAACCTGTGGCGTGGGCAACCTGTGGCACTACTTGCATTCCTGCTAATACTTAGCCTCAGCTTTCGAGGGTAGGTACTTAGATGACGCGACGAGCCTCTGAATAATAAACAATCTGTAAGCGAGAGTCGTCTGCGTTCTTCGTACTAGTTTCATATCCAAGTTTTTGGCTTGTTAAGAGTTAGTCGCTCTGGGATGTGATATGTTCGCGGAGTCGAATATGTCGGGGAAGTTTCAACGAACGTGTTGTTAAATCTTGAGTAGACTAGACTTATTGTGGACGGCGTACCTATATCTTCATGGTTGTTGCGTGGGTGCGCCGTTCCGGAAGTTTTTAGTTTACTTTGAATCAAAAATATGATTGAAATGCTTTATTCATTAGAATTGAAAAATACCACAAGTGCGACGTAATAGCTAAGCTGAATTTACAAGACGAAGCCACATTATAATAGGCTGAGGATTGCGCAGTGCAGGCGCTACGTAGACGTAGTAAAGACTGTATGTAGACGCCGCGTAGACTTCGCGTAGATGACAATGAATAATCCAATAACATCATTCCACATCGAGCGCTCCATTTTAAACAATGTTCCCAGTTAATTACTACGTTTGTCACCAAATTATCTAAAACCAACACTGCAGGAACAATTGCGTGTATAGTATTAAACGGGATGAAAACGAAATTTAATTTTCAGCCACTTTAATATGACAAAGCAGTGTGTATTTACCTCATTGTTCACACGGTAAACATTCGATGATCGAATCAACGTGTTTAAATAAAACGGTGGGGTTTGTTTTAATAAATGCAAATTGTTGACGTGCCGTTCGCAAATATTTTGGAGAGAACGCTATCGCATCGCCGGAGCCTGTCAAATAAACTGATTTATGTAGGCGTTCATGCAGCGACGTTATTCTGGATCGGCGAAGCTATGGCGGCGTTTAGATATGTGAATATGTTTAGGTACGTATATTTGCATAACCACGCCGTTTGGCGCAGTGGTTCGTCGTTTGGCTGTTGCGCTTTATTTCTCGTGGTCCTATTTCTGCTCTTTACTAACCAATATTATCACGTTAATCAGGATTTTTCTACTTTATACACAACAGTCTTACACCTACTATAACATACTGTACTCATGGATGCGATACTGAATGGGCCCTCTTTATTTTGTTTCAGCTATTTATGGCATCAATCACAGTTGACACGGCAGTGAAGTTGCAGTAATCCAGCATGGCGACAGTAACAGCAGTCAGCGGAGCAGTGACTTCAAAGTCAGCGAGCAGTAACTTCAGTGTCAGCGGCTAGTTTCTCGGATCAGAAAACTCGTCTTGTGGGGGTGAGTCTTAACATTTATGTAGTGTCCACGGTCACAGCCAGGAGAAGGACAACGTTCAAATAGAAACAGAATCCATAATGAAAATTTAATATAGGTTCTTTAGAGCGCAAATTGCACATTGTTAGAAATTCTTAGTACCTAAAGGTTTTATTCTTCTTATTTTTTACAGGGTTAGATTTGGTTAGGGTTAAATTTATTTCTTCTATTATCAAAGGTGAAGATGCTTATCTTATCACTTATCATCCCCTTAAAACTTTTTAGTAATCTGGTATCTTCGAACTTATATGTGAATATTCCCAATGTCAGAATTTGTTGCGTGCCGTCCGAAGAATTCACCGAAATCTCTCTCTTAGCTACCCTGCAGGCTTAGCACGAGCACCGATTTGTGACGGAAGAATAGACATGACTATTAAATAAATGATGTACAATAGGATAAGATAGCTATGTTTTTCTATTCATTATCACAGTTATGCGTTCTAAACGAATCATGATTTTGTAGATAATCGTATATACTTTGTGGTCGTCGAGTAGAAAGTTTTGTTGTCAGGGTGATTTTGACAGTTTGGGAAGAAATATTCTTCTGAAATAATCTACGTTTATAAGGACCTAGACAAATATCGTTAGAAACGAAAGACTAAATGACAGATTGTAGAAGGATATTTACGGTGCGATAACAAAAATGTAGGAACGAAATGACACTTTGTATTGAAAAAGCGCTGTCTATTCTTTGTAGAAATACAAATATAAGCCCGCTGGATTTGTAGGTAGACATTTCTATTTCCTCATTTAAAAAAACAAATGTTTTACGGTGTTGTACGCTACGCGATGCATGTAGTAATTAATCATCTTGGCTGCGGCGTAGTCTATAATAAACGTATCGAGTTTAATATCTTTTCTTTTAAAAATTAAGAATCTAGGAATCAAAACTTAGCTGCCACCATTAAGTTAATTAATTATCTGTGTGGATTGAAACCAGTGTTTAAAAATTGGATTTTTATTTGTTATTACTTATAGACTTACGTAATTAACTGACATACGTAGTACATAGTATTTGATTAAAGTATCTTTTATGGTATAGTATGGGTAAAGTATATTTTCTCTATTATAATACATCGTGTATAACAAAGTCGCTTTTCGTGTCGCTACGCTTAAATCTTTTAAACAACGCAACGGATTTTAATGCAGTTTTCTTCAATAGACAGAGTGATTCAAAAGGATGGTTTATGTAGGGTGACTGGTAATTACAGACCGACATTTACACACATGATTGTACTCATAATTACGGAATCGCGAAAAAAAATCTGCTGTTCCCTACATTTTGAAGAGTTATGCGAACATAAATGTAGAGAATAACTGATTTTTTTCGCGATTTCAGGTTTGGTCCCATAGTAAAAATTGTTCATAATGATGAGTCCAGTCACCCTATATATGTATAATACACCGACCTCCACGCGGGCGAAGCCGTAGCAAAATCTATTGTATAATAAGTAGATAAATACATACATACATTCGAAAAACATAACCCTCCTTCTGGCGCAGTCGGGTAAAAACGATTAGTCACTATTAGATAACTGGGTTACGCTAGCGGTATACATATACGACCCTACCCAACCGCGTGTGAAATTGGATGCGTTATAAAAGAAGCCCCGTAAAAACCTTTATCAAATAACAACGCTCTTGTATAGTTAAATAGTAGAGTAGGTCTTTGTTCAGCAGTGGGACGTTAATTGCTAATGATAATAATAATCGAATCAACAACTACAACATAGGAACATTTCTAAAAACGGTCATGTATATTTTTAAGAAAAATATTGAAATAGATTTAAAAAGAATGCTATTTTGTTTTCTCTCTATATAGTCGTTTTTACTGACAAGAAATCATACATTCTAAATTGATATACTTTTAAGCCTTCATGTCTTATTTATTGATTAAGTACCAATGACAATAACCGTACAAAGGCGGACTTAAGGCCTTAAGGGGAACCTAGTCGCAAGCTCGAACTCACTGGTGGGCCTGGCTGAAAAGCACGCTGTCTCACCAGGCTTCGTGTCCGACAGAAGTGGTACTCGTGATGAGCAGTTAGACGCTAGTCTACCCGCACAACACTATTGAGTGAGTTGCAGGATTAGTAATAGTAAAACAGGCGCGTAAAAAATTAAGAAACGTCCTTCGGAAGATCGGGTTTTATGAAAAAACCACTGCATAAATTAGTAATTAGTAAGTTTATTGAACTTTTTGATTATTGAGCTTTGTCGGTACCGACTTAGTTTTGGAGATTTTACACTTCTTTTGTTTATTAAACACGCCCAAACTTATGTTAAATTAGCAAGAAAAACGAGTCTTTGATGGCTCCTAACTTTTAATGGTTTTTAATTTTAGTATTCTTTTTCCGTACAGACAATACTAATAATAAGAAAAAACCATACCATGTTTAATGTTTGATGTACATTGTCGAATAGTGGAGTAATACAACAAATAAAGATTCATAAATAAAAACCAAATATACCAAGTCTAGAGAGATAAAAATCTATTTACAAGATGCCACGATACAACATGTACCTACACGTTCTTTTGTTTCTACAAACTTAGGTGAATAGGTGCATACGAGTAGCTACAATGTGTAGTTATTTGACAAAGCTACGTACAAACAACAATACAGTTTGGAGGGGACGTAGGTTCAAGTTACTTAAGTAACTTACCAACTAGCTTAGTAACTTATTTTGTTGTCACTAGGAAAGATTAAAACTTTTCGGTTTATTATAAGTTCACATTCTCAGTTCTCAGTTTTATGTTAACAAATACAGTTCATGCAGTTCAACTCTCAAGTATGAATTTCTTATTATGGAGTTATATGTATATGTCACCGTAAGGTTGTGAACACCGTTCGTTTATAATCTATCTCGCGAGATTATAAACTGTCGATAAATTGTGAACAGCATCATACTGCTTATGACCGAATAGGTTAGGGTTAGAACTGCGACCAACCGCGCGCGAGCCGAGCGAACGAAGCGAGCGGTGCCGCGGCTGCAGCCGGAGAGGGCTACTTCCAAGTTAGTGGCAGTTATTTGACTATTTAGTAATAGCGCAAGGTACTATCCGTCTTGATCACAATGTTGTTTACAATTTGACGGGCAGATTATAAAACTATCGAAAAATATTGCGTTAAATTGTAAAACGTTTTTGCAGTTCACAATTTATAGGCAGTTTATAATTTCTCGAGATAGATTATAAACTGACGATGTTCGTAATGTTACGGTGACATATACAACGTGTAACAAAATTAACGCAAGACGTTTAGAGAATTAGAGTTTTCAGTTAAAAGTATATGCAACGAACAAAACAATTTTTTGTTAAAGCTAACTGTTATTATTAAGAAATACGTATGGAACCCAGCATTACTTTATGCAATCAAAATTGAGCCTTATTTCCTTCAAATAAAATTTAATTTTCTTTGGCTCAATCGGTAGTAGGGAAAATAAACGCATTTAAAAAAATACTGAAATCAAATCAATAATCAATTAGAAACAAACTACTTCCTGCACCCTAATTGTGTAACGCACGATCAATTATTTAATCTGAATAATTTTTAAACAGATTGCTAATCCATTGCTTCAAAAATGTGTCTGTTCAACAACGTAAATAACGCAATGAATATTGTTGAAAATTAAACAGATTATGATTGATCGTGTGTTACGCAATTAGGGTGATGGTCTTTCGTTTACTCTGTTACACCTTGAATACTAACAAGCTACCGCGACTTCGTCGTCTTAAAATTTCTTGTTATAACATTACGAGTACATTTATCATAAGACACGGCAATACAAAGCTTCCCATTAGTGAAAGAATTTTCCGAATTTGATCAGTAGTTCAGAAAGTTCACATCGTATAAAATAAAGTCGTTTTTCGTGTTTCTACGCTTAGATCTTTTAAAATACTCAACGGATTTTAATGCGGTTTTCGTCAATAGAAAGTGTGATCCAAGAGGTAGGTTTATATGTAAAATACACCAACCACCATGCGGACGAAACCTCAAGCAAAAGCTAATAGATGATAAAACAAATATCCGTATAGAAGATAGATGTAATCACCTTAGTCACGGGGTTCGGGCTCGTAAGCGGACGTCCGGGCGTAACTGTGACTGCCGTATACTATCGATCGCGTGCTCTTCATACGTGTGTCGTGTATCACCGGGATCTACTACTACGATGATACCTTATAAATCAATCTCTTTAAACAGTAAGATCTAACAACCTTGCTACTTATAGATGTTTCTACCTGAGGGGCAAAAATAAAACGGGAATAAAGCGAATTTCCGATCGCGCAAATAAGATTTTCGTATTAGCAAAACTCAGTTACACGCGTTAGGACGGCCCGGTGGATAGTGATTGGTTTGCGCCCTATTTAACTGATCCGTTGGCGATTTTACACCTAAGCCGGAATCGATTTAAGACACCTGTCTAAAATCGATTACCCTACCTATTTACCTACCTAGGTATAACACATTAGCTGGCAAGATGGGGTGCATTTACTTACGACACTAAGGTGTTCATCGGCCCACAATAGATACGTTTTGACTGACAAATAACCATGACATGAGCTATTTTCACAATATGCTATTTGACAATATGATAAATAATGAATAAGTTATTGACATCGGCGTAGATTATGGATAAAACCAATTTTCATTAAAAAAACATTGAAAGTTTCACCAAAATCCAATATAACATTTAGGGGTTTTGAGGTTTGAACGATATGATTGTAAACGGTTTTGATTGGCTTACTTATCTGTGACGTCACACGTCTATAAACATCTATCTGCCGTTGCTTGCTGTCTGCCATTTTGGAAACAAACATAGGACATCACTCGACTATTTTTACCCGTCACGACAGCTTAAATAAATCAGTGTGTTTTAATGTTTTTTAACGAAATACTTAAAATAAATATTATGTGAACGGTCCTTATACACCGCTGAATAATGTGAGACGATTTAGAAACCCGTCAAATAGCATATTATACTACACGCCAACCCAAAAGATGTGAATACATAGCACACGAGTGTCCTAGTTTTAATCCCCCGAAATAAAAGATGAGTCTCTGAGAGAATCCGGTGGTAAGCCGCTCGGCACAGCTTAGGCACTGAAAAAATGAAACTGAACAAGAAAACGTTGCAGAAATCCCATTTCCAATGCTAAGCGGCCTTAGATGCACGTTAGTCTTAGCTTGTTGAACCTCTGAACTGCACACAAACTAAAAAAAAACTTTCAATTCGCTCGGTCCACTGCTACTCACGTAAGGAGTTTTCCGAGCTAGACGAAACTGCATTCGAAGTATTTTGTGCATTTTTAACCGACTTCCAAAAAAGGAGGAGGTTATATGTTCCACCGAACGTATTTTTTTTAATGTATGTTCCTCAATTGTGGACCGATTCTCAAAATATTTTTTTTATTTGATAGAATATACTCCTGAGGTGGTCCCATTGGCACCAAGTCAGGATCTGATGATGGAATCCCAGGGAAATCGAGGGCAACCCTCAAATCTTATAGGTATTAACAATGTTTTTCATATGTTTTCTAATGCTATTGAGACATTTGCGTATGGTCATCATCATCTCATGACGCTGAGCTGTTGATGGAAGGTATAACTCTTTAACTTAGGAGTTAGGGGCAGATTCGGGCATAACTCCGTCATATATAGACCGATTTGCAAAATTATTTTTTTAGAAAGGGTTTTAATCCGAAATGGTCCCATTTAAATTTCGTGTAGATCTGATTATGCGTTTCGGAGACAGACAACGGAACTCTTCAAAAAATTACAGCAAATCAACCGCGAAACCACGAAAAAACAATGCAGATTTATGCGATAACAGCAAGCTATCGCATAAATATGCATTGTTTTGACCCCAAGGGTGATGAATTGGTGTGGAGTGGGTACTATAACTAAAAAGTGAAAAATAAAAACTTTTTCCAAAAAATAAAAAACAAACGACTTCCAAAAAACACTAGAAAGTGAAAAATAACTTTAATTTCGGAAGGCGGTGACAACAAAATTAATAAAATACATGTCCAAAGTCACCGACTACCGAAATTAAAGTTATTTTTCACTTTCTAGTGTTTTTTGGAAGTCGGTTGTTTTTTTTTTGGAAAAAGATTTTTTGTCTAGGTTATCTGTTATATTACTAGTGACACGCCTCTGATTTGCATGGTTTAATGACTCGAAAATACCTCAAGTAAAAAAAAAGTAAAATTATATCAAATTATTATACTCATAACCTACCCTTAACCTTCGGGAACAAATTCTCTAAATTATAGTACAAGTCGAATTAAAATCCGTTGGGTAGTTTAGAAGAACCACGTGGTCACATAGACATACACGAAAAGCGACCTTAATCTATAATATGTATAGATAAACATACATTTATGAATTTAATAACTTTCATTAGATAGGATGTGCACAGAGAGGTTTGTCACGTTAGCCGCGCGGTTCATTTGTTTGCCAGCCACGTATTCATGGCCGTGGGTCGCATTGGACGATTCCGCCTACATCTTGTTCATACAAAGCGAATCTAAGTACACGTGCGTACGTGCGTAGCTTATCAGGGGGCTGTTGTGGAGCGGCGCCTTTATTCACGTCCCGAACGGAATATTACGCGACGGTCTGAGTTTTATTATTGCGTGGTGAACCTTCTGTCTCCTTTTCTCTGTTAGTATAGATTAAAAGCAACAGCGCAACGGGGCTTCGAAAATAAGGGCACCTTGGCGATGCTTGAGCCAAACAAGTTGCTCGTAATTACTTTCGGTCTATCATCAGACTGGTATACAAGTGGGTTAGTCGTGGTTACTTTAAAAAAAGTGTTATTTTTTTACTACAGTTGGTTTTTCTTACAAGAAAACTTTGATCGGACTGTATTAAGTAAATTCCTTTCAAAAGTAAAAAATAGCTCTTTTTCATACGTTTCTATAAGAATCTTGCTTCCGTATTATGTATGAAATGTTAATGAGGCAATATCAAGACAACGAGTACGTATAAGCATCTGAACACAAACAAAGGAAATAAAAGAATAAAAGAGTACCGTGCATGTGAATAAAGTGAATATGTACGAGTTCCATACAAACTGTTTTGTTTAAACAAAACCTAATTAAAACACTCAAATGTAAATAAATATCTATCAAAACACCGGCCGCTAGAAATAAAAACAGTTAAACGTCAGTAAGCAGTAATATAATATTTGACTTTGACAGCTAAACAGGTAAAATATTATTGAGTTGTGAGGGTTTTGTTATTTACGAACTTCCTACTACTTCAGATTGCTTAAAACACTGATAAATAATATGTAAAAGTATATATAAATGAAATTTGGCATTAATAAATGTTCAAATTTGGTAGTAGTTTTTCGAAAATAATTTCTACTAACGGGTTTTTTCTACTAATGGCAATATTACGACAATGCCATTATAACACAATTCTATTACGAGACCATTGACCGACCACTGATCGACCATTATGAATTTAGCAGATTACGAACTTTTAGCAAAATTGCAATGGGATCGTGTTGGAATGACGAATTTATAAAAATAGCAGACTAGGGCCCCAGGTTTGTGAACGTCACCGGTATTACTCAGGCTCGTATGTTACGGACTTCGATGGTTCGTGAAATTAGTCCAGTTTGAGAAACTAGGTTGTTTTTGTGAATTCTGAATAGTCGAAGCGACATGATCTTACAATATTGAACATTAACTGTGACAAATCAAACATAACTTTTTATAACCAAATTGAAGGAAGTTTGGAATAAAACAAAAGTTTTAAATCAACAAAAAGTTTAATGGATGTTCTTTTATATATTAAGCAGTTACATCGTATTAAGTGGGGTCTAATAACTTACCTACTGCCAGTTGATGTTTATCAAGATACCTACTCATCTACCGAACTAACACAGACAAGAAATCCACAAATACGCGAGAATATTAAACTTAAACGAATAAAACTTTATAAAATTAAAACGTCGTCAGTTCTGTTGCTTTATCTGTAGTTAAAAAACTTGATACATGGATGCTCAGGAATCGGCCACATTAGAGGAAACGTGCAAGATTTAGGTGACGTGAAGCTTAACGAGCTAATCTTATTGGGGGTACGAACGTTTGACCGTGAAATTTTGTGGCGTCAGAATGGAATTTAAACCAGTCGATTGTGTGATTTTTACTAAACGTTTTATTTTTCCAACGCTATAGAGAGAATTTTAAACAGTATATAATAATATAATAAGGTCAAGAACATGCAGTCACATTCCTTTAAATGCCATTGTTTTTCACCTTATTGAATTCTCGGTGAATGACCCTTGTTCAAAAATTTTAAAGTAAAATAGACTGTTAGCGCACGTACCTCTTAATTACAGTAACGGTCCAGCCACAAACACAGCGCAAAAAAAAGTACAATAGTTACAGAAAGTAATTAAAGACGATGCAGCAAAACAAACCTAACGAAATAAACGCAAGGCGCGCCAAATGCTCAGCGGACAGTGGCAAAAACAACGCAGGGGAGTTGGGTACACCGCATTGCACCAGTTGAATCTCACCCCTACTAAAGGGGGCTATCCCGACCCCCCGAACCCCACTATCCCCCGCGAGGGGTTCTATAGGGTACTTGTTGACGTTGGGGATGTGAACTGCGTAACCAATTGATTTTTGGCAAAGTCAGCCTTTCTGAGATGAATCTCTAGTGTTCGTTGTGCAAGCAATACGTTTGTGTCTGATTAGTTTTGAAGCAAAATGCGGTATGAAAACGATTGTTGCAAGTCATTAAAATATTTTTGTCAATTATTTTGGCCTCGAACCAAATACTCACGAATACAACGTAATACTTCGTCATTTTGAACGTTTTTTCAAAATGATCGATGTCGATTTTATGGTTCAATTAATAGATACTAACTAGACAGCCAGAATAAATAAGTGTGGGTTAATAAAATGAATATAATACAACCAACATTACCTACCTATATGTTTATTTTAGAGATAATGCTTGAATTCGAGATATTACCAGTTGCCGAATACCTATTAATTACAATGGAATTAGCTTGAAATGGCTTACGGATCCTTAAGCCGCCTGTTAGCATTGGAATTGTCTCGATAAGCTACGTTTATATACTGTCGTGGAAACTAACTTTTAATCACTCCTATTAACTGAATAGTTGATACAGTACATTAGCAACAATAGAGTAATTGGTGGTTTTGTCAAGATAGCCCATTGTGAGCATTGCTGTTTGTTTCTCAGCCACGACACTGCCATTCACCCCAAACACAAGCTGCGAGCAAATGCGTAGCTCACACGCGACTCGGCACATAATCTAAGTGACTCCATTGTCATCTCCAGACATTGTTTGAGCCGGCCGTCGAGACGAGCACGGCTACATGGCACTTTGGTTAATGCCGCCGTGTCAAAGTTGAGCGATTTATCACATTTGGAGTATAATACAATTTGAAGGCTTGCTTTTAAAATTGCTCTTTCATCAACACCATTTTGGTTAGGAACACTTTTATGACGTTTTTAAAACAAACACGATCGTACTAATAATGTGAAAGATTGTATGTATATATGTTTGTTACTCAATCACGCAAAAATTGCTGAACGGATTTGAATGAAATTAGGCAAACAGATAGTTTATAACCCGCATTAAGGT
The DNA here is from genome assembly GCA_949987655.1 of Polymixis flavicincta. Taxonomy (NCBI): domain Eukaryota; kingdom Metazoa; phylum Arthropoda; class Insecta; order Lepidoptera; family Noctuidae; genus Polymixis; species Polymixis flavicincta. The sequence goes on from OX465171.1 coordinate 13,290,743, forward strand.
AGAGATTTCTTGAAAACGTTAAAAAAGGTGGTTTTTTAAACCAGTGTATCTCTTTAACCGTAAATAATTTTGAAAAATCATAATAATAGGTCTTTACCTATGAAATTGCCGTTTTGTATGAAAAAATTTAAACGAATTTTTTTCATGAATTTTTTATTTGTTTAATCGAAGTAATCACCCATGCAATCAATGCATCTTTGCCATCGCAGTGGCAGTTTATTGATGCCCTTCTTAAAGAAATCAGCTGGACGGGAGGCAACAAATTCTTCAAAGGCATTTTGTACTGCCTCTCGGGTATTAATTTTTTTTCCCGCCAAGAAGTTATCCAAATTCTGGAAAAAGTAGTAGTCTGTAGGCGCAAGGTCTGGTGAGTAGGGCGGATGACGGAGAGCTTCCAACCCCAGTTCTTGCAACTTGGAGACCGTCTGCTGTGCAGTATGAGGTCGCGCGTTGTCGTGCAGGAGCAGCGGAGACGAGCGATTGACCAATGCTGGTTGGAGATGCGCCAGCTTCTCCATCATTGTGTTCAGTTCTTCACAGTACACATCTGCAGTAATGCTCACCCCGTTTGGTAAGAAGCTGTGATGAATCACACCGGCGCTAGACCACCGAACAGTGACCATCACTTTTCTAGGGGTAAGTTTTCGTTTAGGGCATTGTTTAGGTGCTGAACCAGGATCCAACCAACTTGCTGAGCGCTTACGGTTATCAAACAGAATCCATTTTTCATCGCAGGTAACAATGCGGTTCAAAATTCCTTCATTTGTGTGTCTGTTGAGCAGTGCAAGGCACGTCTCGACGCGTACTTCGCGCTGGCGATCATTGAGTTCGTGGGGCACCCATTTGTCAAGCTTTTTTACCTTGCCAATTTGACGCAAATGGACCAATATTGTTTTGACGCTAACGTCGAAAGCTGCTGCTAATTCAGCCGTAGATTGTGTATCATCAGCTTCCACAATCGCCTTTAATTCGTCATTGTCGACCAAAGTCTTCGGACGACCGCGAGGTTCATTTTTCAGGTCGAAATTTCCAGAACGGAAGCGAGCAAACCAATAACAGGTGGTGCGTTGGTTTGTAGTGTTAGCTCCGTAAACGTCGTTGATGTTGCGTGCCGCTTGTGCCGCGTTGCTGCCACGACGGTACTCATATTCCATAATTACTCGAATTTTTAACGTATCCATGATGACGAAAAAGATTGAAATGCGATGAAAATGTAACACTAATCAATAAAGAAATGACTACTTTTAGAAAAAAAAATCCATGTTTTTAAAATAAAATTAATTTGAAATTAGAATTCTTAGCCAAACAAAAATTATTTTGATTTGAAATGGCCAGTACTGCAGAACGGCAATTTCATAGGTAAAGACCTAATTCTTCTTAGGGAATAGTCAGCTAGGAAGTACCGACGCATCTAGTTTTGAAAATATTGACTTACAAAATATTGACGTGTAAAAGTGTCCTAAAAGATATTCTATTACATAAAAAAACATTTATATGATATTTTCAAGTCACACAATTAAACATACTTTAATGCATCAAAAAATAATTAAAGTCACCTCTTAATTATCTTTAATCCCTTCAATAACAATTATTATTATAATTACAAATATACCATTAAATTCCAAATGCCAAACTGCATCCAGTGATAGATTATATACCTATTATCAAATAGTTAATATCGAATTTTGTACGATTTTATTTGCATTTTTACGACAATGCTTGCTCTTTTATTATTCGAATTTATTGCAACAGATTTGAACCCTTATCGGATTGCAGTAAGAACTATTATCGCTCATAACGACAATACGACGAGTACATTCAAAATTACCAGGGCCATATCACATAGGATACCTTTTATCCGGTTAATACCTTCCTGTGGCATAATTTCCGACCTCCACACGGGCGAAACCGCTGGCAAAAGCTAGTCTTTCATATTTTTGAGCTAATACACACAGACTGTCTCTAATCTACATTACAAACGTTAATCGAGTGTAATTTGTACCGTTCCCTTTCCAATTGCAGCAGGTATTGGCGCAAAGAGCGAGAACCTTTTAAAATGTCGGATGAATTTGCTCCACTGTACCTATTATTGCCTGCGGACTGTCGAGAGTTCGTTCCCGTGTTCCGGGACAAAGCTGACGCAGCTGCTCGGCTACCTCTATGTTCCCACTAACGGTACGGGATACAAATGTTAAAAGCACGGAGGAAATGCCGGTCGATTTTCCTGATACCACAATAGAAAAAGGTCCGGAAAACGACAGATAAAAAAATAAAACGAATGTGTTGTCGTCACCGCGTTCGGTCGGAATTTCTAGAGGTACAGAAAAATGTAAGGTAGAAGAAAAATAAGATGAAAATTGAGTTATTTTTACATTGTGAAAAAGCGTTTCTTTAATTGCTTATAAAATCGCGGTATCCAAAACATTTTACATTCATGCGCCAGCCGGACAAGGGTTTGAAATATCTGATTAAATTCCACGTTTATTGGTCGAATGTAAAAAAAAAGTTAGTTAAAATGCAGTAATGGCGAATGTAGCATTAATTTACAACACGACATACCTTAATGGGCAGCTTAAATAACTGTGTAACTTACTTTTAATATTGAAATGTCGAATTTCTGGCAATTTATGTATGTAACTAGCTTATACAGTGGCTTCACCTGCGTGGACAGCGGAAATTATCTCACGAGGACATACTACGAGAACCCGGATAAAAAGTCCTATATGTAAATCCTGTTGTTATGTTGGTCCTGGGTTTAATTCCCAGGTCGGACAAAGTGTTATTGGGTTTTATTTTCTGGAATTTCTCTGTAGGTAGCAGCCCGGAGTCTGGATGGGTGCCCGGTTGATGGCAATAGGCTCGCCCCTATTACATGGAACTTAAACATAACTGGCGAAATATGTACTATAAGTACAACTGATGTGATGTTATGTTAATCCAGATTATAACGATCTGTATGCCAAATTTCATCCAAATCCGTTCAGCCGTTTTTGCGTGATTCAGTAATAAACATCCATACATATATCCATATGTACAAACTTTAGCGTTTATGATATTAGTAAGGATAGTAGGAAAAGTTGGATTATACATAATTATGTATAGTAGGACATACATACATATTTCTGGTATTTAAACAGCACTGTGCGTATTGTTCGACTGTAATTTTATCTGCTAATGAGACTAAGTTATTCATGTGAGCTGTTAGAACTACTGAGTGAATTTATACAGCTATGAACGGTGAGTGGTTCGTCAGGCCTCATTTAGCTAAAACCCTAATGAGCTTATGATGATATTGTAAATGTTGAAATGAATATTACTGAATAAGAATTCATGCAGCATGGATATTAAAACTTTCATTAGCTTGTTGTCTGCTTCTCTTTAACATTTTTGGTAAGGCCAGCGAAATATCGAACCGTGCATTCCCATGCATACAAAAAATATATCCATCTATTTACCCCATAACGTCCTGCTGTTGCTGCATGTAAGGGGGCTTTGCCTTAAATACATATTCCAAAAATGATTACAAGAACCAACAACTAATAGGCAAATACATTTCCACAGAGATGTTTATGGCTATAAATTGTTATGCGGTTTTATTGAACACTGACACTTCCATTTGTCTATAAGGCGCTTGTGGCTAAGTAATTACACCAGCACAGGTTGATATATCAGGTGAAGCTTCGCTAGCCGCGGTTAGTCTGACGATCGGTAACCATCTTTACATACTAAGACCTCGTCGTGCCTCGGAAAGACCGGTAAGCCGGTGGTTCTCAGCTGTCATTCGTGGATGTTTGACAGTCGTTATGGGTCGTCAGAAGCCCGAAAGTCAGACAACCAGTCTTACCAAAAGGTATCGTGTTACCCAGTAACCGGGTTGTGGAGGTTAGTTTGGCAGTCGCTCTATGTAAAATATGCATCCGGATAGACTGGAAGCCGACCCCGACATAATAGCTGACCCCGAAAATACTAGGCAGACAATGACTTCCATTTGTCTATGTGAGTGTTGTAAGTAGGTGTGTCTGTATATGAGGGTGTATGTAGGGTTGTATTTGTGTGTGGCCTACATCGCTTCTATCTGACCTAGAAAAGACATATTATACTGTCTCCGGGATTCTTCCTCGTAGGCACACTTCCGATTTTTTGCGCGACCTCTTGTTTTACTGCGATTCTATTTTAAGAAAGGCGATGAATTTCATTTCTACGTTTTTCCGCCATATTGCTGCGAATGAATTCATTTTCAACTTGGCTTCCTATGCAGACTTGCATGGTGAACAGAACGACACTACTGTTAGATAGTTGCCTTATTAATTGGAATTGTAACGTTCAACGTTTACGATTGAGATTTTGATCCAGTTAAGTTTTAAGGTTGAGATTTCTTGAAATCGCTCAAAATTTTGGTTTTTTAAACCAGTGTATCTCTTTAACCGTAAATAATTTTGAAGCAAAAAAAAAATTAAATTAAACATACTTAAACATACTTTAATGCATCAAAAAATCATCAAAGTCACCTCTTAATTATCTTTAACACCACATTATCCCTCCAATAACATTTATTATTTTAATAATAAATATAACATAAAACTTTAAATGCCAAACTTCATCCAGTGATGGATTATTTATTATCAAATAGTTAATTTCTAATTTTTATATGATTTTGTTTGCATTTTTACGACAATGCTTGCTCATTTATTATTGGAATTTATTACAACAGATTTTAACCCGTATCGGATTGCAGTAAGAACTATTATCGCTCATAACGATAATACGACGAGTACATTCAAAATTACCAGGGCCTTAAAATTAATAAAGTTCACTGTCGTGTATCTATAAGAGTTTAGCCACTGTTTTTAACCTAATACAAAATCCTCATTCTTTCCCTATAACATGCAAAGCTTCAACAACGAGCTATAACTAAGTACTATCAATGGTAAGTGACACGAGCCCACTCTAGGCAATAATTTGCCGTTCACACGAGAGCCAATCATGTCGATAACAGAGTGTCCACATTCGATTGTGTCAATACGAAGCCAATTATTCGCGGTTCACGACTGAACTATTGCAGAGCGCGAAATCGATGAATAGTATTGTTTTATTTTTATAGAGGTCACCTACCTCTATAAAAATAAAACAATACTATTCATCGTGCTGAAATTGCTCGTTTAAGATCGAGATATCTGACGATAATCCACATCTGGGTAGTGGTAGGGATAATAATAAGCTTAGCATTATTAACTTATGCCTCCTCACTGTGTGAGTGAATGGTTTTCCACCTTGCAAGCCGAGTGCGGGTTGCTATATATTGGGATCAAAATGTCTTCGAATTTTTGATCCCAGGATATGCCGGTTTCCTCAAAGTTTTGCTCCATCCTTTTTAGAGCAGTGATATATGAAATATAATATTTTTGCATATGAGTGGATAAATCCTACCTGGACCTCGATATAAACTACCTTTAATGCTATTTTACAAGACGCTCTGCGCAACTGTGCTCCCAATTTCATGAGAATCCGTACAGCTGTTTATGTGCCACTAGGTTTTGCTAGCAGCTTCGCTCGCGTGCAGGTTGGAAATAATCGCACGGGAACGTACTTACAGGATACAAAAATATCAAACCAACGAATTTTAAAGTTACTTAACAGACCGACAGAGTTACTTTCGCATTTATAATTGATTAGATGGTTACTCATATCATCTGCCTAGCCCTTCCCCAGCTATGTCGGGGTCGGCTTCCAGTCTAACCGAATGCAGCAGAGTACCGGTATTCTTTTTAGAGTGACTACCTTTCCACAACCCAGTTACTGGGTTTATAACTCTTGGTAAGACTGGTTGTCAGACTGTCGGGTTTCTAAAGGTCCATGAATGACAGCCGGGACCAACGGCTTAACGTGCTTTTCAAGGCACGGAGAGGTCTTGATATGTAGAGATGGTCACCCATCCGCGAACCAACCGCGGCAAGCGTAGCTTAACCTGATTTATCGAAACGTGCGGCTGCTACTACTTCCCCATACTAGATGGATAATATGGAATTATTAACAAAAAAATTCACATAGGTTGACATGAATAATGTTACAGTAGTAAGTATAGTAGTAACCTATTAGTTCATCATCATCATTTCAGCCAAAAGACGTTCACTGCTGGATATGAGCCTCCCCCAAAAGGCCATAATCGCCACGCTTGGCAAGTGGGTTGGCGATCGCAGTATGGTGGTAAAATGCATAGCGAACACTGCTGCCCATTCTCTAGTAAAAGTCCCTTAGTGGCCTTCTACGACACCCACGGGAAGAAATGGGATGGTGCTATTCTTTTAAGTCCGGCACCACACGGAACACCTATAATATACGCTATAATAATTCTCATATCCAATGTATAACTGACGGAATAAGAGCATGTAATGGGAGCAAATTCTACGGCATTAGCCACTTCAATCATGAGTGATGTCGGTGACTAAGCAGAACCTGGAGTGGCTATACATCGACCCCAATTACATGAGTAGCGCTCCAGCGATGGATAAGCTTTTCATACAGCTTTTCTACTTAATGGGGACTAAAATTTAAAATAAAAGAAAGAAAGAAAAAATAAAAAATAAATGGGTCTTCTTCAATAATCGGCTACTTAGGTATGTTTAAATAAAACTTGTTTATCAAGCTTTTGTTTAAATTCTGTGACACTATCATTTTTGAAATGAAACCGTGCAAACCGATTTTTAAGATGGAACTACCTTTAAGATTTTCTGCAAGTTCCAAATAAAAAGAAACAAATAAATATACCTAGGAACAGAACGAATGCACCTTCATATTTCATCTTGTTCTGTCAAGAGGAAGCGATTCACTTGCTTGATAAAAGTTTCTAAAAGTAAAATAGTATTCGAATATAAAATGAATATGAAATACTCAATTCGGCTTTGGAACCTGGAGCTACCCATATGGTAAAATAGAAATAAAACAAAGTTTCAGTTAAAACATCAATTAAATTTTACTGTGTTATAACAGTGTCATCGTCTAGTTTGAAATGTCTTTTAAATGGATTTACGTCGCGTTAAGTTTATTACATAAAATGTTTGATATTTATTTCGGCTTTTACTTTATAAGGTGCAAACAAACCACCATTTTGTTTAAAGTTAACCTTTTAATTCGATATCTAGAAAACTCGTTTAAACATTGGTATATGCATTATGATCGTACGACTTTTATATCAAGTTATTAAAAATGAACGCAGCATGTCTTGTTCTTTCAATTATACATCATCTCCAAAGGGGGATTTCTTTCCATATCAGCTGAATCTTTCACACAATCCATCTATCGTTTCTTTAGCTACCTACTCTTATAGCCATGTACAATCAAAGTCAAAACTTTCCTCACGAGCACAACACGTCCCTCATACCTCCGCATAACATGCCCATAGACAAACGAAAGTTAAAATAAAACTGCTCAAGAACTGTGGTGTTAACATTGGTTTATACGTACTTTTAATTATGGGGTTAGGTAATACCGTGGCGAACGTCAAGTTCAAGATAAGAACATAATGTTTGTTAAAGTTAGTCAATTTATTTCGCCGAGAAGATGGCTTGGCGGATCGCTAATCTTTGTGAAGCTTCCTTCATCATACCATTAAGCCTTTCTTGGAGGCTTGTAGCCGATCTAATAGAAAACGATTTATAATCATCAAGTACATTAAGTTCATTCCAATATTGAAGATCTTCACAGACTTTTGCCGTGAAACCTCATTAAAATCTCACTGATACATGCGGATTCTCTATTTTAATATAAAGCAAATCTGCATTCACATCACTATGGAATTAAAAGTAGCACAGAAATGTAAACCGAAATGAAAAGTCTATATGTATTCATTTACATCCAATAAAGCAACAATCTACGACCGAGGTAAACCAATGGCCGCACAATTTTCACATACACTGTTAACAAAAACAAACCGTCCGAACTCGATCTGGTAAAAGAATCCGGAAAATCAAATGCAATTCTTTTTGGACCTATTTCGAAACGTGTTTCAATGTGCCGAAGTATCTGTCATTTATACACGTAAAAATAAACTTGAAAATAGACCGTGCGATAGCGTTAAATCTTCATTCGACTTTTATTTGAGCCTTGTTACGTGTTACAGAACAGAAAGCCTTTTCAAATAGTTGGCTCTCTACAACGTACGGGTTGAAAGGGCTTGAATATTCCGGCCGGATAGTTTTATCCGACAATAGGTTTATTGCGTTCACTGAAAAATGAACAGTTATGAAAAATCTTGTATTAAAATTCTGCTCGACATTTCTACCAGAGTTTTACAAAATGTTTCTCTCAAATTATATATTTTGTTACAATATTTGGGAAAGTGTTATTATCATTTACAAACCACTACTTACTTATATGGGTACTTAAATACACACAGTACATTTACACGGACTTACGTACTTGGCACATGTTCTTACGTTATTATTTAATTTAGCAAATAATACTACATTGCTTGTATAAGGTAAAGTCTTGATCCGGAGGTATCTACCCATCTCCCAAAAAGCTCATTTCTCTATTATACGTAATTACGAGGAATCTAATTTAATTAATTTCCTCTAGAATGAGATAACAGCGATGAACGAAATACGTTCGTAAGCCGTGTCTGCGGAACGAGCGTGGAGTCGGATTAAAACGATGGGTTTACGCCATTCGGCAAGGATCCCTGATTTTATTGTCCCTTTCGCTTTATCTCATTATCTTCATTTGCTTTAATGAGAGCGCTTAAACGGAGTCCTCTGGTTTTTGGTAGATATTTATTTTCACTGTTTAATGATATTTATGACCTGCTTCACCACTTTCTGATTACTGAAGAGTTTTGCAGAAAGTGTAATGAATAATAATTAATATTTTATGTTGTAGGTATATAGGTTCTTATCCAGGTTGAAACAAATGCGTGTACAGTAATTAAATAAATGATTAAGTTTTTAACCCAAACATGGCTATAGGGTAATAAATGAATTACTAAAATCTTTTAAGTTTTAAAACCGCAAACGAAACATTTAGGAATGAAATCCAGGTCACAAGCAGGCCCATATAGCAAGATTTTTTTAAATTGATAAGCTGTTAATATTTAACAATTTTAAAACAGCTGTTTGCATGTCTACAATATGGAGTGAAGTTCCCCCTTTCATGATTTATTAAGTATCAATCAAAGTGAACGCTGCGAGGTTCAGCACTACGTTTGAAAGTTAAAAACTGAAAGTCAATGAAATGTTAGGTTTGTTTTGAAGTGCCTTTTATTAATAGTGAAGTAGAAATATTATGTGGAAAGTGTCTTAAATGATCTATGTAGGTTGGTGGTAATTGGTGACTAAATTTATGAAATAAATATGTATTTCGTTATATATATTTGATTATATATATTCATATAGAAAACATCGTGAGAAAACTAGCATGTCCTAGAACTAACAATTCGAAGATATATGACATCTACCAACCCGCACTGCCTCACTGCCACGCCTGCGTGGTGGATTACGGCCCACTCCCTCTCACAGAGAGGAGGGCTGTGTCCCAGCAGTGGGAATACTATGGACTGTAGTGTGTGTATGTGGATAGATTTGATGAAAAATTCATGTCATGTGATACAATGGAGTCTCTTTTGGAGTATGTAGTCTACTGCCTATAGTACCTAGTTGAAACTGCCACACAATTTGAAAATTAACTGAAAAGAAAATATAGACTTTTCTGTTAAGTTGATGATTAGAAATCGTTTTGCAACCAATATTTCGGTATTCAATAAGTAAGTTGTTAATTACATTTTGTGCTACGCCTTTTATAGTTATACTCTATGTGCAACTATACCAAATTCTTATGCTAAAAGGGACTAAAAAAATGACTACTGAGCAAGTAAATCTAGACTTGAAAGGAACGTTAGGAGTTAATGCTCCTTCGTATTCTACGGTTGCGCGGTGGTGTGCCAAGAGGAAGAACTTTAACTAAAGACGACCCGCGCTCGGGACGTCCTACGACGACGGCAGTTACCGAATAAATGATAAAAAAGTTGAAAATATTGTTTTGGCAAATCGTCGTGTTACTGTTCGTTTTGTAGCTGAAAAACGAAACATTTCTATAGGAAGTGTCCATTTATACATGAACATTTGGGAATGAAAAAAGTATCAGCGCGCTGGGTGCCTAGAATGCTTACAGACGAGTATAAACAAACAAAACTGCAGATTTCTCAAATCAATTTGGAATTGTTACAACAATATGCTGACCGATTTTTGGCTCGCTTCGTAACTATGGATGAACCATAGCTCCACCATTATGATCCTTAAACGAAAAAATATTCATTGACTTGGAAGAGGCCGTCATCTCCAACGCCAAAGGAAATTCCATCCACCGGTAAGATTATGGGCTCTCTTTTCTGGGACAGCCACGGGATGATAATGATTGAATACCTCAATCATGGAGCCACTATTATGGGGCCCTTATATGCAGAACAAATACAAAATCTGCGTCAGGAAATACGCGAAAACTTGCTAAAATTGTGTTGTTTCACCAAGATAACGCCCCCGCACACAAGGCCCGAGTTGCGATGACTGCTATCCAAGATGCTGGATTTGAATTGATGGGACATACTCCATACTCACCTGACCTTGCGCCTAGTGATTTCTACCTGTTCCCGCGGTTAAAAGGACAACTGAGAGGTCATAAATATGGCAATGATGAGGAAGTGATTGCCGCCATACATGATTTATTAAGCGATCAAGATAAAGATTTTTTCAAGAAATCTTAGGATTATAAAAACGACATAAGAAGTGTATAAACATACCTCAAAGGTGATGTCGAAAAATAAAATAACAATAAATAATCTATACTGCTTCATACTCATTATCACTTTTTATTGAACACCCCTAGTACTTCATAATTTTAGAGAGCTACGTCTAGCTTCCGTTTTACTTGAAGCGACCTAATTTCTGGAACATCTTAGACTTAAGGTTTCATTTTTGGGGCGCGAAAGTTGTTGAGACGCTGTGAACGACTTGAAAACTTTGCCTTCAGAACATGTAGTCTAAGTTAAATTAAGCCTGCAGAGCTAAGTGTTCTAGAGAATATTTCAGAGCTATGGGAGTAAGTTTCAGACGTTTAACATATGATGACTCAGTGCATCGTCCCGTAGGTAAACATAAGAAATGATTAATACTATTTTCTTCAATATTTAGAATAGGTAAATGTCTTATAACCAGTTAATGACAGTGCCATTTTAAATCCGAATTATTAACCACAAAGCCAACTGATTATAGAATTTACTTGTTCCTATTTTTTTTAGTATGAAATTGTTGCTTTTAAAATGGCTTACACAAAATATACACGGACTCGAAAATACGAACGCAGAAGAGTTAATCATTGAAGCTAGGTGCTTCGTTAAAACTGAACAACGCTCAAATGGATTACACAACACTAATTGGACACATCGGGCCTACTACGAAAAGGGGAAAGTTTTGACATACACCTATTGTTTATACATTTAATATGATAAATATATAGTGTTTATATATATATATATACGCTATACAAATCTTGCAAAGAAGTCACAATATCACTTCCTGGAAGGATACGTTGTCAAGTCAATACGTCAGGTCAACAACGGTTGAACAAACTTTAAAGGCCAATTTTATTAATAAAATGTTTGTTTAAGGAAATTAGATGCCATTTTGGGTGGCTTGGCAATCTGTTTGGGAATGTATTTAAAAATTCAAACCTTACAAGCAAATTATACATGTACCAGACCCATTGTACCTATTACTACGTAGGTACGTACACGTTTATACATGTAGCTGTACGGTGTTAATAATTTGAGAAGCTGTGCTCGACCAAAAAAAAAAGGAAACTGACATGTCCTTGAACCAGTAATTCGAAGACATGCGGCATCTACTACCCGAACAGGGCGGCATTTGGATTAATACGGGCCCACTCCTTCTCACCGAGAGGAGACGTCCCAGCAGGCTTAGCACGTACGACACTTTCTATTTCCACTCTACTGTACAATGGACATCGCTTGTTTACCCTTCTCGAAATCTCGTTTCCCCGAGCATGACGTCACACCAAGACTCGGGTTTCTTCGTAGACAGCTACTTTTCCTTGTAAGTCGCTAGTGATGTATTACTACTGCTGTAATATATGAGTACTAACTAATTTTACCCTATTTTTGCGTTTCATTCACAATGAAACATATATGTAGCGAAATGTTTTAAACGAAGCTTTTTTTATGAACAAAATGCAAATCTGTGTTAGATTTTAATTACTGGCTGGTGCGAGCAAAAAAAAAAACATCCATATCAAACAAGTTTTAAAATACGTTTGTGTGTATTGCTTTATATCCAGTGTCATAATTTTACTATTTTGATGGCGTCACACAAAACGTTGGAATATTTTACTAGGTACATTATTATTTATTGTTGTAGGTATTTATTTATGTCTAATGTTATAATTCGATTTTAGTTATTTTGAATTGTAGTAGGTACCTATAATGTATTTTTTAAATGGAATCCTTGCTTATTTTATAATTCTGGAGGAAATTACTTTCCGGGAGATCCTTTCTCTCTAATAGTATTTCTTTCCCATCTTCACTCAAAATTTTACAAGTATATAAACTTAAATGCAACTGTATTATATGATAACAGCAACAAAGCACCGTCTAAAATTACTCGATTTTATCTATCTATCCCAAACTGTCGAAATCGGAGAAAAAATGTAAATGCACTGTCTATACAGAAACGTTATTTTTGTCTACTCTTCAGTCGACAAAACGCTTCTCTACTATTTTCGTGGTAAGGCCTGCTGCAGTGGGAACTTTCCCTTTAAACTAATTATGATGATCGGCTGACGTCACCGCTTGCATGGCTGTTAAACTCGACTGGCAAATTAACTACGTTTAGTTTAGCGGCTTTCGCGATTGCGTACGCTTTGAAACGAGACAATCGGCGTAATGAGGATCTGCTAATAGCATTGATTTTAGGTGGTTCCATTTTGCTTCCTGCCGCTTTTTGTTTGTATCTCATACACAGTGCGTATGTATTGTAGAGGGCTTGGTATTTTTAATCAGAGTGTTTTTAAGAGTCTATTATAATGATGCTGGTTGAGATCCCTAACGCACGATGAAACAGAAAATATTTTGACCAGGATAAGCTAAGAAAAAAAAAACATACACAATAACACATGCACACACTCACACACACATACACAAACACACACACAACGAGAGCTGCAAAATTAATGTTTTACTATTATTTCATTTTATATTATTTTTAATTTTCTTTGAAACCCTCTAAAACATTGTTAAGCTACAACTTATAGAAAGAGCGAGACAGCTACGACACAAGTCCTTCTGTAACTTACTGGGGCTGTCTCAATTTACGTCTGACACAATGTATATGATGAAATAAATATTTTTGTATTTTGTATGATTGTATGTAATGAATAATCTTTTTTTTTTTTTTGATGTGGAACATAGTTAGGGATAATGTCGATCGTGAGTTCTACTCTAAAGCGTAAGTTAAATTATCGGTAAAATAAATCTCAACATAAACTCCCTTATTCATACACTGCTTAAAGTTACTCGTAAGTAATGATTAGCGACTGATTAACCATACATCTTTGACGTTTAAACACCTCTTAACTTTAATCATCGTTTATGAATATACCCCGTATTTTGCTAAATATATTTAACCTAGCGTCTGCCAGCGATGTAGTCTGCGTCAAATTTCTTGTTTTAACATGACTGTTTTTTGGTCGAGGGTCGTAGCGTGATGGTAAATAGTAATTTCTTTAGAATTGGGTTATCAAATGTAAAAAAAAAAACATAATCGACTAGACTGGTTCATAGACTAGTTGATGATTAGCGGTTCAAACATAAAGACAAACTATTTCGCTTTATTAGTTTAGATTAATATGGAAATTCTCCCATTACTAGAAATATTATTAAATAGCTTTTGCCAGCGGCTTCGCCCGCTTTGAGGTCGGAAATTATCCCACGGGAACGTACTACCGGGATAAAAAGTATCCTATGTGTTAATTAACTGTTTGCCAAATTTCATCCAAATCTGTTTCCCCTTAGTTTTTGCGTCATTGAGTAACAATCATCCAAACATACAAACTATCACATTTATAAATTAGTAGATAGTAGGATTAGCAAGCCATTTATTAACACTTCACTGGTTAGAATATTAATTGAATAGGAAGTTCGATATCAAAGTAGGGAATTGCAATATCCCGGCGCTTCGCATCCGCTTTGCAGCTGCGCACCCGGCTGTGCGGTATAGATGGCATTATCTCGCTTTCTATCTAATTACAGATAAGGTAATTAGAAGCCGTCTTATTTTTTTTGAGGATAGGAAATTATCAAATGACTTCTCCCGCTCTGGGTGGAGCAGGAGGGCGTGTCAGACTTTTACTGACTAAAACCCACCCGTGTTCCTTCAGTTGCCTAGGTGCTAGGGGCCACGGTATCTCCTTCGAACAACTCGCACCATTAGAAGCCGTTGTGACGGTACTGACGTGGGTAACTGGCTAGGTGATAACGGGAGATGGATTGTATAATGTATAACTTGTGAATACGATGCCAGATTCTTAACGGGGTTTCTTTTTGACGTGTATAACTGTCCAGAAAACCTCTCAATCTCTCTCAACAGCTCAGGCTTGGTGGATACGAGCCTGCTTTCATCGGTCTTCAGTTTCGTAAGCTGACTCTGCCCAACAGACAGATTCCTTGCAAAAACCGTGAAGCCTTTATTTCGCTCCATTGCGTCTTTAATACGTCTTAGTCTTGTATTATTCTGTATTTAACACCTATGTTAAGAGCATAGATTAATTACGAAAGGTGAAGATTGTGACGTCTAGTCATTGCAAATCTTCGTTTTGAATATTAGATTTCTTTCCCATGAGTCGAAATTTTTCCTGTGAAGATAATGTCATGTTTTTTTTTGTAATTCGTTCCTAAAAACTTTTGAGTATATTTAAATATGCTACTGCAATTGCTCTTTCTTTAAAAGGCTCTACCAGTCATTACCTTGTATTGTTACCTCTTATAATCTATTGTTTGAACTTTAAAAGAGACTGACCTCGGAGTTGTTTTCGGCATTTCCTCCCAGGAGCAAGGAAATGCCGGTACCATCTAGTTTCAAAATATTGACAAAATAATTGACGTGTCTAAAAAGGTCTACAGAAACAAACAAACACCATTTTATTGCAAATTAAATGATTATTATTTCTACACGCAATAAAATGCCAATTAACAAAATACCTTAAAATACATGAACGAAGTAAACAAAAAAAATATTGCCTTGCAGCTCTCGAGATATATCTCGTCAAATGATAAAACAATGGATCAAGTGGAGAGAACGAGCGCTCTCAAAATGGGAATATTTCATTCGTATTATAATATTTGGGATCAATCACGATATAATTTGATTCTGATTTTAAAGTTTAATTTGTGTTTTGTTCCGCCATTTGGAAAAGATCTCTTGTCTAATCCCTACTTAATTTAATTTTAAATCAAGTGTCGTACTTATTTCAGATTATTTTATCGAAGTGAGACCATTCAGAGACTGCAGCGTATCGTATGATCCTCATTATGTCTTGCATGTTTCATTGACCTTGCAAGTTTTCTCTATTCCTCTGATCTGGGAATACCGACTGAAGCTACTCGTTGTTTCATTCTATGTACCTACTTTTAAATTAAAACATTATCGTCTCTCTGGGGCAGTCGGATTACATACACCATGCTAGTCGTTCGTAATCCAGGTAAGATGTACGTAGAAGGCGTAATTTTCCATCGAGTTTTCTTTGAAATCCGTAACTTGTATGAGTGTTATGGTAAAATTTGCGCCGGAACAACGCTATTTTAGGAATACTGCAAAGTTTGGATTTAATGTGTCCTGAGTTCTTTCAAAGTCCCAAGACAGACTTTAAGATAAACAACCCTATGAAGTACATAAACATTTTCATAATCGCTTTATGATGCTTGATTCTCTCTCCCTCCAATAGAAATTAATATTTGTGACACGTCATTCTAAAGTGCATAAATGAGTTAGTGCATCATACGTAATATTTAACTAATTCGTCTAACAGCGCCCTCAAACGTGGTAATTATTAATTGAATTATGCGAACAATGTGTGCACCCCTTTACCGAACAGCAGTCAGATTATATTTTAATATTTGCTTACAGTCTGGTGGAGGCTCCCTCACGGCTGACTGAGTGGAACCTTAATTGTTTCGGGATGAGTAATCGTTTTAATTGGATAGGGCCGGCTAGCGTGGCCGATGGTTCTGATACTCAGTTTCACTTGTATTTACCAGGACTTTATTTTATTACGATGACGAGCGACTATCGTGCTCTATTCCGTATTTCACCTAGTCTTGAATAAACCAATACACCTAATGCGAGATTTTTTTAATGAGTATAATAATTTTTCCCAGCACTCTGTTTGTCAACGTTTCATTTAAAAGAAATAACCCGGTTAAACACGAAGCCAGAAGCATAACTCAACAAGTAGTTAACAAATGTATAGTTATTGCGCCTTTTAAAACTTTTATAAAAGGTCTAAATCTGCTCGTTCCGGCTTTCGACGAATAAAATTACAGTTATAATATTCCAATGTTCCGAAAAAGAAACTTAAGTCGGCGGAGAATTTTATTCAAATCAGAGAACGTTATTGAAATGCAAGAGCTATTCGATTTTAATTTAAATCAAGCACATCTAGTTGTTCTCGGAAGCGCTGGAAGCTTTTGAAAGTGCTTGAAGTTCTATATTTGAAGCGAGACTTAAATCAAACCAAGAGTGCTCAGTGTCGGAATAGTTAAACCCCGTATTTGGCTCAGTAATTCGAGCTGTCCGAGGATTAATACATAAGCAATAAGAGCCCGAGAAATATGTTAATTGAACCTTTTCTTGAATGTCAGTTTTTTTTTACATCTTTTGCAAACTTTTGTGTGCTTATTATAAAGTCATATTTTCTTGGTATATTGTAAAATAATTGTTTCCGAGACACGAGCAAGACAAATAAAAACGTGGCGTCTCTAACTTTTAAAATAAATGTTCATTGCAAACAGCTTGTATTTCCCCGCCCCGTTACGAAGCCGCGGTGTATTTTCCAAACAATTTTCCTTGCAAATTGTTGTGGCCTGTGGTCGCGAGGAATCGGTCAAAGGAGTAATTGTACCACTTCATATCGCATCGTTTATTCACAACCACTTCAGCCTTTTTTCATTAAAATATACAAATCATTTTACTAAACGTTTTTACAAGTTGTAGACATAACGTTGTATAATGCTTCGTCATCGTTATCTATTTATTAGACCGTATGTTTTCCTTGAATTGTGAGGCTCTTAGCTAAATAACAACAGGCGCATGGGTCGATCGATGAGGTTAAGCTACGCTTGCTGGGGTTGGTCGCTGGATGGGTGACCATCTTTACATATCAAGACCCCTTTGTGCGTCAGAAAGCACGTAAACTTGGTGTCGGCTGTCATTCGTTGATCATTGACAGTCGTTACGGGTCGTTAGAAACCCGAAAGTTTGATAACCAGTCTTACCAATGAGTATCGTAGCTATTACCTAGTAACTGGGTTGGAGGAGTCAGATAGGAGCCGCTTCATGCAAAATACTGGTACTCAGCTGGATCCAGTTAGATTGGAAGCCGACCCCAACATAGTTGGGAACCTGCCAGGGGTGCCGGTTTGTTCGACAGAGATACCGCAGCCCCTGGCATACAGGCTACTGAGGGAACACGGGTGGGTTTTAGTCAGTAAAAGTCTGACACGTCCTCCTGCTCCACCCAGAGCGGGAGAAGTTATTTGATGATTAACCACCCAAAAAAAACATAGTTGGGAAAAGTTTAGGTAGATGATGATGATGTTTTCCTTAAATTGCGACATGTAACTTTCGTTTGACACTAAACAAATTATTTAGAGATCAATTACCTTGCTAACCTTCAATAAACCAAGCTCGCGCTCAGTAATGTATTCCCGAAACTGAAGGAAGCGTTATAATGGTTCAATTACACCATAGCACAACACGAGAATCCGAATGAAATTTATGAAGCCCTTTTTGATGTTGTGCAAAAAGAGTACCAATCTGCTTTCAAGACCGAAACCATTAACATTAATGACACCTCCGCTGGCTTTAATCAATGGGCTACTCCGGGTATTTACAAAAGTAGAGCGGGACTATACGAATTATATGGATTGAAAAAATACAGGTTAGAGACTCCTTTCCTAGAGTATGTCAAAAAACTATTCAAAATCATTTAAAGAGATTAGTGCTTTTGCAAAAACGAAATTTTTAAGCGACACAATTAAAAATTCTAACAATAAAGTTAAAACCACTTGGAAAATAATTAATAATGAAACGGGTAAGTCGGTTAAACAAGACAATCAACTTGAGATTATGGTCGACGAAAAATAAATTATTACAGAAGCTGAAGTAGCGGAGGCATTTAATGAGTTTTTTGCCAACACACCTGTAACTACGACTCGCTTCTTAAATACTTCCCCGTCAAAAGCAGAATACCTTTTGCATAGTAGTGTGCCTAAATGTAGTGACCTATTCAGTTTCGAACATGTAACGCCTCGTGATGTAGTTAATATTTTTAACACACTGAAGTCTCAAAACTCTGGTGATTTCTGGGGCATTTCCATTAAACTTTTAAGTAATATTATAGATATTGTAGCCCCCTATCTAGCTGTCACTTTTAATAAATGTGTTGATTCAGGAACTTTTCCTGACCTCATGAAGAGTAGTAAAGTCATACCATTATTTAAATCGGGTGATAAAAATGACATTCGTAATTTCAGGCCTATTTCTATCTTACCGGCATTTAGCAAAATATTTGAAAAGTTAATACTCAAGCAGTTGCTAAAACATTTTAATTTAAATAGTCTCCTTCATAATGAGCAATAGGGCTTTACAAAAGGTCGTTCGACTACTGATGCGGGTGCTGCTCTGTTGAAACACATATTTAACGCATGGGAGAACTCGCAAAATGCTATTGGAGTTTTTTGTGATCTCTCCAAAGCCTTTGATTGCGTGCACCATGAATCGCTTTTGTGTAAACTTCGTTATTACGGTGTCCATAACGATGCTCTAAACGTAATAAATTCTTATTTACAACATAGGGTTCAATGTGTAGAAATTAATGGTAAAAAATCTTCCGGGCTGCCAGTTAAGTGAGGTGTGCCTCAAGGCTCAATACTCGGCCCATTCTTGTTTTCACTATATATTAATGACTTACCGTTCTATTTAAAGAGTATTTGTGATGTTGTACTGTTTGCAGATGATACTTCTCTTATTTTTAAAGTAGATAGGAATAGACAAGACTTTGACGATGTAAACAGTGCACTCTCAATGGTTACGGATTGGTTTATGGTAAATAACCTTGTTCTCAATGCTAAAAAAACGTAAACTTCGCCTTACCGAATGTTAGAAATCTAGGTCCCAATATCGTCTTAGATAAAGAGGTGCTTGAAACCGTAGACTCGGCAGTTTTTCTGGGTGTAACAGTAGATGCCAAACTTCAGTGGGGATCACACATATCAACCCTAGCAGGGAGGCTCAGTTCAGCCGCCTACGCCGTCAGAAAAGTAAGACAATACACTGACGTCGATACAGTTCGATTAGTATACTTTAGTTATTTTCACAGCGTTATGTCCTACGGTATTCTGCTGTGGGGCAAAGCCGCGGATATTCAAAATAATTTTGTCCTTTAAAAACGTGCTGTTCGTGCAATTTACCAGCTAGGTGGCAGATTTTCTTTGAGGGACTTTTTTTTCTCACAGTGGCATCACAATTCATATTAGCTAACATCTTATTTATTAGGCAACATATACACTTGTACACTAAAAACAGTGATATTCACACCGTTAACACTAGAAATAAGGACAAACTACGTGCTCCCTTTCACCGGCTTCATAAGGTTCATAACTCATTTGTTGGGCTTGGTATAACCTTTTATAACAAGCTTCCCACTTCTTTGCTAGATTTGCCTTTTGATGCGTTTAAAGCTCAAGTAAAATCCATCCTTTGTTTAAAGACTTACTATTCCATTAACGAATATTTAAATGACAAAAATAGTTGGTCGCTGTGATTAACACAAGACAATGTTTATGTTCTTTCTCCAGAATTAGCGTACCTAGTGACAGGTTATATGGGTTCATATAATTATTTAGTTAAATACTTTTTTTTTCTCAATTTTATTGTCCAAGTGTTTTTTATTTTTATTATCTATCTATTATGTCATTAGTTATTGACATGATCTAACAATAATCCAGCATTGCATATGTAAGCTATAGAGCCCTTTATACCAGGAGACTTTTATTTTTGGTAATATGCGTTATTGTTTATTACTTTGCTTATGTATGTATAGAATCAAGTCGATCCGACTAAACAGACAGCTGTGCTGCTGGGGAGTTTGTTGCGCCACTTCTTCTTCCCAGCTAAAGCACTAGGAAGTGTCGAAGGGTGGGCGTTTTTTGGGGGACTGTCTTATGTATTTTGACGTTCGAAAAGTGCTGATTCTCAGCCTAATTTGAATAAATTACTTTTGATTTGATTTGAATTCCCCCATTAAGTGATTAAAATAACTACGTAATTGAACAATTGCAAAATTTATAACAGCATAAATTTAACAAGAGACAGTTTATCACGGTATAAATTGGTTTGAAACGTTGTCGGGAGCTCGAGCGGTTGTGACAAAATTGCATATTTCAGAAGCGTTGATTCAATCGAGATGGCAGGGCTTCTCGGCAAAACCTTTTAAGATATTAGTTGGCTATTGTTCTTTGGAATTTACCGCCTGTCTTGTAATAGCTTTCGTAATTAAATCTGACACTTGCAAGATACTAACGTTGATGGAAAATTCTGATTTTGAGAGTAAAGTTAATGTTGTATGAGGTAAATTTTAACGCTCATGTTAAGCGAAATAAGTACGTATGAGCACGGGTTTTGCTGAATATTCATGTTAATTATTTCGTATGAACGAGGGTCGTGCTAATCCGAGGCACGCTCACCGGACGAAAGATAAAAAGACAAAACGATTGGGCTTCGTTTGTTCTGTAGAACGTCCGAACATTCTTCAGGAGAAGACTTATAGCTCCCACGTGATAAGCTCATTAGGCCATTTTAACATGATTACTAAGCAAAGAGCTCCACTAAAAAACGACAGCGTTGCTCTATTTCGTGAGATACTCATCAAAGCACGGAGAAAGAGGAAATTAAAAAGTTAAAATGTATGTATACGTATTACTTCCGTGCACTAATACGCTATGCTGTCAATCGCAGCCTTGCATATCAGGCTACTAGCATGTGGCGGATGTAAAGCAAAATTGAAACCTCTAGACAATTTTTTGAGAAAATATTTTAAAGAAAACTTAGAGTTCAAGTTGGACCTCCGTCGGGAACGGTCGCGTTTGCCTGCACGCAGCAGTTGTTGACTTACTTGCCTGACTTTGAAATCAAACCGAGTTTTTGCGTGTTTCTCCGTCTGTGTCGCAATTTGTAATACTGTGTAGCAATATAAAACAAGGGAGCAAAAGTGATATAAGTGCGCTTCAGCCTTCGGTGGAGACGGGATGCTGGAGGACCACTCCTGGTGGCTGACTCGGTGAGATCGTTCCTAATATTTCACAGATTTGTTTGCTAAAACTGTGTACGACCGGCCTTGTTTTGCCGCGCGCGCGCCCAAACAACATCATCTCAAGCAATCGTTGTGGCCAGTGTGCTAACACTAACTAATAGGGCGGGATAAACTAATTTACGCTATTATGCTAGCACGAAACACCGTATCATAATCAAAGATTTTATTATTGGCTAGAGGGTCAACGTGTGCTGAAGTGTACGAAAAAATAGGTACCCTTAACTCTTAAGTTCGAATAACACGGTTTTGTTCTACAGATCAACAAAATAAAAGGTCAGGTGATCACAGGAATGTCCGTCAAGATCTCGCCGCATAAATCTTGGAATATCGACATGATGATAGAATTTGCTAGCACTTCTATATGGTGTACATGATTTTCTTCCCAACAGCATTCTCTTCCAAAGATAATAAAATAAATAACCGCACAATTTAGTGTAACATTCGGGGAGGCGAAGATATCATCACCGTCGCTTTCGAATTCTATCTCGTAAATGTGCATGTGCACATAAAAAACAGAAACGCATATGGGTATTCAACGATTGGCGTACCTGTACGCGCTAACAGCCACATCCTAAGTACAACGTTAAAACTCCACAACATACCAAACCTTTAGGTAACCGGTACAACACACGAGAGCAAGACAAGCCCACGAAACCCTAGCCTGTAACGAACAGCCCCCAATAGGTTAACTCATTAACACCGTGTGAACAACAAGAATCAACACTACTCTACTTTCATCGCTCAGACGTAATCGCGAACGACACTGGATACACAACACTCAGAAATCTGACCTCTACTCCAATCAAGCACACTTGCCCAGACCTGTGCATTGCAACTTGAAACGTTCGCGGCGCCTCGGCACCAGCCAAAGAGAGAAAAAAAAATAGACGCTGTACCTTCACGTAGCGGCATTCATATAGGAAACCTTCAGGAAACAGTGATAAACTCAGGAACATACATCTCCACACACTACGAATGGCCCCCATCAAAAAAAGCGCGTAACACACACCGGGGTCATGTAGTTAGTTTAAGAAAGTAAGTTAAAATTGAACTAGTTAACAGTAAAAAGGATACCGACGGGATGTCAGCTACCTCGAGGTAGGCATGAGAAAAGACAAGCCAACTGCTCTGTAAATCAACAGATGTTCCTTGAAAGCAATCAATATTTCACAGGCGTATTAAACTTGATTAGATAAA
Organism: Polymixis flavicincta; assembly: GCA_949987655.1. NCBI lineage: Eukaryota > Metazoa > Arthropoda > Insecta > Lepidoptera > Noctuidae > Polymixis > Polymixis flavicincta. The sequence goes on from OX465171.1 coordinate 13,313,585, forward strand.
AACCGGGGATATTTACGCTTATAATCCTCCGCGAATTGAACGCCAAAACAAAATACCAAAACTGCATTTTAAAAAACTAGCAAATAAAGGAATCACCCCAACTAATGAAAACATCGAAATACCCCGAAACACAATTACGGAGGTATTAAAACTGACCTGAGCTGCTCAAGAAACTGATTCTTCACCCAAATTACTCCACAGACCAGCACTTAGCTCTTGCTAACCTACAAATGACCCAATTCCTACAAAGCAGAGCAACAGGATAATCCAAATAGGCATAAAAAAGAATGCCAGACAAAACTCCAAAAAATTATAATAGAAAGAATAGGGCCTTGAGATATCGAAAGTTAAAATAACAAAGCCGATAACCGAAGCACAAAGCTCAGGACCGACGGTAGAAGAAGTAATGGTAATCATCAATAAAATATGAAACGTGCCCTGTCCCCTCGCCTTTTAACACTGGTCGTCGACGAAGTCCTTAGGACCCTTGGAGAACAAACTCATTTGATCAAACTAGATCAGGACTGCGAAATTTCACTCCTCCTGGTATTATCATTTGCGGACCGACCTTATCCGCATTACAGATGATCTAGAAGGACTAGAGAGCATCTTATACTCGAAAAATGCTGATTCACAGCCTAATTTGAATAAATGACTTTTGATTTTAGACCACATTAAACCCTTACCAAATAGCGGAGGCCTCCAAATAAACGAAACAAAAAGAAAACTTATATCTAGGGGCCCCATAACATCACAGTAAACGACCAACGTGAACCTCAATGGAATAATACTTATTCCATTGAGGTTCACCAACAGTGGACGAAATCAAATATGCACATACATAACATCCGCATTAAGCAGAAAAAGCACACTTAGACAACGATGCCACGCGAAACCAGTCGACCCTCACCAAGGCGAACAGATCAAGAGTCAGAAAATATGAACGAGTTATCATGAGAGTCTAACCACGCCAGGAATAAACAAAGAATTAAGAAAATGACGGAAAAACTGTAACAAAACGCATCAAGAACCACAGGATGTGCTACTTTGCATACGTGTTCAGGTGGGATAAACCACACCTGTTGCATGCAGTATAAGGCTAAATCTAAGAAGGTCGGACGACCTACTTACACGCGGAACGACAACTTAAAACAGAACATGAAATACTTCGACATGGGTATCAAGTTTTGGAAGGACATGGCTGGAGACAGAAATAAGTTCAAGAAAGCGGCTAGTGATATCTACAAAAAAACAGAAGGAAATAGAAAAGAGCTAAGAAAACAGTTGAACCTACCCAAGAAGCTCAACCAGAATCAACATGCCGGCGACGTCGTGAAAAGATCCCTCCTATAAATAAATACCACCCGTCTCTCCAGTAGTGCCATGTTTACTCAAGGATGCATATGCGATAGGCTCGCAATCCTTTCCTATCCTAAGGGCACGTCTCCCTGACCATTCAAGCGCCCCCCGTCTTCTTCTTGATAGTGCATATCAAGGTGATGTAGCACCATGAAACATGAGGCAGGGGCTTGTGCAAATCTTGAGGTTCATTCGATAAATCCTGCCTGGTCAAGCCATGGATAGGTGCATTTCATTCATACATTCAGAATATTTTTAAGAAAACTCTACTTAGACATATAGCGAAAATCGTGTGAAAGGGAAAAACAAAATGTTTTCTTCAAAAGCGTAAACTTATATATGTTTCATCACAGACGAATGGGTGAGTCCATACTATACAGACTTTTTTGTTGTTTGCGCAGAGTTTACATTCGTTCAGATTTTAATTTTCGACAACTTGTTGTTTACCAATAATGTTTATTTCGTTTCGTTGTTATTTAGCTCCAAAAAATACGCAGACATACATGCAGACTTTCGAGTTTACTGGCACACCGACCGTGTTCATTTTATAGAAGTTGATGAAAGTTTGTATCGTGTGGACCCAACATAATGTCCAGAATACTAGACGTGCAGAGAGGCATCACAGCATCACGTATACAGGTTAACAACTCGTTTGAATGTGCTTTTTACCTCACTGAGGTTTAAATGGGTAACATTAACGTAAAGGAGTTTACTACCGGCTGGCCGGATGCGGCGCTACAGCGGCTATTAGCCGTATAGCCGTACTACCAACGTTGTAATTCACGGTTTCGTTTGAGGAGCTTTTTACTGCAAAAGATTTAATGTGTAGTAAATGTTCATTTAAAAAGATTTTAAGCCAGCAGTTTTTGTATAAAAATAGCTTTTGCACGTCCATAAAATGATTTCAGAAGCAGCACTAGCGCTGTTGCACGGAAAAAGAAAATAAGTCTTGAGGTATTTTCTTTAGAATATGACGTTGAAATTTTATTTAAGCCAACGCTGCGGTAAACAGAATAAAACCAGAAAACATAAACAATTGTAATACAAAACTTTTTAATAACTCAAAGATAACAAACAAAGAGTAATATCGACAATTTAATCTACATCAAACAAAGCAAACGAAGCAAATGCGCTCGCTTTGTAGTCGGCACCAGTAGCTGTGGAAGTGAGTAACTACAAATAGAAAAACTCACAGAAATTCACATTCAATCTCGATGTAGGTACCTACTAATCTTTTGAGAGCTGGATTTGAGTGGGAATGACATTTTATAATCCATAGGCGCGGTGCGACAGCGGCCAATTGGCCATTATGTGACTGCGGTTACCGCCACCGGAATCCATTCCGACTGTCCGGCCGACCTGGCAGCCGGGAGCGCATAGGCTTTGGCCGTCCAAACTTTTCACCGCACACAAAATACTGTGTTGAAAATTTGAAAGCGTTGAGCACCTTTATACTTCATAATTGGAATTGTCTGTAGTTTTCGAATTGTTACGAAAGTTAGGCCTTGCTCTCTGTTTTAGAACGGTTTCCAGACTGTCATTTTGGTTGCGAACTGCGAAGGATTAATGAGTTTTATCTACCATTTGTTAAATAACATGATAAGTAGTTTGTAGTATGGGTACGTTTAGTGGAAAATTTTATTGTCTTAAACAAATGTTTCGCGGGAACCATACCAATCAATCTGCCTAGCGTTTTCTTAACCATATTGGGGTCGGCTTCCAATCTAACCGTTTGCACATTAATACCAGTATTTTACATGGAGCGTCAGTTTTTCTCACTTTTTACTGGGTACCACGATACCCTTTGGTAAGACTGGTTGTCTTTCGGGCTTCTGACCAGTAACGACTGTCAAAGATCTACAAATTACGGCCGGGAGCAACGGGGGGCCTCAATATGTAATAGACGGTCTCCCATCCACGAATCAACCGCGACAAGCGTAGCTCAACCTTCGAACGACACGTGCGGTATTTATTATTTAACTACGAGCCCGAATCATGTTTTATTTGTATAAAGTAGGGCGTCGACCGCTTAAAACAATTTCTATGAAAACTTCGCGGAATTTGTCCTAATGAAATTATGTCACTCCGTCGCGTCGCGCCGCCTTTGGGAGCCCTCTTGTCATATAAGTTGTGGATTCAGACAGTTGCACAAGTTGCATGGTTTCTCTAAACGCTAACTGTGCACACAATGGTGCCGACAATATGCCGACGCCGATGCCTTTATTGCACGTTCGTCAATAGTCCCCGGGTTTAATTGCTATGCCATTTGTTGCTAGCGTTAGAAGGTATTGTATTTGTAGTCGGATTAAACTACAGATTGCTGGTGTTAATACGTTTGTGAGCGTGAATAATCCGGAAAGCTGCTTTAGGTACATGGCATTAGTGTGTCGTGGAAGGAGGAGCCTAGGGAGTCTAATAAATATTTATTAGAAGTATTACTTTTTCCTAGTAATCCTAGAAATATTATGAATGTGAACGTTTGTGTGTTTGGATATTTGTTACTCAATCACGCAATATCGGCTGAACGGTTTTGTATGGAATTTGGCACACAGATAGATTGTAACCTGGATTAGCACTAGTATCTTACCACTAGACCACCGCGCGGGCGAAGCCCCTGGCCAAAGCTAGTATAGGATATTCTTATTTGTATCTTCTCTCCGTAGTGTCTTCATCTGCTTAATGATGTTACCGAATTGTATCGTGATGAATGCATACAAAAGTTGAAAGTGGATGGTATTAATACCATTCACACAATAAATCACGTCGCACACCTATGTGTCGACGCATCAGGAACCAATTGTGGCAACAGAATAGTTAACTTTTCGTCAAAGGGGACGCAAACCGAAATAAACCTGGAAAGCAAAAACTATTGGAAATTCGATTTCACGACTGCGTTTGCAGAACTCCGTTGAAGGAAAAACTAAATTAAATTGATTTTGCGAACCAGCGGTATTATTTCGGCACACATCGGATCAACAGTTCGGCGAAGAACAAACAGTTTTAAAACTATTCTAAAATAACTCCGAAATTGTAACCGGACAGACCATAAAATAGAATTACATGTTCGTTTCGTTTTCGGTATATTCTGTAGGTTATTGTGTCGAAAGGAGTAGCGAATGTAGCGCGTTCGCGTAGACGTCTACGCAGCTACGCGGAATTTAATAAGCTCTACGCGACGTCAAAGCCTACGACGCCTACGTGGCTACGCGGCAAGTAGAAGGTGTCTACGCTGACTAAACTTCTATTCCAAAGTTATTATTTTATTAACGTTTATCTTACAAAATTATGAGTGTGGTTCGGTAAATACTCTGTTTGAGACTTTATTTTATAATTTTTTGTGGCTATAATCTACTAATTACTACATGCTTAATTTTTGATTACTTTTTGTAATACACAACTCAGTATTAAAATGGGACCAATTTTGGGGTATACCCTTTCCAATAAAAAAATAATGATCAAAATCGGCCTACTCTGGAAAAAGTTATGCATGGTCAAACATAAAAAAAAAAAATGTACGCGTCGAATTGAGTAACCTCCTCCGTTTTTTCGTCGGTTAAAAAGGTAACATATGCTGTCGTTGACTAATAGGCATTATCATGCTCTACAACTTTTCTCTAGAACTCAATCATATATCTCTCATCGTTACGGCAGCGTTCGTAAGAAACGTTTTCGTTCGACCGTTTTTCTCCGACTTACTTTACAAATCCGACTACCACGAAAAAGTCGTTTCATTTTTCGGGTTAATTGTGCCTATGGCACTTACAAAATAACGTGGCTTTCTATCGGTAAAATATTTTTTTAAATCGGTTCAGTAGATCCAGAGATTACCCCTACAACATCACAAACTCACAGACTTCACCTCTTTTTAGTTGCTGCAATGAGAACCACCACCCTCATCCACCTTCCAAGTTGCGTATTTAAATAAGAGCAACAAGAAATTATTGTCGTCGCGACGACAACAATGCACGGACGTTTTTATCTTCAAATGGTTCTGTCTTCTTGTCGCTTTATTTAAAACTTTGCTGACAAGTTTATCGCAGACTAAAGTTTTAATCTCTTCATAGGTTCAATATTCAATTGCTCTTAGCTGGGCGCATCACCGAGGAGGCGGAGCGTAGGCGGGCGGGGGCGGAGTCTGTCCGAATGTTGTTTTGCGCCGTTTTCCATGACGCTGTTTTCAAATAAACTTTTCAGTGCAATCGATGTTGGTCTAGGACTAATTTGTTGATCATTTATTATTATCTGGTCTACAGGTTTAAGTATCTTGGTCACATATTGACTAACGACCTCGATGATGATGATGACCTCGATGATGACATTGAGCGGGAGCGGAGGGCGTTGTCGGTTAGAGCGAACATGCTGGCTCGCAGGTTTGCACGTTGCTCACTTCCTGTTAAAATCACGCTCTTTTGAGCCTACTGTACTGCTTTTTATACATGCAGCCTGTGGGCTAGATGTTCGCTAAGATCGTACAGCGCTCTCCGCGTTCAATATAACAATGCATTTAGGATGCTGGTGGGGCTGCCCCGTTTCTGTAGTGCGTCAGGGCTGTTCGCAGATGCGCATGTAGATTGCTTTTTCGCAACAATGCTTAAAAGGTGCGCTTCCCTGGTGCACAGGGTGACGGGCAGCTCCAATAGTATCTTGAGCATGGTTGCGAGTCGCCTGGACTGTCTATACGTGAGTCGCTGTTGTGCCGTCTCTCATGGGATGTCGCAACGGTGACCAACCATTATTTCTTGTGTTGTTTTGTGTATAGTTTGTGTTTACTAACATAGTCGCAAGTTATACTAACAAGCTTATTGAGTCTTGGTTGCTGTTCGTTGTAAAAAGTATGAATTAAAACAAAAGCAATTTAACGAAATGTCAAACGAGCTCATAACATTTATTTTATTTTATGAGTTATACAAGAAGCGAATATGCTAAACCTATTACCAATATAATGATTCTCCTCAGTATAAAACAAATACCTAGAAAAATATATGCTTTCTATAAATTTACCTGACATAAGGTGGCAATCAAATAGACACCCTGTCATTCCTTTGATATAGACTGCATGTGTTAAAATACGGGGGAAAATTGACATATGTGTACAATAGCACGTGTCACGATGACAGAGAAAATTTTCATATGACACGTGCCGCTTCTAAATACGACTATGGTTCAATACAAGGCTGCCTGGCATGTGAATCCTAGAAATTTGATATTAATTTATTTCTAATGAAGAGTGTTTCATTATACTGACATCGTCCTGTTATTATTTCAACTTTATGGGAAAGGACAAATGAATCGATTATAATTGTAGCACGATTAATATTCTGAAGTATCGTATTATTAATTGATTCATCGTTTGTGTGCAGAATAATCTATTTAAATAAAAAGAAAAGTCCTGACTGACTGACTCATCAACGCCCAGCCCGAACCCTTGGACCTAGAAAGCTGAAATTTTGCATAGAGGTTCCCTTTATAATGTAGACAAGGAATAAGGAAGGATTTTTCGAAATTCAGCCCCTAAGGAAGTGAAATAGAAGATGAAAGTTCCGCGCGGGCGAAGCCGCTGGCAAAAGCTAGTTTTAAATAAAGACGTATAGCACATTCAACAGAACTTTTGGACAAAAAAGATACAGAATTTTATTAAAATCAATCTGCCTAGTTCTTTTTTCCAACTATGTCAGGGCCAGCTTCTGGTCTAACTGGATGCAGCGCCATAGCAGTATTTTACATGGAGCGACTGCTTATCTGAGCTCCACAACCTAGTTGCTAGGTAATACGATACCCTTTGGTAAGATTGGCGGTCAGACTCCAGGGCTTCTGACGACCAGTAACGATTGTCGAAGATCCACGAATGACAGTTGGGACCAACGGTTTCACTTGCTTTCCGAGGCACGGAGGGGTCTTTCTCGGTTTTTCTCTGTCTCAATATTAAAAGATAGTCATCCATCCACTAACCAACCGCGGCAAGCGTCCTTAACCTGATCGATCGACCCGTGTGGCTGTTATTATTTAGCCATAAGCCCCTTTTACTTCTCCACCGAATTTCACTAATGATCGATTCGTCTTGTATATTCCAATCTCTGTTATCTCCAATTATGAAGCAGACCTAGGTTTGCATAATAGACGCTCCCATAAGGAAGTAGCAATTTTTTTATTTTTGGGTGTGAAATCATCAAATAACTTCTCCCGCTCTGGGTGGAGCAGGACTGGGTGTCAGACTTTTACTGAATAAAACCCACCCGTGTTCCCTCAGTAGCCCGTATGCCAGGGGCTGCGGTATCTCTTTCGAACGAACTCGCAGCCCTGGCAGGATATGGAAGTAGCTATCACTGGTTAAATTTGCTAAGGACAGTATTTTTATGCCCTTTTTGGCAATAAAAAATTGCACCATTGTTTAGCAAAACGATCCGTTTTTGTTTATGATAACGTTTTGGTTTAAAGGAAAGAAGCATTAGTGAAAGAGAAAATCAATATAACTAAGTCGTTTACCATGTGTCTGCACGATACGTCAAAACATGACTCCATTCTTAGTAATTAATGTCAAGTACTTTCCATTTCAAATAGACGACCGTTCATGTCGTGTCCCTGTGTAATCAACAGCTATGACGTATTACGCAATCGATCGTCGAGCGTACCTCGCTTATACATTATAGAGCAGTATGCAAGGGCACCGCACCGGACGGGACGTAGCCCGAGGCTCCGTTCGTAGTATCCCCGGCACTAGTTAGCAAACATACGTATATTAATTACATTTACCGAACAACATGATGGTCAGACGTGTTAATTGTTTAACTATCCTTTGACGAACTATTAAACTGTAATTACTCGGTTCATTGAGAAATTTTGCACGTAGTTTAACTTAACGCGCTATTATGCTGTTGTCTTAGTGATTTAATAGAGCGTTTGTGTTGCCTCTTCATGATAAAAAAAAATTAACATTAACAAAATATGGTCCAGTGAATATTCGAGTATGGGCAAACTTAAAACTGGTACTAAGTTAACAATTTTTCTAACTTATTTAAAACATGGTACCGTACAACATTAAATATGTTTCGCCGTGGACTGGCATACAAATATTTTAACAAGTTAAATGCAAAAATGTAAAACGACACATTACTTTTTTTTAAATCATTTTTCTAACATGTCTAATAAAGTTGGTGAAATGTTAACAATAAAAGGTAGGTATAATGAAAAGTCAGTAACTATTTTTTTTAGCAATAAATTCTTTTACACTATATAAGCAATAAGCCATATATGTGGTTTGGATTAAAGTGTTAAAGAGGGAGTTCCCTTATTTCTTTTGGAATATTTTATTTGCTGTGATAAATATAGTTTTATGGCATAACTAGCTTCCGCCCGCGGCTTCGCCCGTGTAGATGTCGGAAATTATCCCGCGGGAACGTACCACCTCTATAAAAAAAGTATCTTATGTGTTAATCTAGATTATAATCTATCTGTGTGCCAACTTTCATCCAAATCCGTTCAGTCGTTTTTGCGTGATTGAGTAACAAACATCCAAATATCATCACAAACTTTTACATCTATAATATTAGTAGGATAAATATTTATCTTCTGACGTCAAAAATATAATGTGTTTCAGGTTTATAATAATATGGATCAGGTATATGTGTATATTATTTACCTTCTCCACAGAAAACTCTTCAAACAAACTATATTCCGCTTTTCACCCTCAAAGGGGTTAATTTTTTAAAGTCTTTTTGCTTTTTACATTATTTGACTAATATATATAACAATTTTCGAGTTAATCAAGACACGCAGTAAAATCATCCCTTGTAAAATTAACTACCCTTTTTTTACCCCTTTAGTATTTCGAAAAATCCTGATACACGTTTCTTTATTTTCGGTTTTAGGTTAATACTGAGTTTCGAGTTAATCAGACCGTGCGTTAATATTCTTCCATAAAAATTTTGATGAATAAAAAACTACATTATAAAAGGAAGCCGTGTGCAAAATTTCACATTTCTAGTCCTAGTAGTTTCGGCAGTGCGTTGATTTTTCAGTCAGTCAGTTTCTCCTTTTAGATATGCTTTGATGCGAAGGAATTATTAACCGTGTTGGATCTCGACGAGTATATTTTGAATGAAGGTAGCATGCTTTAAAAAATGTAGAGTACTCTTTCACAAATACACCAGCTTCCATGATGAAAAGACCTGTTAGTATAAAAAAAAGGATTGATGCCGCAAATTGCTCCTAGGCATTTTTTTTTCTGTAGGAAGCTTTCATTTACGTTCGTCGCGTCGAATTTTATCAACCGTCCTAGTATGTAGGACAGCAAACAAATAAAATCGCAGAGAACAGAAAGTCGTACGTTTTAAATTGTAGCTGTGAAACAGAAACACCCAAAAGTTTTTCGTGTTTCGTTTCGCAACACCGATTCGCAGTTTCAAAAGTGATATTGGATTGTCACGTCGAAAATCAAGATGCGTTTTTCGGCAAACGGACATGTTTGCCCGGGAAACTCTTGTATGCAAGCTAAAAGAGAATTTCTAGCCTGCACGAAGCATTATTTATTTTGGTACATACTTTAACAATTATGCATATTTACCTCATTATTTCGTCTTTATTTACCTATAGCATCCTATGGTAGATCGGATGCCGATCGGAGATCGGAAACCGATGGTCGGACCGGATAGGTAAATAATACACATAGTGACATTTTAGCCGTCTTACAAAGGTGTTCGGTTCGACTCAGTCTATCCGACATAAGATACCTCTAGGCGCGATAAAATATTGCTAACATTAATTTAAGAAAATAAGTGCAAAGAAAATAAATAATGCTTTAGAATTATGAAACACCATGTTAATAATGTTTCCGAATCAAACGGTAGAAGCTATTAATAAGATTCCCATAATAAATTTCAACTCCATAAAAGGGTGCTTCAGACTACGTCATGCGTCTCAGTATTTTTTTTTTTTTAATGTGTTCATAAATATTTTTCATTTTTATAAATGATCAGTAGTATTAGATACTAAAAGTGGGCTGCCGTTCTAAGACGATTAAAATACCACGATGTATAAATAAGGCATATTCTATACACAAAAGACATGAAAGCTTATAGCAACTTCGCCACGCTGAGCGAAACGACTTGAAACGACTCTATTTAATTGGTCTCATCCGGTTGGGGTCGGGAATCGATACGAGTCTTGACGTGGCCGTGGAAACGTGTGCCGAAACAAAAACTATGACGTAGGCATGCCTGTAGGAGAAAAACGGCGAAAACGTTAAATAAATTTGTCATATAGGTACTAAAAGACGTTTCGACGAGTTATAAGTTCACTATTACGATCTACTATATTCTATTTTTAAAGGTTCTGGCTCCACCGGTAACGTTCGATGATTTTGCCGAAGTCAAGGTATGAGAAATCAGTGTTTGTAGCGGTGGCATCCATGGATCCCCATGCTAAAAAAGGACAAAACAGTTTTGGTTAGTAACACCATCACGTTCAAAGTCACCGTAAGGAGCGTTTTGGCGGTAAATTCAAAACAACGAAAAATAAATATGATTTTAATCGTTTTTAACGGAGAACAGGATATAAATAATTTATTTTTTATTTTTCTGTTAAATAAATCGTCCCAATCTTCAAATTAAAATAGGTTTTATCAAATTGGAAAATACCCTATTTGTGTGGTTCTTTCCTTAAAAGACCATTTCAGACATCAATCTGCATTATTTCACATGATCTGACCAAGATTTTGTCTGGAGTTTAGAAGACACTGTGACCTCTGAGTTTGTTTCGGCGTTTCTTCTCAGTGTACCTATTCAGATAAGAAACGCCGACTTCATCTAGTTTTTTTTTAATGTGATTGACGTGTATGAAGTGTTTGTAACAAACCTACTTACAATAATTAAATCATCATCATCAGCCTATAATGTTCCCACTGCTGGGACACAGGCCTCCTCTCGGTGAGAGGGATTGGGCCGTAATCCACCACGCGGGCCCAGTGCGGGTTGATAGATGTCACATGTCTTCGAATTTTTGGTTCTAGGACATGCCGGTTTCCTCACGATGTTTTCCTTCACCGTTTTGATGAAATAATTTACACAAAGTGATGCGCCTGTCTGGGTTCGAACTCACGACCTACAACTCGTAAGTCGCGGCCGTAACCACTGGGCCACCACTGCTCACACTCTCAATTAAATCATTTATCATTAAAACAACAAAGAAAACTCTCACAATGATTTCCTTTTTAATATGTGATTTGACGCACATATGATGCAAACTGTTTTCCCAGAAAACACGAGTTGTTTATAAATATTTTCGACCTTGTACAACAGAAGTTAAACTCGTCCGACTGTCCGATCATATTGGACGTGCGACAAATTGTGTCGTTCCTAAGGCTTACAGATTTCCCCCCGACCAAGTAGTCCTAAAAGGTTTTCAGTTGAACAGGTCCATTCGTCAAATTTGAGCGGACATTCGAGCCTTTTAATTAATTTAAACACCGCTACGAGGTATTTCAATCAGTCCCACTATAGCACGAATTTTAGGGAAAGCGTTGGCACAGGCCCAAAGGTCAGGCATGATTACTGATAAATGCGTGCACTGATTGGACAGGTCCACTCAATTTGTGTGGTGATTGCCTAAAATACCATTTCAGACATCAATCTACATGATCTTCACATATTGTGACCAAAATTGTGTCTGGACATTAAAAGAGATCTCTGAGTTTGTTTCGGCCTTTCTTCTCAGAGTAGTCCTATCTGACTACTCTGAGAAGAAAGGCCGAAACAAACTAACAAACAAACACCGACTTCATCTAGAACCGCTTGCACCCCGACCGGTCCCATACAGATGCAGCAAGCCTTAAAAAATATGACTGACGTGTAAAAGTGTTTGTATAAACCTACTTAAATAAGTAAAATCATTTATCATCATTTTCACAATGTGGTCGATCGACAAAATAATTTGTAAAAGGTACAATGCATGTTGGGAACTTATCTTGTCACGTGCCTATTGTGCACCAGGTTCCATCGCAACCGTGTAATAGAAACCAATTGCATCACACGGCATAAGTGCGCTTAGTGCTGTATTGCTATTAGTTAATATCATTAAGGAGTACTACATGTTCTCCTCTGCTTAACCCTATTCACTTTATCTACGCACTATATTTAGAGCTCGTCGTCATAAATATTTGGTTGCAAATTGTATTTTGTTTCTTAGTAAGAATTTCCGAAGTAAGTTTAGACATCGAACGAATAAGTAACTGTCAGTTTTAAGAATCGATTTCGCCTTATCTGAAATAGTTTTCAACTCGAATTTAAAACGCGCTTCCCATCGCAATATGAAAGTATTGAACCTTTCATATATTGAATAATAAAGATAGCAGATATCCCCTCGGAGCATCGTATCAATCAACCGAATGGGAGCTGGGCTTTAAAAGTTTTCAGTTATAAATGGCAGATTCACGTCTGGCCCCTTGTCGAACGATAAATCGCTATTCACAGCTTCGACAGCCATCAAATGGCGTTGGCAAATCCACGCGGTAGTAATATGTAGCATTTTAGTACGATATTGTAAATGCAGTTTTAATTACACGATCATGCTGTGTGCGAAATAGTTTCAAATGTGGTTTTTGTTTAAGTTTGGGTTTTGCTTTGAGTCGAGTTTGTGCAACCTACCCATATCATTTTTAATCAGCAGTAATCTGACTAAGACAATCGTAACACCCAGTCTGCAAAGCGAAAATAAGAAAAAATACTTGTTCAAATGAAATAATTCGAAGCATAACACACAAGCAAAGTCTTGGCACCATTAATAAACAAATCTCTGCTCACTTAGCATAGACTTATTTATACATTTTATGGAAAAGTTTCTGAGCTGCCAAGACTTTGCTTGTAGTTCGATAGCCGAGTCCCGATCTGGTCGCCGTGTCGTTTTAATCACTCGTTTACATATCGATCGCGTTTCTCAGATAATATTATGCATTGATCGTCGGCTAGTGCACTTGAATGATAGACTGACAAACCATTTTTAATGAATTATTTGAAAGTCTGGTGTTTGTTTCGCTCTGTTATTTATAGATGAAATGATTTTGTTGAGTTCATTTTTTGTCGTATCTTTAGTTATTTCGCCCGCTTGCACCACAATTAATTACAGGTATGTAGCGCTAAATAATCGTTTTGACATAAGAGTGACATAATGATGTTTTAAATATTTTTACCGTTCTTCTTCTTAGCATATCGATCATCTTTGGTCCAAAATTCGGCTGCGCGAACTCTGTTTGCTGACGCAGTCATAAGGTCGTCAAATGTACAAGTAACAGGGCATGCGGCGCAGGATGGTAGATGAGCTATTGTCTGTGGGAAGGTGCCGCATACGCACTTAAAATTTGAGCCATCCGCGAACCCCATTTGTGGAGATTGTCTTTTCTCCGGCCGACTTGGGTTCGAAGTCTATTTAGAGATTTCCATGTCGTCCACGGTAACGTGTGCCCAGGTGGAAGGCTCTCAGATGTTTAGATAAAGTTATCATGGGTTTAATATGGATCCCGCCACAGGTTACATCTCGCTGTGGAAACGTCGCTATTGGCTAGACTAGCTAACCCCACGCATCCTATAAAACTTTTTCGGCTCTTTAGCCTTAAATGTTTCCATCCATTTTTCTTGCTATCGCTCGCTAATGAGTTAAAGCAGTTTTTCACGGGCTTCTACGATCTCTTCTGAGAAAGGGTCATTATTGTAGACATGTTCGTACGTCTTTAAAAGTTTACCAGATTCCTGGGATAAGCCGGGGATGTATAATGTACGACATCCGCGTGGGATACAATTTCGAGAGGTTACTGAGACGACGGTCACGAATTTGTCGTAATTATGTGTGGTAGGTGGGATGGTAAGTGATTCGGTATCCACAGACTTTGAAAATTGTTCCCAATCAGCTTTCAAGGAGTTGAAGCGGCGTTTGAATGGCATAACCACTGGTGGACAGCGGACTGGTTATCCCTCGTCTGTTAGACAGACTTATTGAGTCTGAGACCAATAGAAAAGTAATTGTGTTAATTACTTGACAGTTTATCTTATTATATTTGTTTATTTCTTATGCATAGTCCTTACAAATTCGCATTGTTAGGGTAACAGTTTTCGAAACCGATCGTCGATACGTCTCTTGTACGCGTCTTTGCTCATACAACTGTGACCTAATTTAATTACCTGTGACAATTAGTGATTGACAACAAAGGACGTCCTATATGATAACATTAGTCTCCATTCGACAATAGTTTAGATAGGACCCGCCTCTTGTTCCTGCCTTCAGATGTATGCTGCATATCACATTGTGTAATTAATCATTGATGTTCCGAGTATTAATTACACCGTCCTCGTCGTACTTACTGTGAATTCTGATTGGCTATGCTGCTGCATTCTGATTGGTGGAATATTTGTACTGCGCAGATAGGATGCGTAGTTTACCTTCCTTTCAGTTTCATGAACTAAATCATATATGAAGTGGGTTTTTTTTTTTTTTTTTTTTTTTTTTTTTTTTTTATTTTTTTTTTTACACACACACACACATACACATACATATGTACACACGTACATATGACCTACAGCGAACAAACTTTAAAAACTTTTGCGAGTACTTTACTATCTTATTAATTTTCATAACAGTGGTTCGTACAAGAAAAACAGTGGAAAACTTGTAGGAATAAATACTTCCTGAGCTGCTTGTTTTACTCCCTGAAACTTATACTCACTGAATAAGTTTTAAAGTGTACGCTCTATTTGTGGAATCAAAGTTCTGTAACTAGTACAATTTCTTTTTAGTTTTTGTATCGGAACTCAATTGTCTTCCTTTGATAAATCGAAAGACAAGGATGCTTTACTAAGTAATCACACGAGAAGGTCTGACGTAGACGACCCTTTTTACTCTTTAATGAGCCGTTGTTCTTTTGTCGTCGATTATCGTTATACTACATAATTATTATGATGTATCTAAATCCCTAACGGTAGTTTCTTTAAGGTTTCGACAAATTACGTAATGTTTGCCTTAACGGAAGAAGTGTACTCGACGAGAGTTTAGTACACCTACATCTCAATATTTTATTTCTACGTCCCTATAGGTGCGGCTGACTGGGGACTGTTCTTATTACAGATTCCTAAAGGTATAGAAAGACTTATTAAGTCTATCTGTCTTTAAAGATTCAAATAAAAGTAAGATCCAGAGGATTGTTCTCTATTTATATCTTTTTACGAATTTGGACCCAACGTTTGTACCTTTTGATGCACTTTGTCCAATGTATTGGTTTGTTTCAAGTAACTTGTAATTGCAGAATGTAAAAACGGAATGTGGATGTTACTTAGGTATTGACCTCTTTTCGTATTCATCCCTATTTATTTTAGTACCATTTCCATACTTTTCTCAAATATTTTTCAGGCCCGTATTCTTCGAAAGGTTTAGCAGAAGTGTATTTATAGTATTTCCACATTTCGCCAGTTATGTGTAAATTTCAAGTGGCATTCAGTTCATCTTATTTTTCCCTATGTGAGATTATTTGTGTAACCTTAGGTCTAAGATTTTCTTAGCCAAACAATTAAGTTAAATCTTTTCAAAGTTTACTAGACTTACTAGAAAATTATGCGAGCCAAGAAACCTTTAAAACATTAAATACTTGGTGAAGACTGGGCCTCTTGGCGGACATTTTAATATGAAATGGTTTTTCTAAGTCAAGGTCAATAAACAATTTCAGTTACCCGGAATATCCGGGAAACTCTCAACTCCCATTAAAAAAGCAAGCTACAACTCCCATTTTTAAATACCCTTTCTTTTGAAGAAGCTTTCTCAATGAATTATGGATTTAGCTGACTGTCAGAAACAGCTATCTTTCAATGTAATTAGATTTTATAGTGTCTTTGCAAAGAGTTTGGCTATCTTTAGGAACTATTTTACTTTATTTGTGGTTGTGGCAGACGATGAAAGAGGCCCAAACAGCTAAACCATTAATTTTGTATAACTTTTATTCAAGAATATTTTCACATGTTTTTATCTGTATTCCAGATTAAGTTCTTATTACGGTTTTTTAAATGTGCGAGTGAAACCACGCAGCCAAGCAACAGCTAGGTAGAAACAAAAATAAACCTAGACATACTTTTTAACCATTAACTTACGAGGCTGGTCACCTAGCAACATAAATTTCGTCAACAAGTGTATTATAACCATGTGCTTGTGCTACATTGTTAGTTTTACGATTTAAGTGGAAGGGGGCCGCCAACAGGAACGCATCGCGTGTACCAACCCAGTGGTCAGGCGACTCAGCAAATGCTTGCGTCACAAATCATTCAGTCAACATATTTTATGATAAACGTATGACGACGTTTCTGTCGACCGTTTGGAGACGTTAGAGACATAATTTGAATTTGTAAATGTAACTCACTTGTACGATATCATATATACACTATTTGTTGGATACTAACTGTTGCCCGCGGTTTCACTCTCATCTAGGGAAACTACTTGAAGAATTTGAATAAAATCCAGAACGTGCTGACGCGTGTGACAAACATGGAAGGCCGCTAAGACGTTTTTGTGTCAATCAGTAACAAATATTTTCACAAACTTACACACAAATAATGTGTTAGAAAAAGTGTAATACAAGGGTTTCTTTGGCTAATAACTATAGTGGGCAAGTCACTGAACCTGATTCTCAAAATGAGCTAGTAAATTGCTTTTGCTTTAGCCCGGAGTCTGGCAAACACAACTAATGAAATACCAAAAAAAAAAATACAAAATCCTAACCAAACCCTTTGCGAAACAAGCGCGCTCACTTTTTACCTTTCAATCCAACCAAAATCAATCTGCGTCGCCTTTTCTTAATTATGTTGAGTTCGGCTTCCAGTCTGACCGGATGCAGTTGGGTACCAGTTTTTTTACATAGAGCGACTGCCTATCTCACATTCACAACCCGGTTATTGGGTAACACGAGATACCCTTTGATATGACAGATTTCCAGAATTTTGGGCTTCTCACGAGTGTCATATAATCAATTAATGATACCCGAGACCAACGGCTTAACGTGCTTTCCGAGACACGGAGGGGTCTCGGTATTTAAAGATGGTCACCCATCCACGGACTTACCGCGGTAAATGTAGCTTAACTTTCGACGTACCCATTCGTCTGTTATTATTTAGCCTCGAGCCCATTTCCGTTCATCCATATCTACAGGTAGTTTGTTACTTCTTTGTAATTTTTATGAGCAAGCCGATTTCTACGAAAGACAAACGGGGCCAAGAAATTTTCCTACTACACATACTCGTAGGTTTGTCTACTTCTCTTGCGTGAATGAGGTGACCTGCTTTATGCACACACCTGTATCTAACCCATGTAGGTATGTATTTTTACCTATTTGCAGTTACTGCGTCTACTTATACCGAAGTATATTTCAAGACAGTCAATAATTACCTCTTTGGTGTCATGGAGGTATTGTATTTTTTTTTTATTTGTCACCATTGTATTGATACTATTGATTTATACAGTAATTGAACCTATTTCAGTAGTTTTCATATTATAGTATAGTAAAACACACCGACAGAAATAGATTTCATTTAAACATTTTTGTCGGTGACTGTTTGCATCGGTGACTTTGTAATTTTTTGTAAATCAAGGCTTTGTAAGCAGAGTGCACAAGTAACATTGTCGTCCTCAGGGCTGCGGGTTTGTTCGAAAGAGATACCGCAGCCCCTGACATACAGGCTACTGAGGGAACACGGGTGGTTTTTCGTCAGTAAAAGTCTGACACGCCGTCCTGCTCCACCCAGAGCGGAAGAAGTTATTTGATGATGTCCCACCAAAAAAAAAAAAACATTGCCGTCCTAGTTCCGCTTTATTTCTTTAATCTGTTAATCCTGGCTAATGAGGCTAATGAGACATAATTAATTTTCTATTGTAATGGAACCGACAGGTTCCGCGTCGGATTTAACCGACTAAGCGACTTCAAAAAGAAGGCGGTTCTCAATTCATCTGAATGTTTTTTTTTTTTGTGTGTTTGTTGCGCGATATCTCCGTTAACTGTGGATGGATTCTGAAATATATTTTTAATGGATAGGGTAGGGTATGCTTCGCCCCCATATAAATTTTATTAACTTTCGTTCGGTAGCTTTTGCGTTAGCCTTAATAATCCACCTTATGTATCTTGATGACGTTCTGCTGCTTCCTGTCACTGTTGTTAACATAGCAAGTAGTGGTATACGAATTAATGTACCATAACTAAAAACGAAAGTCGATGACAAAAAACAAAAACACATATCCAAAGATACCGTCTTCCGAAATTAAAGTTATTTTTTTCATTTTATAGTGTTTTAACGGAAGTCGAATGATTTTTTTTTTAAAGTTTTTAAAGGTTCTATATGGATCATTAAAATCTTTTTGGGTGGTTGGTTTCATACTAAATTATGCGAGAAAAGCATCGTCTTATTGTACTTAGTTATAATTTGTTGACGCTGACAGAATTTTACGACATATTCACAACGTGCTGAATACCAATCTTACCAAGGCGTATCGTGTAACCCAGTAACTGCATGGTGGAGGTCAGATAGGCAGCTGCTCCATGTAAAATACTGATATTCAGCTGCATCTGCTTAGACTGGAGGCCAACCTCAACATAGTTGTGAAAAGGCAGATAGACCAGTTTTATTTATTTACATTTAAGGGTTACCAGTTATTTTATGTACATTCAAAAGCTAATTTAATTCTATTTTGAGAAGGTGGTAAGAAGGTTTACAAATTAATGCATAAACTAGGAACAATAAGCACCATAATTCCGTGCTATAAAATATAAATTGGTTAACGTGTAGACGATTAATGTGTTGTTTCATGGTATGGGATTGTGAGCGTTAAGTATTGACTGTAGTAGGTACTACTAGAGAATGGAGCTAGTGTGTTAATGACTAATGTCGAAAATGCCAATCACTGATAGTGTCTAATCCAAGCTTTGTTTTCGGCTATTTTCGGCCGAAAATCAGAAGTTCGTGAAATGTCGCGCTTCATTCTGCTTAATTCGTAAAACTGGGCAATATCAGTAGTGCTATTCTGTAAAAATGACACCGTGAAAACTCAAGTGAAGTGAGCTGTCAACAAGTGTCAATTTCTAGCATCTCTGATAGAATGACAGCTGACTTCACGGTGAGCTTTGTACAGCCAAACCGGTGACGTATGGCTAACTTCGGGGTGAATCGAGTGCGCTCGCGGTTTCACTCAGCTGATATAAACGTACGCGATTTTGTTTTGAAGTTGCAAAGCGAGGTTATGTTGTTGTTAAGTTGTATACAGCGTAAATATTAATAAAAAAATTATGCCTTCATTATTTCCGTTTTCAATTTTGGCAGAAAATAAGACTAAAGCTGGAATTTCTGTTCCCTTTTCGTGTTTGGCTGATAATCCATTTTCGATCGGACACTACCAATCACCTATAAAAAAGGATAAAGTGATTAAATATGAGTTTGATGTTACGCGCCATGAAGACGTAAGTACTTTTATGGGTTTATACGATAGGATTCGAAGAGTATTAATACTCTTTTCTCGTTTTCGGATAATAAGTAGCAAGGTGCTTAAAATATGGTTGAGCTACACGATGACCGATGCATGCATGCCATCTGTCGGGACAGATCACCTGAAAGCTGCAATGGCTCTTTTTTCTCTTTCCGTGGAGGTTATTGCCGACTCTTCTCTAGAGGAAACGAGTTATTGGAACCGTGTACGTTTCTGACGTTTCATAAGTGCCCATGTATGTAGGTTACGTGAAGTAATTTTTTTAATTCTAATTTGCAAAAGGTCCTGCGTTGATAGACGCAGATGAAATCTAAGTAATACAATGTTAGGACTTTAAAAAGAGACCACTACCTCTTAGTTTATTTTTGAATTCCTTCTTAGGCATCAGTCAGATAGGGAGAGTCGGTGCCATCTAGTTTAAATCTAAATGGCATGTAAAAGTGTCTTATAGGATCTGCTAACAGAAATAAACATCGTTTCATCATTTTAACTGTAAAATTGCCAACAGAGTTAGTTCAGTCCACTTGTTTTAAGGTGATTTAAAATAATAATCGACGGATTATTATTTCCTCCAATTTTTAAGCTAGAGTCGGCTGCCCATGAGCGAAAATCTATCGATCGACGTCGGAGAGGGTTATATTACTAAGGGTTGTGATACCTATACTGCCATCCCCCGGCATGGCTCATTTATTATTTCGTTGTACGACGTGTGAATCTGTAACATTGAGATTATGCAACTCGATACTTCATAGGTGTATTTTATGGGTTAAACAGGGCCGTTTGTCGAACTTAATTTGCATGAAAAAGTAATTTTACGGAAGATGAGTTAGAGCTCATTTTCTTTTTTAAACGCGTGTTGATAGCATTTGTGTCGCAGAAAAGATAGCGGATTCCTTACGTTGAACAGTTATCAGAGGGGCAATGCCCGTAATTTTTAGAATGTTCACAGTCTGATTTCAGTCTCAATCTGCCACAAATACCTCGAATTTGAGAAGTTGTTGACATTTGATTGTCGCCGAGATTTGACTGCGCCTAGACTTTCAACGTTTTTAATTATGAGAGTTGGCTTTAGGGTCCAAAAAATAATAACTGGCCAGTGCCGCCACCACTTATAAATAATGATAGTCCTCTATTTATTCGCTTGGTGCTGTGAGTTTGACATAAACTATTTAGAGTTTTTGGGCCCTCCTTATCTATAAACGTTGCTTAAAGAGATTAACGTTCGCTCAACCATACATTTTCGACAATTTACGTCTCTTAACTGAGCAACCTTTATAAATAAACCCCATAACCTTTAACTGTGTGTACATTGTGCAATAAATAAATAAAATCATCATGTTCAAACTGCATTCACGTTTACACTTACCTACCCGCATAAATTCACATTAATTTCTAAAACAATTCGACCGAAACTCCCAATCTCAAGCTCACTAGTCCCAATTTTTTTATCAATCCGCGAAGAATGCCGTCGCAGACAGGCTCGCCTCAGGGTCGTTTGATCTCCAATATTCAGCCAGCCGCTGATTGGACGCTGTTGGACTGTGCCTTGGTGCCTATCTTTGTCACCAGCCAATTATATGGGAAGCTGCGTTCATGGCAATTTGTAAGATCACTTGTAGCTTTTGTTTCAGGAAGATTATTGATCTTTTTGTTAGTTGTTGCATTTTCTTACTGTTTCATAATTTCAAATAATTTTTAAAGCCACTTTGAGGAAATGTATGGACTTTGAAAATCAGAAACATTTTGATGATTATCATCATCTGCCTGGCCTTTTCCCGATGATGTTGGAGTCGGCTTCTAAACACACTCACATGATGTTGCATAAGAATGTTCTCAGAAGAAAATCAAACTTAAGAGTTACTTCATTAACATGAACAAAAGCTACAATACCACGGTATTTACGCGGTTGAAAAACTCAGTAATGAATGAACTGTCATGAAATTATGATTCCTTAACTTAGTTCAAAAGTTATTAAAATCATGTGCACAGTGAAAATACGACACAAAGGTATTTATAATGAAGTACGTTTGACTTACAGCTATTTTTAACCGACTTCAATATATAATTTATCGGTACCGGTTATCAATTCGGAATGTTTATATTTTCTTTAAATGTATGTCCGGGCATAACTCCGTCATATGTCGACAGACGGATTTTGCAATTTTTTTTTTTCGCAAGAGGTTATTTTCTAAATAGTCGCATTTAAATTTCATATAGATCTGATGATGAGTTTCGGAGACAGACAACGGAACTCTTCAAACAATTACAACAAATCAACCTCGGTTGCTGCTATCGAATAAATATGCATTGTTTTGATTTGACTGTCTTTGAGAATATCCCAAGGATGATGACTATGTAACTATTAAAAAGTGAAAAATTAAAACATTTTCCTTTTTTAATGATATTTAATTGCTCACTCATGTTGACACTAGAAGAACAAATAGCTATTATCAAGTCCTTCATATTTTTAATTGCAAAATTAGAAGAACATTTAATGTACAAAACATACCAGTGGCTGAATATACGCTAAACTATTCAAAAGACCCGTTAGGGAATGCAATTGCAGTTTCGGACACCCATTTCAGCCATAATTGGTTACAAAACGGATTAAAATTCCGCTCCTGTATCGGAATATTGGTCGGAAATAACGTTTAATTAATCGGGGGCACGTTCTGTCATTCAGTATACGAACGGGATAAATTGTGGGAGGGTCGGCAAGTGGCGGGAGAGCGGGCAGGCAGCGCTCTGTTGGGTTTAACTGATCGAAACAAGTTAAAATCGGCGTTTCGTACTTTACGCACTAGCGCTGTCTTTCATGTTGAAACAATGTCTATTTTGAAGCTACAAATTATTTTCTGTTCCGAAAAGTCCATTTGCTATTTGGATTGTTTAATGATGTTTTATATCCAGTAAGTAGTTTTAGTTCTCTTCTTTATGGTTACTACCTACCTAACTACAGTCGATTACGTTGTTATTTATTTGATCAACATGACAATAAAGCTTAAAAGGCCGGTGGTTTCGTCTGTCATTCGTGGATCTTTGATAGTCGTTACGGGTAGTGAGAAGCCCGAAAGTATGACAACCAGTCTTACCAAGGAGTATCGTATTACCCTGAAACTAGGTTTTAGAGGTCAGATAGGCAGTCGCTCCATGTAGAACATTCGTATTCAGCTACATCTGGTTAGACTGGCCTACCCCACAGTTGGGAAAAGGCTGGGTACATGATGATGAAAACTAAACTTAAAGCATCTATCGTCCATAACAAGTCTAAGGCGAAAGTGATTTTCGTCTAGTTTATTTTAGAACCGAAATCTAGTTTAGTCAATTTAGTCTAATCCATTTAGGATTACATATTATTTGTCATAACGAAAACATTTTTTGAAAACATAGGTAGGAAATGTTAAGTCATGTGTGTCAAAAAAACAAACGAGTAACTTACTCGCGGGTTAATTTATGTTGCTTTAAGTTATTTTATGTTGTGATTGTGATTAACGGCTGCTTAACCTTACAATTTTTGACGTTTATAAATAAACCCATTGCTTAAAATAAGTTAAAGAATTAAGGGATTTCTTAGAGTTGGTTTGCTATTATTTTTTTGAAGAGACCGCGATATCTGACAAATTTAAATTATTTTCACTAAGTAATTATATCCCTCCCTCCCAAAAGAGAGGGGGCTCGTGTCCCAGCAGTGGGAATATTATAGGCTGATTATGTATGTAATAATTGCAAGCATTGTACACTGCTACTTCTTAGCTTTATTATTGAATACATTTATATTGTGGAAGTTAAAACAACGTATGAAGTTTTTAATTCAATAAAGTTTGATTTGTGCAATTTGCTTCGATTTGTTCAATTTTATGAAAAGCGATACAAATCGGACCTCCGAGCTCCGGCAAAGTGCGCGATCAAATAATAAAGCAACGAAATCGAATAAGATATTTCTCTCTTTGTTAAATAAAAGGCCAATGGGATTACGTTTCAGTGAATGCGGCTCGGGAATGCTTCGTCTATCTCTTCCTTTTCTCTGCGATTTATAAAATGTATTTAACCTTAATATATGGTTAGCTATACGTTTTTAAATGTATTGTTAATCAAAGTTAAATGTTAAAAGCCAATGTACAGTGAAATATTTGTGAAAACGCAAAGGTTTTAAAATGGCAAAAATAAAATGATCGCCTGCCCGCCGCTTTCAAACGTGTAAACTTTAAAAGGCAATTATTTTTGCATTTCATGCGCAGTATCTGAATATGGAATACAAAAATGAAAGGTGTAAAAACAAGAAACGCCGAATTGGTCGAATCCGCCGCAGGAGGGATAAACGAATATGTTTTTCAAAAATATTCGTTTATCCCTCCTGCGGCGTAACAGAGTGGAAATGTCGGAGTAGTTTGTAAATATTGGCGGTTTATCGGTGACCCGCATGACTTTAATTGTTTGCAAATAAAAGCCATCGTTTAATGTATTTTGAGGTTTGAAACTGATACCAAGTAAAGGGTTGGGATACCTATTTGTTTGAATCAAATGAAAGTATTTTACACGTAGACTGGAAAGTACTTTATGGCTTTCAGCAAAGAATCTGCAACTGTTCGGGGTATATGTATACAATATTATACGTACTTGGGAATGGGGTCGAGTTTTGGCAACGTTGAAGTATAAAAAGGCAGTTGGAGTGCGTGGCTCATACTTAGTGCTGTTTGCCGCGCTGAAGGCGCCTCCGATGTGGCGCTGTGCCAAGATCCATAAGCTTCTGTGACATCACTCCGCAACTGTTGCTCAACTGTATAGCTGCTTCTTGTGCCTACATGCTAACTCAACACTGTTGCGTGCTTCCGAACTTAATCCTATGCTTATGCTTTACTGTGACTCACAAAATCAACTACTAAGATCACCAATAAACAATGTTTGCATGTGTTGACAAATAAATAAATAAAAGGTAAATTAAAGTCGCTGGCTAGCTTGAGTTGGTAAAAATGAATTCGCAAAGTATGAAACAGTCGCAGAAAGCACAAGATAGGAGTAAGTTCGTAAGCGAGTAAGACATATTATAAATCTGTGGTTGTCATGTGGAGTTGTTGACCGTCGGCGTCGCGTGCATGGGAACGCGCGACGTGAGACCTTGGCACTAGTTGCGGCCGCGCGGGCCTTGACACGCGCGACCAGCGCCGACCTGCGGGTCCTTACCGTTGTAGAGGAGCGTAGGCTCGGGGTCCCGGGGCGGAGGCCCTGGCGCGGTGGCGGCGGGCGCGGGGCTGCGGCCGCGCCCCTCGCCGACCACGTCGATCTCCTCGTCAGACTCCTCGGCCAGCTCCGCCGCCGGGGCCACCTTCCACTTCTTGGCCATGAGGCAGCGCGGCATGGCGGCGCCCGCATCGGCCTCAGCGCGGCCGCATCAGCGAGAGACAGACGAACAGAGAAAAAGAGAGAAAAGAGAAAGAGCGGCGCCCCGGGCGAGCGGCTTAGCGGGCGATCGCGCGCGTCCTCTTGTGGTTGTGGGGAGCTGGTGTGAGGGGAGCGCTTTATATAGAGCGCGGGGTGCTGCGCGCGCCGCTACTTCGATCGCTACTAGCGGAGGGGTGGACGTAAACCGCCGCACAAACTTTGCTCGTCAACTTGGAGCGACACTTGACGGAGCGAGCACCGAACCCCACACGATCAACCAGTGGACTACGCTCTCCATGCCCACGCGACTTGCGTCGTTTACGCGCTACAGATATGCATACATCCGAGCGCAAATAAAATCGCAGCTCAACTTTGCCGGCCAATTTAATGAATACTTTTATTTACTTTCCAACAGTTTGTTTACAAAACCAAAACGAAATTAAGTAAATTATTTTTATTTAACTACTGAAATAGGGAGGTTTTTTATTGTATACACAGTATAGTCAGACAATTTTAAAGTTTAGCACTTTGAAATATTAGTTTATAAAGTTTACTTTTAAAACTTTGAACGGCGGCCATCGGTACGCTGGATATTAAACAAAACTTTTACGAATTATGGCACCGTCAGCGTGGTGTGTATACCTACAGGATAGGTGGAGAAACAAGGTCAAGTTAATAAAGCTTGACGTGTATTGTGAGATAAAGGCGAGTTAGCTAAGATGAATAGTGAGCCGCCCCGGCTTCCTTCAGCGTCCCCCGGGACTCAGATAAGGAACCCCTATAATACAGTTATTCTTCATCGAATATACTATTAGATATTTATTGACAACTGCGCCACCAGAAATGAAACGTTAGAAACAAGGTTTCTTGAAGTAAACGGTGCCAGAGCATTTTTTATCTTAACCGGCTGTAAGACAAGTACTTAGAAATGTATTTTAAACCATGAATAGGCCTTTAAATTACTTTAAAAGTAAATAAAAACTTTTTAAAAGTTTCTGAAACTTTTTTATTAATCATAAAAACTTTTAACAGTAATTCCTTATTAGTAAAACGCAACTTATTGACTAATAAATTTGTTAAACTGGAATAAAAAAATTTAGTACCCAAACAATCCCACATTTCTAAGTCAGAAAGCAGACCTTGGCAAAAAGCCGATAACGTAAAAAATCAGACAAGACATTCATACATTTAGACAATGCATCATAATGTAAACTTTAAAACCAATCAAAGTAATCAAAACTTTGTGCTTAACATTTATGTTGCCAACTATTTTGTTGCCAACATTATTGTTCAGCATAAAGTTTTCACAAGCTTAAATAGTACACTGTTCAACACCACTTGGCCAGTTTGCTGTACATAATTTCCCACTACGCGCGTACTAAGTATGAATGGGATTCACTCATGCATCTATTTCAGTGAGTTTCATTCAGTAAAACTCTGATTTCTAGTTCAATGTCAGGCTAATCCCGGAGAAGTTCAAATACCCCCGGCTTAACTAACTTCTAGATATTTTAGTTCAGTTTAATTTTATGGAACTAGTTCTGTTGTAGCTGTGGATTCGTTTAGGATTAGGATGCATCAATCTTTTGTGTTCGCGTTCTTAGTTTTTCACAAAGAACCGATTATGTTTTTATGTTTCCTTAGGGGTACCAAATTGCATTTTGCTCTTTAGTTATTTTTGATATAATGCTTAAAGGAAAAACATTGAAAATTGTTTGTCCTCTATTACTATTTTTGATTATCCAGTAAACTACCATTTTTTTTTTGTCTTTGGAGGCTAAAGGCGTATTTATCGATAAAAGACGGAAGAATTTGAAGGCAACACAGCATGTACCAACGTTCATCACCACACTTCCTCATCTCGTAATGGCGATTACCGACTTAATGAAATCCAGTAATTCACCCTTTACCATTAGTCAGCTAGTCCAAGTTTAATTTAAACTTAGAAAATCCTACTAATCTTATAAATGTGAAAGTTTGGATTTTTGGTACTCAATAACTCAAAACGGCTGAACAGATTTTGATGAAATTTAGCACACAGATAGTTTATAACCTGTATTAATAAAGAGGATACTAGTAGTACGTTCCCGTGGGATAATTTTGGACCACCACGCGAGCGAAGCCGCTAGCAAAAGCTTGATTCAAATAATCATTAAAAAGTCGCCAGTACTTGCCAGGTTTAAACCTGCATACTTGTTCTTGAGAAGCGCTTCACCTCCAGCTACGCGCGGTCCAAGCAGAAAGTTTGTCGCAAATTTGTAAACAGGCCAGGGCCACCTTAAGTGTTGGCGGACCCTGGCGGAAATGAAACGTGAATGAATCACAAAGTCACAACTAGTGATGTGCCTCGGAATATTCTTTAGCGGAAGGAATGGAAGTAGGAATTATAAGAAGCGGTTATCTATTCTTTGTCAAAGTCAAAGTCAAACTGTCACTACAAGAACGTGTCGGATGAAATGAAAATGAAAACATCTTGTGAGTTCTCTTTATATTTCTTCTTTCTAAGTAATTACTTTAAACAGGTAAAACATACGTGTATTCATTGTAACTCGATTTTTGAGAACATTGTTTGAATACCAAATTGCCTTAGGTATTAGCGACAGCCAATGATTGTAAATATCATGTTTGCCTTTGCCAAACTTTTTGCCTCACAGTCTTCCATGATCATATTAAAAATACATTGCAAACCGTTTATGTTCTATTCCTCATATTACAGTAGATTGCTTTTATAAATATTTTGTCCCACTGGGTAATGTTTGGGTATACCTTGCTTAATACTTATGCTCTGTACAGAAGACATCACTTGATGTTAATTAAAAAACTGCCCGACTTTTAGTTACGTAAAATTACATGTATGACGATCTAATTTCCGGTTTACATTTTATTCAGCAGTATTTCTTGAACGACAATGCCGACACGAAGGAATTATCATACTTACTCGGTTTCATTCGGCTCGTGCCGATCGGAAAACTCCGTTCGGCATCTCCCCTCTCTGAATTACATTCGGGTCGGTTTAACACAATTTGATCAAAGCCGGTCCAGCTTTGCGGAATCATGTCGGCCGAAAAAGCTTGTACATAGGTCCCCTTAATGACAAATAACAAGTTGACTTTTAAGTACAAGCTAAGTACATACCTCACCGACAATACCAACTTCTACCCGGTAATTAATGAAATTAAAATGCTTGTGACTTCGATACTAACTGAGTTTTGCTAAATTTACAAAGCCCCATTTAGTGCACGACGAAAGTGTCTTATCTGTGGCATAGGTACAATAAAATTGAAGCAACAAATGACGAGCTTCAACTTGCTTCAACAATTATATCGGATTGTGTTAATCAGGATTTTGATAAGAAAACCACACCATGACCTTACAGAGTCTTCTGCAAAATCAGCGGACTTAAAAGCTTTAAAATTTTGGCCGCTCTTGAAGTGTGAGCATTCAAAATGTTCGATTTATTTTGCGGCTATCATGCTGCTGGCAATAATTAATAGTGGATATAGTGTCAAATAAAAACTGCATAACTTGATAGTGATTTCGAAAGTATCTATTCAAATACGATTTTTAGGGTTCCGTACCTCTAAAGGAAAAAACGGAACCCTTATAAGATCACTTTGTTGTCCGTCCGTCCGTCCGTCCGTCCGTCCGTCTGTCAAGACCCTTTTTCTCAGGAACGCGTGGAGGTATCAAACTGAAATTTCTATATGATACTTAGTTCTACTGTCCCTGGAAGCTGTAGAAAAATCAACCTTCTAAGTCAACGCAATCAAAAGATACAGCCATTTAGGCCGCAAAATTCCGCAAATTTTCGAAACTCGCACGGGAATCAAAACCTACAGGGTACTTCCCGTGAACTTAGAATCTTGAAATTTTGTACGAAGTCACGTCTTATAGTACAGATATAGGAAAAATTACGAAAACCGAAAATTTTTAGTTTCGTCATATAAAAAAAAATTTTTTTTGACAATTTTGAACTTTTACTTATATACCCACAGGTTTGTACGGAACCCTCGGTGCGCGAGTCCAACTCGCACTTGACCGGTTTTTTTTAAACGGTATCTCAAGCTGGAATTGGCATTTGCCATTTGTTTATACAGATAAAACAATGTGGTTACTGAATAGTAATAAGTCCATAAATTTTATATGAAGAGGAGGAGTGCATGGCCGAGGTAAAAGCTTGAAAATTAAAAAGGTGTTCCTTTTAAACGTTCCTAACAAGACGCGTTTTTTTTTATTTGTATGGACGGGGAACAGCACGCTAACAATGTGATGCTCCTTTGTTTCTTCCCTCCTTCGTAATTGCATTAAAATTTGCCAAAGACAAAATATATTCTTTTTAAGTTCCTGATCATTAATACCCGCCCATTAATGCCCGTTTGTAATCCTATCATAATGGCGTTGCCAAAAGATAGAACATGCGGAATGATGTGATAATGCAAATGTGCGATTTAAAAGAAGACCTAGTGATAAAAAATTGAGAATATAATATTCTCAATTTTTCTCCATTTCAAAATCACCAAACCATCGAAGTCGATGGTTTGGTGATTTTGAGAGGATGAGCAGTGGTGGCCACGTGGTATAGACCCCGACCTGTTGTAGATCGTGAGTTTGAACCAAGTAAAGAGCCAAGCAGGCACTTCACTTTGTGTATTTAATTGCATTTCATCATACTGCTCCCAAAACGTGAAGCAAAGTCCGTCCTGGAACCAAAAATTCGAAGACATCTGATGATGCAACATTGATGTCACATCATCAGATGTCTTCAAAGCCGTACTGGGCCCACCTGGTGGATTACCGCCCTCTCATAGGCCAATTATTTCGAGAACATGAGTGAAAGGCGACTAATAACCATTATTTACAAGGCAGATGTTTGAGGAAACGCTGGAAACGCCCTAGATAGACGTATAGTGACCTGACTGGCAATGTTCTTCAGGTCAAGATCAGTTATCTAGTACGTGCGTGCGTGTATAACCAGTGGCCCTAGTGTGAGTCTCATTTAACCATCTCAAACAAACGTATCGAGGGCGTTCGGCGCTCCGATTGGTCCGTCACCAATCCAGAGCCAATCGGAGCGCCAAACGCGCTTGAAACGTTTGATCGAGATGGTAAAATTAAACTCGCACTAAGGCCTCAGATGTATGAACGTAAACGAAGCAAAACGAGTATGTAATGATTGTAGCAGCGGGCTTAGCATGACGCTTTGTATTTCTACGAAGAATAGACAGTGTTTTTTCAATACAAAGTGATATTTCATTCCTACATTTTTGTTATCGCACCGTAGATATCCTTCTACAATCTGTCATTTAGTCTTTCGTTTCTTACGATATTTCTCTAGGTCCTTTTATATGTAGACTATTTCCGAAGAGTATTTCTTCCCAAACTGTCAAAATCACACTGACAACAAAACTTTCTACTCGACGGCCACAAAGTATATACGATTATCTACAAAATCATGATTCGTTTAGAACGCATATCTGTGATAATGAATGGAAAAACATAGGTATCTTATCCTATTGTACATAATTTATTTAATAGTGTTGTCTATTCTTCCGTCGACAAGTCGGTGCTCGTGCTAAGCCTGCAGGTGGTGATCTATAGTTTCTGCCTACCCCCTAGGGAGAAGGCGAGAGTTCATGTTTGTGTATGTTTGTACACATAATACGTATTCACCAAGTCTTGAACGTTTGAGTTTGTGTGTCCGAATGACCGACTTTATTGTTATTTGTAACATGAAATGCTAAAATTACATTATTTGTCAATCTATTAGGTAGGCCTGTGTAATAATTCTAACCTGATGAATAAATTGAATATGGGCCAGTTATGGCTAACTAAAGGCTTAATATATACCTACACAATTTCGTTTGTTATTGTTTTTTCTGTAGAATATCGTTGATCGAGCAAGAATCTTTCCTACTTTAGTGTTTAAATAATTCTTTAGAATTTGATAATAAGTAAAGTTTCATTGCTGGCTTCTCAAAGCAACCATGCTTAAAATGTCATGATGTGCAACCATTACAACTTGCAATCCTCATGCACTTTGGTCTTTAGACTGCCTAACGTAGACCAGACAGTCAGACAAATAACATTTCCTGAGAGTTTATTGGGTGCTGGACACGAATGGTACTGGTACTATCTGCCCAGTCGTTCTTATTTCATTTTTATTTACTTATATAAATAAGGTCCAGATTTGCTCACAAATTTTTCCTTCACTGAAGTCAATAATGTCCAATTTCCAGTAACTACCTAAAAATTGCATGACATAAGATGAAAAAAAAAGGTTCAAATAAAAACAGTTTCAATAAAATAATAATTACTTCTTCCAATAAAATATTAATACTGTTGCTTGAAAGCTCGACTCGCTTTGAACTCATTTACAAATAATTTCTATGAATATGAATTTGAATTTCTCTTTTACAGAGAATTTTGTTTGTGTATCCCTCTTTTACATGCTGTTATATCATACGAATGGAACATTAATTAATAGTTGTGCTTGCTAAATAAACATTCATATGTGGGTGAAGTTAGCAGATCATTTCCCAGCACAGCAAAAAAATATGTGAGTTCTATCCGCATGCAGATGAGTTCTCGAGTTTCTTGTACTTATAAAAAGTAGATCGTGCATTTTTGCCTGAAAACAGGTCGAATAAAATATGCTCTGCTAACTTCCGTTAGCAGATCATTTTTTCCATTTTTTTTTTTTTTAAACTGATTGCGCATAGTGGTGAGTTCTATAGTTCTTAATACTTTTCCGGGAGAGTTCTGCTGACCAAGTCATGAAATAAATAAAAAGGAAAATATTATCGGTTACAAGGAAATTTTTTTTATTTTTAAGGAGGCGCTTTTTAAATTTACAGATTTTCGTAGATTCTATAGAACAAGTTCAGTAGCAGCTAAAACCCCGGAAACAGAATAAAGAAATAAATATATGCAGTTTTCTCTAAAAATTATCAGCAGAGCCTTGTGAAAAAGTTAGTTTAAAAGAAATCTAGATTTCATTGAGTGATTAAGTTGGTATGAAAAAAAAAACTTTGAGTAAAACTGAGGAGCTGAAACTACACGTTTCATGTTGCAACTATAGTAAAACAGGCAAAGTAACCCCGAACTCTGAATCAGGAATCAGCAGAGCAAAGATTAGAGTAAAGATAAGAGTAAGTTGTAATCAAGGTTCAAATCAGTGTGTTAGAAAGATGGATCGGAAAAATATTTAACATGCACCCAGGAGCAGTAACTCCACGGTTTCTGATGCACTCTTAGCAGATCTATCCAAAAATATGCTAAAAAATCCAGAACTCTAGCTCAAGTATTAGCAGAGCATGGGTAAAGATTTAAGATAGTTATAATCCGAATTTTAATCAGTAGTTCAGAAAGACGGAGCATAAAGAAATGAGTAGCACTTAGGAGCGGGACCTCCACGATTTCTTATGCACCGCTAAAACACCTATCCAAAAACATACAAAAGTATCCCATAACTCTGACTCAAGTATCAGCAGAGCATGGGTATAATATGAATTACATTCATTCAATTAAACTTCCCGTTTTATTGAATGTAATTCATATTTCATGCTAAATTTTGTTTAAATACAAAATGCCTTTGTTTTCATTCTGAAAATCCGTACTTAATATTATTAATGCGAAAGAATTTATGTTTGCTTTTTCACGGTTTAAAATGGTTGAATGGATTTGCCACACGCATAAATCGAGACCCACGACTTAGGATAGTATTTATCTCAATAGCACATTACCGTAGGATCAGTTACAACTTTCCAATATAAGATAAAGGTCCGCCATTTTCATTTTCCAAGTAAAACCCTGAAGCTTGCCCAGGCCGGGATGAACAATGTCGATAGCTCAAGAAGACTATAAAATGCAGCGCGCAACCTGTACGACAACTACTGCATTATTATTCCAGTCGCTGTGCTGTTTATAACACACCCGCGTTGACTGCGGCAACAACAGGGTTAATTTTCATGAACAAAAAGAAGGTACCTTGCTATTATTTTTATGTATGTAGTGTTCCTTTAGTACTTACCAATTCCTCCTAGTTATATGCTGCGTGCTTGTCAGGCGGATACTCCTAATATAAAATAAAATAAATAATTAAAAGGAAGTACCAATTTAAAAAAAAGATTTTTCAGACTTTGATTCGAGCTTAATTAATATATTTCGTCCGAATTGGTCCGGTGATCTCAAGCGACCATGAGATCTTGGGTTAGATTCTTAGCGGGAAAAGTGGTATTTTGGGTTTTTCTATCAAGGACTTCCTAGTCCATCACAATAATTCGGAGCTCAGAGTCCGGATTTGTGCCCGATTGATAGCAATGGGACCTGTTGAATTGTGGGCATATACTACTACTTCTACTTAACCCTTCGCGAAAAACAGTCGTGTAGTTATTTCAGTAATAATGGACCGGAGTCACTAGACTGACAGGTTCCAGTTTAAAATCGAATTAATTTAACCGCTATCATTTACATGCATGTATTTTTGTGTTCTGTTAATCTGTTCAATTTATATAAGTTATTATGTAATAACTAATGCTAGAATACATTTTTACTCTTTACTTCTAATGATTCTAAAGTTTGACTTTGAATAAAAATAACACCGCTACTAAATTCCAAGCGTATTTTGTTCGATGAGGTAGGTTGTGCTCTGCATCCAAATTAAACGGCTAGCCTAAAAACAAGTGAATCAGAAACGGAGTGTTCGATTTAAATATACATAAATAAACAAGCAGACAGAGAGACGATTCGGTTTATAAAATGTAAGGACAAATACTTATCACACACAAACACTTAAAAAGTTCATTTACAAACCACTTCGTACAGTGGCTGATAAACATGTTGAATACAAACACAATCCACTCACTGAAAAAACGTATGTGCAGGTAAACATCTTTTTAACGGACTGCAAATACTTTTTCTATGTTTTTAGGGTTCCGTACCTCTAAAGGAAAAAACGGAACTCTTATAAGATCACTTTGTTGTCCGTCCGTCCGTCCGTCCGTCTGTCAAGACCGTTTTTCTCAGGAACGCGTGGAGGTATCAAACTGAAATTTCTATATGATACTTAGTTCTACTGTCCCTGGAAGCTGTAGAAAAATCAACCTTCTAAGTCAACGCAATCAAAAGATACAGCCATTTAGGCCGCAAAATTCCGCAAATTTTCGAAACTCGCACGGGAATCAAAACCTACAGGGTACTTCCCGTGAACTTAGAATCTTGAAATTTTGTACGAAGTCACGTCTTATAGTACAGATATAGGAAAAATTACGAAAACCGAAATTTTTTAGTTTCGTCATATAAAAAAAAATATTTTTGACAATTTTGAACTTTTACTTATATACCCACAGGTTTGTACGGAACCCTCGGTGCGCGAGTCCAACTCGCACTTGACCGGTTTTTTTTTTTTACTCTAGTGTCACCGTGTGTTTTGCTGGTCCGTAATGAAGCTCTCAAGTTAGCTGAATATTAATTTGCAAAACACACTTTTTAAGACCTGGTTTGTAAACACTTGAAATTAATTAAAAATTCTTACTCACATTTATCCGAGCGCCGCCGCCACACCGCACCATAGCGCCCATCTGATCAGGGAAACTTTCATAAGTAAATAAAAGCAAGAGAGTTTATTTGTAAATAAAAGACAAGAGGCGAGACTGGGTTAAATTCTTTTGTAGACTAACACACATTTTTAAACATATTAGCAAGCCATTGCTTTGTATCAGGGAAAGTTTAATAAGCAAACATAAGCATGGTAAATTTATTTGTAAAATACGGCGAGACTTGGTGAAATTCTTTGTGGACCAATACAGATTTTTTTTAAACATATGAATTGCTTTTTCAATGTCGTTTTAGAAAAGGACGTATCAAACGTCTATTAACAAAATAACAAGGATAGGAGTTATTAGGGGAAATAATTGACTAAAGATGCGTTATTTCATTGAGATGACTGATTATAAGCTATTAAATATTTAACCGTTAAACATCTCAGTTATTCAATTATTCATCTCTTGCCCCGCTTAAAGTGCGACCTAATTCATCGCTTGAAATCCTTTTATGAAAGCGACTATGTGTAATTCCGAATTATTGTGATGGACTTATACATACTACAATTTCTATTGTGGAGAAAAGTGTAAGATTAACCCGTACCTGTGGCGGAGCTTGGGGGAGGCCTATGTCCAGCAGTGGACGTCTTTGGGCTGAAATGATGGATCTGTACTTTGATATATAACTGCATATTACGTGTGAACGTGGGATTCAGAGATTAATTTAATAAAAACAGGGTCAAAAGTGTTTTTAATTCTCCGATGGAGCGTGGGTTCAACAAGCGATGGCCTTTTAGTAATATCTACATCGGCGCAGCGAACTGCACAAACCATTGACATCTGAACAAAATAAATGAAAAATATCAGTCTTCGCAAAAAATCGCTGTTACTGCGTCGACTGCGTAAAAACTAAAAAAGCCGAGAGGTGTCGACGGTGACGAGGAGAATGAAGTGCCTCTCTCTGTACAGGCACAATGAAATAAATTAACAACGTTTGAGCTTACACAACTAACTAAATATACTACCTATAGCAAAAGTGTCGTGATGGTCAAAATATTATTTTTTCAGCTAGGCTTTCATTCGTCAAGTGTCCAGAGTAAAACATGCGATAAGGAACTTCGTTTCAAAACTAAATTTGAAATAGGCATCTAATGAGATTCCAATCATGGCTAACTAACAATTGAATTTAGTAAGTCCGTCATAGCTCTGAAATACTTGAAATGTATTGATGTATACGTAATACAGCCACGTCGCAAGTCCATATTAGCCCAGCGCGGACCTGCAAGCAAAATAAGTTGCCGAAAATTGTTCGGAGAGAACCGAACGAATTCAGAACCGACCACTCGAAATATATTATGCAGTTTGTAATCCGATTTCATACAATTATTCTAATAATGATATTTTATATCACTAGTAATCATTATTAATGCAACGCTACTATTGCATAAACTGAATTATTGACTGCTGAATGGTGAAACCACGGAGTAAAACTTATCTTTCGACGGGTGTTCATTTCAAGTGTACCTATGTACTGGCAAATTATATTTCGGACGATTAAAAAAGAGTATAGTGTGAGTTGAGCAGTGGCGGCCCGATGTTAACGGAGAGTTGTGGGTCGTGGGTTCCAACCCAGGCAGGCGCTTTACTTCTTGTAAATAATTTCATCACCACTGCTCTCAAAACGATGCAGGAAAATATCGTAAGAAAACCGGCAAGTCCCAAAAGAAAAATCCGAAGACATGGACATATACCAATCCGCACTGGCCCCGCATGTTAGATTGCAACCTCTTGAAGAGACCGGTGTCCCAGCAGTGGGAACATTATACTGTTCCCACTAAATAATCAGCCAAATAAGCTATTAAACTACCTACTAGTACGAGTATTTAGTATCAATAGCGATAAATAACTTACAAAAGGTACTGTTCCCTATAATTATATTCGATATTACCGAATTTGTTGTTAATTATTTTATTTCTGTAAATAGATTTATACAAACAGTTTTACACGTCAATCATATTTTTAAACTAAATGAGGTCGGCGTTTCCTACCTGACTACTCTGAAATACTTGGAACTAGGAACCATCTTGAACGTACCGAGTAGAAGACTTAAAAAATCACTTGTGCAACCCTTTTCTCGGAACAGGAGTTGCGTACTTGTTTATCTTGTTTCTTAAGGCTGGTGTACACGAGATAACTAGAAGATGCTCTTAACTTGAAAGCTATAACCAATGACAAAGCAAATCCGACAACGAAGAGATAGATTATCTTATTCGTGTCCTACGACTAACTAGTGTTACAGGTTGGGATGGTATCCCCGCAACTGTAATCTACAGTGCTAGAAGCACTCTTATCCCAGTTATCTGCCACGTCTTCAACCTTGCTTTTACATCTAGAGTATTCCCAACGGTGTTCAAAAAGGCCGTTGTGCACCCTATTTACAAGAGTGTAGGCAGAGACAGTGTCATCAACTACAGACCCTTATCTGTATTATCAGTTCTGCATAAGCACCTCGAAAAAGTACTGGACAAAGGTGTGCTGGATTACCTTAGCTAACAAAATATACTTGCAAATAACCAATATGGATTCAGATCACGTAAAAACACAGAGGATGCCATATTAGAATTAATAGGTTCAGTAGCTCAAAATCTAAACAAAAGGATAAAACTATAGCTACCTTCCTTGATATTTCTAAAGCTTTTGACACTGTCTCTGTCCCCTTTCTCCTCAGTAAACTAGAAAGGATTGGTATAAGAGGCGCGCTTAGTTTGTTTAAGAGTTACCTTAGTGGTCGCTCGCAAATCTTCAGAGTAAACAACCACACCAGTAAGGAAGCATTTCTCACATACGGAGTTCCGCAAGGTAGTGTTTTAGAACCTACCCTTTTCCTAGTTTACATAAACGAGCTCTGTAATTTTGATCTAAGAAACTCCAAAGTAATTGCTTACGCTGCTCTCTTATCCTATTTCGTGGCAGTAATTGGAACGAAGCTCGGCTTCAGGCAGAGTCGGCTTTGCAAGTTGCTATGAGATGGCTCACATAGAATTTACTCATCCTCAACTTGGATAAAACCAAATTTATCAGTTTTACTCCAAGGAAAGTGTCACAGCCCCACCCTTCCGCCTGACAGCTCATGCGTGCCATACAATGAGGACTGCCACCTGTGGCTGTCTTAGGTCGACAGCACGTTGATATGGAGTGGACAAATAAATTCGCTAGTCTCTAGGGTAAGCAAATTAATTTTTGTGTTTAAAAATCTAAGGACTTCCGCTAATTTCTCTACTCTGTGATCTGTGTACTTTGCTCTTGCTCATTCCGTTTTAACGTACTGTATTTCGGCCTGGGGTGGTGTTTATAAATGTCTTCAGCTGCGTTTGGAGATGGCGCAGAGAGCTGCAAACCCTATCGCTTCCCTACCAGTGAATTGTACACGCTCTGGAAGCTACCTCACTCACTTGTGCTAAGTACAGTGGTGGTGCGGAAACATTCAAACTTGTCTTTTGACCCTGAGTTTATAAGAAAAAAACTTAGAACCGCTGTCGGTTCTACGTTTACAATACGTCATAATTACCAATTTAAAAAATTGGAAATTGTCCGCCCGCTGTTCTTTTTCTGCAGTCCCGTGCTTTGTAAACTAATAAAGTAATTATAGTACTTACTATTTATCCATGTACTCTCCGAGATTGCAAAAGAATTATTGACCAATGGCTTCATACTCTCACATACGAAGAATTGGAGAATTTTGTCAAACCCTTAAGCCAAGAATGTTGTCCAACCCCCTTCTTCCGTAGACATGCACACCAAATACACGTAGCGTAGAGTGTGCTCATCCGCAAATTCCACAAGCACACTCTACACTTACACCCCACAGACACGCACTACACTCTCATACAATACTCACATATGCACAACATTAAGCACTTAACTAATTAAACTTAAATTTTGTTACTATTTAATTTTTTACTACTTTTTTTACTATTTTAATTTTTAACCCTACTGTATTTTCATATCTGGAATCTGGGACAGTCACCCTCTTTGAGGTAGGTGTTAATAGCTGCGACACAGTATTGTAACTAATATAGCTATTGACGTACAAAATCAATTTGTAAATGTGTTTTTGTTTCAATAAAGATAATATTATATTATGTATTAATTATTAGGGGTTAAAGTATGAAATTGCCGATTTGTACTGAAAATTTTAAACTCGTATTTTTCTAAGATATAACATATTTATTTAATCAAAATATTTACCCTCATTATCTATACATTGCTGCCATCTAAACGGAAGTTCATATATG
The DNA here is from genome assembly GCA_949987655.1 of Polymixis flavicincta. NCBI lineage: Eukaryota > Metazoa > Arthropoda > Insecta > Lepidoptera > Noctuidae > Polymixis > Polymixis flavicincta. Next base: position 13,352,646 of record OX465171.1, read on the forward strand.
CCTTTACGATAGAACTGTGAGGATCTAGATTAGACAAACTGTGTGAAAACATTTTGTACTGCCTCCTGGGTAGATTTTTTTTATCACGTTCAAAATTATCTAAATCACGAAACAAATGGTAGTCCGTTGGAGCAAGGTCTGGCGAATACGGAGGATGACGTATAATTTCTAACTGCAGCTCCTGTATAGTTACAACGGTTTCTCGTGCAGCCTTGCGTTATCATGGTGAAGATCGATTCACGAGTCGGGGCTGTTTCACTGCCAGTTACACCATCATTGTTCGAATTTTAGCACAGTAAACATCTGCTGTTATTGCCTGACCAGGCCTGAGAAAGCTATAGTGAATAACACCATGAAGATTCAATTCAGCATTATTCACCTGTGTGGGCGGTCTACCACGTGGTTCGTTCTTCAAGTCGAAGTTTCCATTACGAAAGCGTTTAAACCAAAACCGCACGGTGCGTTCATTAGGAGTCTCCTCTCCAAACGCAACTTTGATAATGTAAGCCATTTCTGCCGCGTCAGTTCCGCGTCTAAACTCGTATTCAAAAATAACTCGGATTTTCGAAGTATCCATCTTTACGTCTTTGCTGAATAAAAAACAATTGAAAGTCAAAAATCAAATGTTGCACATTTTTAAAGAAGATTTTGATAAAACTTTCACACGAAAATTTCACACCATGAAGATTTTATGTCAATTCGAAGTGTCAATTACTATACAACGGCAATTTCATATTTAACCCCTATTATTAAAAAATGTCGTTGGATCACTCAGAAGTGAGCATCATCAGCTAGTAAACTAGTGCCTTTAAAGGATATCGAATCGAATTGATGTCGTCATCAACCTACAGATTTTCCACAACCTAACCATCCATTTTTTTAGGATGGGAAATCACAAAATAACTTCTCGCGCTTTAGGCGGATCAGGAGGGCGTGTCAGACTTTTACTAAAACCCACCCGTGTGCCTTCAGTTGTCTGTGTGCCAGGGGCCACGGTATCTCTTTCACACAACCCGCACCCCTGGCAGGATAGGTCCTTGCAGACCTCACCAGTTGGTGTTGACATCACTTTGAGGCGCGCATGGAACCCAACGACTAGGGCCGTGAGGGCGCATATATTGCTTCTCCCTCACGTGCTCTTCCCCTTTTCGCGAGCATTACTGCTTCGCAGAAGGAGGTGACGGCCTCCCATGCACTCTCACTCCGTACCATGGCCTGGACCAGGGCCGGATGCGAGAGATCGCCGCCGCCGATCGCCTCTACGAGGGCACGGCGGTGTTCCGCCTAAGCCTGGCAGACTTCCACCGTATGCTCCACCGTGTCCTGTGGGCGATTCACGCAGTGGTTAACACCCGGGCGTTTTCTCCCGCCTTATCCAAAATAGGAACCTCCCGAAACAACCGTGTCCGGTGAGAACCTGCGTCAGCCGGAAGGTGAGGCCGCTGTTAGCAATGGGCGTTGAATGAACGAACTAGTTAATTCGACCGTCGACGTACTGTGAAGGAGTCGACGGTTCACCGTTAATCGATGGACTAGTCGAATCCGTAGACGCTGGTGCCTCAGACGGACGGCGAGGCTTAACTGAAACATGGAACGCGACGAATTGTGAACGAGTCGACGCGACGGTTCACCGTTAATTGACGGACTAGTCGAATCCGTAGACGCCTCTGACGGCGTAACTGAAACACGTAACCCGAAGACCGACGCGAGAACGTAGTCGATTCATTCGCAAACTTTGAACTTTAAATCTAGTAAAAGGGAATTGATAATTGTACGGGTCGAATAAAATTATTGTCATGGGAAGGAAAGGATGCAGTTATAGTAGTTTCGCGTGTGCGAAAGAGGAAGGCGATGGACTGGTCGGACGATGCGAGACAAACCGGTTTGTGTTTGTTTAAACAAACTGTGTGTGTTTTCATATTGTTTTGATTTTTTAATTTTTTAATATTTTACAAAATAATAATTAATGTACATACAATCAATTGATCTTCTAAATATGACAGAATAGTTAATCATCATCATCAGCCTATATTGTTCCCACTGCTGGAACACAGGTATAGTGAATACGACTTTATAATTAACTCTATTCAGTATTCAGCCAGTCCTAAGCCTGGAAAGTAGGTACAGCATGCGAGAGACAAGTCTACCGCCTGCGTTCACGCCGTCGGCTGCCGTAGACGGCGTCGCAAAGTTTATTAAGTTAACTCGTAAACTAGTCGACGAATTCGACTAGTTGATCGACTAGTCCATAAACGAAATTGGACGGTTTAGTTGCGTCGACGCCAAATACGTCGACGACCCATCTCTAGCCGCTGTGGTGCCTCTCAATCCACTTCTCAAAGAGGGGATATACCGCTGTAATTTTAGCGTGCTCAGCACTGGGCTGCGCCAATCGCACTCTCCATGTCGCCATGAGATCCCGCCGGAGCTAACTATCCATCAGTCTGCCATCATCATCATCTGCCTAGCCTTTTGCCAACTATGTCTGGGTCGGCTTCTAATCTAACCTGATGCAGCTGAATACCAGCATGGAGCGACTACTTATCTGAACTCCACAACCCAGTTACTGGGTAACACGATAGCCCTTGGTAAGGCTGGTTGTCAGACTTTCGGGCTTCGTACGACCCGTATCCATCAGTCTGCCAATAGTAGTAAAAGATTGCATCTATCATTTCCCTTAACTAACGGTCTGTCTTTGCATAATTATTGTCAATTTAAAACTGTTTCCTTTAACTCTAGTCGCGTGGCTGACGATCGATAGCTATTAATAACAAGCTTGTTACGTAATTGCCATTTCGATTCTAATTGATGATGTCCGATGCAATGTTTTGACATGTACGGCGGAAATTACTGGTGAGATTTACATGGACGTCGCGGTAACATTCGGCGTAGTAGAAAAAAAAGTCGATGGTGTAGTGAATTGTTGTCTTATAAGAAACAATCGTTTTATTACGAAACAATAGAATTTTACATAGGTTGGCAGCCGGTTGAAAATCGATCTTTTAAGTACCGTAAAACGGGGTGAATCGGGGCGAATTTAAAAAAGGATATTATATCTACGTTAATATTCATTTTAAAGTTTCAACCGGATTCACCACTGGCACACGGGCAACTGAAGAAACACGGGGGTTTGTGTTTTTAGTCAGTAACATTCTGACATGCCCTACCGCACCACCCAGACCAGAAGTTATTTGATGATTTCCCATCCTCACCTGTGGTGTAAAAGTTACATATCTATACAATCAATACATATGTACATACATGAAGCACATACTGATGCACAATATTCACGAAACGACAGCAAAGAAACTGTAAATAATGATGAAGGTAAAACATAGAGGAAGTGTTTTATACCATAATTTAAATAAAAACTTTTACAAAAACAAAAAAAAACTACTTCCGGAAAAACACTACGAAGTGAAAAAATAACTTTAATTTCGGAGGGGGTGACAAAAAATTAGAATACATATACGAAGTCACCGACTTCTGAAGTTAAAGTTATTTTTCACTTTTTAGGTACCTAGTGTTTTTCCGGAAGTCGGCTGTTTTTCTTTTTTTTTTTTGGAAAAAGGTTTGATTTTTCACTTTACGGTTATATACATACGTAGTATCTACCCTATTCGAAATTTTGTCATTATTGGATTTAAAAAAAAAATCATATTTATGCGATACCAATCGCGGTTGATTTGCTGTCATTATTTGAAGAGTTCCGTTTACCCAGGAACAAAATAGATAGTAAAACGAATTCACGGTAATTAAAAATTTTATCTCACGATTTTAATAAAGAGCAACGAATGGAACGTTAATTCTATTGACACTACGAAGGCCGGTAAAATGAAAGACCAGCGCACTCAATCTATGTAAACATCAGAATGTCGGTATCTGAAAACTAAAACGGTCCACCTAGTACTTAAGTAAAAACCGTTCAAACATACTTCCATTCTGAAACGCAAACCATTACTAAAGAGATAATAATGCTGACCAATAAACCTCAAAAAGCTTTCGAATGGAAGAACAAATATGTTTTTGTTTTACGTATTATTGCATGTTAAACAAAAATATTCAGAACATTTTTGGAACAAACAAGTTCTAGTGGGTGTCAGTCAACAAAGGGATTTCAGTGTTACGTCATTCATTCGATTTTTGTTCGCATTTCCACGTTGCAATGTCGGGTTCGTTAATCTTTACTTATTATAATATTATAAACGCGAAAGTTTGTATGTGTGGATGTTTGTTACTCTTTCACGCAAAAACTACTAAATAGATTTGGATGAAATTCGATGCACAGATAGATTATAACCTAGATTAACATATAGGATACTCTTTATCCCGGTAGTACGTTCCCGCGGGATAATTTCCGACTACCACGCGGGCGAAGCCGGGGGCGGCAGCTAGTAAATAATAACTAACGCTATTGTCATCTGCCCACAGGTTTGTTGCGAAGTTCGATTCTTGGATATTGTCTGTCAACTTTGTAACTGCATTTCAATAAAGCTATATTCGCTGAATATGTCGTATTTTTACGTACATTTGGAGCCTACAAAATGTCAAATCGTGTGATATGTTGGTACGGGGTGTTGAATTAGTCACGTGCGTCCGTTAAGTAGGTGATTATGTTATGCTGTATAACGTTTCTAATAATACGTTAGTAATAATAACTATTATTATTTATTTACTAAGGCACCAAGTCCCAATAACAAATCAGAAATACATAAAATTCATACAACTCATTACAACATTAAAATGAAAAACATAAAAATAATTATTAGATCACTAAAATAATGCAATAAAATTCAAGACAATCATTAATATTAATTAAAATTTCATAAGATACCTATTATTATCACACAAAATAAAAAAACAAAACTATCACAATATCTTTATCGTCGGTTGGCACTCCGATGAACTTCGACCCAATACCTGCGCATCGGACTGCTCCAGTCCTCACTAACGACTCGCAACAGTTAATTGGTAGATTTTCCCACAGTGCTGGAAAACAATGTTATGCGCGATCGAATAACGTCATGAAAGTCTCGCTTCAGCGAACATGCTGGACGCAAGTTAATGATGCCATCTAACCGATTTCCGTCACAGTAACTGAATTCTATGGCTTCTCGCGATGGTGCTGCTCTCTCGTGGCGTTTGATGAAGCCACGCCGCGATGGAAGTGCCCGCGATGGATACAAAAGAAGACGGACAACATTGTGTAGTTGACCGCATGCTGGTGGTAACCTTTAGACGACGCGCTACTCTAGCGTAGTAGGGAGTTTCAATAGAATACGAAGCCAGCTTAAATTGGATTTGCGACCATCTGTTCATGCAATTATCATCAAAATTTCGAAACAAACTATCATGCAAAGTAAATTTATATAATCAACTTCATGTGGGATTTACCAGTTTTGACAAAAAGCACTGATATTGCTTTAGTTGAAAACAGAATAGCTTTTCCGCGAGCCATTAACTTGTTGCCATTGAAACGTAGCGGAACTTATTAATTAATGTACAGGAAATTACCCGAACTTGTACCAGCGTGCAATGCAGTTGCATTTTATCTGTTTTCAATGCAGTAGGAAACCATTATTATTGGTCTATGTAATAAACACGTGTATTGATCTTTAATTAAGAACACTTTTAGTTACTTATTTATCATGTATTGAATAAGTGTATATTATACAAGGTTTTAGCTAATTATAAAGAGTGTAGCTACAAGTGTAATACTGTAAACAATGTTACGAATTGCGTAGCTGGCTGCGGTGAAAGCTGCATAGCTGTCTTCGCTGTGACCTGCGTAACTATGTACGCTGTGAGCTGCATAGCTGGCTACGATGTGAGCTGCGTAGCTGGCTACGATGTGAGCTCGTGTAGAGCTGCCTACGCTGTGAGCTACGTCGCTGGCTACCGCATGAGCTACGTAGCTGCCTCCGTTGTGAGCTGCGTAGCAGTCTAAGCTGTAAGCTGAGTAGCTGCCTACGCTGTTTAGCTGCATTGCACGTGTCAAAGTCACAGTTCAACTTGCGATCTACAGATGATGCAGGCAACTTGCTAACTGGGAGGAAAATACTGAAACATTTTGAAATCGTTTCATTTCCAAAGTCTTCCTCACATAGATTTTTAATTCTTTTTGAGGATGGGAAATCAACAAATAACTTCTCCCGCTTTGAGTGGAGCAGGAGGGCGTGTCAGACTTTTACTAACTAAAACCCACCCGTGTGCCCTCAGTTGTCTGTGTGCCAGTGGCCACGGTATCTCTTTCGAACAATTCCCACCCCTGGCAGGCAGCGGCCCTTGCGGACCCCACCAGTTGATGCTGGCATCTCTTTGAAGCTTCCTCACATAGCTGACAACGGGATTGAAATCTTAGAAATGACTGTTATGACAATATCTTTATTTCTACATAAACTTTTTACAAAATCTCTTTTAAGACGCCCACTTTTTTCCTTAAACGTGGTTTTTGTTTTAATTAATAGGTATATTTTCAAGGGCTCCTTGCTAATTAAGAACAGCCGCTCGGGTCGATCGCTCAGGTTAAGCTACGCATGCCATGGTTGGTCCGTGGATGGGTGACCATCCTGACATATCAAGACCCCTCCGTGTCTCGGAAAGTACGTTAAGTCTATAGAGGTATGAGGAACAGGGTGTAAAGTTCGCTCATCCTCTATTGAAAAGGAGGATCCTCCGACCAGACGGGTATTGTGTCTGGTCCGGGCAACTGCCCGACAGTTGATGTCGGAATATTTTATATATCTGAGTAGCGTGGTAAACTCTGATTGCGCGATGTAGAATTGCTCAGTTAGTTCGCCTGTGGCATTGTAGATGGCGCCACTTTTCTTTTTGTGTTTCTTGATATTTGTCGTGAAGCATTTTTATTTGTAGTGCCGCTACATCACTCCCCCCCGGAGACCGGAGGTCGATAGTGGGCTGAGTCAGTGCATGTTATGCATGCTTGCCAGTGCCAGTTGTGGTTCCAGTGGGTCGGAACCGGGTGTCACATAGTTCGCGGTGAGTCGGAACTGTCTGCGACGATTCCCCAGTGAGTCGGGGTTGCGCTGCGTTATGCTCCAGTGAGTCGGATCTGGTACAGCGCTGGGTTGAGAGGTTGAGGCTGACTGCTGGCGTCGACCGGGAGATTGGGCTCTCGACCGGCCGAAAGTGCAGTGTGCTGGGCCATGGCTGCTGATGAGGCTGTGGGTGATGACCAGGCATGCGGTTCGCTGCATGCAGGTGGTCAGGATACCCGTTGAAGCCGTAGGGTGCTGGCTGGCTGTGTGACTCGCCGCTCGAAAGCTTGAGGAAGTGATCTTGATGTTGATGATGACGTCACGCTGAAGTGTTGCACGAAGGCTGCGCTGACGTTCTTTCACGGGGTCACCAGTATAGAGGTATGAGGAACAGGGTGTAAAGTTCACTCATACCTTGGTTGGTAAAGGAGGATCCTCCGACCAGACGGGTATTGTGTCTGGTCCGGGCAACTGCCCGACAGTTGATGTCGGAATATTTTATATATCTGAGTAGCGTGGTAAACTCTGATTGCGCGATGTAGAATTGCTCAGTTAGTTCGCCTGTGGCATTGTAGATGGCGCCACTTTTCTTTTTGTGTTTCTTGATATTTGTCGTGAAGCATTTTTATTTGTAGTGCCGCTACAAGTCGTTGGTTCCGGCTGTCATTTGTCGTAGTTTGACAGTCGTTACGGGTCGTCAGATGCCCGAAACTCTGTCAACCAGTCTGACCAAGGTGTATCCTATACCCAGTAACTGGGTTGTGGAGGTCAGATAGGCAGTCGCTCCATGAAAAATACTGGTATTCAGCTGTATCCGGTTAGACTGGATGCCGACCACAACAGAGTTGGGAAAAGGCTAGGCAGATGATAAGGTATGTTTTCCGACTAGGTTTTAGTATTAAGTCAACGCGAGTAGGGTTAGGGAAAACTACATGGGTATCATGAAATAAAAAAAACAGCAGTTTAGGGTACTACAAGTATATTTATAGAATTAAAGGCTAAGTTGTAACCTACGGCTATAAGCAGAACTAATGGTTGCTGCCTGTAACATGGTACAAGTCATTGCAACACAGGAGCAGCAGTGCTTAGGTGCCTCGTAGTAATGGAAATGATTTAAATCAAAGGGTCGTAGGGGGTACTGATGAGGAATTTGGCCAGTTTGGTTGTTAAATGCTTGAAAAAGTCAAAATTTCAATTTAGAAATTGAAACTTTAGCAGGCTATTAGGGAACAAGACGTGTTGTCGATGGGATTTTCCATCGGTGCGTTCTTTGCCACTGAAAGAATTTCGGTTTATTTTTAAGTAGATGTGTTATGTAAGTGTTCGTTTCGGCGCTCGTAAGATCATCTCTGAGTACGACATTTTTGACAAATGTTTAATACTATTTACATTTCGTTTACACTTTGACAGAGCTTCATTACATGATTTCTGTAACACTGGTTATCTTTTAAAATTGTTGAAGACTTTTATAATTTACCAAATCAATTTTCATCTATTCATAAAATATGTAATCTTTTAACATGATTTAATGTGTTATTTCGTGTTAAAACCTCTACATGCACTATGGTATGTTCAAACGTTTGCATCCTTCATGTCATAGTGTGACTTATTCTGACCAATTTCCTCATAATTATGATATTTAATAGCCGTTAAAATGCATAATAAATTAATCTATATCCAACGTCGGACCACTGCAGGTTCATTGGGAGAACACTTGGGTATGTCCGTAATTAGTAGTCAGGGAAATTATTTGGCAAGAAAATGCCTACATGTAGTGTAATTTTCCGTGTTAAAGTCGTTTTATACGGATAATTGAAGTTGATTCCGAATTAGCTTTACATTTAATTTCCCTGACTGTACAAGGAAATGCATGAAAAAATATATGATTAACATTTGATCACAATTTAAATCGATAGAGTACATTCGATTGTAGAAACAGCAAGAAAATAGACAATATTTCAGATATTTTTTTGTATGATTTACCACGCATTCGTTGCAAATTGTAAAGGTAAATTATATCTGATTATTTTTGTATAAAACTTGAAAAATATTAATATCTTCACTGTTTGAAACTTGCATAAACTGCGTAAAAAGTCATTTGGCATTATACCTACTTACAATGTTTAAAATAGGCCTCCAATTATAATAAGGGCCATTAACATTTTCATAAATAAAATACATTAATTATATTACTTTGATTGCTTTTACATACCTATTATAATTATTGAATTGCTTCATTTTCATGCACGCAGTGGTCATTATAACCAAACGACTAAATTAAGTTACATGTCGTCATAAAGCACATTAACAATAATCAAATTGACAACGCTTTGTAATTAAGATGTACAATTATTAATTTGACAATCATATCTTTAGAAATATAAATGGACTTCTGTTAGTACATATCAAAACTTCTGTGAGTATATACTTTTTTTAAAGATTTCCTTTCAACATAATAATACATTATTAGAACGTCTAATATGTATTACAGAAATCTTACATTTTTATTTCACTATACTTATTTTGTTTCTTTTTAGATTATATATTTTTATTCATGTTTCATATATTTTATGTTAAACAGTCGTTGTAATCTAAATTCGCCGTAATTACATGTATTGGAGTTTTGGTTTATTTTATTTATGAATACAATATTTTATAGTCAAACGTGTAGATATTGTTAATTCGTTGTACTTCTAAAGAAACATTTTTCAGATATTATTTTTATAATTATTCGTCATCAAAATTTTCTTTGGGGATACTTATATATTTCCTATAGTCTTTATTCTTTTAATGTTACTTATTCTTATATGATGGAAAGATCAGATTTTGTTCATAGTTTTAAAATGTTTGGAAGTTAGTAAATTTATTTTCGCCTTATTGCTTACAAATAAATTAGTTTAAAATTAGAATAAGTTCTTGACGATAGTAGTTGGAACACTTGTTGGACTTTGTTATTAAGTATGGAAAGTGGAAATAAAAGTCATGAATCGGAAGTCTGTGCTCACCGAACTATTAAAATTGTAAAAGTTTCAAAGAATATGATTTAAAACGCTGGAAAGGCTACGTATAAGAAGTCTGAAGGGTTACATATAAATCAATATTTATACTAGGTATTTAATGGGGCAGAAAAGTAAATATTATTATTTTATAATTGAGAGCAGGTATTTGGGTCTAATATTTTCTATTAATTTGTATATTCTATTCTGCTTGGCTATGTTTGAACTTTAACTTTTAACCAAATAGATCGTAGAAAAAAATTTATAATAAATCTGGGCTATATTGTAAAACGATTTGGAAAAAGAAAACCTAACTCTCCATCATCACAATTTTATTCCACCCCGACAACAACTAATTCTGAAACCATTTGTAAAGGAAGATTAGAAATCATTTTAACTATTGAGACCAGAACAAGTTCACTCACAGCGTTCCAAAAAGCTGCTTGTTATACCCACTCCGAAACAGATAAAAGTTCCAAGCCATTAGATAACTGGACTAAACAGGAAAAACAAATGAATGAGACAATGCAACCACATTATTCAATGCTATTCAACTTCACAACTGCGCTTTGTTCATTTCAAATTATGAATCCAATATGAGCGCTCGTCTCTCCCAACCACACAAAGAAAAGCCGCTATTGTGGAATGTGGAGAATGTAAAAACAACGAATCTATTCCTATATAATCCGTTTTCCGGAATTCATTCTATCAGATATTTTATTGAAAACTCAGCAAACACGGGTCCGTAAAACTTTTATATCCACATGCAACAATACATTGTTCACTTGAATTCAAAGCGGCATTCAATTTTTCTAGCATTTGTCCAACGATGAATTCTATTACGCCTGAAAACAAACCATTGCGGCAAAATGTGTTGCAGCTCTACCGAATCGGTAATTGTAAAAAAGAGTCCAATTAAAGGGTTTTATTGTGAAGCCCCTTTTATGCGAGTCATACAAACGCCCGGGGACACTGCTCGTCGGATGCCGGACGTATTTTGCGTTGCGTTATTTGAATTGAGAATCCAGCTCGCTCGGAATTCTCCGTCTTGTACAAAACAGATTTCGGCGCCAACGCAAGAGGTATCGGCCCAACTATTTCCTTCCTAACAATTGAATTGTTTAATAAAATATTTTACAAACTAAGTTTAACGTTTTTGTAAGACTTTTAAGTTGAGTATTGAGTCAGCATAAACGAAAAACGTCGTTTGGTAAAAATGAGTTTGAAAGGCAGTTCTGTTTCATAATTTAATTACTTGCTTAATATGCCCTTGAGTGATGGAAGATTGTATGCGGGCTACCCGTTGTAAGTTTGATGAACGTGCGTTTGATTTAATAAAAATATAATCTGCTGCATTTTTATTATAATTACTCAGGTAGCTAAGGCGGTAATAGACGTTTTGGTTATAAATATATAGTATGTAAGCACATACGAAAATTCATTCAACAATGTTTAAGAAATGTGAGATTATTGTCTTACATAACTTGCTTGGTTGTTCTTTTAACTAGAATATAAAACTAAACGTCCCCTTAACTTAATCTTCAAATTGAAGTCAGTTGCTCCATATTTTATGGTATATTTTATTGCATCTATTTTTAATTTATTATATTCAAGAATCCGAAGTTGGAAGAAAACCATTAATAAAATTTTTGGGCTGTGTTGCTTTAGGTTTATTTTGAATTTCAATTTAGATTAGCTTGAAGACTTACAAGATGGATTATTTTGAAGAGACTTTAATGAAATGGGACTTATTCTCAACAACGTACTTGCTAAATATTAAAATGTACTGTTTGGCGTTTTATTCCTTTTTATTTCTAATAAGGTCTAAGTTGAAACTTAACACTGAACTAAAAAAAACTACCGAAATTTCCTAATCGTTAATGTGAATAATGCTAATAGGTTTTAAGTTATATGGTATGTATATATTAAACTCGTATAGTTTTTATATGGTAAATATGCATATTTTTTTTTGTAAATTTCTTTATTTTTCGCAATAACTGGATAAAAAGTTTATTGTAAAAATTTGCCTTACAGAGTAATCTAAGAATTGTACGAATCATATTGCTTTTCCAGGTTTATATTTGTAATTTTTTACTAAGCTATTTGAAAATATTTAATTTATAATTATTATAATATGATTACTTATTGCTATGATTAAACGAGCCTTAAATAGTAATAGTAAATCTGCCGTAGTCGATAGAAATAATTGAAAGTTAAAGTATGAATTATATGTTGTTTGAAACTATAATAGTGTCAAAAAAAAACGGTTTGTCGTTAAATTATGGAATAAAAGTTGCACAAGAGTTAGAACACAATTATACTGTACTATTTTAATAACAAATAGATATATGAAGCACAAATGACAAACTATTATTAATTGTGTTCTAAGCCTGATTAACAGTTTGTCTCGACTGTAGCTTAGGCCTCGCCATAAAACATTGCAAGGGCTTCAATTACCATAAAACGAACCTATTTGTAGCTTCGCTGGCTCATAACATTCCACAGCTCCTCGAGCTTTACAATAATTGACCAAATAAGTAGTTTCTTAGTTAATGACTAGTCCATATTTGGTACAAAGCATTTATTTGGTAAAGGTTACGTTTATGTGGTGATATAGCTTTTCAATCATTATCGAGCGTTTAATCCGATGTAACGTTCAATGCATTTTGGAATTTCATTTATCACTCTACGCCATGATTCATTTGATAGATAATGTACGGGACAGACCGGCTCCCGGGACTTGCTGCGTCCGCTTGATTTACCCTACGCAACGTTATTGGCTCTTTAGTTCTGGCTGACGGATCTTTAAGGCCGCTTACTATTTTTACATTCTACAGTCGTAGTAGTCACCAAACGATTACATTAACAAACACTTCATCGCCAACAATGTTATGACAACTAACATTGAACGGGTGCTGGTAGAATCGGTGATGTGTTTAAATAAATACGATATTTTGGCATATTGTATTATATTGCTATTTAGGGCATTAATCCCTACGAGCTGTGAGAAAAATTGGAAGACATCACCTGACCTATTGAGATCATGCGCCATTTTAATATAATTAATTACTTATAACATCTGAATCTCACGCTCTTTCGATCAGTCTTATTCTGAACAGTTTCCTTCTGGAACTGGTGACACTTACAGTAAGTACCGTATTACATTGTGAGTAGTATTTTTTTTATTCATGTAGTGAACAACAGGCTTTATCAAGGTTTTTCGTGAATCTAGACGGCCATGATTTGCATTTTGTTGTTACTTTTATATTTTAATTCATGGCACTGGATTCCGTAAGTTTTATACTAATTAACATTCGAATGTAGAATTATTATTTTTGTTTCTATGAATTCGGCTAGGTACAGTGTTTTACAAATTCAAATCAACGAATACTTTCAAAGTTCAGATTATTACTGAAAGAACGAGTGTAGCGTAGGTAACATTAAATGTTTTTTTTTTTTTGCGAAAATGACCGATGATGTAAGTGATTGAAGATGAGTAGTTACAATTATATAAAACTATCTTTATAACGTGCAATCACTACGTAATGTGATATAAAGAAGTTTTTTTTTTAAATACAGGGTACTGTCGCATACAATATTTTTCTTGTTTTTATTCTTTTTCTGAGACAATACTTAGGCCTAAAATAGAATTAAAGAATTCCATATTTATACATATTGAGCAAACATAATAATTTTGTGTTATAATTTTCATCAAACATGCTTAACGTGAATATATTTTTGAATTACTCAAGTTTTTCGTTGAATTATCGTACTTTTGTCATTTAATTGTATTTTATTAAGTGTATTTTCGGGGACATCTAGCGCATGAAGCAGAGAGATATTGCAAATAGACGAAAATTTCTGGATCACTAAATAATTTCTAACTGCCTCATGTTCTATCGGTGCTATCCATTAATATTAAAACCTTAAATAATACTCTTAACACAGTATTAGCTTTTACTCAATTGCTTGTTAAAAGACACTCAGCGACCAATTAAAATATAACTTACAATGAACTTAAGTACATACATATCTATGTAAGTTTAACTCTAGTAAAAGTTCTGTCAGTTTTAATAAAAGAAACTGAACATTTACCAAAGTTAAAACTATAAAAATTAACGGGCAATAAGTTACATATAAATAACCTACACATAAATAAACTAACTGACTTAGAGATCAACGTAATCATTTAAATTCAAAATATTTAACAAAAACTGTAAGAAACGTCAGTAAAAAAAATCAACTGAACATTAACCGGAACATTAACTGAACATTAAACCAGTACAAATTAATTGTAGGTAATAAGTAACATGTAATAAATAACCTACACATAAGCTTATTGTAAAGATTCTACAATAACGAAAGACGTCGTGACATATCAAATATTCACAATAAAAATGTAACTCTATAAAAATACTTCTCTTTTCTCAAATACACGCATCCATTGCTCTATCATTCTGAGTCTTAACGAACATATCGATCCTCAAACTGTAACACTTACCACTAAGAAGATATTTAAAAGTTGTGACAAGAGTATGTGGGATTCAAGTCACTTCGCAACTGAGTTGTGAAGTTGTGTGACAATGACTGTAATGCGTTATTTCCTCTTTTATTTATTTCCGACTGGTGGTCATGTCGACCTGTAAATGTATGACCGCCATCATCATCATCATCATCATTTCAGCCGAAAGACGTCCACTGCTGGACATAGGCCTCCCCCAGGCTCCTCAACTTCGACCGGTCTTGTGCTTCCCACATCCAGCGGATACCCGCAGTCTTCGCAAGGTCATCGGTCCACCTTGTGGGAGGCCTTCCCACTCTACGTCTTCCGGTACGCAGTCGCCACTCCAGAACCTTTCGGCCCCATCGGCCATCTGTTCTGCGAGCAATGACTGCCATACAAAAATATATCTTATTTTGTATATGTTTAAGATTACTTTTATTATAAACTAGCTGATCCGTCGGGAATCTAGATTCTATGCCCAGTTGATGGCAGTATTCTCGGCCCCTATTACATGGGCCTTAAACATAATAGGTACACCTCAGCCCGTCCCTTCGGCGTAAGTAAGCATGAAGTTATGTTATGTATAAGTGACCCGTCAGACGTTCATTAACTAGTAGGGTCGGCAAGGGCCCATGCCTGCCAGGGGTGCGGGTTGTTAGAAAGAGATACCGTGGCCCCTGGTATACAGGCAACTGAGGGAACTCGGGTGGGTAGTTAGTAAAAGTCTGACACGCGCTCCTACTTCACCCAGAGCGAGAACCCACCGTCAAAAAAAACCATCAGACGTTGTCCTAACAAAATTCCAATCTATTAAAAAAACACTTCTTAGCAAGTTTTCAAATTTTCTTTTCTGAAGAAACTGATTCCAACTTAAAAAAAAAACAAATCTGTTCAGCCGTTCTCAAGTGATGCGCTTCCCAACGAACAGCACTTAATTTTTACTATATAGATATATATATGTGTACCTATGTGGTATGATTTTTGTGATTTGGTCGTAGATCACACAGCGAGAGGCATTTTATCATTATGTTTTATTCAACACATGTCTTGCGATTGCATTCAGGAACCCAACTTACTTTTATCACAAATTAAAAATATCGTTAGACTTAGGTATTATAAAACTATAGGAACACGATGGCAGCGGGCATAACGCAGTGATAGATAATAATGAAAAAAATATTGCAATTTTATAAGAAACACAAATAAAAAGTTCTGTGAAATATGAAACTAATCCTGATTATTCCTGCGAATTACTCGGACCAAATTATTCGAGTTATTTGTTGACGAGTTTGCGAATTAAAAACCTGAGAGCACTACTGCGAAATTTAACTCGTCAATATATTCGCATGAAAAGCGAAATGTTCAGTGAACATTATTGTGTTTGTTACGTAAACCTGAGTGAGCTGGAAGTGCCCGCTCCCATCTGTAGCGTGTCCACATCCTACGGTATTTACAATCTAATGCGAACCCTAGAACTAAACATTAGGTTCATAACAATGACTACCGCGTCAGTAGTTTGAGTAGTAAAGTGTTTTGATTGTTGCTGGATATTTCCTAAAAAGCTTTCTAGATTCATCTCGAAGCAAGTTACCGCAGACTGTTGTGGATAATCGTGTGTAAAAGTGTATTGAAAATGTTTTAACCCTATCGCTGGTCACACTCTCGACACGCTTCCAGTTCCCATTGTGGTCGGCCAACTAACGAACAGTAACGAGATAGATCACGTGTACAGGTGGCTCGTGATCTTGTGAGTGCAGATCATTGTCACGCTCGGTCATTGGATTCCACTCCACTGTTAATTATCGAGCACCGTTGTTGTGTCTGCCTGGTCAACTTTCATTGGAAAATCTATCATTGTTATTGTAGCCCGAAAGACGACGCGGCGCGGTACGTCTACGCATGAGCAAATGAACGAGCTTTTTATATTTCACGTAACATTATTACGTATTTAGAGAGATCCTTACAGTCCAATTAGTATATCACTTGGTCATGAATTAACACTAGCTATAACAGATAGTTCCTTGTAAAAGATCGCAATAGCTATCAGATCGGTTGTGCGGCCGTAGTCTCATACTTTGATCAGCGCGACAAGGGTATTCTCGGCACCTCATACTTTGCAAGTAATGTCAACAAGTAACATATGAAAACGAATACCAGGTAAATATTTTGTTTAAAGTATATTAACACAGCTTCTTTGAAGAATAACATCAATTTAGTATAAATTAACCTTATTCGATATTCACAGTTAAGTTCATTTATCATGAATCCGAACATAATTGACTAGTTGATATAGACTTACGACATTGTATCTATTGAAACACATACATAACAACACTTAGTATATCTCATGGACATCGACGGCAGCCCTTCAAATGATAGCGTTGGGTGGTAGTTTTCATGTGTCACTCGTGTCCGTCCTGCAAGGCGGCGCGGAGTGCTCCCGAGCCGCGGACGCTGGCGGCGCCGGCTCCCGAGCAACAGTTTGGTCCTCCCGGGGCGCGCTATGCTACGCTAACCGACGCACGCTACTCGTGCGCCTATGCCACTCTACTCTCGTTACTTTATTGCTCTCTTTGTACCACAGCTCGACGGTTTCATTAAGTCTCTACGTATCACCGTAACTACATCTAAAGTCGCTCACCGCTGTCGCGACGCTAAATTACTTAACGTTACTATGTAAACCCTATGGTGTAACATTGCAGGCTCTTGCCATAAATTGACACGGTTGCTTCCGCCACTGCCGGACTAATAATTGAAAAAATACGTTTTATTTTAATTTCACTTTGCATTAATTTTATCTTCTTCTAGAATTATGGAAAGAGCCATAATGAAATTAGGTACATATTTATTGCTTTCATTCATTCGACGCCGTCGAAACTAGTAGGTATCCTAAATATCTTCTTTTCAGTAATACAAAGGTGTAAAGAAGTTCATAGAGAAATAGTTCGTTGCATCGTTTGTAGTATGCGCGCGGCCGCATATCACTCGTCCTCGTCATCCTCCTCGTCGGAACGCACGCACGCCACCTCCTGGTGCTTGTTGAGGTAGCTCTTGAGCGCGAACGACCTGCCGCAGCGCGTGCATTCGTGCTTCTTGTCGGACGAGTGCGTCTGCAGGTGCGCGCGAAGGTTGGAGCGATCGGCGAAAGCCTTTCCGCACGACGCGCAGTTGTATGGCTTCTCACCCGTGTGCGAGCGCAGGTGGCCGCGCAGGAGCCACGGCCGCGAGAACTGCTTGCCGCACACGCCGCACACGTGCCCCATGCGGTGCGTGAGCACGTGCATGGCCAGCGCCGGCATGGATACGTACACCTTGCCGCACTCACCGCAGCGCTTGGCAGACCCCGAGTCCAGGCTGCGGTGCGTCTGTTTGTGTCGCGACAGATTCGACGAGGTTGCGTACCGCTTCCCGCACTGGCCACAGTCGTATCTGATCGGCTTTTCTTTAGCAGCAGGCAATGCTTCGCACTCTGGCGGTTCGGCAACTGCCGGTTCCGCCACTACCGGTTCGGTCACTACGGGTTCAGGTTCAGGTTCGGGGATCACCTCTTTGTATTGTATCCGGTATTCGGTGGGCTGCGTGCCAGGCGGCGGCGGCGGCTCCGGCTGGTACTCGACATAGCTGATCTGCGTGTCGACGAATTCGACCGGCTGCAGTGGCGTAACGGTCTGTACCGTGTGGTACACCGGCTCGGGGGGCTCCTCGGCTAGGATGTAGATGTTGGTGGGCTGCAGCGTATAGGTGTAGACGGGTACCAGTGGCGCGAGCGGTGCGAGTGGCGTGAGCGGCGTGGGTTCGGGCGCCAGCACAGTGACGACGTGCGCGGGTGGCAACGGCGGCAGGCTGTGCGCCAGCGACAGCAGCTCGTGCGCCGCCTCCGTGTCGGCCGCCGACCGCTCCAACAGCGGCACGCCCAGCTCCGCATATTTGGTGGTACGGGGTTCTGCGAACGAAAATTATGATGCAATTCCAATCTTCATACGCCAAACTTACTCGGGAAACTAGGAACCAGTGGATGACGTAAAACATGAGATAAGATTTATTTTGAAATGTTTAATTGTTCATAAAATTAAACTGCATGCCAGATATTTTGGAAAAATCTCATTTGGGGAACCAAATCACGTGAAAGCCACAAGTCCTATCTCCAACCACAACAAAAAGAATGTTAAATCACTTCACTAGGCTTGGGAATTGAACCCGGTACCCTACGTAACAGTCGCTCACTACTATTAAACTATGGGAATAAAAAATATAAAACATAATAACTTTTGAATAGCTTAGCCATTGCACTGTGAAGTTCGGCTTCTCTAAAAAGTTTATTTACAAACTAATTAAAGTTGACCAAACACTGTAAAACAATGTCACGAATTGATTGAAGATTGGCTTGAAACTGATGAACAAGTTTGGTTGAAAAGTGATAAAAGTTATGCATTACTATGTAACTATCGGCATGCAATGACAGTTGCACGGGAACTGCTGCGATTAATAGAGAACTAGAATAATTCACGCGCCCGGCTGACCCACGCGCGGCTCCGCCTCCCCTGCGCGCGCCTCTAGCTAGCCAGAACATTACGCAAACATGCCTGGAACGACACTACATTTATAAAACTCCGCCCCAAACAAAACAAACATTAAACTTTTGCTGAAATCTTTCATAACACTCGTCATCCATTTCGATACTTTTTAAATCTAATTTAATCCACATAGTAAGGCCGTTCTCAGACGTGCGTGTACATAGCTACAGTAATAAGTTTTTCATTAACAATTACAAAGTTTATAAACTCATGATAAGAGGTTACTAACCGTACGTAATAGCACATACCTAGTGTAATAATGAACTAATTTATTCTACTATACTATACTTCAGGTGTTTGTGTAATGCTTTATGCGCTAAAGCTTTACACAAACACCTGACGGTGATAGTTAGTCGGATTTACGAAGAAAAACCGTAAGGAATTTTGTACCTGACGGGGCCGACCACACACATTTTTTTAGTTGTTTAATAATAGAAATTAAACAATAATAATACATACCAACATATAACGAAAATAAACTTTGTGTGGAGAAATAACTATGGGAGAGAGAGGAGAGGAGAATCCTAATCTGTATGAAAAGATGCCCTTGCACTACATTGGGAGAGGAACAGGCTAGTATAAATATAATAAATACGACTAATAATTCCTCCGGCTATTAAATAAACACGCTCCTGAACTGCGATTGTTAAGCCTGTTGAACTTGTTGTCGTGACGCAACTTCACGGTGTATTAATATTCTATTTTCATTCTAAAACTTCATACAAATGAAATAAAATCGCCCACTTATTTTGAGTGGGTGTAGCTCTAATAAAGTGCTGGATAATATGCTTGCGAAGTAAGAGCCTTATTCTATTTACGGAATCACTAATTTGAGCCGAGCTCGTTTTCTGAAACTAGCACATTTCCAGTGGGAGTAGCTAAGAGAGACAGGAACCCAGGAAAGGTCTAGAATTTTTTATTGATGTTATCGTCGGGTGTAAATGCAACTCATATTTTCTGTATTATTTTTAGATCGCTGTTACAAATCGTATACACGTCTTCTTGCTGACTACTTGTTTTACTGCAATTTTATAGTAACCTCTATTCACTCTTACATCACTCTCTCTAATGACAATCTCTGCCAGATAGACAGAATTTTCAAATTTTATATAACTTTTTTTCCGTTGGTAATCCTCATGGATCTAATAATAAGTAAGTAAATTTTATTAAGACACGTTTTTTTTACACTTTAGCACATCAAATAAAATATAACAAAATAAAATGAAAAAATTAATAAAGAAAAGGTGCAATAAAGTATCACTAGGATACCCAGTGTCGTGGGATCTAGTTATTTCGAAGTTAATAGACCTATTGCAAGTGCACTAGTGGGTAGTTCAGTAATAATTTATTTGCTTATTCTAAACATTAATTAAACTTACATAATCTATAGGAAACATGCGAGATTACAATTATAAGGTTTGTGTAGAGTGTAATGTAGTGTAGTTTGTATGTCTGTCACCGTCTGATTGAGAACACCGTTGGTTTATATAAGTTATATGCGTATTTTACACTGTTGATTAATTGTGAATTGCACCTGCACCCCACAACATGCTTACAATATGTAAGTTACCGACATTTTATAGGAATCTCCTCGATTTTATCACCCATAAAATTGTGAATCGTCCATAATTTGTCGGTTTTGGCGGTAGCCGAATTGGTCGCAGTAGTTGCCAGAGCACCCGAACAGGGTCAGGCTAGAACTGTGACCAACCTATCTCCAACTTGGTCGCACTATTTAGTGTTAGTACAAGGTACGATCAGTTGCATGCAAGTTTGATACCAGTTCACAATTTTTCGGTTTGCTATGGACAGATTATAAACTATCGAAAAACAATACGTTCATTTATAAATGGTGTGGTGAGGTTCACAATATTTTGTTCACAATTTTATTGGTGCCAGAACCATCTGTAGAAAAGGAGGGTTTTTATGTTGGTTCTATAACGGTTCCTTCTTGTACCATAACTAGAGAACAAGGATGCACGGTAGGTACACTCACTCCAATTAAAATATCAATCAAATAAAACGTCATAAATATAAACATTATTCTGCAAATTATGCTAACGAGATAGATCAACACTTCATTCATTACTCAACAACAATTTAAGATCGTGGTTCTCAGTAAAAGGTATTAGAACCGAATTTTCACAATATTTACCTTGGACGCTTCAGCGAGACATTTCTGCGTAAGAAAACTCAAGGACTTAATAGAGAAGTGTGGAAGAAAAAGACATGCGCCGACCCCAAATAAATTGGGATAAGGCTTAATTATGTTACATCCTACTTCCTACTTGTAAATGTGAACGTTTGTGAAGATGTTTGTTACTCAATCACGCAAAAACGGCTAAACAGATTTGGATGAAATTTGGCACACGAATAGATTATAGCCTAGATTAACACATAGGACGCTTTTTATTCCGGTAATACGTTCCCGCGGGATAATGCCAAGTGCGAAGCCGCGGGCGGAAGCTAGTGTTGTATATTTTTGACTTTTTCGGACTTCATATGTTAGAAATCAGTTAGGAGTCGCAGACTTTTTACATAACCTATGATTACTGTTATTATGTAGGTTTCAATAGTTACAGAAAAAAATACGGTTGTCGGAAACAAAGTATGTTATTAATCACCCTTACAGTTGCAGCACAAAACAGAAACTGTTACCTAGCATTATTATGTACGTACTTGCCTTAAGGTTTCACATGATACGTCATTCAGTTGTCTGAATGGCGTATTCAAATCATACTTGAAGCTAATGCACTGGACACACTGTACACATGCGTGGCATAGCATTATTGCATGACATGTCAGTCGTGTTCCGAGAATAGTCCATATTTATTAGGCTTGATGTATATAATTATGTCACAATACTCTATTACCTATGAGACAGGGTCGACCTAGTGTGGAGTTCATAAGCAAATGTTTCCTGTGAGTCTTATTCCTGTTTTTTTTTTCTTGTGAACCTAGGTACTAATGTAGACTTCAAGGAATTGTAAAGTACTGTTTTTGGCAAAAATAAAACATAATCTTAATATCTTATCTATAGCAATCTATATGATGAAGCACTGAAATTCAAGATTTTTTGAAGACTATGAAAATAAGAACATTCTTGGGAAGTTTTAACCCTATATGATGCAAAATAAAAGAAAAATATGAACTGTTTGTTCCTCGAAGATGTTAGAGACGGAGAGTTGAAGAGTGTCTCCAGTAGATGGCACTTGTAAAACGGAAACTTTCCAACTACCTGGAACGCTGTTTATCGAATCGAGAAGACGTCGAATAAAGTTTACTCAAACAAATCGCAGCACACTTCTTGCCTTAGGTTCGTCAAATACTAGTTTTACTAGGTTTACTTAGCATACATGTAGAAAAGTGAGTGCCGTTTATTTCGTCACCCTTTTTATTGCTTGTGGAACCAATTTTTTTTTCGAATGGCCTATGAGGCAAGCGTGCACCATCGTGGACTGCATTCTCGCTTTTCAGATGAGGTAGTGGTTAATAAGATAACCCCCTTAATAAAGTAGTGGACTTTTTACTTGACCTTTCAATCAATCAATCAATCAACTCAGCCTATCGCAGTCCACTGCTGGATATAGGCCTCTCCCAGGCTGCGCCACAACACTTAATCCTCCGCCTTCCGCATCCAGTCTGTCCCAGCCACGGAGGTCCCAGCCACCTTTTTAATATCGTCGGTCCATCTAGCTGGGGCGGGTCTCACACTACGTTTGCCGATACGCGGTCACAACTCGTCTGCTCCACCGGCCTTCGGTTCTTCAGCAAAATGACTTTTAAAATATATAAAAGAAACAACTTCATTATAGACCGCGTGTAGAGTATGTATGTGTTTAGTCAAGTATTTTATTTGCAAACCAACATGCACATAATACCGCTAAATATTTAGGCAATGAACCCACGGTGTACACTAAATCATAGGTGATCATGCGTAGGTGCTGCCCGCGTTTTCACTTGGCACCTAAGGTATTGTGAATTCCGTCTAACTGGTATTATTTCATGTAGGTACCAGAAAGATGTTTGTTCCGTTTTAATCTAGAAAATGGTCTATTTGTGTCTTTGAGTATAAACTGAAGCTTCCCAAGGCTTTCATATTAAATAATATTTGTGGAAAAACCTCGCTCTACAGGTTTAAGGGAAAACTTGAATAAAACTCAGTTACCGCACCAGCTTAAAGAAAAGTAAAGTTTTCTCGCTGAGGAATTTTTTGCTTTATAGTTCAAAGAGGGAATATTTAGGTTTTTTTTTTGGGGTTGGCAATCATCAAATAACTTCTCCCGCTCTGGGTGGAGCTGGAGGGCGTGTCAGACTTTTACTAACTAAAACCCACCCGTGTTACCTCAGTAGCGGCGGCGGTATCTCTTTCGAACAACCCGCACCCCTGGTAGGCATCGGCCCTTGCGGGCCCCATCGATTTGTGCTGACATCTATTTGAGGCGCCCGTGGAACACAACACGCCGTCGACCTGGGCTTGGTCCTTACCTGACAGCGAGCTACACATTACTCACCGTCCGCAAGCCCACGCCTACGATGGCCGGGAATCAGCCTGGGATTCCCGACGGCCAGGGCGTCTCGTACGGCGACTAAGGCCCTGAGGGCACATATACTGCCTCTCCCTCGCGTGCGCCGCCTCCCTCTTCGCGAGCATCACTACTTCGCAGAAGGAGGTGATGGTTACCCATGCACTCTCGCTCCGTACCATGGCCTGGACCAGGGCCGGACGCGTGAGATCGCCGCCGCCGATCACCTCCACGAGGACACGGCGGTGCTCCGCCCATGCCGGGCAGACCTCCACTGTGTGCTCCACCGTGTCCTCAGGGCGATCTTCGCAGTGGAAAAACCCGGGTGTTTCCTCCCGCCTTATGCGAAACAGGAACCTCCCGAAACAGCCGTGTCCGGTGAAAATCTGCGTCAGGCGGCAGGTGAGGACGCCATGCTGCCTCTCAAGCCACTCCTCAAAGATGACTTACCGCCGCAATCGTAGCGTGCGCAGCACTGTTGGCGACAATCGCACTCTCCGTGTCGCCATGAGATCCCGCCGGAGCTATGTCCGCTGTGCCGCGATTTCTCGCGGCAGGGGGGTTACGCCCCGGCGTTTGGCCCCCTCGCGCCACTCCCAGATGTGCGCGAGGACCTTTGCGTCCAGATCGCATGGCGTTGAACTGGTAAGGATGCCCGCCGCCTCACCGGAGATCGTGCGGTATCCCCGGATCATCCTTATGGCCATGACCCTATGGGACGCCTTCAACCGGCGTGCTGGTTGGCGCCTCAATGTAGACGCCCACACCGGTTCCCCGTATAGGGCCATGGACCGCACGACCCCGGCGTATAGCCTCCGACAGGAGGGAGGGACTATTTAGGTTGAAGCTGAATATTAAATATTTTTAAAGGTAGGTATTTCATTTTCTAAACCATATATCGAACATTGACGTTGTATCTTCTACAATAATTTGTCGAAGCTTACAGTCCCTTCATAGTAAATTTCCCCTGTTTTTGTATAACAGTGATCTTTATTCTCCTTACTTTGTTTATTGATAACTGTCAGAGGTAAAACAAAGAGGTCAAAAGAACTGTAATAGCTGTTGCTAAAACTTTTTCCAAAAAAACAACCGACTTCCGGAAAAACACTACATTGGTAGTGAAAAATGATGACGACAAATAGAGAAGTGTGGAAGAAAAAGACATGTTGCGCCGACCCCAAATCAATTGGGATAAGGGCAGGAGAATGATGATGATGTAGTGAAAAATAACTTTAATTTCGGAAGTCGGCGCCTTTTTTTTTTTTTTTTTTTGGTTGGGAAATCATCAAATGACTTCTCCTGCTGAGTAGAGCAGGAGGGCGTGTCAGACTTTTACTGACTAAAACCCACCCGTGTTCCTTCAGTAGCCCGTATGCCAGGGGCTGTGGTATCTCTTTCGAACAAACCCGCACCCCTGGCAGGCATCGGCCCTTGCGGACCCCACCTGTGGTTGCTGACATCTTTGACGACGCGCGTGTGGAACATAACGCGCCGTCCCGTCTACCAATTTTCGGCCGCAGGGGATAGGGAGAGCGGCTGACGCTATACCGACACTCCTCTTGGGTTCTTTTGACCTCTTTGTTTTACCTCTGACAGTTATCAATAAACAAAGTAAGGAGAATAAAGATCACTGTTATACAAAAACAGGGGAAATTTACTATGAAGGCACTGTAAGCTTCGACAAATTATTGTAGAAGATACAACGTCAATGTTCGATATACGGAAATAAATGTTTTAAAACAGTTTTTTTTTTGCGTTTTGGCTTCGCACGGTTTGTGCGTTTAGCCAGTGTCAAGTAATTTTACTTTTGAATCAAGTAAATGGCCCAATATTCGGCACGAAGTTACAAAAAGTCATAGTCAGTCAAATCAAAGTTATTGTAAAGCGGTAGTAGTAACTTTTGTGCGAAGCACCGCCGTGTCCTCGTGGAGGCGATCGGCGGCGGCGATCTCTCGCGTCCGGCCCTGGTCCAGGCCATGGTACGGAGCGAGAGGGCATGGGGAGCCGTCACCTCCTTCAGCGAAGCAGTAATGCTCGCGAAGAGGAAGGCGGCGCACGTGAGGGAGAGGCAGCATATGCGCCCTCGCGACCCTAGCCACCGCAGGATACGGAGACGCCCTGGGCGTCGGGATTCCCAGGCCGATTTCCGGCCACCGTAGGCATGGGCTTGCGGACGGCGAGTAATGGGTAGCTCGCTGTCCGGTAAGGACCAAGCCCAAGTCGACGGCGCGTTGTGTTCCACGCGCGCCTCAAAGAGATGTCAGCACAAAAATGATGGGCCCCGCAAGGGCCGATGCCTGCCAGGGGTGCGGGTTTGTTCGAAAGAGACACCACAGCCCCTGGCATACGGGCTACTGAAGGAACACGGGTGGGTTTTAGTCAGTAAAAGTCTGACACGCCCTCCTGCTCCACCCAGAGCGGGAGAAGTTATTTGATGATTTCCCACCCAAAAAAAAAGTAAAGCGGTAGTAACTTTACAACAACCTATTAGGAGTTTTTGGCGGGAACACGAAAAGTCCATGTTAGTCACTTATTTTCACCTTCACTACACTTGTGCACTCACACGTAACTAAATTGAATAATTCACTACCAAAATTAAACAATTTAATTCGCTATTTCACGAAACATGGAAATGAAAATTCGTGCGACATGTTCCAACGCGATCCCGCTAAAAAAACCCCTTTAAAACAGTTTTAAGTTCAACCGAATTTTTACCATGGCAACCTTGTAATAAAGTCACAAACCTTCAAAATATTATCTATACTTACGATCATTCGTCACAAAAAACGAGCAAAGCAACAAAATACTCCTGTGACTTAGAAAAGAAAAGACATAAGTTAAACAACATTTAGTGTGACATCAACCTTAAGTGGTAACAGATAAAGTACTTTTTTCCGTTATATTGCCTTGCGAGCTACATCGTATTGTTTCGTTTCTTTTTGCGGCGAGCCTTTGGCCAGGGATCGCCAACAAATGCGCAAACATTTCTTGGTGGTGTAAAATCGTTAATTTTGTTCAAAGTTTGATAATATTGCTTCAAATATTATTTATCCTTCATGTACTTACCGAAAGTAAGGCACTCCGGCCGTTAAATTGCTATTTCGGGCATTATTCTTGCAACTTTGAAAACTCCCTGTGGCAATGAGACGTGTTTACATTGGCTGTGTTTCAAGCGAACTAAATAAAATAAGAGCTCACTTCTCAAGTGCGCTGTTATTTACCGAGACGTATTTTTTTCCCGACCCGATATCTAGATGCTATTGTTTATAGAAGATAAATGCTCACACAACTTAACAAAATGTTTGGATAATCAGATTTTTTTAGTAAAAGTTTTTTGTAACGATTAGTACCAATTATATGGATCAAAACATAATGGTGTATATAAAAATAAAAAGCTTTGTGTAGGCTGCTCACCTATAAAAAGATTCGATTCAAACATGGAACCAATATTGGACCATAAAAAAAAAAAAACTAAACAATAATCCGGTTCGAAAAATACGGCGAATTTTTTCTCCTAAAAATCCAGATCCACATTGCAGTTCGGGAGTATATAGTAAATAAAGTGATTGAATACTGTTTGCTCATGCTACTCGTACGCTCGAATTGACGTGAGCATGCACTGGATTTTATCAAAGATCATTTTGCAAATCAACTTTATTGACATTTCTGTGTGCGCTTTCATTTTCACAATGGTTTTATTAAGTATTACTATCGCGCAACCGCACTGGGCCCGCGTGGTGGATCTCGCGTCCACACCCCCTCACCGAGAGGAGGTCTGAGTCCCAACAGTGGGAACTGATAGACTGATGCTTATGCACTGTCGTGGAAACAATCAACTCATTCTAGTGATTACTTTGTCTCCTGTAATTCAATTCAGTTGAAATTTTGTGCTCCTGCGTTTTCAGGTGCTCTCAAAACAATTTTCCTTTATTGTTACGAGCTTGTGAAAAAGATCAAACTAATGTAGGTGAGCTTGGTTGCTGCTTTACTTTCATTTGAGAAAGAGGTCTACCAAAAGTTCGCTTGTATTTGAACAAGACCGATGAACCGAAAAAATCGACGACTCCTGCAAATAAACCTACCTACACAAAATAAACGAATATTGAAAATCAAATCGTGTGACTGCTAAAACGAATACCAGGTGATATAACAAAATGTTTTCCATATTCTTCAAAGCCAGATAAATGAGGAAGTTCATTGATGGGATGTTGGTTGATTACAGATATAATTACACATTACGCATAACCGCAATGAAATGGGCGTATTACATGACCTTTCATAAGTAATATTTCTTTCGTGCCGTGTTATGGTTTCTGTTTTTGTTTTTTTTTTTTGTGTCGGTATCTATTCTTACACCTCTGCATTTCCTATCAGGAACACAGGAGCGGTATTATGACATAAATGTTTTAAACTCGTTTGAAACATTTCTGTCTCGCACTTAATTTATGTAATTTTGAAACAGAAAAACTATAAAGTGATTCTCTTTTCGCGGGATTTGGTAAGGCCAGTAATGTCCCGTTTAGAAAATCGATTTTATGCCTTGTTTATTCATTTCGCGTTTTCAGTTTTGGGCAAACTGTCTTATCGACGGTTTGCGCTCATGGCGTAATCTTGCAGCAATGAATTGATACGGTCAGATCAACCATTAATACACTTTGCAAACAGAGCAACCGACATGGATTTCATGCGTCACGAATAACTTGTAAAACTTGTTAAGTATGTTACTATGTAACTAAATACTTATCAAAAGAAAGAATCGCAACTATTCCTACTTGTTAACTTTAACCTTCGAGTATATAACTTTTAACTTCTGTGTGCTGCAACAACTTACTCACGTACTTAACTAACACAAGTTGTTGCTAGTGTATATAGATACAACTACTTATCCGTACATGAAATGGTCCTTCGACCCGGATTTACTTATTGTGCATAGTGTCTATTTACGATAGCAAATCCGAACTCGACGTAAGTTTCATCGTATTTAATAACACAATAAAACAAAATTTAAGCCATTCGTACCACAGATATAATAGGTCTTTACCTATGAAATTGCCGTTTTGTATGAAAAAATTTAAACGAATTTTTTTCATGAATTTTTTATTTGTATTAATCGAAGTAATCACCCATGCAATCAATGCATCTTTGCCATCGCAGTGGCAGTTTATTGATGCCCTTCTTAAAGAAATCAGCTGGACGGGAGGCAACAAATTCTTCAAAGGCATTTTGTACTGCCTCTCGGGTATTAAATTTTTTTCCCGCCAAGAAGTTATCCAAATTCTGGAAAAAGTAGTAGTCTGTAGGCGCAAGGTCTGGTGAGTAGGGCGGATGACGGAGAGCTTCCAACCCCAGTTCTTGCAACTTGGAGACCGTCTGCTGTGCAGTATGAGGTCGCGCGTTGTCGTGCAGGAGCAGCGGAGACGAGCGATTGACCAATGCTGGTTGGAGATGCGCCAGCTTCTCCATCATTGTGTTCAGTTCTTCACAGTACACATCTGCAGTAATGCTCACCCCGTTTGGTAAGAAGCTGTGATGAATCACACCGGCGCTAGACCACCAAACAGTGACCATCACTTTTCTAGGGGTAAGTTTTCGTTTAGGGCATTGTTTAGGTGCTGAACCAGGATCCAACCAACTTGCTGAGCGCTTACGGTTATCAAACAGAATCCATTTTTCATCGCAGGTAACAATGCGGTTCAAAATTCCTTCATTTGTGTGTCTGTTGAGCAGTGCAAGGCACGTCTCGACGCGTACTTCGCGCTGGCGATCATTGAGTTCGTGGGGCACCCATTTGTCAAGCTTTTTTACCTTGCCAATTTGACGCAAATGGACCAATATTGTTTTGACGCTAACGTCGAAAGCTGCTGCTAATTCAGCCGTAGATTGTGTATCATCAGCTTCCACAATCGCCTTTAATTCGTCATTGTCGACCAAAGTCTTCGGACGACCGCGAGGTTCATTTTTCAGGTCGAAATTTCCAGAACGGAAGCGAGCAAACCAATAACAGGTGGTGCGTTGGTTTGTAGTGTTAGCTCCGTAAACGTCGTTGATGTTGCGTGCCGCTTGTGCCGCGTTGCTGCCACGACGGTACTCATATTCCATAATTACTCGAATTTTTAACGTATCCATGATGACGAAAAAGATTGAAATGCGATGAAAATGTAACACTAATCAATAGAGAAATGACTACTTTTAGAAAAAAAAATCCATGTTTTTAAAATAAAATTAATTTGAAATTAGAATTCTTAGCCAAACAAAAATTATTTTGATTTGAAATGGCCAGTACTGCAGAACGGCAATTTCATAGGTAAAGACCTAATATAAATCGTCGTCAGGAAATGGAACTGGATAAAACTTGAACGTTTAAAACTTTGTATTTTTCTGATTGAAATTACTTCTGCAACTCGCATCGTCTTCGTATATCAGTTTGGAAACTTCGTTAGGTCAAACATACTGTGTTGACCAGCAAATTGTCTAATTCATCATCACCATTTCATCCCGGAGTCACCCAATGATGGCACCTTTCTTCTGCCATACATCTTGGTTCCGTGCATCCCTCATCCATGTGTTTCCCGCAACTTTGATGATACCGTCAACCTAACGTGCTTTTTCATCCATGTGTTTCCCGCAACTTTGATGATACCGTCAACCTAACGTGCTTTTGGTTTTAGCCTAACCTTGGTCACCATTCGGTAATAGCTGTACTCCATCGACCATCATCATCTAACCACATGTCCTGCGCAACGTTGTAGACTTTCGACCGTCGACGGATTTCGGTGTTATTAGGTTTAGCAAGGATATCCATAATAGGCTCGCTACATGGCCCGCCTCCCCCTTATAAATGTAAAACTTAGTGGGAAAAAGTTTTTTTATTACCTACCTAGCTTCCACTCGCGGCTTCGCACACGTGTAAGTCGGAAATCATCCCGAAGGAACGTACCACCGCGATAAAAAGTATCATATGTGTTAGTCTAAGTTAGTATCTATTTGTTTGCCAAATTTCATCCAAATCCATTCAGTAGTTTTTGCGTGAATGAGTAACAAACATCCATACATACAAACTTTCGCGTTTAAAATATTAGTAAGGATTTATTGGGATTCGGCAACCGTTTTTTGGTATTTGTAGCTTTCTAAAGCCGAAAGCAACGTAAAGAGTTTATATTTCAGCAATAGCCCTTGCTCCGTATCGTACCAAAGCCTGTAAAATTACAACAAAAACATTGGCTCTAGCGAACCGAATTTTTGCCTGTCAAATTTACATTTTGTCCCTCTCAGTGTGCGAATTAGTGCACAGCGAATTTTCACTGGCCACTATTGCGAGCTTGAATCAACACACCGGTGAAGCCGGCAATCACGAAGCGATCGTGACTAACTTGAATAAACAATGTTTTTATGACCAGAGTCAGTGTTTTCGTCCTGACTGCGTTGTATGGTGTGCTAAGCTTAGCGTCCCGTGCTCGATTCCCAGGTCAAATAAAGTCTTTTTCTGTGTCTTCCCTCATACTTTTCCAATTACCTTTATATTGTGCGTTATTCTTATAGAGCAGTGGTGGCCTAATGATAACAGGCGCGACTTACGAGATGTAGGTCGTAGGTTCGAACCCAGACATGCGCTTTACTTTCTGTAAATTATTTCATCACCTCTGCTCTCAAAACGGTGAAGGAAAAGGGCCCGCGTGGTGGATTACGACCCGCTCACAGAGAGGAGGCCTGTGTCCCAGCAGTGGGAACATTATAGGCTAATTACCTATAGGTTATACGTGCCTTATTCAGCCTATCGGTCAGGAACAAGTCCCAATCATCACGCCAGCGTTTCTTAGGCCTGTTTCGGTTACGACGCTTGCACCCACTGTGCGACAATGCAAAGTCTTCATCATCACCAGCCTATAATGTTCCCACTACTGGGACACAGGCCTCCTCTCTATGAGAAGGATTGGGCCGTAATGCACCACGCGGGCCCAGTGCTGGTTGGTAGATGTCACATGTCTTCGTATTTGTTCTAGGACATGCCGGTTTCCTCACGATGTCTTCCTTCACCGTTTTGAGAGTAGTGGTAATGAAATAATTTACATAAAGTAAAGCGCCTGTCTGGGTTCGAACCTACGACCTATTATAAATTACTACTCGTAAGTCGCGGCCGTTACCACTTGGCTACCATTGTTTCCAAAGTCTTATGCCATCTTATTACAAAACTAGCTGTGCCCGCAACTTTTTTCGCGTGGATGTCAGGTATAAATGATGACACATCCACACCAGGTTAAGTAGTGTAACCTGGTGTGGATGTGAGGTAGGTACCACTCCTCCAATGGAAATTAATATATTTTTTCTTCTTTTGAGTAACTTTTTCTTGTGCGAAACTCTAGTTCTTATTCAACAATAAAAGTAGCCTAACTCCTTAGGTCTTCGAATCTATTTCGGATTTTATAGCGACTACCTTAGAGAGTTTATTCCGGAAAGTTTATGTGTGTAATATAATATAATACAATCAGATTATAAACATGAATATAATAATAGAATCTTGATTATTTGGCCATAAGAAACGTGTGAAGCTACCGAAGCCGGTGCGGGTCGCAAGAATCAAGTTGTTCGTGAAAACTCGATCGCCAACTGATGAATTTAGGAGTTCATATAGTATTAATCGTGGGGTTTGTGGATAAGTAATAACAGGCGCGTGGGTTGGTCGATCAGGTTAAGCTTGCGTTTACCACGGTGGTCATAGGATGGGTGACCATCTTTTCATACCAAGAATCGTCAGTGCCTCGGAAAACACGCTAAGCCGTTGGTCCCGGCTGTTCATACACTTTGCAAACAGAGCAACCCACATGGATTTCGTGCGTCACGAATAACTTGTAAAACTTGTTAAGTATACCCACAGATATTATACCCTCATGAGCTGGAGGCCGCACCAGAATACGATGAATTTAAGGAATGGCCCCATTCCTTTGACCTCTACAGGGGAAAAAGACTGGAGACGACTGTGATGATTTTGACCGAGTCGTAGGAGGCTTCAAGGTATGTATTATTGTAAAACTAATGCTCCTGAGTATGTTACGTACTGTTGTTTTACATTTTACAATCAATTGATGAATTTGCTGGTTCTTATCTTTATCTGTGACAGGGGCTTGTGGCTAAGTAGTATAAGCCGCACGGGTCGATCGATCAGGTTAAGCTACGCTTGCCGCGGTTGGTCCGTGGATGGGTGACCATCTTTACATACCAAGACCCCTCCGTGCCTCGGAAAGCACGTTAAGCCGTTGGTCCCGGCTGTCATTTGTGGATCTTTGACAGTCGTTACGGGTCGTCAGAAGCCCGAAAGTCTGACAACCAGTCTT
Organism: Polymixis flavicincta; assembly: GCA_949987655.1. Classification (NCBI taxonomy): domain Eukaryota; kingdom Metazoa; phylum Arthropoda; class Insecta; order Lepidoptera; family Noctuidae; genus Polymixis; species Polymixis flavicincta. The sequence goes on from OX465171.1 coordinate 13,385,573, forward strand.
ACCAAGGGGTATCCAGGGGTACCCAGTAACTAGGATGTGGAGGTCAGATAGGCAGTCTCTCCATGTAAAATACTGGTATTCAGCTGCATCCGGTTAGACTGGAAGCCGACCACAACGTGATTGGGAAAAGGCTAGGCAGATGATGATCTGGATCTGTGACAGTCTTTACGGGTCGTCAGTAGCTCGAAACTCTGACAACCAGTCTTACCAAGGGCTATTTATTGTATTACCCAGTTGGGTTGCGGTGGTCAGATAGGCAGTCGCTTCATGTAAAATACTGGTACTTATCCAGCTACATTGGTCCAGCTACATTTGGTTAGGCTAGAAGCCAACCCAAACATAGATTGGAAAAGACTAGGCAGATGATGAGTGTAGTAGGTGCCTACCCATATGAGAAAAATATTCATTGAATATATTCTATGGTACGGTATAAACACAGCTACATAGATTATATAATCGGATATTATTTTGAAACTTCATAATCTTATACAACCTTACTTTAGTATATGCGATATCCGAAACACGTGTCTTCTTATGTAAAGAATCTATGTACAAAATTTCAAAGCTGTATCAAGAAAAATCACAAAGTCATAAGCTTGATAAGTTACCTAGTTGTCTACACAAACATGGTCACCATAGGAACCACGCGCAGCCCGCGCGTCCAGCGGCGTATTGTGCTCATTGGCATAATAATTAGGCAGTAGGTACCTAACCGTATGGCAATTGTTTTGTAATTAACTGCTGATAACTTAAAAAAAAAAAAACAGAAATAATATAAAATGATGTAAAAACTATTGTGTCAGTTCCTAATTCTGAACAAACTATATTCAGATTTCGCATTTATACTAAAAATTATGTTGCATAGTATGCTTCCCTCTTGCATGTTATGTACAGACGTCAGCACATCAAGCTAGCCCAAACAGTAAAATTTTCCAAATTGAACATACGTGTTATTCTGTCGTAATGAAGTTGAAAACTATCAAAGAAATTTGACAGATTTGTGGTAGCTTGATGTGATGGTCTCTGTACATGAAAAGTTACTGTTCGCTCTCGATGTCATTTAACAAATGCCACAGGTTGCCTACCTATCTAAACATTGCTTCCTGCGGCCTCTCCATCCCTAAATATAATTTCAATTAATCGAAATTTGATTTCCACACAGGTCAGATTTCGTTTAAACTTTGTAGACTTATCGAGGATCGATGACAGTTCAATAATTTTATAAATTTGTTCCATAATATATAAAAAAAAAACATGTAAAAAAACTGAAAAATCACGCTTTTATAGTTAGCAAAATTTAAAAATAGAATATAAATAATAGATTTAAAAATCTAAGTTTTTACTTAGTAGGTACTAACACACTAAACGTGCTGATTCGAACAAATTATTCATTACAAGTAGTGTATTGCATCACGGCTGCTTTCTTTCAAACTACATTTACTACTAATCTTATAAATATGAAAGTTTGTATATTTGGATGTTTGTTACTCAATCTTTGAATTGTTGGACACGCAAATAGTTCAAAATCTAGATTAACATAGATAATTAAACAGTAAATGACTGGGCTAAATGGCTGTTTTCAATGTATTTTAAAACTTGTTTCACATTTTTCATTTCACCCAATTTTAGGACTCAATTTTAAGGTCGACGCAAACGAAGTTGCGGGCAGAAGCAAGTTTAGTTATATTTCAACTTATCTTTATCTACCGACATAGTCCAAAGAATTGCCAAACTTAAGTGGCATTAGGCAGGACACATTGCTCGCAGGACAGATGGCATATGGGGCCGAAAGTTTCTGGAGTGGTGACCGCGAACCGGAATGTAGAGTTGGAAGGCCTCCTCAAGGTGGACCGATGACCTTGTGAAGGCCGCAGGAATACGCTGGATGCGGGAAACACAGAACCGGTCGAAGTGGAGGAACTGGGGGGAGACCTAGGTATATCCAACAGTGGACGTCTTTCGCCTGAAATGATGATGATGATGATGATAATCTTTATCTTGTGACTTGCATTAAAGAAGTTTTACTATTAATCTTTAATTGAAATACCTACATATGTAAGTATTCACAAACTCTACTTGCTGCATGTAGCCTAAAACCTATTCTCAGCAAAAAATATTCAAATGTTCCGTCAGACAATACGAGGGATAGAAGATTGTAACATCCTTAATCCCAAAACATACAAACCTGTTATAAATATTAAAGCAACCATGAAAATATGCTTTCGTATTAGAAATCTTTTAAGAAAATTGGTATCCTATGTACCCGTAAAGAACACATAAAGCCGGCGAACCGAAAATAAATATTTGTATGTAGAATTTTATACGAAATGATTTATAAATACGAGGTATCGGCTCTCATATATTTTATACTAGCTTCCGAACGCGGCTTCGCCCGCGTGGAAGTCGGTAATTATCCTGCGGGAACGTACAGACGCCAGCAGGTCAACCTACCCCAAACTGTCAAATTTTCCCAATTGAACATGAACCTTATGCTTACGGTCTAAAGTTGAAAATCTATCAAATAAATTTGACAGATTGGAGTAGCTTGATGAGCTGGCGTCTGTACTATCGGGATATAAAGTTGCCCATGTGTTAATCTATGTTATAATCTATCTGTATGCCAAATTTCATCTAAATCCTTTCAGCCGTTTTGGCGTGATTCAGTAACAAACATGCAAACATCTTCACAAACTTTCACATTTACAGTTTTAGTAGAATATTAGTAGGATTCAGTGGCGGCTGGTAGGTCATGGAACTGGTGGTGCACTTTATTAGCTCACTAAGTATTAGGGGTCATTAGTAAATAAATAAAATGTATTTATTTCAGATAAGTTATTTAAATCTAAACCAATAAACAATAGTATTCAGTTTCACGTAAATTACACTTCGCGGTGACAATAATGAGTCGGTCATTAATTATGGCCGACATGCAAACCAATGGTAAAAGTACTCTGTGATGCAAACTCGCCAAACCTCGGGCGCTCTCGGTAATCGACGTTCGATAATATTCGGTTCAGTTCGACAAACTTCGGTTCCCCCGTGCGGCGCACGAGAATGGACAAATTACTCCATAACGCTCCATACAGTTTTATCAACTATCTTCTGTCTCACGCGCTAGGCGTTTTAGCTCGAATCTCATAGCAATGTATGAGCATTCGCCGTGCGCTTCGGCATAGCGCACGAAGGATCTTCTGTACCGCGAAAATAAGTCTTAATAGTTTAGCAAAGAGCTTATATTGTTTCGTCAGTTTTATTAGTATTACATATACCACAACCAGTGGCCACAATGCGATTACTAAACATTTTATGATTCTTTCTACACCTATTAAAATCTGGTAGTTCAGCGCACGAGTGCACTTAAGGGACAACCGCCCCTGGTAGGATTACCCAGTTACTGGGTTGTGAAGGTCAGATAGGCAGTCGCTCCATCTAACATACTGATATGCAGATGTATCTGGTTTGGCCGGAAGCCGACCCCAATGCTAGGGTAGACGACTTGTGTATAGAAATATTGAATGTTTCTCTTACCTAGGTGCCTAAACGCACAGTGGTTATTTTAGTACTGCCGTGGTAAAACGTAAGTAGATTGTTGAATAAAAATGAGTAATTTTTAAATTAACTTGTCACTGACGTGGTACGCTCCAACTTGACTTATCTTAAATATAAAATTTCCATGTCACAATGTTAGTTACCTTACTCCTCCGAAACGGCTTTACTGATTTTTACCAAATTTTATATGCATATTCAGTAGGTCTGAGAATCGGCTACTATCTATTTTTCATACCCCTAAGTGATAAGGGTTCTTCACTAGAAATTACCTGCAAAACAACGTTTGCCGGGTCAGCTAGTTTCATATAAAAGAGTTAGATACACGTACTTTTGAATTGTCAAGGGATCACTCACTTAGAAAGCATGTCAATCATCGTAAAATTAATTGTATTTAACATTGAAAAATAAACCAACGTAAAAATGGCTTTCCGAAATTCAACAAAAGTCCCGCCGTCTGTCTGTACGATCTAATAGAACGTGTCGTCAAATGGATACATGCATATAAAGGGAATAGAAACATGATGCTCTTTGCAAAATGAACAAACTAGGAAACGAACAATAACATACAAGCATTGTTTTACAATACACTGTCAAGTGTCGTACATCATCATCATATCAGCCGAAAGACGTCCACTGCTGGACATAAGCCTCCCCCAAAAGGGGTGATTTGCCATAATCGCCACGCTTGGCAGGTGGGATGGCGATCGCAGTATGGTTGTAAAATGCAGAGAGAACGCTGCTGCCCATTCTCTAGTGCGTCCCTTAGTTGCCTTCTAGGACACCCACGGGATGAAATGGGATGGTGCTATTCTTTTATGTCCGGCACCACACGGAACTACTGTACTACTGTCGTACGGTACGATGAAAATATTGAAGTTCTTCCCAAGACATTGTTTACCTTATTTCATTTTATTCAACCCCCAAGCATCTCACAGAGAAATCCGTGAGCTCATGCCATATTCTACTTAAATGCAAAGCTTTAGGAACTTAAATTCTCTGTATATGCTTAAACTCACTAGTTCGATCAAGATTTTCACGTAATTTTATTGTTCTTGAACGAAAATTTTGTTAGAGTATATACCGTAGCAAAAGAGGATTACCTACAAGTCACGGCTCAGTTTAATTTATAAGAAACGTATCGATAGAACACGTTAAGAGTCCCTTTTCGAAGCTTCATATTCACAATCTATTTTATTTTCACACTCATTGCAAAAATATTTGTAGAATCTGTTAAAACAATATTATTCGCCAACCTGGACCGTATCATAATTACGCTACCAGTTGTAGAATATAATTTCAACAACTCCAAATAATTACGAAGTAAATATCGACGTTCGAACTTGAACAGCAAACTGTCACAACAAATAACTATGTACGGAAATCAAAAGCGACGGAGAATTGTTGACTGCATTACCAAGACTTCGACAGCAACAAGACGAGAGGTGGAATTCAAACCAAACCTAATCGGTAAATTCACGCAAACTACCCGGGAACGGTGCTAGACAAACGGGCAGGTCGAAGTCGGATTCCTATCTGGAGCCGAAGTTCGTTCTCGTGTTTGTTCGGCTTTAAGCTGTTGAAGTAAGGGGCCACCCATGAATTATGACACACGTTAAGGCGGTAAAAAAGGTGTGACATCGTGTGTCAAGGGGGTTAAAACTTCGTGACGTCACATTATTAATATCTTAAGTATTTCAATAAATACTTGAGATATTAATTAATACATGTGAACTCAAAACTTTAAAATATCACTAACTCTTACTAAATTTGGTTTAAAATTGCAAAATGTGTGACCAGGGATGGGGACTATAAAAATCATAGAATTCTTATGACGTATCTTATGGATGGCCCCTAAGCACGGGAGCGTGCGGCGATGGATAGCAATTGCTTGGAGATCGGATCCGGCTTAGTGCAACCGGTGCAACGTGTTTATATATGGCTGAACTGTGCTGACGGATGTGTTTGTTCTCCATTGAGCAATTTTCGAGCGGTTATATGAAAGCCGGTAGCAGTAAAGTGAATACGTTTCGGTTGAGTAACCGACATGTATGTTACTCTGCGATTTGTCAAATAGATATACTTGATCATTTTGTTGCTCCATTAATAAAATTATACTAGTGGTCGCCCAGTGTTCGAAATTCAACTATAAATCATTTAAATCAAAAATATTAGCTTTCTGCACTCCTTCTCCATTTACAATTTAGCTGTGTCAAATTTTATACTCCTCTGTTCGCGTAATTTTCGTAAAAAGCGGTACACCGTTTTTGCAACACGTATTGACATATAGATATAGATACCTAATGACTTCAAAGAAAAACTATATATATTCCGATAACAGTTATTAAACATCAATTCACTAAAAAAAAGAACGTGAAGTCATTTATTATAACTAGGCTGAGAGCCAGCACTAATTGAAGGCCAAAATTACATAAGACAGTCACCCAAAACGCCCGCATTTTGCCATTTCCTAGTGCTTCGTGGGAAGAAGTGGCGCAACAACCCAATAGCACAGCTGTCTGTTAAGTTAGAAGAATCATTACTAAACACAAAACATACAATTAAAGTAATTGCCATTTATGTCAGCTGTCTATCATGAACTAGCTTGTGTCTTAATTGGACTATAGTTCTGAAACATAATGTATTCATTTAAGTTTTATCTGACGTACCAGTACGTTACAGATGTACCGTTTAGGTTTTATCGGGCAATGGAGAGTCCCTGCATGATCGAATCAGGAATGAAGAGATTCGACATAGCCCGCGTACCAGAATACGTAAAGTTGGAAGGCCTCCCACAAGGCGGACCGATGACCTTTTGAGGGCCGCAGGATTCCACTAGATGCGGCAAGCACAGAACCGGTCGAAGTGGCGGAGCTTGAGGGAGGCCTATGTCCAGCAGTGGAATAATGGAATGGCTGACTTTCGGCTGAAATGATGATGACGATGGACGTACCAAATCAGCGTCTGATAACTAGTTACACCGTGTTTCGGTTGCCAATTCGATTCCAGACTATCCGATTTCCTAACTAACTTTCTGCTCAGACTAACTCGCAACTTTTGATGTCTTGGTACCTAATGTCCTCTACGGTTTTAAATTAAACTGTTTCGATCTTATATTAAACGATGGTTTTTATTTAGGTATAGTTTAAACCATCGTACCTGATTTGTAATAAGAACTTAACAGAAATTTGAAAAGCAGAACTATTTACAAAACTGCCAAATAATATAATTTATGAACCGTAATTAGCTAAAATTCAGATTATTGTATGTTTACCAATAATGAAGCAAAGACCTCACAGCTTTGTACAGTAGACCCTCCCATATAGAAGTAGCTATCACAGTAAAAATCAGCCTCCGAATCTATTTAAGTCTATGCCCAGTTCGGTAATAACAATTGCTACCATTGGTAGGCAAAACAATTTGTTTTTTTGTCATAGGAATCGAGCATTGTTGTTTTATATTTTAATTTAATGATGTATTTCAATTTTTGTTTCACTTCGATTAACTATTTAAATTTTATCTTAATTTATTACAATTCAATTTATTTGATTTTAATTTATTTTAATTTAATTTATTTTAATTTAATTTTAATTAACCTTTTTCAATTTAATTTAAATATAATAGATCTCGTCACGACTAACATAGTTTAGTCCGGTGCTAAGTTGCCATTTTTGCATTAAGAATTTTACATAAATTGAAATGAAGTTGAAATGCATAAACTTGCTCAGAGCAAACTAAAGTTAGACTGCGATTTTATATTACAAAATCGCGATCTAACTTTAGTTTGCTCCAAAGTTCCGAGTGTCCTGTTATTACAGGGTTTGGATCTATACTTAAAACCTCGGGACTCGTCCGTGGCTAAATAATAACAGCCGCACGGATCGATCGGAGGTTAAGCTACGATTGCCGAGGTCGGTTCGTAGATGGGTGCATGATCCATTACATATCGAAACCCTTCCGTGCCTAGGAAACCACTTTAAGCCGTTGGTCTCAACTGTCACTTGTAGATCTTTGACAGTCGTTACGAGCAGTCAAAAGCGCAAAAGTCTGACAACCATTCTTAACAAGGTGTATCGTGTTACCCAGTAACTGGGTTATACTGGTATTCTGCTGCATCGGGTCAGACTAGAAGCCGACCCCAACATGATTTTGGCTAGACGGATTGGTTAGGTCTATAGAACATAATATTTTATTTAATGGAGTAACCAAGACTCAACAAGATTGTTATTAAAACTTACGACTACGTTAGTAAACACAGACTATACACAAAACAAGGAAAACAATACTAGAAATAACGGTTGAGAGACGGCACAGCAGTGACCCACGTATACACAGTCCAGACGACTCGCAGACACTATTGGAGCTTCCCCACACCCTGTGCACCAGGGAAGCGCGCCTTTTACGCATTGTTGCGTAACAGCAATCTACATGCACATCTGCGAACAGCCCTGACGCACTACAGAAACGGGGCAGGCCGACCAGTATCCTAAATGCATTGTTATATTGAACACGGAGAGCGCTGTATGATGTTTGCGAACATCTAACCTACAGGTTGCACGTGTAAAAAGTAGTACAGTAGGCCGAAAGAGCGTGACTTTAACAGGAAGTGAGCAACGTGCAAACCTGCGAGCCAGCGTGTTCGCTCTAACCGACAACGCCATCCGCTCCCGTTCAATGTCATCATCGTCTTTGAGGTCGGGAGTCAATTTAAGACCGAGATACTTAAACTTATAGACTCTCTGCAAAGGTGTACCGTAAAGAAATAGAACCGGTACTGGTGGTCGTTAATTTGTAGTTATATCACATGACTTTTTTTGCCGTTGTGGACTAACATTTGCTGTTGGAGAATTGACCGTGACGAATATCGATTTAGGGGAGAACATTTTTCTTTAACAAAGTTGAGTTTGTTCTTGGGATACGTTCATCCTAACTACAGTATCCTTCATTGCGCGTGGTCCGACACGTACTAGACTGGTTTTATTTTTTTAAACAGGATGATATTCCACACATCTGTGTGCATGGATATTAAGTACGTGATATTTTTCCAATCCAGCAAGGCCACGATATGAAACGTAGTTATGTTTAAAAATGAACACTGTTTTTTTAAGGCTTATCCCATAGTTAGTTTTAGGCTTAATTGGATTCGTCAAAAATAGGCCATTGTATAGGTACACAGACGGTAGCTCCATCTGTGTTAGAAGTACTTATTATCATGATTCGGAAATCAGTGCTAAGGCTTACCTACTTTTTTGTTTACCTTCTAACGTTAGTTCCGGCGAAGCAATTAAGTTTAAGGAATTGCTTTCATGTTGTTGCTGACCGGTTTTTATTTCGGGTGAATTTCGTGCTTACCTCTAAAAAATCTCTATAGCAGAACTACTTATCATCTAAAGCGTGAGAAAATGCCAACAAAATCCCTTTCACGAGATATACGTATCTACAGGATACTTGGAATTGGCCAGCTATCTATAAATAGTGTTGAAAAGGAGAAAATACTTAAAATAATACGTAATCTGTCCATTTCTAATATCCCTGACCCATCTATTATATTACATCCCTCTAGACATGCAGTAATTACTTAGAACGCAACTTCTAATAACTACTGTTTAACCGACGGAAAAACGGAGGAGATTCTCAAGTCGACGCGTATTTTTTTTTCTTTTTTTGTGTATGACCACGCATAACTTTTTTCAGAGTAGTCCGATTTTGATAATTCTTTTTTTATTGGAAAGGGTGTACCCCGAAATTGGTCACATACAAATTTCGAAAAAAAATATCCGACCCTAAGGGTAGGAAAACAGGGGATGATTGATTGTTTACTCACAGAGTATAATACTGAGTTGTGTATTACAAAAAGGAATCAAAAATTAAGCAAAAAATTATAAAATAAAAACTTTTTAACAAAAAATTAAACCGCCGGTGACTTTGGATAATTATGTATTTTAATTTTATGTCACCGCCTTCCGAACTTGGTTGTTAAGGTTAAACAAAGCAGGTTTATTATTTTTTACTTTTCAGTTTTTTCGGTGGGTTATTTTTTTGTTAAAAAGTTTTTTAGTTATTAGTGATGTCTGTGAAACTCAGTAATGATTTCACTAAGAGAAAACCAGTTTTTTTTAGTATTTGATTTTCCTCGACTCTTATTAATATAATATACCTACATGTTCTTTGAACACGTCGGAATAACTGCATATTTTAATTGTTATTCCCCGTTGTTAAAATTTCGCTTCTAACACAAAGTAAAAAATCAATTATTTTAACGTTCATCACTCTAATGGTCATAAGTACATAAGCAATAAGTTCATAATATTCACTCTGTGAGTGAAAAACGTAGTTGAAAGCGCTATTCTGTGTTTCTAAATTATGACATTCTGACGTAAAGTTGTGATAATTAACTAAAAATATTTAAAAAAAGACATTAGTAATTGTTTACGGGGTGGACAACACAGTTTTTAGTTTATAGACAAGAAATTAATGTTGACATTTTTCGTAAGTGTCTTAAAACCTTACCAAAAACAATTATTTTCGACGCATCATTAAGTAACCTTTGCTCTGTATTCATATGGCATAGCAAATTTAGAATAATGAATAGTAAAGGATTCCAACCAACAATGGCTGCATAAAACAAAGCAGAGAGCATGTCCAACACACAAAGCAAATATGCTTCGTAGATAGAAAACAAGTTGCATCCCTCTTCGTGTTTAATTCTTGAATGCAAAATAGCTAGCAAGAACAAACAATGGCGTGCGGTCATCCACAGATTGTACAGAATCAAGTCGTCGAATTATTCCGGACTCACTTGGGACTATTTAGAGGAGTTCAAGTTGGGCCGCCATCGGGAACGGTCGCGTTTGCTTGCTCGCAGCAGATGTTGACTTACTTGCCTGACTTCGAAATCAAACCGAGTTTTTGTGTACCTCCGTCTGTGTCGAAATTTGTTATATTGGGTAGTAATATAAAACAAGTGAGGTAAGTGCGCTTCGGCCTGCAGTGAGGACTGGCTACCGGAGGACGACTGAAATGGCTGACCACTGGCGGCTTAATCTGGTGAGACCGTTCCTAATATTTCAGGGATTTGTTCTCTAAAACTCCGTACGACCGGCCTTGTATTGCTGCGCGACGCTGAATTGTCACTTAGCGGCATTCATATAGCCAACCAACAGGAAATAGGGTTGAACTCGAGAACATACATATCCACACACTACTATTGGCACCCCTCAAGACAAGCGGGTAACTCACACCGGGGCCATATCAAGCATAAACAATGCAACTATGCCGCTCTCAATAGAAATTCTACTCAACAAAATACGAAGACTGGATAACAAAAATAAACTAGCAAATTAAAGAATCATCCCAACGAGTGAAAACATCGAAATACCCAAGAGCACTATAGAAGCTGACCGCTGCGCAAGAAACTGATTCTTCAGTCAATTTAATCAAGAGACCATATCGCTAGCTAGCTCTTGCTAATCTACAAAAGGCCCAATTCCTACAAAGCAGGCAACCGTATAATCCAAATAGGATTAAAAAAGAATTACAGACAGCACTCCAAAAGGTTAAGTATCAGGAAGAACAAAAACATGCAGAGCCCGCTTCACCGGACTGGCGACATTTCACACCGCAAAATGCATCCAAAGGCTCGACTGATTTTACAGGAAAAATAAAAAGCAAACAAAACGCCGAATAAGATCCACGTATACCGGTGTCCAGATGGAAAACAAAAAAGGGACCGAAGGCCTTCAGACACTAACTGTTAAAATAACAAAGGCGAAAAAGTAATGGTATTCAAGGTAAGTAATCATCAATAAAATGTGAAACGAGACAGCCCCCAGAACGGACCAAGTGGTAATGAAACTTTACAAAGCGGTGCCCCAAATATAACAGGAAGCAACAACTATACACATGAATAAAGCCTGGACACAGAATACTGGACTCTTCAGATAGGATAAACCACACCTATTGCAGGCAGCAATGCAGTACTAAGCCAAATCTAAGAATGATGCAAGACCTATTTACACATGGAATGACAAACTAAAACAGGACAGGAAATGACAGGGATTCATGTTTTGGAAGGACATGGCTGGAGACAGAAATACGATCAAGAAAGCGGCTAGTGATATCTAAAAAAAACAGAAACTGATAGCAGTGAGAACTCAGAAGACTATTATGAAAAAAACAACAACACAGAACATAGCGAAGCAACGGCATAGAAAAGAGCTAAGAAAACAATTGAACCTACCCATGAAGCCCGACCTGAATCAATATGCTGGCGACGTGAAAAGACTGGCTGTAGTACCATGAAGCATGAGGCTCCAGGGACTAGTGCAAATCTTGGGGTTCATTCGATTAATCGAGTCTGGTCAAGCCACGCTGGGATCGGTGCATTTCATTCATTAATTCACTAACTTAGGACTATTTAAAGTCAATATGTATTCGTCCAACGTCGCTGTATTAAGAGCTTGTCTCGATAAATGCTCACGCAAATCTGTTTATTTCATGGATTCCGTGTTATCATTTAGCTTTGTCTTTGAAAGCTACTCGTAATTCATTTAATCTGTTGTAAAACCTTTTGATGGTTTTTACGATTCAAATTGCAGCGGTCTAAATGATATTTGACACCGGAATAAAATCGTTTCTCGATCAGACTAACTACCCAGTATGTTTTAACTACTTAGCTATATGCGTTTCACAATAGGTAGGTATTATTAGTAATGGGCGAACTGGTTAGGATGAACCAATCAACATCTGCCTAGCCTATCCCCAACTATTCTGGGTCAGTTTCTAGACTTACCGGATGCAGCTGAATACCAGTATTTTACATGGAACCTATCCCACCACCCAGTGACACAAAATCACTGCGTGACACGATACGAGGGATCTCGTCACGTAAAGATGGTCACCCATCCACGGATCAACCGTAGCAAGTGCATCTTAACCTGATCGATCGGTATAGCTTTAGTTACTTAGCCTCTCTTAAGATGAACTAATATATCCACAAATCGGATTTGGCGACGTACAATACATTTTGATGTTTCCATACAATCCTTTCTTTCCATTCATTCTTATATTTGGCAACTTGCCAAGGCTCGGTTTATTCATGACAACGTAGAATAGAGGTCGAGTCTTCATCGTTTGACAAATTGTTTTTTTTTTTTTTACCAGTATTTTCGTGCCCAATTTAAGGTTTTAGATAAATTTGGCGACGACTGGCTTTATCATAAAAACAGGTTAAAGATTATTGAGTTTCTTAACATAACTTGACTTAAACTGTTTGTAGTAAAATGCTGCTTTATAGGTTACGGTTACACTGAACACGACAATTTATTTTATACGAATCACAACAGCAAATTCTGTATTTTTTTTTGTAAAACTTCTGCATAGCAATCTCAATCTGTCATTTAATTTATTTGTATACTACCTGACGCGACAGAGTTAGTGCCACCCTTTCAATACTTCATACAAAATTCTCAATTAAAATTCAATTACTGTTTTCCAGAGTTTTCGTCTGTTCGTTTGGGTTTTACCTAAAACTTTTTCAAACTACCCTTGTATTACATGTACTTATTTCTGTCACCAGATATATTTTTAATACGTACCTACTTGACACGATTTTTGACAAGTTTTTGCCATTGATTGTCGCTCAGATGCAACTGCAACTTAAATTTAAATCTTTTGTAAGTATGAGAACTTATCCTTCAGATTATCCCTATATAAATAAAAATGATTAAGCAACTGTGTTACGGCTGGAGCAATTAGACAAATTTTGTATCATACTTAAATGGCGGAAGATGGGTGTACACTACATCTCTGCCCAAACCTTCGGGAATAAAGGCGCGATATTATGCTATGTACCTAATTTACTGTAGGTAGTTCATACTTTAAATAATTAAACCACAATATTTCAAACCCAAACAGAAAATGTAACAAACAATAAACACATTCGGTTTCAATCTATTCTAAAATGTAATAAAAATTTCGAGCTCATCATACAAATTAACTAGTTTGGACCGCTGTGGCAACATGTCAAAATATCGTATTATTTTTTTTGCCTTACCAGAATTAAATATTGATATTTTATACACCTTCCGGGATAAATTCTTTAAATGGTGGTCAAAACCGCATCAAAATTCATTGTACAGTTTATAAGATCTAAGCGGTCATAAAGACAGCCAAAACTATCGACTTTGTTTTTCTACGTAAAGATGTAATCTATACCTATGTTAACATGATATTATTATTACATTGTTCGCATACTTATATTATCTGTAGTTCCTTCTCCGGCAAGCTCCGTCCTCTCGATAGCCATTTCCCGGTAAATGTCATATTCGTAGTGCTCGAGTCACTTAAATTCCTTTGGGAATACCTTGCAGAAGCCTCACAGTTATTATCGATGTACACGAGACACGATAAGGCTGCGCGCAGACCTGAAACTGTCTTTAGAAAGACTTACGTTCAAACTGACTTTGGACGGGCTATAGGTGAAAACAATGATGGCGCGAACTTGCTGGAAAACTGTTTTGTTTAGAACAAAGTTATTTTGAGTCTAATTCAAGATTACCTTTAATCAGACTGCCGTTAGACAGCAGTAGTGGTGCAATGGAAACCTGTTCGAACCCTGACATGCGCTTTATTTTGTGTAAAATATTTCTTCACCACTGCTTTCAAAACCGTGAAGGAAAACATCGTGAGGAAACCGGCTTGTCCCAGAACCAAAACCTCGAAGACATGTGACATCTACTAACCTGCGTTTGTCCCGCGTGGTGGATTTCGGCCCACTCACTCTCACTGAGATGAGGCCTGCGTCCCAGCAGTGAGAACATTAGGTATAACCTGATTATGCTATCATGCTTATGCAGACTGTCGCTCGTAGAAACAAAATGATGCCCCGACAAAAGTGTTTCGTTTTGTCGCTAATGCAACCTGTCGTATTGTTCATTCTCGCATCAAAAATAAAAGACGTGAGCGTCAAGTTTTGAACACTCTATCGCTGAAAACAACGATAGCTCTCACATGCAACAAAACTATTTTGTTAAGAACAGAGGAAGTTATTTTGACTCGTAAGTCAAGTCTCTTTAGTTACTATCGCTCGGTGAAAACAATAATGGCGCGCAATTTAGCGATTAACCAATTTCGTTTCGTCGCTAGTATACAACCTGCCGTAGTTTTCATGCTTGTTTCAATAATAAAACTTGGGAAAAATCAAGTTGTAAGAATTGTTCCGCCTTCTCGAAGTCACTGAAAAGGAATTGAAACTTCTCGATGAACTACACTGAGTTTCATTTTATTGAGAACGTTCAAATATATTATTGAGATGAGATGCAATTCAAATCTGACGGAAAGCACTTACAATTTGTTCTAAATCATATTTGTAGCCGCCTCACTTCGACTGTCGGTAAGCTGGCAAGATTCAAATCTCGATTTATATCGTTTACTGATATTACCTAGTTTGGAATTCGGGAGTTTATATCGTTTTAGCCGTCTACTCACTTACATTACTTGTGTACTAGTTGTTAGGAATATAACTGTTTATGTCTATATTTGATTGAATCCAATAACACGTTTATGTCACACTTACTTTGCAAAAATTCAATATATTGTGTGACGACAAAAGGGCTTAAAAAAATCTAATAAATTAGATTTTTTAAATGAAACAAGTTTTAGGAATTACAATAGATAGCCGATTTAATTGGAAGACATAAGTGGACGTCATCTGCAAAAAATAAGCACATCTGTCAAAAAAGTTAATCATCAAACAATACTTGTTGCTTAACATGGCCTGGTTGTATTGTATACACCACTTTTTAGATTTGACATATTCTTTTGGGGTAATTGTAGGGTAAGGGAAAGCAATTTTGAAGCACAAATACGATGCTTTAGAGTCATGTTTGGTTAAATAGTAATAGATCTATCTCACAAACATTTAACCATCAAACCACCACCTCTCTATTTTATTAGAATTAGCCATAATTGACAGAACAAAAAAAAATAATTATCCCTTCTCTGAACGAGCCAGGAAAAATAACAAAATACAAGCATGAGATCTCAGTACCAAAACTTTTTGTACACAGGCATATATTGTTAGAAAAGAGTTTATAATCTGTAGTTGATTTTAAACGGATAATGTATTTTTCGCAATTAAAAAAATAAAACAGATTTACACCTCGAAATTCAGTTTATTATTTATAACCGACTTCAACGGCGACTGTTTGTATTTTTTTAAATGTATTTTCACCAATTTTTCCCCAATTTGTGGACCGATTCTCAAAATTCTTTTTTTATTTGAAAGAGTATACTCCTGAGGTGGTCCCATTGCACCAAGTCAGGATTTGATGATGGAATCCCAGGTAAATCGCGGGCATCCCTCAAATGTTACAGGCAATGTTTTTCAAATATTTTCTAAAGTTATTGAGACATTTGCATAAGGTCATCATCATCTCATGACGCTGAAGGAAGGTACAACTCTTTAACGGTTAGGAGTTAGGTGGAGGTTCGGGTAAAACTCCGATTTGCAATTTTTTTTTTTTTTTCGAAAGTGGTTTTCGCTGACATGGCATCGCATTCGCATTTCAATTTCATATAGATCTGATGATGCGTTTCGGAGACAGACAACAAAATGCTTCAAAAAATGACAGCAAATCAACCGCGAGTGCTGTTATCGCATAAATACTCGTATGCATTGTTTTGGCCCCAAGGAAGATGAAAGGAGATTGCCACAGAGCAGGTCCCTTTTATGGTATCGTGTGCCTATGTAATAACATAAAAATATTATTCATTTTTTTGTGTACAGGGTATTTTTTACACAATTTCTTTCACCCTGGGAAAAAGTTAATGTTAATTAATAGTTAAACATTACGTCGACATCCGTTTGGTTCAATGTAGTCTTTGGTTTGATTGGTATACAAAAAAAAGTTGTCAGGTATCAAAGAATTAAATAACGAATGCCATCTTTTAATCAATTGAGTAATACATATCAAAATAAAACGATAATTAAACAATTTTTGTTTATTATTTTAATTAAGTATATAACCTATTGGCACTTTAAATCTCAATTAGATCTCAACATTTGACAACTTCAACGCTACTGTGTTAGCATTTTGTTTTGCGACGATGAGGTAGAATGATGTTATCCCTGTCCTTTTTTATATGTATTATTGTACCATATATATCTGAAATGAACAACAATAGGTATACGCCAAATATGAGTTTATATAAAGTATTCTTGATGACGAAAACTGTTAGATAAATAAACACTGCTCATAATCGATGCGAGTAAAACCTATGGAACGATGACAATAATAGGTTGAAGTTTTAAGTTTTTTTAAAAAAACGTTGGCCCACACTAGGATTTCTCCTGTATCGTGGGTGCGTTTACAAACATTTAAACTAACATACACATAACATAATTTCTTATCACCGCCTTCCGAAATTAAAGTTATTTTTCACTTTGTAGTGTTTTCCCGGAACTCGGTTGTTATTTTTTTTTTTTTGAAGAAGTTTTTAATACAGCAATATTGCTCATGCTATTTTTCCATTACTTAAAGGCAGAATGTACAAGGACCCTAACATTATTTATAAAACTTATATTCTTTGCGAATAAATATATTGGACTCTATCCTATTATGGATGCAACGAGCGTTTCATGAATCGAGCCGCATATCATAAACGTAGGTATATGGTATATGTTAAAGAAGTCTCTTTGTTACTCAAATTGAACTGGTATGTTGCGAATATTACAGTTTATTATTAATATTACAAAGAGACTGAGGGTCACCCGTAAGCAAGTTTGAAAGGTAAGAAAGATTCACCTCAAGATATGGTAAACTCTCGAGTCTACGATATCGATTATCGAGTAACGAGTTACTCGTTGGTTATTCTTAGTCATCTTTATAATAAATAATTCGTATTTTATTATCTTAGTATTCAAAGACAGAATACCTGATTTGACAAAGAAATGAAAAAGATACCCTCTTATTTTAATAACGTTACTTACAGGTAATTAATGAAAACCATACATTTTTAACCATCTCTTAACATTGCAATGCTTATAAAATAAGAGGCCAAACTTTTGCTGAAGAAAAATAAAAACCATTGAGAAATATGTTATTTAATAGAAAGCCAAATCTCGATCTTAAAACATTCAAAACCAAGATGCAATATCTCAATATTATAAATGTCAAAAGTTAATTAAAAAATCTGTTTCTAACAGAGTTAGTGAAGAGGCTGCCAGGGGTGCGGGTTGTTCGAAAGAGATACCGTGGCCCCTGGCACGCAGGCAACTAAAGGAACACGGGTCACATTTAGTCAGTAAAAGTCTGACACGCCCGTCCCCCCGCTCCACCCAGAGTGGGAGAAGTTATTTGATGATTTCCCACCTTGAAAAAAAGAAGGCTAAAACAGCATTAGGTTAACTTATTTCCTAGTGACAGCTAGCTATTTTCAGCCCAAGCTCGACTTGCTTCAGTTGGAAAATCCATTTAACAGCTCAAAGCCAATTTACGTTAGTGACTTGTTGCCGCATCTCGGTTTTTCTCTAGATTGTAAAAAAGTTACTTGGACTGTGAACTTTGAATTGGTTACTTAATGGTAAGCACACTTTTATACAACGTGTAACATAATTCACGCAAGACCTCATACACCCCAATTAGAGTATTGAGTTAAAAGCATAATACAATCACCAAAACGTTTTAGAGCTAACTGATATTATTAAGAAAAACGTGTTGACCCTAGCTTATCTGTATGAATATAAAGTTGCCTCTTAAAACCTTGAAATAAGATTGAATTTGCTTTGGCTCTATTGGCCGTAGGTATAAAAAAAAAACTATTTTTTTAGTCCCCTTATTATAAGTTACTGTGATCGATTCAGTATTCAGTTAGGACCAAACTTCTTCCAGGTCTTGCGATTATTCTGTTACACCTTGTATATGTCACCGTATAATTGTGAACACCGTTTTTTTTGAGGGTGGGAAATCATCGAATAACTTTTCGCGCTCTGGGTGGAGCAGGAGGGCGATCTATACTTTTACTTACTAAAACCCACCCGTGTTCCCTCAGTTGCCAGTTTGTAATCTATCTGTTTAACCAATCAGTGCGTGAATTGCGTTCCGTCGCATTGCTATCTCACAATTTGACGGTTTCACTTCGATAGATTATAATCTACCGGAAAATAATGCGTTAAATTGTAAACATCACATGATCTGACCAAGATTATGTCTGGACTTTAAAAGAGACTGTGACCTCTGAGTTTGTTTCGGCCTTTCTTCTCAGAGTAGTCAGATAGGAAACGCCGACCTCATCTAGTTTAAAAAAATATGATTGACGTGTAAAAGTGTTTGTACAAACCCACTTACAGAAATAAAATCATTTATCATTAAACAGTATGTTACCTACCGTTCACAATCTCGCGAGATAGATTATAATCTAACGGTATTTACAATTTTACGGTGACATACACATATTTTTTAGTTAGGGAAATTCTGCTTAATATGACACTAAATAAAATATACTTTGTTACACAAGTATGTTGCTTGTGTGTATTTTTAGAACGAACCTCAACACGGCTTGTGATAGGAGTCATCTGGTAGAAATCGTCACGTGAGATAGAGCGTTATGCGTCCTCCATGCGACTTTCTCTGTTTTCCTATTATATACGAGTGTGTGTGCGTGCGTAGTCCATGTGGTGTCGGACTTAAAGAATTGCACCACCCCCTTTCTTGCCGTGGGTGTCGTAGGTGGCGACTAAGGGAACTACTACAGAACGCTCTATACTTTTTTAAACCATAATTGCCAACCAGCCTGCCAAGCATGGAGGTTATGGCAAACCCCCCCAAAATGAAAAACACAAAAATAAATGCCCCCTAGTGCCTAGCGGCCCGCCTACCCTTGTCTACGGTAGCGGTCAAAGCCACGGTGTGGCAAGGGGTGCAAAGAATCCCCGGAAGAGATCCTGGAGAATCACTGAAAACTGGACCTGGCGACATATAACACGCGTACATTCGTCGAACTCGAGGAAGAATTGAGCATGTTACGATGGGTTATAGTAGAGTTATCTGAAGTCCGACGAGAGGGGAGGACTCGATAATCCTCAAATCCGGTAACTTGCTCTATTTCTGGGAGGACGACCACAATCCTAACGTGATGGTGGTGATTATTTTTTATTTTTTCCGGTGTAAGCAAGTGAATTATTGCACTTAGACGGAGACACAACACGGACAATAATTCTAAAATATGAGCATCTTAACGGTTCCTAATATGAAATTACCTCTCACACATCTTTTGGAGCTATCACTTGTTCCAATTCATTGTCTTCCGAATACGACACTTTAAGACGTTCTTAAAAGTTTTGCATCTTTACAAAATACCTTCAAAAGATCTTATCAGCGACATTAAATTGACGTACTTATGGCCGTGAAAGGCGCACCTCCGCCTGTGCCTAACCCCGGGGACGACATGCGAAACGCTCGTCTTATGAATAAATAAACGAAATAGCTCATCGGGGAGCTTTCCACGTTAGGGTGAAGGGCAGTAAAAAGCAAATTCAACGTTTCTTTGCTGTAAAGTAAGGACAGAAATTTTAAAGATGTGTCTTAAAATGTGTATGGATAATGTTGCAGGGCATTATTTTCTTCTTATTATCGTGATGTGGTGAAAAGAAAAGCTGATTAGTGTATAATCGCACCCACACGTAAAAAGGTAAAGTCGTTATAAGTCATGAATACGCTCCGTGGGCCTACTAAGGTTTTGATATCTGTTCGAGTTTTAATCTTTTAGCGAAAATGTATAATTGCATCGAACTCAAATACTCATCCACCAAATTCGAGGCCAGTTTGCGTTCAGATCCACATCAGAGACACTCGTAGACCTCGTACTCATTCCCATTTTACCATATATTTACATTATCTTAATAAGTTAATAATGTGATTTTATTATTTCTTACCATTCTTGTAACAATGTTATACAGGGTGCAATTGAAGTAATAAGCATTATTTTTAAATAAGGTTCTACTCATGACACTATTTACATTAGGGTTACTATTACGCAAATCAAAAGCATTCTTAATCCAAGTATGGAAAACCATAAAAATGTAGTAAGTCGTACAAAGTATCAATAAGTGCATCGCTATAGCGAATACTGCTGTAGTTAGACTGCACCGTATGCGTCATTGAGCGTGAACTCTTTGAAGTCACCCGACTCACGTGTCATAGGTATTTTTGCTAACGATTTGATTCCTAATTCATTTCAACTTTCCCATCATACTTTGACGTCTATGTTATATGTTATATGCTATGTTAACAGTGCTATGTTATGTAGATTATTTTACATAATGTGAATGAGAGAACGTTGTAGGCCTTGCAAACTAGATTTGTAGACGTACGAACGACCCACGAAGTACCTGATACTTATTGACTGTCCTCCCATACCTATTATCACTGTAATTTGAAAACATTGTAAAAGCAATTATTTTTAAAAGAGTAACCGTGGAGTTTCTTGCCGGCTCTTCTCCATGGGAAGCGACAAATTGGAACCGTGCAACTAGCTGCTGACGTTTCATAAGTGCCCGTGCAGGTTAATATGAAATAAAATATTTTTATTTGATTTAATTTGATAGCGCTGAACACTACTTTCATAAATAACCATGAGAGACGCTCGCTCGTGAATTGCAACAACCATACTTATCTGTGCCCACACCTGATGATAATTCAAATGTAAAATCGCATGGATCAATTCTGACCTGTCATTAGCAAGTTCATCCCGTGTGGCCATATTTGCGCAGTTGTTACAGGGATGTCTATTGTTCCGATAACATCAATCAGCATTATATACTCGCAATTACGGGCCAGAATAATACATGTGTGCCTAAAGCCATGTCACTATCGGCCTCGGGCTAGACAGCCCACCTTCCCTCGTTTATTTCCTCTGACATTTGGAACTTACACGTTTTAGAGAAGGGATGGCAAGAAACTGCATTGGTTTCAGGCACGTAATTGTAACAAAACTTTGCTTATTAAATTTTTCAGATCTGCAGTGGTATGTTTCATAAAAAGTTATATCCATTTATAATAACCGATAGAAAAAAGAGGCTTGTAGAAGCAGGAGTGCCAAACATTTTATTTCAAGGTAATAACTTTTTAGATAGATTTAAGACAGTACGAAAAATGAGATAAACGAAATAAAAGTCATTTTATTTTAAATCATCATCATCAGTCTATAATGTTCCCACTGCTGGGACACAGGCCTCCTCTCGGTGAGAGGGATTGGGCCGTAATCCACCACGCGGGCCCAGTGCGGGTTGGTAGATGTCACATGTCTTCAAATTTTTGGTTCTAGGACATGCCGGTTTCCTCACGATGTTTTCCTTCACCGTTTTGAGAGCAGTGGTGATTAAATAATTTACACAAAGTAAAGCGCCTGTCTGGGTTCGAACTCACGACCTACAACTCGTAAGTCGCAGCCGTTACCACTTGGCCACCACTGCTCTTATTATTGCACCGCTGCATTATTTTAAATAATGCTTTATTTATAATAAGATCTTCATCACACATTACAAACTTATAACAAAAGTAATGATTGAAAAATAAAACAATCACGAGAAGATGATTTAAATTTAATTATGATTAAAAGAAACAAAATACATTTCTTCCCAATACTTTATTTTATTAACAACTTACAACACACAATATGTTGGTGAAACTTCTTCGTCTTCATCAGCTAATTTAGTCACTAAACGTTCTCGGTATTGTTCACTCCTGCTTCTTTTAGGTTTTTATCATTGACACTTTAATTTTAATTGGAAATAAATCATTATAATTATAAATGTAAGCCACTTCGTTTCATGAGATAAATAGGTAAAATTATTACAATAAAGTACGCTGGTATATAAATAGGTTTTGTATTGTCTTTATGATTTTATTCATCACTAGCTTTTGCCAGCGGCTTCGCCCGCGTGGAGGTCCAAAATTGTTCCACAGGAAAGTACTACCGGGAAAAAAAGTATCCTATGTGTTAATCCACTTTATAATTTATCTGTTTGCCAAATTTTATCCCAAACCGTTCGGCCGTTTTTGCGTTATTGAGTAATAAACATTCAAACACCTAAACATACAAACTATCAGGATTTTTTTTATTCACTACTCATTGAACCGTCCAATTTGTATTGAAAATGTATTACTAGCTTCTGCTCGCAACTTCGTTCCCGTCAAATTTCTTGCTCCCCGACCCATCCCGTCGCTTCGAATCGCCTGCCCGTGCGAATACTTACATAGTATTCGTGACTTTTTTTCTCTTTGCTCGGCTCCAAAGGGATGGTGTACTAAACGAATATTTCAATTCAAACCAGTAGTTCCTGAGATTAGCGCGTTCAATCAAACAAACAGACTCTTCAGCTTTATAATAATAATATAAAATATTAAGTATCACCGTTTAAGTTCCCGTTCTCTCAAACGGTGAAGGAGAACATCGTGAGGAAACCGGCATGTCTAGAACCAAAAAATTCGAAGACATGTGACATCTACCGACCCGCACTGGGCCCGCGTGGTGGATTACGGCCCACTCCCTCTCACGGAGAGGAGGCCTGTGTCCCAGCAGTGGGAACATTATAGGCTGAGTATGTATATTAAGTATAGATTTAATGCTTTATGTGTTTCCAGTATCAAACCAGTGTCTTTATATACCAACAAATCATCATCATCTGCCTTTTAGCAACTTTATCGGGGTCGGCTTCCATTGTACCTGTAAGCAGCTGAATACCAGTATTTTATATGAAGCGACTGCCTATCTGATCTCCTTCTTTTATACCACTGAATGATGTGTGGAATATCTTCCACACTTCGTTCGTTTCTAAAATCGTTGTGTGCTTCAATTTGAATAGAAACGCATCGCTAAGAAAAATATTTGCTGAATAAATTGAACAAGAATCGCCTTACCTTCGGAAAAACTGAACGAACCTAGGTTAACTGACGCATATCTTTCGCTTTCTTTTATTTAGATGAACAGCGAACCTTTCAACTTAATTTGTTAAAAATATGTGGGGTCAAAATTGTTGCAATGAAACATTCCTAAGTGGGAAAATTGCTTGCAAAAATCTGTTTTCATTTTTAGCGTTCTCGACTTGCATTTCGTTTTGTAACAAACGATTTAAATTATTTGTTCAGCATTCACTTTACCACGTTTGCCCGTTATTTAATTTCTTATTGGGGCCGACGTAGTTGGTTTGATTTATTTATGGCTTTATTTGGTTCTGTTTCGTCTCGTTTTTAACCGACGAAAAAACGGAGGAGGTTACTCAATTCGACGCGTATTTTTTTTTAGGTATGACCACGCATGACTTTTTCCAGAGTAGTCCGATTTTGATAATTCTTTTTTTATTGGAAAGGGTATACCCCGAAGTTAGTCCCATATAAATTTCGAAGAAAAATTCCAACCCTAAGGGTAAGAAAACAGGGGATGATTGATTGTTTACTCACAGATTTTAATACTGAGTTGTGTTTTCCAAAAAGTAATCAAAAATTAAGCATGTAGTAATTAGTAGATTATAGCCACAAAAAAAAAAAAAAAACCTTTAAAAAAAAGGTTAATTTTTTATTAAAAAGTTTTTATTTGTAACCTGAACCTAAACTAACGCTCTAAGTTGGGTCGGTCTTAATTATGTGTATGTACCTGTTTTTTTCTACCAATGATATGAAAAGATTGGGAGTTCTGAAGAGCTCATCTTGATTGCAAAAATTTGTAGGTACAGTAGCCCCCACTAATGGTGCCCCAATCTCAAAAAGCAATAGATTGACACTTCGCTTTAACTTACGACCTTCTTATAATAAGCAATTTCTATTGGCTATAATACTATAGACACACACACTCTCATACGTTTACAAATGAATGTATTTCCTAAATTCAACCGTTAAAGCAAATGGCATGATAGCTGAGCGGTTACCGCACTTGATTATCGCGTTTGAGCGCAGCGAGTCGCGGTTTCGAATCCCACTCGCTGTGTGATAGTCTTTTTATTGTTTTAAAAATCACTTTTGAGTATAGTTTCTTGTTCTGTTCGTCGTATTCACTAAACTCGTAAAACTTTATCATTATACCCACAGAAACCTAAATAAATTTAAATGATTTACGACTCATTCACCGCGACTTATAGAACGGTGTTGGTTGATATTGTGTGCTAGTGACGTGTGTTTCGTCTATTAGCGTTCTTCTAATTCATTTTAAAATGTAAGCAAATTTAAATATAGAAATGAAAGCGAATATTATTGCGCTGCATAAAAGTGGACTTAATACCTATATCACAAATACCTATGTGATGAAACCGGACTGAGTGTGAGTATTATGATTTAAATATTTTATTAAACATTTATTTAATTAAAGTATAACTGCTGATCCTTGTAGTTATTTTAAAACGTTTTATAAATATCATAATGTCTAAATCGTGGTCTAAATAGAATAAAAATATAAAATTTCGATGTAAATTTATTTCCTAGATTATAGAACGATGAAAATAACATTATACTTAATATTTATGTGAAATTGCCCTTTTAAATAATTTTGTTTCAAAATAGTAGGTAATACATAAAGTGTGTATTTTGCTTAGTAGCCTAACATTACCCCTTTTTTGTTTTAGTGAAATACTGTGAGTCGGTGGGTGAAAAGATACGAGGAAGGCGGTAGCCTTGCCCGTGGAAAGCAAAGTGGAAGGCCCCAGCTCCTATAACAGGCACACGTTCAGCGAATTTGAAACAAGTGGTTTCAAAACGACAAGACATTTTGCCGAATTATTCGACACATCTTTACGAACCGTGCGCCGTGCACTCAACGCAGAAGGCCAGCTCGAGAATCTGCTCAAAAAACATAGTTAACGGAAAAAACATTAACATTAAGTTATAAATTACAAATATTTATTTATTTTAGTAATATTCAAATAATATTTTGTCTTATCCGTAATCTGGATTATTTTGAGGTTTAGTTTCAATCTTCTTTTCGGAATGAAAATGAACACTTAAGCTATAACCTCTTTAAGTCCTATTAAATACGATTTGTTAACTTTGAGGTTTGAGTTAGAACGAACTCACTCGCAGTAGAATAAAAGTAGTACTACTGAGTCATTTAATTGTATTGTGACAACTTGTCTGCATTTGTTACTTTTACGTGGGTAGATTTTTGTAGAATATTGTGATTTATTTAGAGTACCGACACACAGTAGTAATCAGCACAATATTATTATATTACTAAGATACAATAGCCTGATTATCATAGTTCACCAACTAGCTTATTTACTTCAATAAATGGTTCTTTATGAGAAAATAAACTGTTTTAACAAGAAGTTATTATTAGTTATTTTTATACATTCTTCATGAAGTTATAACGAATAAACATTTTGTAATCATTTATTATTGGTAAACCTTTATTTTACTCCCTCCCATTGGGGAGGCCTGTGTCCCAGCAGTGGGAACGTTTATAGGCTGAGTATGTAAACCTTTATTTAAATAACAATACGAGTAATAATAAAAAAATGTTACATTATTATTCTGGTATATTAATAAATCGAATAATAAAAGAACAGATGAAGATGATTGTTAAAAAGAAAAATTAAAGCTTCATCGCGAGATTTGAACCCAGACCTATGAGTTTCTTAATCCAAGACGATACGCTGCACGCTACCGGAACTCAAATTACAAAAGTAAATTTTAGCAATGGTATGAACCGACCAAGGTCATGTCTGTCGTCGCCGACGGTATGTATAAAATACATAGATTAACGCCAGTGTGTGAGTGGAGCGGTGAGTTTTGTGTTAATACATCACTTATACACACAGCTGTAGGTACGGCCCGGACCGCCACTTCATAGCAATATAGCCCTTAGTATGCGACTGCATTAGTGAATCTTGATAGTACTTACCTACATACACAGTTAATGGCGATGAGGCAGAAGTATCGTAGGTTACCTACCTTTTGAAAACATGCCAATAAACTACCTGTAGCAGCGAAAAAAGCAAAACATTTGTCCACTTGTTGCAAATACTCAATTCTATGTACGAGTGTTCAGTAAAGGGAAATATCCACTTTTCTTTGAAATTCATTAAAACTAATTGACTTGTTTTTCTGGTATGTGTTGTTTCTATTTTGTCCTTGGGTTATATTCCAGCGCTCGTTAATGTAGCTTAGTATTTAGAAGGCACCATTCAGCTTTATTTGTTGACCAAATACTTTAGCTACATGTACAGTTTTAAATAATACAGTAAACTTGCGTTCTTACCTTAAATACCAGATGTTGAATGTATGAAAATCTCCCGAGACTTGCCGACCGGCATTATTTTCACGTGTGGTCAATACCAACTGACGGCTATTTCCGTAAAGACATTTATTTCTCAAAGAACAAAGTACAGTTCACTTAAATAGATACTTTATTAGATTAATTATAGGTATAGTTTACATTACGACGTTCAAGTCATCCTAGAAACTGAACACAATAAATAAAAATAAATCGTTTATTTCAGACTATCAAACTGTCCATATTTTGTTAGTATAACATTATCTTAAAAACCTCAGAATACATTGTATTCTGAGTTAAAAACTATGTAAGTCGTGGGGCGAAAATTAAATTGAAATAAGTTAATTCAATTAAAATAAATTACAATTAAATTAATATTTAAATTAAATTGAAATTAAATTGAAATATTTGTTATATAGTTTCATTTAAAAAGTATTATATGTGTACTTAGGTGTAAATAAAATTCGAAACTGTTCAAGCTAAACTTATATATGTCTATAAAAAAAATAACTTAACATTATGTATCTAATATGTAATTCCTAAAGCCTTTTTTAAATATTGGTATGCTTGTACACTCTCTGAGGTTTTTAGGTAATTTGCAAACTGTTAGCTAGTATGTAGAGAGTCACTACTCTCTACATATTAGCTAACAGTTGGCAAATTACCTTAAACACAACACTTTGCCAAGACTCAAAGAAGGTCTTGAAGGACTTGGTGTTTGTTAGTTTTACAAATAAATAGTAACATAATACGTGAAGTAACATTTGGGAACGGAAAATGAGACACTTTTTGCAAATAGGTTTTGAACACGGTAAAAACTTTACCAGTCTTAATTTATTTTAAACGACCTTAATTTTATAGTAATTACTAGTTAACCACGTCAAAACGTAAGACGGTATTTATCATTAAAGTAGCTGTTTTTGATTTCAACGTGCGTTTACGCACAAAAACAGATCTGAATGTTTCCTAAATGTCCCTCTTCCTAATACGAACAATCTTCTAGCCAGATAGTGCCAATCTTACTCACACACTCTACAACACAATAAGCAAGCGCTGTGATACCAAGGATCTTAACACCCATTCAGATAAGGGAATGACAAAAAGTTGGCCTCTCTCTCTGTCATACAGTGAAACTGATGCAAAAGTGAGTTAACACCAATATCTTCGAGCAAGTCATTCATGGGGCCGAAAGGTTCTGGGGCGCGACCGCGTACCGGAAGACGTAGAGTGGGAAGGCCTCCCACAAGGTGGACCGATGACCTTGTGAAGGCCGCGGGCATCCGCTGGATGTGGGAAGCACAAGACCAGTCGAAATGGAGGAGCCTGGGGGAGGCATATGTCCAGCAGTGGATGTCTTTCGACAACTCACTATTAACACACACACACACTCAGACTATGATATTGTATAGAATTATTTTTTGCATAATTTTTGTTTTCAGTTTTATTTTTATTTTATCTTGATACTACGCAAATATCCTGAAATTTTAAATAACCACATACTGTCTCGAATTAAAAATGTATATTTTTGTTTTGTAGCAATGGACCAATAAATGACATTCTTATTCTTAAAATAATGTGACATGTTCGGTGAGCCACAAATTTTATTAAGCGTCGCTTTAGTCTTGTGGCTCTATAAGAATAAATAAAAATTAGTGTAGCTACGGGTCTGACTACACAAGGTGAGTGAATATTAAGCATCGCTACTCGTGGATTCGCCATCTATACTGCCGCGAAGAAACTATGCTAATATCTGACGACTCTCAAATACTACATCGCGCAAGAAAAGTTGACCTTGAAATAAAAAAAAAAATACTCGATGTACAGGCTCAGTAGTCCCCACTTTAATGTTACGACAGTACCACACGATCCACCTGTTGTACCTCAGCTACATTCAGTCGACTCTGCCCGTCCATTGGGACAACTTTCTATGTGATTCTAATGGAAATGCTAGTCGTAATCTGCCAATACTAATGTAAAACTTGCCACACTGGCACTTCCCTTTCCACCCTCGTAACCGAGAGGATAACATCACAGTTGTAATCAGAAAATAATAAAAATCCCTATTAACTCAACTTAAAATTATCTATTATTATCTTCACAAACATCAATATATGGCAGAGCTAGTTTAGAGCCAAAAAACAAACAAAAGAAAAACATTAATAGAAGAAACGACAAACCCACGTGTAGGTACGACGCCTACAGAGACATGACAGAAGTCATAGAAAAAGAAGAAAAACAACTCATAAAGATGGCGAACATAGAATACAGGATGCGGCAACCGCTACTACTAAATATCGTAGAAGATTTGCAGCCAAAATTTAAAAGATTCAAGCTAAATTCTAGGTATTCATTGAGGCAGCCGTGTTCGAGAGGCTGTCCGAAACATGAAATACGGTCATTTGGTTAAATTGTATTGGTCAAGAAAGACAAGATTTATATTACAACTAGTTGACCCGACAAACGTTGTCCTGTCTTAACTATAAATATTGATTTCGCATTGTATATAATGCGAATTCAACATTCATAGTTATTATGACAGGACAACGTCTGTCATGTTACGCGCAACTTTTTTTATTTCATATACACTTTTTCCTGACAATAACAAACACAACAAAAATAATTAGCAAAATTGGTCCAGCCGTTCTCGTGTGTTGCCGTGCTCAAGGCAAATGGGGATTCATTTTTTATATATGTCGCAGGAATGTCGTCAAACCAGTGATATTATAATTTCACTAGTTAAATTATAATTGTACGAAACTTTGTCAACTGCCTCGATTTCTCACAATTTCACGGGCTCATTTCAGTGACATAATAATTCCACTGGACCCACGCAGTGATATTGCAAGCCAGTAATATTTTGACAATATCACTGTATGTTGTCGTGTCTATCTATTCCTAACAAATAAAAGGTAAGAATAGAGTAGACAGTTCAATTTAATAATAGAGAAAAACAAAATACTGATGATATAAAAAGAGGTACCTGTCTAGAAATTACGCACTCAAGGAAGAGGTGAGAAAAATAGTAGGTAAAACTTGATAATGACGATGTTTTCAGTTTTGGTGTCAAATAGTACGATCCACTTAGTCCATATATTTGAAATGCCACTCTAGGAGTCGTGGTTCAGGTGTCAAATAGTGCGGTCCACTTAGTCAGTTATTTGGAATGCCACTCTAGGAGCCGGTCCACCTTTTCAAGACATTTTTAGAGAACTTCACTAGTCACCGTCGTCTTTGATTGCCTTGGCAATTGCGTAACTTGATGCAATTATGGAAACAACGTGTTCTTCATGTTGATAGAATATTTTAATATACATTTTAATTATAATTTGACTAGTGAAATTATAATATCACTGGTTTGGCAATATCCCTGCGACGAAGAATCAACCGTAGTCAAATATTATTATCAAAAACAAAAGAAACCATTGTTCGGTTTAACAAGAGAAAACTCCAATACAAATTAAAAGAAGTCAAATATTTTGACAAGTAATGAAAATAGATTCTGAAAGAGTAAATCCTATATTGAGTATTAAAAGACCAAACAACAAAAAAGAAATACAATGATAAATTATTTAAGAAAATTAATTAATAACTTGGCAGCATTAGTACAGCTTACCTTTGTAAGTTCTCTTAGAGAAAGTTTTATACATGGTTATGGACCAACTGAAAATACTTTTTGAAATACTAATCAATTTATACTAGGCTATTCAGAAAGTATTGGCCATTCTAAGGAAACCGTGTATCGTTGGTATTACGAATTCAAGCGCGGTCGACTAACTTTGGGGGATGAAGAAAGAAGTGGTCGCCCTTCGATGGCTGTCACGGAAGAAAACGTGCTAGCAATGAATTTAATCCATGACAATAGGCGAGTTACGTATCAAGAGTCAGCACATACTGCAGGTTATATTGGGAAGCCTTCACGAAATTCTACACGTGCATCCTCGCCGATACTCAGAAGCAGGCCCGGGTGGAATGGTGCCGTGATATGATAAACAAATTTGAAGCAGTCTCGTCTTGGTGTGTTTACGACATCATTACAGGTGATGAGTCTTGGATTTATCAAAACGATCCAGAATCGAAGCGCCAGTCGGTTTGGGTGTTTCAAAACGAATCAACGCCTACCAAAGCAAAGCGATCTCGAAGCAGGGGGAAGATTTTGATCGCGAGCTTTTTCAATTTGACTGGCTACTTGGTGTCAATTCCTTTCCGGAACCAAAGAGGCGTCAAACGCTGAATGGTATACTACCAAATATTTGGCAGAAGTTTTCTCTGTTGTGAGTAACAAGCGACCAAACACAGGGCTTCACGGGCTATTGCTCCACCACGACAACGCGCCTTCGTACACCGCGTTCAAAACGAGGGTCTTCCTGGACAGCACGCCAGTCAATTTCCTGGGTCACCCTCCTTACACCCCTGACCTAGCACTGTGTGAATTCTTTATATTCCCGAAAATAAAAAATCTGCTCAAAGGGATACAATTTTCGTCGCCGGAACATGCGCTGTCAGCGTTCGACCAGGTTATAAACGAGTTGTCTGCTGCGGACTGGAAAAAGTATTTCGAAAACTGGTTCAGACGCATGAAACTTTGTATAGAGGCTAGTGCAAAGTACTTTGAAAAGATTAAATAAAAAATATTTACCTATAGAACATTTATTTTTATTTTCGCAAAACTTTCTGAGTGTCCCACTTAAGTAATGCACCTGTATTTCAGAGTTCCAATAGTTTATTGCCAATCACCATACAATGTGATGCAAGTAAAGATGGATGGTTTAGTTTAATAAAAAAAAATCGGTTGTCTGTAAAGTCGGTTTACTGACGATAGTTGAACGTGACAACGTCATAAGATAATACTATTGTTTATTATTGTATAGCAGCTGTCCACGCAGACGCATCGCTTACTCAAGTAGGAGAGAGACTGATATCGAACGCTGCTGAACGCGGAGGCCGATTGTGCCTCTTTGTCGCTCGTTCCGCGCTCTCGCTTGCACTTCAAGCCTTAAATGGAACGCCTCAGAGCGAGGTAACGCCGCATGAGTCATGTTTTTTCGTGCGTGCAGCCGGCTCCATCGAATTATAAGACGTTGTCACGTCAAAAAGGTAAAACTATAAGGTATGCATCAAGAAGCCCTACTTACTTTAACTAAGTAATTCGACGCACCTACGACGAACTAAATTCATCATGCTTGACTTCACGCCAAAGTCAAAACAATCGAGACGTAATTTAGTTTTACAGTTCTAAAGCGACATTTATTTTTCTTTCGCGGTTTGTTAGTAAAGCTAGCAATAGTCTTATTTTAGTACAGCTGGGAACAAAAGAATCGGCACCAGTGTGTTGTTTTAACTTCTTACTAGGCCACGGGTGAACAAAAACAAGAACTGGTAAAAGAAATTAACAATGATAAGGAATAAACGTAATGACACTACATAGAGATCTACGTTTTCGAATGGGCACCTAGTTTCGACTTTTTTTTTTTTTGACAATTCAAAAGTGCCTGTAAAAGGTTTAATTGAAATAAATGCTTTGTGTTTGAGTTTGACTGATTACATTTAATAAGTTGGCCAGACAATATTAAAACCGTACCAGCAAGCCTTAAATATTATTTTAAATTAAGGCAGAATATTACATTAGATCAGCAATATCTTTTTATAGATCAATAGTGCCTAAGCTTTTGAGAATACCATTTTTGAGCGAACTACATAAAGGTCATTTGGGAATAACTAAAATTAAACTAACAACAAGTTTGTATTATTGGATTTTAATCAAATTGATAATCACATTAAAAAAATGTTTTGTTTGTCAAACTTTCAAAAATAATTATGCAAAATAACCACTGTTATCTCATCAAATTCCAACATAACCATTTTCAAAGACGTCGAAAGAAAAAGCCGTCTTGTTATATATGATTACATGTCAGGTTACATTTAAACACTTAACCCGTAGATAAGTCTGCTATTCCAATTATAAATACATTAAAATATTTGTAGCAGATACCATTACAGAGTAAGAAAAAAAAATGCAATTGTGTTTTAGATTCGTTTATTCTATTCCAAGGTACCCCGCAATCGAATGGTTTGGCAGAGTGGCGCAAATAGTAAAAATATGCTTACTTAATGTTATGAAGATAATATACATATATCTGAGCTTAGCTCTTTTGTAAAATAGTTCTTGTGTGTCAAGTACACAATGTCATCACTGTTGATGATGAACAAAAAAAAAAAATTACCAACAACACATCAACATCTGACACCAAAATCAAATAATAATATCGAATGATGATTATAAGGAAAGTAGAAATAGAAATGAAGGAAATTATACCAGCAGGCCTAGACAAAACACATTTCTGTTAGCATTCACGCCAAACGCTACGACAAAATGTATGGGAATGACATTACCTGCGGAAAGGACACGACGTATCCTTTCGCAGGTAATGTCATTCCCATACATTTTGGCGTAGCGTTGGGCGTGAACGCTAACAGAAATATATTTTGTCTCTAGGCCCTGGACTGCTAAAATAAAAATAACTTTTTAATTGATCGAAACATTTGGTTTAAGGAAGATCCACAAATGAATAAACAGATTAAAGGAACAATAGTTATAACAATTTCAGGTCACATGATGTAAAAGCAAGTAACGGGTGCCCTTATATAAAATATCGTACCAATTCGTACTCAGTGACTCGCTGAAAACTGGACTCGCGACTGAATGAGCAGTTCAGTGTTATTTCTGATGGTATAAAATAACATAAGCTTGTAGGATTATAAAGTCGGAAAATGTAAAACTTTAACTATCAGAAACTCATTTATTTAAGAGAAAATTAATGAGATCTACTGTAATAAAAATAAAAGGTTTTTTTTTTAATCAAACAGATGGAAAGGATAGAGGAAAGCATTTAATACTATACAAATGAGTTTGAGAATAACATTCGATTATTGTCACCTCACATGTCTTACCAACCGACGTTAAGTATGTGTCTACCTACCATGTTCTAATAATGTATGACGAAGGAGACAAGTCTCTACGACACAGGGAATCCTAGTGTGGAGGCTAGTATTATTTTAATTTGTACTGCTCTCTTGAGCAATATAGATGTTATTAAATAGAAAATTGATGTTTTTATTTTTCTTTGTTAAAAAGGATATGATGTAATGGCAACACTGGTTGTGTGGTCTGCCACTGACATTTCCCTTTTCGCCCACGTCTCTGAGACAGATACATCGCTGTTGTAATCAGAAAATATTAAAAACCTCAATAAACCCTGAATACCTTAACAATATATGTTACTATCTTCACAAATATGAATACAATTATTATTTTCGCTGAAGCTATCTCCTACCTGTTGGCTGTCGGGGGAAATTGTTAGTTGTGCTGTAGTTCGCAGCGCTCAGCTCAGTCTGCTCCAAGAGCCGTAAAAGCAAACTATAATACATTGCCTTGATTTGCAACCTCGCCATATTATGCACGTACTTGAATAAACTAAGTAACCTATCACCTCTATTCCCCGAAAGTGTAATTTGCATACCCATATTGTGCCAGTTTTTGTAATGGGATGTAACATGTAAGCCTATTGCCAAATTATCTTTACTCAATATCTACATAATCTTAACTACGTCTTTAAAATTTAAGTTAATTAGCGAAATCGACAAAATATCGTACACGGCCTGCAGAGCAGTTTTGGTCAAATTTACTTGATTTTAAATACGTCCTTTTACAGTTAAAATACTGCATTTCCAAGTGTTAATGCACAACAAGAAAGATTGTTGCAACCGCACGAGTCGATCTGTCAAGTTAATCTACGCTTGCCGTACTTGGTCCGTGGATGGGTGACCATCTTTACATACCAAGACCCCTACGTGCGTCGAAAAACACGTTAAGCTGTTGGTCCCGGCTGTCATTTGTTGGTGTCTGACTGTTGTATCGGCTCGACAGAAGCCCGAAAGTCTGACAACGTCTTACCACGACGATATTCATTCATCTTGATCACATGTTACATGGTACACCACATAGTTTTTTCATTCTATTTTTCTATTTATGGAGAATTAGCCTAGAGAAGCGTAAAATGACTAGAAAGGGGGCAACAACTGTGATAGCAGCTAATAGAGATGCATGGAAGCAAAATAGTGTCTGTGCCGACCCCATATAAAAAGTATGTGTAAATTGAAATAAGAGCAGGTAGTTAATGATTGAGAATAGATTATAGATGTACCTATAGTTGTTAAATGATCAATGGGCAATGATGAAATGACAAAGAGTGCTTTGTATCATACGTGTGCTTTGAATACGGCTACCTTGCAGATCAACACAAAGTATCTACTGCTATCACTAAAGCTAACCTACCTGTGAGGGCTGAGTGTTCGGCGGGACTGTAGCACGGCGGCGCAACGCTCGCCTCTGTGGGACTGCACGGGGGAGGGCCTTCGTGCCGCTGCACACCTTTCTTTACCATGTAACAGCGCGGCATTGCGGCCAACGCTGGAACAAACAGAACAAAAATGGATTTTTAAGAAAGTTGTCATAAGGTTTAGATTACAAAGATTGTGACGCGTGGTACTGTAATGCAAGAACAATAGCAAAGTTAAAGAACTTGTCTCAAATCTGTTCTTTACTATTATTCGTTCTTCACTAATAGTGAAAACAAGATGAATCTGGAAAAGGTCGGTTTGTACATTAACAAAGTAATGACTAGGTATTATTCCTCTCATTTTGACAGAAGCTGTGAATGTAATTGAAAATTAATAAATAATAATTAAGTTAATATATATAAGTTGCGTTAGTCAGATGAAGTAAAATACAATAAAATACCTTAGAAAAGGTGGCTAAAACAAATTAATACATCCGAACGTACATACGAGTAAAATGAAAATGATACCATATACAAAAAAAAACAATATTCACAAAACTGCGCATTAAGTCCAAGTCATTTATGATACCAAAACACACACACAACCCACCAAAATTATAGAAGTCCATTTATAAACGCAGCCCCAATATTAAAATCATGTTGGCTCCAAATATTCGTGTCGCGCTAAGTTTACATAATATTTTTGTAAGGAAAACGTCTAAGAAATACAGCAGTAAAATGTTTTCGAGCCAAGTTCATATTACCGGAGAAAGGCGACGGATCAAATGGAAAATGCGGTCACGGAATCGTATAGTAGACGCTCTTATTATTCAAATATACGAGTACGATGTCTCCTTAAATGTTAGGTGAAATTTAGGAAGAGGAACCGCAAATCTCGTTTTGTGTTGTACACATATGGAAGCCTACATGGTAAAACGTATGTTGTAATGAAACTAGCGTTACGAGACGACAAAAGCCGCTTTGGCAGAAACGTGAATAATGTTATGAATCATTATCCTTACTAATCCCTACCAATATAATAAATACGAAAGTAACTCTGTCTGTCTGTTACGCTTTCACGCCTAAACCGCTTATCTGATCGTCATGAAATTTGGCAGAGATATAGCCTTTTTTTTTTGGATGGGAAATCATTAAATGACTTCAACGCGACGACGCTCAACCCACCCTGGGTGGAGCGGGAGGACGTGTCAGACTTTTACTGACTAAAACCTACCCGTTTTCCTTCAGTTGCCTGGCTGAGATATAGTCTGGGAAATGGAGAAGGACATAGGGTACTTTTTTACGCGATAATTGATATCCACGCGGGCGGAGCCACGGGAAATAGCTAGTCTTCTATATATTAATACGTGAAACAAAATCGTTGTACCCCATTTTACGCAATATAAGCGGACGGAGGAATTTGAAATTTGGCACAGTTAAAGGTTATATGGAGAAGAATTGCAGAAACCTAATATTTTTGATGTCAATAAATTGCGGTCTAATTTCGACCACTGGGCGATCACTAATATATTTAAAATCGTAAAATGATCTAATATTGACAAATCATAATATTATCTGCAGACAATTCATGTTTTACAGTTTTCTATGGAGATTCGTAAAATAGTCCACAAAATTTTAATTGATTGAATGTCAATTAGCAGAATTTATTAAAAGAAGTAATACAAAAGCAAGCAACATCATAAGTATGTGTCTGACGAATGAAGATAACCTTAAGATTTAATTGATAGAAAATACCATTATCTTTTGATATGTCTTCACACATTAGCCAACAATAACGATCTTTCCCTATTTTTTATACTTATGTTTTTTTATTTATTAACCTACACTGGCATCTGCACCTACATCCAGGCATACTTTTCTATGGCCACCTCGCTGTAACTCTTGCGTCTAGGCCGGCTCGCCACCTCTTCCTGGGCGAACTACGCATCAAAGACTTGACGTCACACAAATCCTACATCACGCAAGCAGAGTTTACCGTGCGACTCGTATATATACAACATCCTGACATCAACCGTTGAGCAGTTGTCCACCAGATACAACATCCGTCTGATCGGAGGATCCTCCCAGTGAACTTTACACCCTGGTCCTCATACCTCGATATTTTATATTTAATCATACTCTCTGTTCAATGTTACTATTTACATCGCACGCCGTCCGTGTTTGTTTAACTTTTTTATATTATGTGGAAAATGTTGTTGGTTATACATTTGTACTCCCATTTTAGTTTTAAGTTCTATACCATAATACTGTAATGTGTAACCGTTTATTTTCCCAAATAAAATAAAATAAAATATACACATTTAGGAACATACTGAGGGAACGATACGTAATTGCGAAATAATTGCTTTCGTTTGACCCCTTGCTGCATAGGTTATGCAATTAATAAGGATACTATTGGTTTAAGTATTCACTCTATACATCATACACTTTAGAAAACGATTAGGTATCTACTTTTCGTTTCGTCGAAAGCAAAAAAAAACTAAGGAATCTCTAAAAAACAAAATAGACCTTAGTATGATATAAATACTTCACAGAAATTCATCAAGTTTTTAATAATACGAAAGATTCAATTAGCACCATAAAATGGATGCACCCAAGTCCCCATAGAATCCCCCAGTGAAATCGTGCCCCTTCGAAATTCCAACCGGGAAATCGTCAGTCAGTGTAGCACCGTAGCGATCACATAATTGGTACAAAGAGATTCGACGGCACACAGTGTAGTTAACTGTCTAGTTAGGCCATGAGCGCTGTCGGCGATGTGCTCGGGTTAATTGACTAAATAATGATTGAGCTTTACGTCACCTATGTCCCCCTTGTTCCCCATACCTTGCCTCGGCCTGTCCGCTATAGTATAGAATGAAGGGGGACGCGATAGTGCGTCTGCCTCCGTTGGTCCATAATTACACAGGTACACAAACTAGAATGCTGTTTAAATTTAGTTATGTATGAGGAGGCTGTTAGATAGGTAATGTTAGCACGGTTAGAGTATTAGTTGTATCGGATATAAATAATATAATATGGATCTACTTTTCTAGTTTCTTAGGTCATTATTTATATTTAGTAATATTATGCATACAATAAGAAACTAAATTGCTGTACATCATATTAAAACTTCCATTTAGTAAGTCTACAAATTGAAAAGCTTAGCCATATTAGACTGATTATAGATGTACTAATGAGCCTACGAAAGCGAGTCAAATTGCTTGGGGCAATTTGACTCGCTTTCGTAGGTTCGTAGCTTTTGTTTCTGAATTTACATACCAAGCAAACACAAACCGAACTTTTTCGCTCCCCGCTGGTGTAGTTTCTGCATATTAATCCCGGGCCTCACAAACACGCGATCCCACTAATTAAGAGCATTGAAGCACGTTCCAATTTGAATGTAAACTTTAGCTACGTATAGAGGATGGAAAACAAAACGTTAGGTGTTGGTATATATGACATGAATATTAAACGCAGGGCAAGAGAGAGCCCCACAAAAGGCGCCTGGATGATACGCGGACACCTAGACCGGACCAGAAATATATGGCAAGATGGAAGCAGGTTTATTGTGAGGACTGATAGTTGGCATGCGAAAACTACCTGAAAGCACTTTGGATACGTCTTGCCCATCAAAAAAAAGGAAATATCCCAGAATAGAGTAGTAACTGAAATTTCGACCTCCATAGTACTAACATTTTATATCTTGACTTGCAAACGTCCAACTTGCAAACCATCTTCAAATACAAAACAAAACGTCTGTCATAAAATTATTGAAAAACTAAACCTAACCGTTAATTAAATTAATGGAAGCTTATCGCTGTATTAATTGATGCAACATTTTTTTCATTCACCGCCTCGCTGGCCGCCCAATCATCTGACAAATTGTTTTCAGCACTGCGAGGTCATGTTTATTCTGTCCCCTAATTGGTATCGATTTCGATGCGACAGTTTTGCATAATGACGGTCTTGGCTGCAGTTGGTCGGTGGCTTTAAA
This sequence comes from Polymixis flavicincta, assembly GCA_949987655.1. Classification (NCBI taxonomy): domain Eukaryota; kingdom Metazoa; phylum Arthropoda; class Insecta; order Lepidoptera; family Noctuidae; genus Polymixis; species Polymixis flavicincta. The sequence continues at coordinate 13,424,711 of OX465171.1, forward strand.
CTCTTTCTCCATTGGAAATAGAGCTCCGAATTTCAAAAAAGATGGTCTTTCCTGCCAGCTTTATAACATATTAGGTCTTTACCTATGAAATTGCCGTTCTGCAGTACTGGCCATTTCAAATCAAAATAATTTTTGTTTGGCTAAGAATTCTAATTTCAAATTAATTTTATTTTAAAAACGTGGATTTTTTTTTCTAAAAGTAGTCATTTCTTTATTGATTAGTGTTACATTTTCATCGCATTTCAATCTTTTTCGTCATCATGGATACGTTAAAAATTCGAGTAATTATGGAATATGAGTACCGTCGTGGCAGCAACGCGGCACAAGCGGCACGCAACATCAACGACGTTTACGGAGCTAACACTACAAACCAACGCACCACCTGTTATTAGTTTGCTCGCTTCCGTTCTGGAAATTTCGACCTGAAAAATGAACCTCGCGGTCGTCCGAAGACTTTGGTCGACAATGACGAATTAAAGGCGATTGTGGAAGCTGATGATACACAATCTACGGCTGAATTAGCAGCAGCTTTCGACGTTAGCGTCAAAACAATATTGGTCCATTTGCGTCAAATTGGCAAGGTAAAAAAGCTTGACAAATGGGTGCCCCACGAACTCAATGATCGCCAGCGCGAAGTACGCGTCGAGACGTGCCTTGCACTGCTCAACAGACACACAAATGAAGGAATTTTGAACCGCATTGTTACCTGCGATGAAAAATGGATTCTGTTTGATAACCGTAAGCGCTCAGCAAGTTGGTTGGATCCTGGTTCAGCACCTAAACAATGCCCTAAACGAAAACTTACCCCTACAAAAGTGATGGTCACTGTTTGGTGGTCTAGCGCCGGTGTGATTCATCACAGCTTCTTACCAAACGGGGTGAGCATTACTGCGGATGTGTACTGTGAAGAACTGAACACAATGATGGAGAAGCTGGCGCATCTCCAACCAGCATTGGTCAATCGCTCGTCTCCGCTGCTCCTGCACGACAACGCGCGACCTCATACTGCACAGCAGACGGTCTCCAAGTTGCAAGAACTGGGGTTGGAAGCTCTCCGTCATCCGCCCTACTCACCAGACCTTGCGCCTACAGACTACTACTTTTTCCAGAATTTGGATAACTTCTTGGCGGGAAAAAAATTTAATACCCGAGAGGCAGTACAAAATGCCTTTGAAGAATTTGTTGCCTCCCGTCCAGCTGATTTCTTTAAGAAGGGCATCAATAAACTGCCACTGCGATGGCAAAGATGCATTGATTGCATGGGTGATTACTTCGATTAATACAAATAAAAAATTCATGAAAAAAATTCGTTTAAATTTTTTCATACAAAACGGCAATTTCATAGGTAAAGACCTATTATAATATGTTGGTGAAAAGGAACAGAATTCGTAAAACGCCAAAAAGCGGATTTCCTATAACAAGACACGTCGAAAAATGGAGTAAACTGCACCTTTAATGCGAGCAGTGTATATAGGTGACGCGTGGGCCACACTCGTTCCACCGAGACCGCGGCATGCGCCAGTTTAGAAGTCTCAAAACGTCTTAAGGTGCGTTGGTATTTCATGTAAATGAACGATTTTAACCTTTATTAATAACTACCTTTTGGGGTCGAAAATTAACACACGGGAACGTACGACCGGGATAAAGAGTATTCTATGTTAATAATCCAGGTTTATAAACTATCTGTTTGCCCCGTTCAGTCTTTTTTGCTTAATTAAGTAACAAATATCTAAACATCCAAACATACAAAAATGTTCTCATATAAAATATTGGTAGGTAACGCTTTTTAAGTGCACAGATGTCGGGAAATGTTTCTCCGATTTCAAGTTCTTAAAAATATTATCTTAAAACACGGATTAAAGTTATATTTCTAACGCTCTTAAATCCCTTAGATATTTTTTCATTCATGTGCTTTCATTGTACATAAAGAAATAAAGTACACGTGTAGATAAAATGCTGCTTAAAAATAGTACCCGAGGGTACTATTTTTAAACCAGTTTTTCCTCTAGACTTTGAACAGGCAACGAACTTTTATAATTTATGAAATAACGACATTATCATCCACATCACGGGATCACGAAAACACAGGAAAGTAAAAAGTATGGAAATGTATGAAGACGCTTTTTTCCGTCAACGAGAATGTTATAAGATCCACGTATTTCCATACATTTTATGTAAGTGGACGTGACGTCTATGACAATATCGTGTCATTAGAAATTATTAAAGCGCGCATTTGATATTATTGATCGATTACAAACTTTACGTTCACTGGTATCAATACAACATACAAGGTATACGAATTCATCCGATTAACTTTGACTCGGATTTGCAAATACAAAGCGTAGTTTTATTTTATTTCCAGTTCCTATTACAACAGAGTCGAATGGCTCAAACAAACACCTCGTGTGTATGTCTTAGTGGCAGGTAGTATTTATTTGGCGTGAACCAAATCCGTCGACTAGTGAAGTAGTGAGAGCGTTTGGTGTTCGCGCACGGATAAGTACTCAATACAACTCGTGTCGTGAATGTGAAAGCGTAATTTCACAGTTCCTATTTTATATGTTTTCAGAAATTGTATTGGTTTTGGTTTATTTGTGCGCTTTCATAGGGGTATAAGGAAGTACCTACTACGTATATCTCCATAAATGTTAAGACATTACTTGGCACTTTTATTTGATTAAAACCATATGCATTATAATAAGGTATGTTTTCCAGATGTTCGAAAAAATGAGCTGCAAATTGATCTATAGAGACGTGGCCTTGTATAAAGGACAGGCCGAGCTAATGTGTAATATTCCAGATTTTGTCTACTTACATCTAATTCGCTATTGATTATTAGATGCACCCAGCATGAAGATAAACAGCAGTTTGCCTTAAAAGTTCAAGTGTTTATGGATTTTTCTATCTCTAATTTCTCAATAGTAGACTAGGCTCGCCTCCTCTATACATTTTCTAGACTTGTATTGAAATCTAACAATCTTACTAATGTCATACTTGTAAATATTAACGTTTGTGTGTTTGGATGTTTGTTACTCTATCTCGCAAAAACGGCTGAACGGATTTGAATGACATTTGGCACACAGGTAGAATAACCTGGATTTACATAGGATACTTTTATCTCGGGAGTACGTTCCCGTGAGACAATTTTCGACCTCCACGCGGGCGAAGCGGCTGGCAAAAGCTAGTGCCTGCCTAGCCTTTTCCCAATTATGTTGAGGTCGGCTTCCAGTCTAACCGAACACAGCTGAATACCAGTATTTAACATGGAGCGACTGCCTATCTGACCTCCACAACTCAGTTATTGGGTAAAATGATACCCCTTGGTAAGACTAGTTGTCAGACTTTCGGGCTTCTGACGACCTGTAACGACTGTCAAAGATCCACAAATGCCAACCGGGACCAACGGCTTAACGTGCTTTCCAAGGCACGGAGGGGTCTTGGTATGTAAAGATGGTCACCCATCCACGGACCAACCACGGCAAGCGTAGCTTAACCTGATTGATCGACCCGTGCAGCTATTGTTACTTAGCCACAAGCTCCTTGGCAAAAGCTAGTACATTTTATAAAAACGAAATAAACATCATTATTTCATCACCGTTCAAAGTACATGTTATGTATTGTGGACTGTTATCAATGTGCCGGGAAGTTAGTTGTATAACCCAGCCATTGCCGTGGGTAACCATAGCTTAGACTTTATACTACCGTGTTATATTACTTCCCTCTTTTACCGGATAGGAACATTTATAACATAACGAGTGGCAGTGGTCAGGGCACATTGCTCCCAAAACATACAGCCGATGGGGCCGAAAGGATCTGGAGTGGCGACCGCGTACCGGATGACGAACATCTTAGCCTCTCACAAGGTGGACTAATGACCTTGTGAAGACCGTTTGAATCCGCTGGGTGCGGGTAGCGGGAAGCACAGAACCGTTGCAAGTAGTGGAGCTTGGGGGAGGCTTATGTCCAGCAGAAACATAACTAGCGAAATGTGGGTGTACTGAAGGTACACCTCTACCCAAGCCTTCGGGGAAACAAGGCGTGATGTTTTGGTATGCCTCAACAATACCATCGTTCCATAACTACAAGACCATAGGCAATACCTTCGTTGAGCTACTCAAGTTCTGAGTTGAACCGCATGATTACTGATAAATGCTTCCACTGATTGAACAGGTCCACTCAATCTGCGTGGTTCTTTTCTCAAAAGACCACTTCAGACACCAATCCACATGGTCTTCACATGATCTGACCAAGATTATGTCTGGACTTTATAAGAGACTGTGACCTATGAGTTTGTTGCAGCCTGTCTTCTCAGAATAGTCAGATAGGAAACGCCAACCTCACCTGGTTAAAAAAATATGATTAACGTGTAAAAGTGTTTGTACAAACCTACTTATAGAAATAAAATCATTTATCATTTCTTCTCCTATAAACCCCAGTACCTATTCAAGTTGAAAAACCCCATTCACTAACCAACGTCTACTTGAAATTCCGAACTAAGTTGCATGGGAAGCACGAAGCACCACAGTTTGCTAAGTAAATAAAAGTATCTTAGAATCATTATGACAAAGTTAGCAATGTCAGGGGAAGGGGGCGCAACAAGTTCGTCTAGACTTCCCCTCTGATCTTAGGCTAGCTGCACACGGTGAACGGACTTAGAGACTTACGAGAACCGCTCATTAAACTTTATGCAGGACTTTAATGGATGTGTCTTATTGAAAATGAAAGTTTCCTAGTGGACTTAACATTAAGTTAGATCCACTAACTTAACTTAGAAGGGCTTGGAGCGATGGGGTCAATGAACAGTTTTTTTTTAATGAATAACATTGGAATATAGCAGCTGTAGACTATTCGCATTAGTTCGATCATTCGTTTCAATTTGAATTAGGAGTCTAAAAATGGTTGTATAGTTTATTTACTTAGTGACCATAAATCATCGAGTTTGATCAAATTTATGTTTCGCCTTTCTGGTCAAAATTCTTTCGTTTTTATTTATAGGACCGACTATTTAAGGAAACCGAGGATTTAAGAAAAGGTTGCATATTAACTGAAAAATCACGAAATATCACAGTACGTGCTACTTTGATATTTCGTGATTTTTTACCTTTTAATCGGCTTTAGCAGCCGATTTTTCAACATTCGAATTGCATTTATGTATCTGAAAAATACCTAAAGGGGATTATTGGATTGATGTATTTTCTATACTGAAAGAAAGAAAGAAGAATGAAAAACGCTTATTGGCATTCATCATTATCATCATCATTTCAGCCGAAAGACATCCACTGCTGGACATAAGCCGGTTGCACTAAAAGCAAAAGGCGGTTTTGCCATAATCGCCACGCTTGGCAGGCGGGTAGGCGATCGCAGTATGGTGATAAATTGCATAGAGAACGCTGCTGCCCATTCTGTAGTAAGTCCCTTAGTCGACTTCTACGACACCCACGGGAAGCAATGGGATGGTGCTATTCTTTTACGTCCGGCTCCACACGGTACCATTACAGCTTATAAAACCTCAGAAATCTGTCAAAAAACCATTTTTATTCTCGTAGTAAACATTTTTTGAGGATTATAAAATCGGCCAGTAGTCAATAATATAATCCTGTGTATTTCTTTTATCATTCCAAAATCGAATCGTATTAAACGAAATTCCACATCGACAGAATTCATTTCCGCGCAAGGCGGGCGATATATTTTATTATTTGAGCATTGCTCCAGTGAGTACTCAAGTGGCACTTACTCCAGTAACACTCATCTCAAGAGCTCGTTGTGGACGAGCAAACCTCTCGCCGTCTCTCGAACTATTTAAAAACGTTATTAACATATTTAAATTGCTACCTGGCGCTTTTCTCACTATATTTTTAGAATAGATCTAGAAAACCTAAATCAAACTAGTACGTACTCAGTTTTGTTTGTTATGTCGACCTTCAAGAAGGCAGAATTAAAATTAACTAACGTTACTGTTATTATACACTGTTACTTATTGTTTCGTTGTGACAGCAGAACATAGATGTACAAAATGTCATCACTGAATGTTTTCCGACTAATATCTACCGCTCCGGCAGGCTGATCCTGAAATTAAAAAAAGTAAAACTATATTTAGCTTTGCGATCATTTCACCTGAATGCTAATTGGTGGCGTTCATTCCATTTTTCCATTTTTCGGACCAAATCCGCCGTTCACCAAGCGCTTAAAAAATACTAGGCGATCATTAAAAATTCTGTGAATAGCACAACGCAGTTTCAATACGTCACTCCCAAGTTTCCCGGAAACCAAAGCGGTAGCGGTACGGTCCGTTCAGAGTTTTTTTTTAACAAAGAGAAGAATTTATTCAAACAAGCCGAGACTAAACAAAAATGGGAACATTACAGACCGAATGCGTTTGAATGTTAAATTACTTTTGAAATTTTAACAAACATAGTACGGAGAGAATGTTCGGAGAGCTTTCCGTTAATGAATTATGCAGAGAGACATTACGTATTCCTGTTTACGGTACATTAGCTCGTAAAAGGTCATCATGTCTGTAGATTTGTTGCGAAAATATGTAACGTTTTTCATTAAACAGGAGTAACTTTATCCCAAAATTATTTGAGCATTAGTTAAACAAATCACTGTTTAAGTAACGGCCGAAAATCCAACTAAAAATGATAATTCTATCCCTCTTTCACCGAAATCGGAAACTAAATTGCCAACTAAACGTTTCACGCTTAAATTAAAGGACGATTCTCACAAATTGTTTGATTACAGTCGACTGACATGAATGTCCGAACGAAATTCGAGCGGTTTTGTGTTTGTGTAAATGCCTAACTTTAATGTCCCACATGTTGTATGCGTATGTAACATTCGTTATCGTTTCGGTAATGCTTTATGCAATTTACACGCGCTTGTACGTAAACATACATGTATTACCTATGTAAGCATAAACATAAAAACAAGTATAAGTTAGTACTGTTTTTTTTTCGGTCTAGTAATTAAGCTTTTTTGGAATATTAAAGCACCCAGGAATTAATTACACTGCCGCCGCAATGCAGCATGTGGTTCGGTTCTTTGAATTTAAACTTTCATCAGATGTTTTAGTCAATTAATACCTCTCTTTTATATCCGTAAATAAAAGGAGTATGAAAATTTCATGAAATACATGGAATAAATTTGAATCCATGAGAAAATCTACATGTTAAAGTAAATAAAACTGAAAATTAATAAATCGTGATGTATTTTGTATGCTAGTGCTTTTAAAATGCTTTTCTATAAAATGTAATTACTTTCAGAGTATGTTTAAAAATTATTAAGTTATTTGTTCGTGATCAATGTAAATTGATGTTTTCTGCTGGCTGATATGAAGAAATATAGCTAGAAGATCTTTCATTTGTAGGAAATAACTAGCACAATTGACTAGACAAGCTTGAATAGTGTTCGCATTAAGAGACACACGGCTCGATCTATCTAGTTAATGTTCTAGCACTAGTAGGTACTTGCATGCGTCATGTGACAGACAGCCAATTATATCAAACTAATTCGACTTGTTCACCAACTACATAGCATGTGTGTGAAACCTCTCCATGGGACTAAGATTGTATTCGCGACAAAATTGTCAGCAGTAGAGTATGTATTGACAGTTGACTTATTTTTCGTGTTTACTATACTCCGTTTGAAAAAAGAATAGACATTTGAAAAAGAAATACAGCCCGTTCAACTGATTTTGACTTCTATTGCGGTAGCATGCTAAATGGCATCTGCAGTAAACAGTTGGTATTGTAACCACTTTTTTGCTTTTAATGCCATCCTTATGCCTACGGATTAGAAGTCAAAATCGGTTGAACGGACTGTAAAAAAGGTTTATTTAAATGTCGTGTACTCCAAATGTAGCTCAGTGGAGAAACGCGTTCAGTTTGATGGTCTCTACCACATCCTTTCGATATAACCACACCTTTTTGATACATGCTCCATAGTAGCTCAGCTTATAATGTTCCCACTGCTGGGACACAGGCCTCCTCTCTGTGAGAGGGAGTGAGCCGTAATTAATCTACCACGCGGGCCCAGTGGGGCTCGATAGTTGTCACAGTTTGTCACATATCTTCGAAGGTTTGGTCCTAGGGAAGTCTCCTCGCGATGTTTTCCTTCCCCGTTATGAGATCTCTTTGAGAGGAAGTGGGCCGTAATCTACCACGCGGGCCCAGTGCGGGTCGGTAGAAATCACATGTTTTCGAATTTTTGGTTCTAAGACATGCCGGTTTCCTCACGATGTTTTCCTTCACCGTTTTGAGAGCAGTGGTGATGAAATAATTTACTCAAAGTAAAGCGCCTGTCTTAGTTCGAACCCACGACTTACAACTACAAATCGACCTATAAGTCGTGGCCGCGCGGTTAGTACATAGTTCACCATAATAGAAAGACGATGTATTTGCTAACTACTAATTAGTACTCGTGTAGACATTTCAATATCTATATATGTATTTTTAAACATTTCCATATCTATCTATGTGCGAAGCAGGAGAGGGTCACTAGTGTGGCAGCATCTACAACGTCACATGCGAACTACGCATCGATGACCTGACGTCACACAAATTCTGTATCGCAAAATCATATAATCTATCTGGCGAGATTATAAACTGTCGATAAATTGTGAACTGCAAAAGCGATTCAAAATATAACGCACTATTTTTCGATAGTTTATAATCTGTCCGTCAAATCGGGAACTGGTATTAAGACGGATAGTACCTTGTGCTATTACCAAATAGTCAAGTAACTGCCACTAACTTGGAAGTAGCGCTCGCTAAACTCGTGCGCGGTTGGTCGCAGTTCTAACCTAACCTAACCTATTCGGTTGGTAAGCAGTATGGTGCAGTTCACAATTTATCGACAGTTTATAATACCGCTAGATAGATTATAAGCTAACGGTGTTCACAATCTTACGGTGACACACATGTACAACGTTCGGGATGTTGTATCAACCGTCGAACAATCCCCCCCGGGTGGGTTCCCGCATTGTCGTTGCGGGGGGGCTCAGTAACCGTGGATTCCGGCCACGGTGAAGCCAAGAGGAGCCCCAAGTGGGGCCGATCGTCAGGGCTTTTGCCTCAAAGCCGACGACGTAGCGGCCAAAAAGTAGGTTGCGGTGAGGTGCACCGCAACTGAGGTGGGCCGCGATGTCGAATGGGAGGCATCGCGGCTGAGGGTTACGGGCTGCGGTAGAGGAGGAGTGCCGGTGCTTCTGAGCAGCGCTCTTCCCCGGCCTGGACGGGGCCGCCACCGTTTGATGGCGGACGCGATGGGGCCGCAGGGGAAGAGGAGTGTCGGTATAGCGTCAGCCGCTCTCCCTATCCCCTGCGGCCGAAAAGTGGTAGACGGGACGGCGCGTTGTGTTCCACACGCGCGCCGTCAAAGATGTCAGCAACCACTGGTGGGGTCCGCAAGGGCCGATGCCTGCCAGGGGTGCGGGTTTGTTCGAAAGAGATACCACAGCCCCTGGCATACGGGCTACTGAGGGAAGACGGGTGGGTTTTAGTCAGTAAAAGTCTGACACCTGACCCTCCTGCTCTACTCAGCAGGAGAAGTCATTTGATGATTTCCCACCCAAAAAAAAAAAACAAAAAAAACCGTCGGACAATTGCCCACCAGACACAACGTCCGTCTGGTCGGAGAATCCTCCCTTTTCCATAGAGTACCTATGAGTGAACATTACATCGTATTTCTCATACCTCTATACTAGTGACCCCGAGAATGAAAGTCACTGCAGCCTGCATGTAACTACTTCAGCGTGACGTCATCATTATTACTTCCCCAAGTATATAATGTATATTCAAAGACCCTCAAAGTAGAAGAAAGTAAAGCTTTTCATCAAAATCAACCCTTGACAGCCAAGCTTTAAATAAAATCGTCTGAATTATAAACATTTGAAAGTAGGAGCTTAACTTATTAACACAACATAACATTACGCCTGTATTCTAGAAGGGTTACACAGAGGTATAAGTACCTATAGTACACCCGCATATATAAAATCAGCAAACACCCCAATGGGTTTGTAGACCAAAATAGTTCAATGCTGCAGACATCATTGTTTCAGTGTGCGAGAGAGATAAAGCTATACGGGACGCATACCATCTTCTTTTTTTCGCAACGGAACAGTGGCTATGACACTTTAATAGTATACGACCCCTGTTTTTAATAAGTACTGTGGGCCGCAAGTCTGTGGTAACATTTTGGCTTTGAGCTGGCCAAGCGTAGTACGAAGTTTCAATAGAATAAGAGGACAACAGAAACTGGTTTTGTTTTCATTTACGTACTGCTTACCTTACAATAATAATACACTCATTTTTCCGGGTAATTTTGCGTATAAATTATTCGACTATAAATTAATACATTTATCTGCTATTGTACTGTTGTATTGTACATTTATTTTACTTTATATACCAACTAGCTTTTGCTGAGGACGTCAGAAGCTATCCCACGGGAACGTTGTAACGGGTTAAAAAGTATCCTTTATGTTATTCCAGGTTACAAACTATCTAGGTACCAAATTTCATCCAATACTATTCGGCCGTTTTGCGTGATTGAGTAACAAACATCCAAATGCACGCATTTATAGTACAAAATTCGATATTTGGATTAAAACACGAATTTGAAACAAGCTAACTATAAAGTTATCAAAACATACGCGACATTATCAAGTTATTGCTGCGGACATAATTTTCAGATGAATGTAATTATCCACTTATGACCTGGAAGTTATCAAGCACTAATAATTTCCAGGTCATAGATAATTTCATGTTAATTAATATCAGGTCATGGATGAATTTATCTGAAAACAAATTCATATAATTACTATCTATATACTAGTTGCTAATAAAATTGTCACCGAAACGTAGCTGCCCGAAAATGTTGCAACAGGCAAAGTTTGGTAATAAACTTTGCTGTGTTAAAAGATGGCAGAAAGGCACAATAAAGCGACAGGTGGCTCCTTTATTCCTCCTTAATATTGTGTTGTCTGTTGCGACTACCTTATCGTACCATTATCTTCAAATATAAGACAGTTTATAATTAAACTTTTGCCTGCGGCTTTGCCCGCGTGGAGATCGGAAGTTATCCCGTGGGAACGCACTACCGGGATAAATTTGAATGTAAACGTTGACGTTCAAAAGTGCCTTTTCAGTGCCTATTTGAAATAAATGCCTTGACTTTGATTGAATACGTTCTATCCCGTTATAATAATAATTTACGTCACAACATTCACGCTGACACGATTTTCTAGTCTATCAAATTACTAGCCCTGGCTAAGCCAGGAAAAGCCAGCCAACAAACATTTTACGTTACTTTTTTACAACGTTTTTCTTTTATTTAGCCTCAGCCCGTCGAGTCTTGCGGAAATTTTAATTTTTTACTTTTCATTTAGGAACATATACCTATATTGAGAAACGATTTGATGATGAATGATACATTCTGAATTTGCTTTTCGATTAATCCTACTTTATATTATAAATGTTAGTTTGTGAGAATGGTTGGGTGGATACAAAAAAGATTTGGAAGTTTCGCACACAGATCGTTTATAGCCTATATTAACACATAGGATACTTATCATTACGCAGTACATTTACGCGGAATTAATGATATTCTTAAAAACATCCTTAATCTAAATAAACATACTTCCTTGAATGCATGTACGTAACCGCAGAAGGTTCCGTGAAGTGAAGTTCCGTGTCGTCCCAGACGTAAAAGAATAGTACCATCCCATTTCTTTCCGTAGGTGTCGTAGAAGGCGACTAAGGGACTTACTAGAGAATGTGCAGCAGCGTTCTCTATGCATTTTACCACCATACTGCGATCGCCAACACGCACGCCAAGGCCAAGGCTTATGTCCAGCAGTGGACGTTTTTCGGCTGAAATTATGAAATGATGAACCGCAGAAGGCACGAGGACTAAGAAAATGAATTCAGAAAGATTTTCCGATACCGCGTTCTCATTCTCCGTCAAAGAAAGTATATGAAACGGTGCATCAAAAACTGAAGTTTAATTCAAAACCCTTTCCATAGACGGCAACCTCCAAGCCTCAGGTACAAAGCGACGATATTAAATGCACTCCAGACGCGTCTGTAGTGGCACGGTTACGAGAATTTCCAGGAAAACTAAGCAAATTTCCACAAACCCGAGCATGCTAGTCGTCTAGACATTCAGTTATAGTACAAACGCTGCCTATTTATTTACAATAGCTTGAATCGGGGAGGGTTTGTGAATGATTGAGTTGTGGGCGCCCAATTACGTATCGCACTTTCTATCCGAAAGATTTTGAAGAAAATTACTAATGTTTTGCTTAAAATGTTTGAAGAATTCGTCTGCGCAACAACGTAAATAACGCAGTGGAAATTGTCAAATTGTCAAACTTGACGTATTTTGTCAATTCTACTATATTCTCTGCGTTATTTGTAGGGATTGTAAGTTTGTCACGCAATTATCCTGCGGGTTTCTGCTTTGTTATTGGTTCGTTTCACATATGAATTGGTAATTTGAATGAACCTTTTCCCTCCACAAGTTTTAATCCTTCTTCCATTTTTAAGGGACGTCTATGAGATTAGGTAATATCCTAAAAAGATATTGTTAACGTATCCAGAAATAACTTTCTTAGTACGACACTTCTGAATCTAATCTCCTAAACACGTATTATGAATACAACTGCGCAATATAAAATTCTAAATCCAACCGAAATCTCCAGATCATCAAAACACTATCAGATCGCAAAAATAAATGACATTGCTAAGTCCTTAAACTTTCACATAAAAATCATACCAATCCCACTATGTAGTCCGCGTTAGCTGTGTAATTTTATTATTAACTTCTCCGGCCAGCATTTTAAAGTTTTCAGAAACAACTCTGGCGGGCACTGCAGTGGAAATCCTAATTGTACTTTTTTTTTCGAAAATTGAGCGCCCAAATCCAGTAACGTCTTCTGGTTGCTACGTGTACAGTTACAAATAGTGTATAAAGGATATATCCTAAAATCGTACTTAAGTCCTTTTTGTATTTATTATTTCAGTTCAGTATTGTTTGGAATATATTTTGATTACATACAGACACACATACAGACTAGGATATTTAATATTTACGCCAATTAATCAAATATAATTGCTGAAAAGGTATACATATATAGATATAAACGGACCACGCCAATGCATTAATCAATCTTATAATATTGATAATGATCATCATCATCATCATTTCAGTGAAAAGACGTCCACTGCTGGGCATAGGCCTCCCCCAAAAGGGGGTCTTTGCCATAATCGCGACGCTTGGCAGGCGGGCTGGCGATCGCAGTTTGGTGGCAAAATGCTTAGAGAACGCTGCTGGCCATTCTCTAGTACCTAAGTCCCTTAGTCGCCTGCTACGACACCCACGGGAAGAAATGGGATGGTGCTATTCCATTGCGTCCGACACCACACGGAACTTGATAATTATAATATTTATTTATTATTCATTAAAATATATCCACACGTAAAAAATACCTGCCATGCTATGCCACCCCTGCAATGATTAGTCTCTGCGTTACTGTAAAGTTGAATGGCAAAATATGCTTCAGGCGTTAAGTCCGCGTTTGTACAGTATTTATTAGTTGTGCATAAAGTTTTCATAACTAATAAAAAATAACTTAACAATGGCGGATTTAATGCCTCAGACATTTTCTACCTTTCGGTGATGCAGAGAGGAAACATGGCAGGTGCAACATAAGGGATACACGGGAACTCGAAAATAACTACACAATTCAAGAATAAATACATAGATATAAACACAACAAAATTTGTCAGGAGAAGGAAAATCACTTCGAAGGCAGATGTTTACACCACCCACCCTCTTACCGATCCGATCATTCCGAAGACGAACCAAACCGATAAGCGGGTAAAAGGTTAAAAGGAGGTCAGGTTTCAGCCAAGTCTCGGAAATCAGGACAGCGTGCACGTTGTGTCAACGTTGGGCAAACGTGTCGTACAGTTCGTTGATTTAACTGGAAATGCTTAGGCATTGAAGTGGCATACGTATTAACGCATGCTTCGAGAATTCCAGAATTTTTGGTTGAAATTTTGACGTTAAAGAACACCCAAGGTGGCTATAAGAGAAACAAATCTTTAATCGCTGGAAAAGGCACTAGATTTGCTGGAAAAATAAAAAGATTCATCATCAGATGTCATAAATACAATTACAATATTAGTAAATAAAACAGATATCTATAAATATTTATTATATAAAGCAAGAAAAAGAACTATAGGAATTACTGGTCCTAGTCCTGGTACAATCATCGTAGATTGCATCTCTGAGTACACGCCAGCTCTCGTCATTATCCACATTAAACATTTAGTTAAACTTATTATGTGATTAAGAGCACTTTTCAAAATTAAGCAGAATAAATAAACAAAGAACTAATTAGTTTATATTTATATTAATTAAAAGAAATATGTACTTATAATACAACGGCGGGAATAATTTATACTAAATTATAAAGAGGAAAGATTTGATTGTTTGTTTGCATTGAATAGGCTCCGAAACTAGAGAACCGATTTGAAAAATTATTTCACTGTTCGGAAGCTACACTATCCCTGGGTAACATAGAGTATATATTATCCGCGTATTCCCACGGGAACGGGAAATACGCGGGTGAAATCGCGGAGATCGGTTGTTATAAATAAGTCGAGAATGTACCCGATTATGTACGGGTATACGCCAACCATCGAATCTTCCATAGTGTCATAAATACTCTGGACTTTGACATTATTGATATTTTCATTTACGTAAGTACATCATCATCTGCCTAGTCTCCAACTATGTTGGAGTTGGCTTCCAGTCTAACCGGATGCAGCTAAATACCAGTGTTTTACATGGAGCGACTGCCTATCTGGCCTACACAACCCAGTTACTGGGTAATACGATACCCCTTGGTAACACTAGTTGTCAAACTTCCGTGCTTCTGACGACCCGTAACGTCTGTCAAACATAAGTACATGTCAATAATAAATATCTCCGTGCGATCAAAGAAATATTTCATGCCTGGATTTTCCATCGAGTAATTTAATTAATCAGCTGGCGAGTGTTCGCAAATATATAAAAAAAAAAACAGATATGAATCTTGAAGTTCCAATTTCCCGTTATATTTATATACTTCTTATCGTTCACAAAACTGAACGAAAAATACAAAAACCTTTATGTTTTCAGATGATCGAATCCATTGTTCTTTCCTATCAAATAATTCAGAATCACGTTGATTTATACGAAGTATATTTCATTGTATTGTATTATGTAGGGTCTAAAAAGTGTTGAATATCGTAAAAGGATAGTAAGTTTTGGTTCAATTACGGTAACGTACAAAAAAATTATTTTGCATATTTATGAGATAATAAAGCTTGTAATAGAGCAGTGGTGGCAAAGTGGTAACGGCCGCGACTTACGAGTTGTAGGTCGTAAGTATTGGTTCAATTACGGTAACGTACAAAAAATATATTTTGCATATTTATGAGATAATAAAGCTTGTTATAGAGCAGTGGTGGCCAAGTGGTAACGGCCGCGACTTACGAGTTCTAGGTCGTAGGTTCGAACCCAGACAGGCGCTTTACTTTGTGTAAATTATTTCATCACCACTGCTCTCAAAACGGTGAAGGAAAACATCGTGAGGAAACCGGCATGTCTTAGAACCAAAAATTCGAAAACATGTGATTTCTACCGTGTTTCTAACAAAAATTCGAAGAAACGTAACATCAACCAACCCGCACTGGGCCCGCGTGGTGGATTACGGCCCAATCCCTCTCACTGAGAGGAGGCTGGTGTCCCAGCAGTGGGAACATTATAGGCTGATGATGATGAAAGCTTGTACAAAGGACGAGATAAATCTCGCTATTCAATAGGCCGTAATTGGCACTAAAATTTTAATTCGTGCACACAGTACAGTGCAACAAATTGCAAGGCAAAAACGGGAAATTAATTGAAAGCACGGGTCAGACTAGATCATCCAGTTTATTATTACGTCCGCGGCAGGTGGACAGCGAACGCGTGAAATGAAAGCGGATGTGTCGGCCAATGGTTTGCAATAGGCCGGGTAATGTGTACGGGTGTGTTTGTGAGGCCGAACGTGGGCTTGTCATCACACATACAACATTTTTAGTTTTCAAAAGGCAAAGGATTTAAAAATAGATATCTATAGAAAATGTTAGCAAAAACGATGTTTTATCATACTTCGTATAGCAGCGGCAGAGTTAAATATAGTATCCACCACGGTTGTTGCTGATGCATATTTTTTTCACATCAGTGGATGCTGATGTTGATGCTGATGTTTTATCATTGACATTTGCGGATGCTGATGCTGATTTTAATTATTTTCTTTAAAAAAGCAGTGACCATTACGAATTTATACCTAAAAGTTGTACAGTTTTCCTTGGTATTGAAATAAAAAGTTGGTTCAATAATTTTGTGACTTTTAATAAAAAAAATAATCAAACTAAGTACCTAGTTTAGTAATAATTAGTAAGTAGACCTCTGGATTGGTCAAAACTCGCAATCGAAAACAACACGTGCTATAAGCCCCGCCCCCTCTACGGTCTTGTCACGACTCGAACTTCAGCATTAATAATCAGCATCGATCAATGCGGATGCTGATGCTGATATTGAAAATGATGCTGAAGTTCAGCGGATGCTGATGCTGCAACAACCCTGGTACCTACACCCACAAAAATACCTTGACCCGACTTAGGATTATAGCTCATGACCTCATTCTCAACAGTTGCTTTGGGGACATAAACCAACGAGGCCGTCATATACAAACAAAACGTCAAGCCTTTGACACTCAGTTAGCACAAACTTCAAACGAAAAACAGCACACAGGATGTTTGACAACAGTGAAAAATTCCTTCGAAATTCGAATTTCCAAATGAATGAAATATTGGGCAGTAACGAACCTCGAATAAAACTAATTAAATTTTTAAACTGATTTTGATTTTTGGTGATAAATACAGATTTTAAACATTTTTAATAATTTTATTGCTTCATGCTTTTAACTGCACCTCTCAATATCGTGTTTCTAACTGACTTTTACAGTCAGTTATTTACTTCTGTATAAAATCGTATTCGCGATCGTATTCGTATTCGTAAATCGTATTCGCGAATTAAATTACGTCGGCATACAATATCTATTTGATAACGTATTTTTTAGATTTGGGCATTGTCACCGAAGGTTCGCACTAAGCAAAGCAGTTTCTGGTGTTCCAATTCAATTAATATTACAGGATTGGATCTCTCACCACTAACCATAGTTCAATCGATTGTAATGGCTGCTACGCGGTTACGCCGTAGCGTCAGCGTAGGCTGCTACGGCGTAACCGCGTAGCAGCCACTGTAATCGGAATGCAAATTGACGGTGGATATTTCAAAGATCCCAGCACCGTGTTACTTGTAGTAGTTAAATGGTGGTCAGTACTCTGGAATAAAAATGTAAGTTGACAATATAATAATGCGATGTCGTTTCCATTGTTTGATACATATTTTTTCCTCTTTAGTGAATTTTGGGGATGACAAGAGAGGCATGAATGTAGAATAAATGTTTTGGAAACGCGTTTTTTGTGAAACATATGTGGTATACCTACTTATGATAGGCTGAGGAATCATGTGATAAGGCAACGGGGCTGTGACACACATTTAAAAGAGTATGCTTAGATAGTTCGGTCATGTTGACAGAATAAGTGAAAGGCGACTAATAAAAAGGTATTTACATGGCAGAAGAGAGTGAACACCGAAAGGGGACGCGCGAGCACGCTCTTGAAACACATATAGCGACATTATTGGTGATGTTCTATAGAGAGGAGAGGTGGATAGTAGTTACTCGCAACCGGCGTGTGTATGGCCAGACGTATGTACAAACACAACATTACTGTTATTTACATCACACCACAAGTGTCTGTAGGTAACAAAAACGGACTTTATTCTCTTCAGCATACAGCACGGTATACGAATTTCTTCCACTTAAGTCTTCAGATTTAAAATAATAGCACATAGTATCGACGAAATATCGAGTTACTAATTATGTTTTCGGAGAGCTTTCGCCCACAATTTTCGACTCTAAACATCTTTGAAATATACATGGGACCCCATTTTTTTGCAGTCAACAGCTGTGCAACGGGGCATATTAATTAGTTATGCATAAAAGTAGTTGCTTGCCAACAGAAAAATGTATGTATGGTCAAATCAAAATGTTTTATTTCACATAAACCTGCATGGGCTTTATGAAACGTCAGAAGTTAGGTGCACGGTTCCAAATTGTCGCTTCCTATGGAGAAGAGCCGGCAAGAAACTCCACGGTTACTCTTCTAAAAATAATTGGCTTTAACAATGTTTTCAAATTACGGTGACAATAGGTATGGGAGGACAGCGCAAGCGTGTCAATAAGTACCAGGTACTTAGAGGAATGAAAATACAGAATAGAAAATTGTTTACAAATCTAGTCTGTAAGGCCTACAACGTTTTCTCATTCACAATATGTAAAATAAAAGTGCTAGCGACGCTAGTGACGGCTAGCTGTCAAATTATTGGTACAATGGCAGCAGCGACCTCTGTGGAGACAGTTTATATCCCTATGGTTCAGTCTACTTCAATGTCAATATCACACAATATAAAACTGATAACAAGAATTATTACAATAGTTACCCAATACTTGACAGAGTCATGAAGCTTCTTGTAAGCTGTGTAGAAGCATCAAGTTAAAAGAAAACTTGGACGTCGTCACGTATTTTTTATTTTTGTTGTGTGTGGGTGTCATGTAGAGGCAAAGCTTTGTCATCGTCTTACGGGGAGGTTATGTAGGATCAAATCTATCATTCTTCTCAAAATGAGTCATATCTAACGTCTGTCGGTCTGTCTATTTATCAGTCTGGACGCGATAAACTAAAAAAACTGCAGAACCAATTTTCATACTCTTTTCACCAATGGACAGAGTGATGCATGAGGAGAGTTCAGGTGTAAATTCGCTGAAATATTTATGACGATGATTGTTGAAGATGTCGAAAAATCATCACATAATCGTTTTCACATAACTCAATAGTTTTATATGAAAACGATGTATTACGGAATGATTCCGCTTAAACGCCACACGTTAGCTTAATACTGAAGCATGAATAAAATCCTCCATAAATGTGTAAATTGACATTTTTGAATTGTAAAATGTAATCTTTTTTTTAATTATTCGTTTATAAAAGAATGTCAAAATACTATAAATTATTAGGTGAACTCGTTGAAAAGTAAAGTAAAGTCAAAATATGAGCAACCTCGCCAAAAGTATTACGTTATAACTCGCATGGAGTCACAACTCAAGATAGCAGCGACGCATCCTGCAGCTGCAGCAGCCTTATCGGTGCTAAAGTATAATCTTAGAGACGTATTATGAAGCTACTGGGAGCAACAAGGACGTTTCAACCAATTCAAGTATATGACCCTATCCGAGTAATTAAGGGTTAAATGTAGTAGTACGTTTAACCCTCCACGCGGGCGATGTCGCAGGATAAAGCGAATTAAGCATAAACGGAGGCTTAAAATTAAAACAATTATTTACTTTCACGATATGTGGACGATGCATTCAGATAAATGCTGTGCACAACATGCGTTAGTGCTACCTGAATAATTTTCCAACAATACAATGCATCCGTCACACATGGTCGCATTGCATTTGCGCCACAAAACCTTCCACTGAGATCATTCAACACTATTTGCGAACATTTTCAACAAAATAAACTAAAACAGAGAATAGACAACAAATAGTGAGGTTTGTATATCAATGGAGAGGAGGTACCCACGTGCTTTTGTTTTTTTGGGTGGCAAATCATCAAATACATTTTCTCGCTTTGGGTGGAGCGGGAGGGGGTGTCACCCGTGTTCCTTCACTAGTCTGTGTGCCAGGAGCCACGGTATTTTTTTCGAATAACGCGCACCCCTGGACACACATGCTTTGGCACAGCTGGGCGGCAGTATTGAATGCAGGGTAGCAGGGACATCGTCTCCCAAATTGTAACCATTAAGGAGAATCTAGTCCACATTTTTCCCATACAAACTTCGGGAGTGTTTTACTCCACTGTTTGACAATTGACATCAAAAATTAAACATGGTATGATTTTGTCTCATTATTAATACTGTCTATTCGGAAACAGAATCTATATATATAAAAATGAATCACCGAAATGTATTTACGAGCATAACTTCCGAACGACTCCACCAAATTGGATGATTCTTTTTTTTATGTGTTCCTTTTTGTCTGGACAAGGTTTGTATATAAGAAAATTTGTAAAAAATATGTAGATTTGATCAGAATTATTGTGAAATTATTGATTATCCAACTGATTTGATTTTACCGGAAAAGTTATATTTCCTCAGTCGCGACTGGAGAAATAAAATATGGCGGTACGAAGTTCGCCGGGTTAGCTAGTACTAAAATAAAAAGCCATTAAAAAGTTATGAGCCAACAAAGATTCGTTTTTCTTGCTAATTTAATCTACCTTAGGGCGTGTTTAAGTAATAAAAGAAGTGGAAAATCTCCAAAACTAAGTC
This sequence comes from Polymixis flavicincta, assembly GCA_949987655.1. Taxonomy (NCBI): domain Eukaryota; kingdom Metazoa; phylum Arthropoda; class Insecta; order Lepidoptera; family Noctuidae; genus Polymixis; species Polymixis flavicincta. Next base: position 13,445,258 of record OX465171.1, read on the forward strand.
GGTACCGACAAAGCTCAATTATCGAAAAGTTCAATAAACATTATTGGTCATTGACTCACGTAGTGTTTTTTTAGAAAACCCGATCTTCCGAAGAACTTTTCTTAATTTATTTACGCGCCTTTTTACTATAACTGATCCTGCAGCTCACTCGATAATGTTGTTCGTCTAACTGCTCATCACGTGTACTACCTCTATTGGACATGAAGCCTGGTGAGACAGCGTGCTTTTTAGCCCGGCCCATCAGTGAGTTCGAGCCCGCGACTAGCACCTGATTCTAGACCTTCTAGCGTAGAAATATTTCAGAAAAAAAAAACTGGTTGCAGATTCTGCCATCCCGTATAGTTTCGGGACAAAGTTTCACAGCTTAGCTTTTATAATGCCGAACCGACCCGAACATGATTTAGCCACGGTAGCCAAATAATTTTTGCGCGTCAGCCCGAACGAAATAAAAGCCGAGCATGTATATTAATTGCTTCAGGTAAGACAAATAAATTTATCACGTCACCACAAAACCACGATGCACACGACTATTTTAATTTAAACGAAAATATTTATATTAATTAAAATGAATCATGCATTTTTCGAGCTTCAATAATAAAGCTTTACATGAAGGTTCAGATGACACAGCAACATGTTGAGCGACGACCATTTTGCGTGGACTTGACGAATATTTTTTTATTATATTTTTGTGTTTGTGTTTTATCTTTGAACCATATCTTATCGCAGATGAACGTATTTTTCTTTTCTTTCTAATTGATTATCAAATTGACTAACTTAAATTTTCCATTTATTTAAATCACAGCTGCCTTTGAAAGTTGTTTGAAATGTCTGTACATAACACAGAAAATTGACGCAGTGTTTCAATTTGCAATAGAATTAATTTCCTTACTGTACGATTTAGCAAGAACACCAAAATACCTGCTTTGAAAGCAAAGCTGCTTAAAAATGTATCGTAACTCAATAAAGCTTATCGCGGGTGTTCGGAATGTAATCTGGCTCGGATCACCCCTGCGGTCTTACAGTTTTGCTGCATTTCGTTTTCACGCACTTTTTGTGAATGTCCCGAACATTGAAAATGTATTTTCGAGTTCCATTGAAATGCGAGACGAGTGCCATATCAAATTACACAAAAGGGTTTTCGTAAATTTTGAGAGAGGAGTATTTTTGGCGTACAAAATTTTTTACCAAAACCCTTTTGTGTAATTTACCACCACCATTATGAAATTTATCGACCATAATATGAATTTTAAAAAAACAATCACACTGCAGTCATTGTAATTGTTTTTTTTTTAATTCATATTATGGTTTCGCATTTGTTCCGGATATTATGATGACTCAACATAACGTAACGTAGCATGGTGTGGCGGCCACACTATGCTACCCGCTCATTGCGCCTTGAGCGTGTACAAAAACGTTTTCTGGGGCACCCAGGCCTATGCTAGCGATTTGGCCAAGAAAATACGTTCATTTATACCTAGTGATAGGCTCAAACATTTTAATATGGCTTCACTTGACAAACGTTGACGTCTGAATGACGCGATGTTTGTGTGTAAAGTTATAACCCATAAAATTGACTGTCCGCAAATATTAAATAATTTTAATTTCCGTGCCACTCCAGAATTCCTCGCAATCCTATAACGCCACTCTGCCCTCCGCAGAGAAGAACAGTTCTGGGTGCCAATTCTTCCTACGCGAAGTTTTGCAGGGCTGTGAATGATTGCAGTCGGGTCTCTCCATTTTGACAGTTTAGGCAAATTGAAAGCCAGCAATAAGTATCTTCCCGAAAATTGAGTTTCTTGGCCCTGCGTTATCTCACTCTTTCAATGTAAGCTAACTTATTTATTACTTACTATTTTTTGTTTTACTTAATTTTGTTAACCATAGTTTATTTGGTTTGTTTTGATCTTTATTTAATTTAATTTTAATTTAATAATTAATTAATTAAGTTCTTTCTATTCAGTGCAACTTTATAACATATAGTCTTTTATTCCTACTTTTTTTTGTAAGTTACAATTACAACAACGATTTGCGTGCATGCAGAGTTTACCTACATGTGATTGTTACACTTTATTCTGATTTGTTGCTTTTGTTTCATTTACATTTTACCAGTGTATACGTTGGTGAACCAAATAAATAAATAACGGACTATCTTCTATAATCGATAAGTTATTTTAGACGTTATCTGTAGGTACATAAGTACCAATTCATTATGTTAATCCACTAAATATACAACATCTCGTCAATCACACTATTTCTTCCTTGAACGAGGAAGAGAAATTATCAAAGACAACAATTTTATTCTGCCGATATTTTCTGAGAATAATATAAGGTACAGAACGAGAATTGAGTTTGTGACAGGAAATGCCGTGATTGTAGATGTGCCTGTAATCTATTGTTTTGGTTTGAAGTTTATTCTGTAACTGCATGTGACGTTCAAGATAGTTGTGTATGTATTATTTTATTTACATTATTCGTTTATTTTCTTTAATACATATTCAGTATATTTTTAAATATTTTTACAAAAATGATTTAAAAAAAGCATTTAAAAATATAAAAAACAGTAGCCCACCGGTATCGGGAACAGGGTCCAAGCTACCGGTGGTCAGGGCTGCTGAGAGAGGAACCTCCTCACTATACGCGCCGTGTCCAGTATAACTGCTTTCTGGATCGAGCCCTTGATCCAGCTGCCTAACGAGAGCCTCCTGAGGTGTTGGTCGAGGCTCTTGGCTATAATGCCATTGGCCGTCACGACTATCGGCACAACGACTGCTGTATCCACATCCCACATGTCGACAAACTCGCGTGCCAGGTCAAGATACTTGATTTTTTTATCTTGCTCAGCTTTCACGAGGTTCTCGTCATGTGGGACTGCTATATCAATAATCATTGTGCGACGCTCTAGTCGATCTATCACCACTATGTCCGGCTTATTGGCAACAATAGTCCGGTCAGTGATGATAGATCGATCCCAATACAATGTGATAGTGCCATTTTCGAGAACTGGGTCGGGCACATACCTATAGTACGGTTCTTCTGAATCCACAAGACTGTATTTCAGAGCAAGTTGCTGGTGGATAGTCCTGGCTACAAGGTTGTGCCTATGCAAGTAGTCTCCGTTAGCCAGACGAGAACAGCCAGAAATAATGTGTCGGATTGACTCCCCCGGACGGTGGCATGCCCGACAGATGTCAACCGTGCCATCCTTCACAATATATTTCCGGTAGTTGTTCGTCATCATAACTTCGTCCATAATTGCAAAGACAAAACCTTCGGTTTTTCCAAAGAGATCACCGAATCGTAACCAGGATACGGACGCTAAGAAGTCTACATCTGGTCCATGTAAGACCCGATAAAAGCGCCCGTGAAGCTCTTTGCCCTGCCATACCTCCCTGCGGTCATTAGTATCTAATACTTTAGGTTTGCGCCAGTTCTCGTTAGCCAAGGAGAGCGGGGTGAGTCCCTTGTCCACTGAGACCACATCTCGGTGCATCCCCACGTCGGCTTCTAAGAAATATTCCCTGAGACTGCATATCTCGCGATTGTGGAGGGTCTGAGCGTTTAAGAAGCCTCGACCTCCACATTTTCGCGGGATATACAGTCTCATCACCGATGACCGTGGATGATACATCCGATTTGTGGTAAGTAGTGTGCGGACCCTCCTATCCAGGGCGTCAAGTTCCTATTCATAATAATTATTTACATAATTATTATGAATATTTTAGTGAGAATTATTTTAGGTGTATGTATGTAAGTATGTATGATCCAAGTATGTATGTTAGTATATTATTATTTGTTTAATTAATTTAGTGTATTATTGGTTTTGGTTATAAATGTAGTTTTATTTTCCCTTTTCCCTTACACACGTTGTCTACATTTCTTTATCTTTTCTCGTATCGCAGGTATGCTGGAAGAGATTTCTTTAGAAATAAGCATCAGCTCTGTACCTATTTTTCTGTTGTAATCTTCTTGTCTGTTTATATAGTGTGTACATAAATGGTTATATAAATAAAATAAATAAATAACGGAAGGAAGTAAGACTTTTGGACGGACTAGACGTGTATAGTTCACGCCCATTTAGCCAGGTTTGTCTTACTCCCATGTATTAGGAGCGTGCCCATTGCCATCTACCAGGAATAAATCCAGGTTCTGAGCTGCTACTAAGAAATTCCTACTTGAAAACCCAAAAACGCTTTGCCCGAGTTAGGAATGGAACCCAGGACCTCACGTTCAGTAGTCCCGCTTGCGACCACTATATACACAAACAACTGCCTCGTTGCTCTGTTGCTCTTTTTGTTATTCCAAAAATTTAATAATCGTTTGTAAAATGTTGTCAACGTTTACGCAAAGTTCCTAACAATGTATGTATGTCAAATTATCCCAGTACGCGGGGCGCCACTAAGCGTTAAATCCGTTTATAAACTCCGCTCACAAATAATACAACGACAACGCTTGGAAGGAATTGTTTTGGTTTTATAAAATAGGCGGTTTGCATGCTTCTGTCATTTTAATCTACGAATTAACGGGAAAGAATCGTACTTCAGCCGGATTCAATTCCTTGTTTAATTTTCCGACAATAGGGAATTTTCCAATTTATTAAAATCTATTCTAATTTGAAGATTGGGACGAAATATGTAACAGAAAAATAAAAGTAAATTGATTAATATCCATTTTCTCAATTAAAAACGATTTTTAACCAAAATTTGTCGTTGTTTTGAATTTACCACCAAAATGCTCCTTACGATGGCTTTTTATCACGTGACGTCAACGTAAACAAGTGAGTGTCGTGTTTATAATTAACAAGATTTTTTATGGATAGAAAGTGAAATCACTGGTGTGCGGTGCCTCTGTGCACAAATTCTTCTAAAACTGCGCCAAATTAAGTATTTGTACTGGTGCTGTTTACAGAGAGCTGACGTCACGATGTCACTTGATAAAAATTAAATTCAAAACAACGAAAAATAAATTTGATTTTAATCGTTTTAATGGAGAAAATGGATTTAAATAAATTTATTTTTATTTTTCTGTTAAACATATCGTCCCAATCTTCCAATTAAAACAGTTTTTATCAAATTGGAAAATACCCTATTGTACCAAACATGGCAAAATTAGTTTTGAGCTCAGTTATCTGTTAATTTAATATTGGTCACCGATATTGAGCCTACACCGGGCATCCGGTAATAGGTTTATGGCCGATTTCTCTAATTTACGTACCGTTATTGTTAAAATTAAGACTCTTGTATCTTCACAAATAATGAAGCAAAGACCTCATGGCTTTGCTTAATAGACCCTCTATATAGATTTAGCTATCACAGGTAAAATTAGCTTACGTATGTATTAAATGCCCAGTTTATCAAAAAAAAAAATGCTACCATTGAAGGTTAGGCAAAATGACTCGTTTTTGTTTAAAGGAACCGACCATTCGTTGGTACGGTCTTAATTCTCTATATATTCTATTCGACTTCTGTCATTCAGTTATCCACGCATTAAAAGCGTATGTTCTTAATATATTGATTGCTATAGAGCAGTGGTAGCACAGTAGTAATGGCCCAGACAGAGGAGTTGTAGCTCGTTGTATTTTTTTTTTTTTTGTGTGTGTTGGCTATCTTCAAATAACTTCTCCCGCTCTGGGTGGGGAGGGCGTATCAGACTTTTACTTACTAAAACCCACCCATGTTCCCTCAGTTTCCTGTGTGCCAGGGGCCACTGTCGGTCGTGGGTTAGAATCCAGGTGAACGCTTTACTTTGTGAAAGAATTTTATCACCATTGCTCTCAAAACGGTGAAGGAAGACATCGTGAGGAAGTACGTATGCCCTAAAATCAATAATTCGAAGACAATGATGACAATTTCATGACATCTACCAACCCGCACTGGGCCCGCGTGGTGGATTGTGTGCTTCATTGTTTCCCAGCCAAATATCAAGTGGATGGAAAATGAAGCATAAACTCACACTGAGGTGTACATTCATAAACATTGATTAAAGTTAAGGGAAGTTTAAACATAAACCTACTTATTTATAAACGCTGCGTAAAGGTAACTAATCATTATTGGCTGATTTACCATACGTTTAAACACCTAGTAACTTTAACCACTGTTTATAAATAAGGAGGAAAAAGTGTAGGGTTTAACAGACGCTAATCATTACTTAACTTAAAACAACGATTATTTATAAAAGGGTTAATCTCCAAGACACATACGCACATTATTTCGTAAATAAATTGTCCCAGACGACACGATGTATTCAGACCCTTAGTGACGTTGGGCCCCGGCTAGTGACATCACTAATACCGGGACTATTGACAAAGTTCAGAACGCTCGTGAAACTGAACCCGGGACCAGCGTTGTTTGCGAATTAATTGAGGCTAATATTGTCCCAGCACGGACGTTGGAATTTTGAATATTCCTGAGAACTAACGTAGGAGCCACATTTAAACAAACTTGTTGGCGTACCTACTAATAAGTAAACACGAAATGAAGTTTAAATTCAACAGTTTGACCAACGTTGCTTGCTTCGCATTTCACACCCGGCACGATTTAGTGTTTACGAGCACTGGAAAGTGTGATTTTATATTTATTTTGTGTAAATATGTAAAGTATTTGCTTAATTTTAATGTTTTTGTTTGTTGTAATTAACTAATTCACGACCGAGCCGAAAATGTATTCATTACTCGTACAATTGGACAACATTTTCTCTCAATACATAATTAAACTAGGTATTTCATTTAGTTTCGCTCTTGACTTACTATAAATCTTGACATCAGTTCCACATTTTTTTTTTTTTTCATTTTTATACTTTATTTTGATCTCGTTTTTCATAACTAGCATTTGGCCGCGGCCGCGTCCACGTTTGGGGCGGTGAAACCTTATAAGGACATTTTCCATGAAAAAATACAAACCTATATGTGGCAACTTTCAAAGTGAACTGTTAAATGATATCGAAGTCTTTAATCTCAAAGTTATACCAACATCCATTTGTATACAGGGCCAATGTTTAACCAGTGCGCAAACAGTAACCATGAATTCAGCATATCATTCTAGACCCCCTAGATTGTATATCCGACGAAACATTTCTGCACTTAGGGGGTCTAGAATGATATGCTGAATTCATGGTTACAGTTTGCGCACTGGTTAAAAATGTATCCTGTATGTATATTTAGACAACTAGCTTCTACCTGCGACTTTGTTCGCGTGGATGTCGTAAAATACGTAACTTATTAAAATTACAGCCAGATTGTTTTAAATCTCCTCTAGCCCACCGCGTCACATTGCATCGCCTGGCACCGCTATTATTTTTCGTTTTTACTTAACATTCTTTCTGACTTTTTTGCTAATATGATGAGAATAGGCTATTTAAATCTTCCTTAATAATTAGGCTATCAAATTCATAAAATGTTTTTCTAGTTAATTGAAACAAAAAATAAACAAATTCTTTACCTTTACTAGATTAAGTACAGATATGATGTGACTCATCATCAGCCTAGCGACGCTAGATGAAGTCGCGGAATTTGTACCTTAAGCAGTAATTAGTAAGTAATGTAATTTTAATGATGAATCGACGCATGAGGGAGTGAAGGATAAGTGCGACAAGTGTCGACAGTTCCTCATGTAAAAGAGTAGTTAGATATCATCCTATCAGCCTTTACCCAACTATGTTGGGGTCGTCTTCCAGTCTATTCAGATGCAGCTGAATACCAGTATTTTACATAGAGCCTATCTAACCTCCACAAGCCAGTAATTGGGTAATACGATACCTCTTGGTAAGACTGGTTGTCAGACTTTCGGGCTTCTGACGATCTGTAACGACTGTGACGTTGACGTATCGTGTTACCCAGTAACTGGGTTGTGGAGGTCAGACAAGCAGTCACTTCATGTAAAATACTGGTATTCAGCTGCATCCGGTTAGACTGGAAGCCGCCCCGAACATAGTTGGGAAGAGGCTAGGCAGATGACTTATGACATGAGTTTTATATGTTAATTGGGGAGTTTGTTGCGCCACTTCTTCTTCCCAGCTAAAGCAATAGGGAGTGGTGAAGGGCGGGCGTTTTTGCGGTCTTGTGTGGGCGCTTGGATATATATTGGTGGACTCTAGTCCGTCTTACCACTACTTGTGATTATATAAGGCGGGTGGTGCGTTTTGGTAACATTACAGCACTCGGAGTAAATTATTAATGTCCTTACTACCTAGGGCGCATTTGACCAAACTTTCATACCTAGTATGGTATGTCTTATCCTGATAATAAATGTTAATTTTGGACAGTGATTTCATACTAAATCTGCCAGACGTCAATTTTATTCCAAGGACAAACGTTAGCTGACTTTGGGAAAATCAGCTCTAACTAAGTAAGAGTTAATTATAAGCCTTGAGGGTTTATAGAAACTTAAAGATATGCAAACGCATTGGCAATACGGTCAAAAACTTCGACAGTAGTAATTGTCGCTCAGACCAATTTTCCAAACGCTAATTGTAATGAGCCTACCGATTGTCATTTCTAAGTATTGCTTCACGCAAAAATTCAATCAAACGATTTCATGGACTTGGTAATATTACTTGTTTTATTAATCAATAGGTAATTCTTGTGAAAATGGATATGCGGTATAGCCGGGATGACCTCAAAGCATTTTAATAATAAGAAACCGCATAAAGCTTTCATGACAAGATATTTTTTCTGAGTTCATTAAAAGCATTTATTAAATTGCCCCCATACCATTGCTAATTGCCTTGCCAATCTGTACTCGAAAGGGTAGAATTCTACTCAAAATGGGTTACAGCGTGGCTCGATGACGGGATGTCGATATGATAATATGGCCCTTATTCACTTACGTCACAGTAAACATATTACAGTCTACCAGCAGACTGGTGATCGACACCGAGGGCCCAACAAAAGCGCTTTAATCAAATTCTCTTCGTTTCAACAATTTTATTTTTAAAGCGCAACAACGATGGCAGAGTGGAATATTTTTTAATTAATACCGTATCTACATACCGATTGCTTCTAAAAGTAGTGTTTGTTCCGGTCTTTTTTAAATGGTTTGGTTACAATGTTTGTGGAATGCCTAGGTTTTCCTAACAATGTTATGTTTTTGCTTTTTAATACTAAAAGTGGACATTTTTGAAAACGTAATCCCCGGAAATGTACGGGTAATTTGAGTGCCCTTTGTAAAATTTTAGATTTTATTCAATGCGTCTCCAAACTGAAGTTCTGTGTGGAGGTAACTGTTGAAATGTTTATAAATTGGTTTGTATTTTATCGAAATTTGCAAAGTAAATTGGTAAGGAAATAAGCAGTTCCTTATTTTATTTCAGTGCTTCTGCAATAAGCCAGGATACCTGAATTAAAACCAATAAATCTAAAACAAAATCATTATTCCTTTAAAGAAATACCTTGTCAAAAGCCGACACTGATTAACAAGTTCATTATAATAGATTAAAACAAGTAGTTTTAGTTAATCAATGAAACAAAATTGTTATGAACAAATTGTTTCAATGAAATTCTCTTTAATATTATAATTAATAATGTCGCGGTAACATAACGTTGATGACCCGTGTTGCCGTCAGCCATAATGAGTCATCAAAAACAGGATTTCACGGCATTATTATGTTAATTTGATTTTAATTACAGGAACTTTGATTTTATGGTGATTAAATAGTTATGATAGACTGATTTTAATTAAATGTTTCCCACTACGTACATTTATTTGGTCTATTTAGGAGTTTATTAAGTATTAAAAAAACAGATGTTTATTTATATAGGGGCTCGTGGCTAACTGATAACAGCCGCACGGGTCGATCGATCAGGTTAAGCTACGCTTGCCGCGGTTGGTCCGTGGATGGGTGAACATATCTACACACCAAGGCCCCTCTGTGCCTCGGAAAGCACGTTAAGCCGTTGGTCCTGGCTGTCATTCATGTATCTTTGACAGTTGTTACGTGGCGCAGAAGCCCGAAAGTCTGACAACCAGTCTTACCAAGGGGTATCGTATAAGCCATAACTATTTTGTTGAGGTCAGATAGGCAGTCGCTCCATGTAAAAACTGTACTGTACTGTGCTATTGTTAGGAAAAGGCTAGCCAGATGGTTATTAGATTTTTTTTTATGTTCACCGTTGATCCAGAAACATAATACATTATTTAAAATATGTATAAGTTCAGTGCCACTTACATTCACTCACTGACAGACAATGCAGTTGTATAGAAGAATCTTAAAGCACGACAGTAAAAATAAGATTAACCCCTATCCAGGTGAAAAGGGTCAATCAAGTTTTAGGAGAGTATTTTATTGTTTGCGTCGATTGAATAAAAAATAAAAAATTGTTTCTTAGTTTCATAAAAACAAGTTATATAACAAGTTTCATAAAAAAGAAGTTATTTGATCAAATAACTTCTCCCGCTCTGGGTGGAGCAGGAGGGCGTGTCAGACTTTTACTGACTAAAACCCACCCGTGTTCCCTCAGTAGCCCGTATGCCAGGGGCTGTGGGGTTTGTTCGAAAGAGATATCTTTCGAACAAACCCGTACCCCTAGGGCATCGGCCCTTGCGGGCCCCATCATTTTTTGTGCTGACATCTCTTTGAGGCGCGCGTGGAACACAACGCGCCGTCGACTTGCGCTTGGTCCTTACCGGACAGCGAGCTAACCATTACTCGCCGTCCGCAAGCCCATGCCTACGGTGGCCGGAAATCGGCCTGGGATTCCCGACGCCCAGGGCGTCTCCGTATCCTGCGGCGGCTAAGGTCGCGAGGGCGCATAGACTGCCCCTCCCTCACGTGCGCCGCCTCCCTCTTCGCGAGCATCACTGCTTCGCTGAAGGAGGTGACGGCTACCCATGCCCTCTCGCTCCGTACCATGGCCTGGACCAGGGCCGGACGCGAGAGATCGCCGCCGCCGATCGCCTCCACGAGGACACGGCGGTGCTCCACCCAAGCCGGACAGACCGCCACCGTGTGCTCCACCGTGTCCTCAGGGCGATCTTCGCAGTAGAAACACCCAGGCGTTTCCTCCCGCCCTATCCGAAATAGGAACCTCCCGAAACAACCGTGTCCGGTGAGGACCTGCGTCAGGCGGAAGGTGAGGACGCCATGCCGCCTCTCAAGCCACCCCTCAAAGAGGGGACTTAGCGCCGTAATCGTGGCGTGCCCAATTATCTTTGGGGTCAAAACAATGCATATTTATGCGATAGCAACATTCGCGGTTGATTTGCTGTAATTTATTGAAGAGTTCCGTTGTCTGTCTCCGAAACGCATCATCAGATTTATATGAAATTTTAAATTTTTGCTAATCCGTCTATATACGACGGAGGATAACCTCCTTCTTTTTGAAGTCGGTTAAAACACATTGATACAATAATATGGAGTACAAATTGTGAACAATCAGGTGAGTTCTTGTCGATGAATACATATTTTTGAGTCCGCCTGACTATATATGAAAATGAAATTGAAAACAGTTGAGGATCTGTTGTTTTTTTTTTAAACTGACTAAATGCATGTCAGACGCAGACCACTCACACTGAAGGGTTCCGCAGGTGAGATGAATTTATCTTTATCGCAAGAAAAAACTTAACACTGTAGCTATAAGTTTGTTCTCCCATACATCGAAATACGTCACAGATAATTCTCAAACAGCAAATGTAAGTAAAACTGACAAAATAAACAATTATCTGACATTCCTTTACTTGTACTGTGAGACATTACTTCTTGCCAAATGACATGATTATAATTATGTCAACGGGTAGTACAGTTATTTGCGAGTATTAAAATATGTTGCATAAATAGTCGTTTTTTTGCGTTGAATTAGAAGCTAGATTAATTAGAGCTTAGAGCTCTAAAAATATCACCAGGACATTATTTTATGTATTCGTTATTATTATTACTTGACACCTCCCACGCGTTCTTAAGAAAAACGGTCTTGATAGACAGACAACGAAGTGATCCTCTAAGGGTTGGTTTTCATTTAAGGGCCCTACAGAACCTTAAATATATTATCATTGATCAAATTGAATAAATTATGACATATCAATATCATAATTTATTAAATATTGGTAAATTGACGAGAATAAATAATTGTATTGTAAATTGTTTTGTTTACTGGACTTCAAAAAAAAGTCCTTAGTACCTCTAGAGAGTAATGGAAACAGATAATCCGAGACTTTCACCCTCTAGTATACTATCTTTATTGGGTTCCGTAGCCAAATGGCAAAAAACGGAACCCTAAGGATTCGTCATGTCTGTTTGTCTGTCCGTCCGTATATCACAGCCACTTATTTCCGAAACTATAAGAACTATGCTGTTTAAACTTGGTAAGTAGATGTATTCTGTGAACCGCATTAAGATTTTTCACACAAAAATTAAAAAAAAAAACAATAAATTTTGGGGGTTCCCATACTTACTGAAACTCATAAAAAAAACATCAAACCCATACGTGTGGGGTCTCTATGGATAGGTCATCAAAAATGATATTGAGGTTTCTAATATCATTTTTTCCCTTCATGGGTGAGTTCGACTCGCACTTGGCCGCTTTTTTTTATACGTTCCGTGTGGTGCCGGACGTAAAAGAATAGCACCATCCCATTTCTTCCCGTGGGTGTCGTAGATGGCGACTAAGGGACTTATCAGAGAATGGACAGCAGCGTTCTCTATGCATTTTTGACCACCATACTGCGAGCCGACCTGCCTGCCAACCGTGGCGATTATGGCAAATCTCCCCCTTTTGGGGGAGGCTTACGTCCAACAATGGACGTCGTTCGGCTGATATGATGAAATAAGTTAAGATAGCATCAATAATAGCAAAACCACACACAGACGTAATCAGAAAGGGCATTCAAACCAAAACTGACTACAATGGCTTTCAGGACGCTGCAGTGTTTGAATAGATGGTTGACCGTCACACAAACTGCAGCCACACAGATTAACTTCCCAACATTTTGCCAACTCAGTGAATAGTCGGTCAACACCGTAAACCATTCAGTTTAATTTCCTACTAGCTTTTGCCAGCAGCTTTGCCCATGTGGAGTGCGGAAACTATCCCACTAAACTACCCAGATAAAAGTAGTATAAATAAGTAGTAGTAGTAGTAGTATTAATCTGTCAAATCCCGGCTAATGAGATACAATTAATTTTCTATTGTAATGACCCCTATAGGGGCCACGCACAACTATCTAGATTATAAACTATCTGCGTGCCAAATTTCATTCAAATCCTCTCAGCCGTTTTTACGTAATTGAGTAACAAACATTCAAACATCACATATATACTTATATATATTATATATTTATATATAGTATAATATATTATTATATATTTATATGAGAGCAGTGGTGGCCCAGTGGTAACGGCCGCGACTTACGAGTACGCATTACTTTGTGTAAATAAGACCAAACCTGAAATCGCAAATAAAAATCATCTTTTCCCTACAGTTTGACGAGTTATGCGAACATAAATGTAGGGAACAGCTGATTTTTATCGCGATTTCAGGTTTGGTCCCATAGTAAAAGTTGTTCATAATGATGAGTACAATCATGTGTTTAAATATCGGTCGCTAATTAACTGTCACCCTATATAGATTACAGAGGAATTCCGTCTTTTCGGTTATTTGGCTCGTGGCGAAATAAAATCAGCCGCACTGTTCGATCAGAGGTTAAGTTACGGTGGCCGCTGTCGATTCAGGTATTGGTGACCAGGAGGCCAATTCTCGGAATTAAAAACGTTCAAACTCTAGTCGCAGTCTCATCTCGGCGTTAAACAAATATGAAAATCTTGTCAAAAATTTATGGAAACTCGAGGTATTTATGACAGATTTAGACTATGTTTAGTATTTATGAGATCAGACTGTGAACGTTCTTAGAATTACGAGAATTGCCGCTCTGGTATTGGTGACCATGTATAACACATCGAGACCCCTCCGTGCCTCGGAAGATACATTAAGCATTTGGTGCCGGCTGTTATTTGTAGATGTTTGACAGTCGTTACGGGTACCAAGGTGTATCATGTTACCCAGTAACTGGGTTTTGGAGGTCATACAGGCAGTCGCTCCATGTAAAATACTGGTATTCAGCTGCATCCGTTCAGACTGGAAGCTGATCCCAAGACAGTTAGGAGAAGGTAAAGCAGGTTGATTGATAAACGACATTTTCTAAGTATATTTAGTCAATTTTGTGTTATTTTTATTCATAATGTGAATACGATTTGATGTTTGCTACGACCGCTACGACGTAGCACGCGTAGCGGTTACGGTTACTTATCGTTTCGTAGACCAAACTCTACGATGCACGCCGCGTAGCCGTAGACCTCTTTAGCAATAAAAATGTATACTTTATTAATACCCACTAAATTTTCACTGCCGGGCGAAGGCATCCTTCCTCACCACCTCTCTCTGCGTAATAAAATAAATATTCATTTACAAATAAAAGTTGTTTTTGTTTCTTAATAAATCTTAAAATTAAAAATTTAAGTATTACTAAAATGTATGTATGATGTCTGTACTAGGATAAACTTGTATCACAGGCGGTATGAGTTCTTCCAAATTAGGCCTTTCTTAATAATATTTAACACCAGTTTTGAAAAAAGTGACATCGTTCGTTAATGTATCTATCTTCTATCTATATATATAAAAGAAGAAACTGACTGACTGATCAATCAACGCACAGCCGAAACGACTAGGACTAGGAACGTGAAATTTTGCACACGGCTTCCTTTTATAATTTAGGAGAGCACTAAGAAGGGGTTTTTGGAAATTCGACCTTTAAGGGGGTGAAAAGGGGGGATTTTGTTTGTATGAAAAATCTTATTCCTTGAGTTAATAAACTTGAAACTTGACACAAATACTAAGTTAAGTAAATTATGAGGTTGGCTATTTATTGTTTTACTAAACTACCCCCTAAAGGGGGATTGGGGGGTGTCAAAGTTTGTATGGAAGAATTTTAACGCGCGGTCTGATTAACTCCAAACTCAGTATTTATACCTTAAACTAAAAATAAAGAATAACGTGTATCAGGGTTTCTCGAAAATCTACCCCTAAAAGTAAAAAAGGGTAGTCCGTGATATTAGAAATGTGAAAGTTAGTGAAGATGATTGGATGTTTGTTACTCAACCACGCAAAAACGGCTAAACGGATTTGGATGGAATTTGACACACAGACAGATTATAACCTAGATAAAATATGGAATACTTTTTATCCCGGTAGTACGTTCCCGCGGGATAATTTCCGACCTCCACGCGGGCGAAGCTGCGGGCGGAAGCTAGTTATAGTATAATTTACGGAAAATACTTGTTAGCCCTTAGATGCACGAATGTGATCAAGTCAGCAGTATTTATCTAGGTTGAAACAAATATTGCATAAATCACCTTCAAGGCTACATTCGATTTGATGCGGTCGGCTATTGTGTTTAGACAGCGACAAATCGATGGTAAGTAGGACAACTTGGTAATCAGGTATATTATTAAGTCAGCAATAAGCGATACTAAAGTCAGGCCTTGAGCATGACTCACTAGGTGCACTCATAATCGACCTAGTTAATCTACCTGCATTCTGCTATTTTCCCAGCAGGAAACCTGTATTTAACGTCTCCCGTTTTAGATAACTGGGATTTTTAAAGCATGAGAAAGTTGCACATTTCGGAATATCGGCCTTCTTTGAGCATTCGTACATCGAATCAAAATATTTTATTTCACATAAACCTGCATGGGCACTTATGAAACGACAGAAGCTAGGTACACGGTTCCAATTTGTTATCGCTTCCTATGGAGAGGATCCGGCAAGAAACTCCACGGTTACTCTTTTAAAAATAATTGGCTTTTACAATGTTTTCAAATTACAGTGATAATAGGAATGGGAGGACAGTGCAGGCCTGTCAAAAGTGAATGGCCTGCGTCACCAGTCACCACAGCGACCCCACATTGAAATGGGCCCCTGACTAGTTTTTACTGCATGGCCATATTGTTGGCATTAAAACCTTGTTACCAATGTGAAGTCCCTGAAAGGAAAGGACGTCGCATTTATGAAAAGCCTTGATTGAGGAATTAGAGCTTTACGTATTTCGGCTGGAACTTCAACAACGTAGTGGCAGGTCGTAGCGTCTCTCTTCCCCTTGGCTTAATTTTGTCGGGGTCAAGTAGGTGTCCAAGGACAACGGTGTAGCCTGCTCGCTAAGTGTTGTTCAAAACTGCACCTGAACACTTTATTTTCAGCCATGAAAGTCGGCACTCCTACATCTACGATCGTGGGTTTTCACTTGCTGGGTTTATCGGCCGTAAGTCCAGATCATAAGAGCTGAACTGCATGCCTTAGTTTATCTGTGTCACGTTTCGTCTAGGTACTGATAACTACGCCTCCATTTTGCTTTTTCCGGACACCACGAACGTGCAGCTTCATTTGCTGGGGCTTTATTTCGTCACGAGAACGAGTTATTTTGTTTCGTCACTTGATTTAAATTAACAACAGAGGACTGATGAATAATAAAGGACAACAGAGCTTAGGTTATTGGCTCGATCGAAATCATTAAGACCCTTTTTCACCATATCATCAACAAAGCACTTCCTGCAGGATCCAAGTCATTTACCGTCAGCTTGAGCTTCGAAATATGTTCTATCTGAACACGCTTTTCTTGAAAGGAATCAACCGCTTTATACGCGCTAATGGCCGTTTGCTTGAGCGACTGATAAAGAACAGGAGGACTGCCATTTGTAAGGTTCCAAATGCTTACTTTACGGAATAGGGTAGAAATATTAATTTTCTACATGGAGTTGAGTATCATTCGCGACAATAGAGCAAACTCTGTTAAAATGCTGATTGATGGCTGATATTTCGGGCTTTGAAACAACATCAACAGGGACTGACTCAAGGGCTGAGTTTTGCATCGCCGCCGCTTCGTCTTCAACGGTGATGCGCTGGGCTTGGCCCTTTGTTTTAGAGGGACTGGTATCCATTTTCTTTTATGACATTAACTTCACTACTTCGTGTCCATCATTAACAAGACTACACACTTAGCAAAATTTTACACAAGCCTTCCAACAGTAATACCCTAAAGGAGATCGCTATTATTAAATAAATTTGACACGTCTTAACGATGCAAGTGTGCACAACCAAACCTCTAAAGTAAAAATCTGAATCAATATTGCTGTGACCATTTTGATTAGTAACAACAAGGTAAAGCACAAATACACTAACTGCCAGGCCAGAGGTCCCAGCCCGAAGGTCGAGGTTACAATCTAAATAAACAGAGTATTTCGGAGTTACCGTGACGTAAATATCAACGATTCTAATCGAAAATACAACTATAGTATTTTATGTTTATCCCGCAATACTCTATTAAATTAGATTCTAACCTCGACCTTCACATCGTGTTTATTCCACCATCACCATATAATTAATGCACCACGGTAAATGGCACCACCGGTACCCGTTCGTATGAAACGACGCCGACGATGATACGCATCGCTGGGCATTGCGGGATGACGGTATCCTTAGTTGGAAACTGTTTAATGAATATCATGGCACTTCAGTAATAATTTGACGTAAAAATTGGAATATAGAGGTTAATATTAGATGAAGTATGTTGTTGATTCTTTTATTGACTTTGTCCAATGAAACCTTATTATATGTTTTAACTTGTTCTTTGCCTTTCTTTACTTAACAATATTACAAAACATTTCTTTTTATGACTGTCTCGTTGATCTAGTGGTCGAATACGCTTTAGCTAAAGGTCCTGGGTTCGATTCCCGGGTCGAATAAAGTCTTGTTGGGTATTTCCATCTGTACTTTCTTATTAGCAACCCGGAGTCTGAATTTGTGCCCGGTTAGTGACGAGAACTGGCGCAACAAACTCCCCAGAAGCACAGTTGTCTGTTAAGTTAGAAGAACTTGATTCTATACAATAGTAGGAAACCTAAAAAAAAACATTAAATTTGCCATATATGGCTGCTAGCTCACGCCAATATACCAACAAAACTATAGATACTCAAGCAGAAATAAATAATTAAGAAAAAAAATGGAAACAGAACTTACAACCCAAATAAAAGCATCCACGCATAAAGGGCGTGCCTGCTTCATTATACAACGGGTAACGGAAAGGGTATATACATACCAAGGGCACGGCTTCTTTGGATGATATCAAACGATATTGGAAGGGTTTTTGAATCCTATCTCTACATGTTCGGAAGTTGTAAGAATTTTTAATACATTAATGCCAGAAACCGAACTTTTCAAATTGAAATAAACACATCACTCGGAAGAGATTTGTCGTGATATTAGCAAGTAACGTGGAAAGTTATTGCCCTACGTAGTGCGGTGACACGTTTGTTATGATTTGAATTTAAGAAACACATGAAACCGAAAATTAGGTATAAATTCTTAGAGTAGTTTATTTTGAGTTGAAACTATGTATAGGTAGTGATTCTATACCAGCTGTTATCTTAAGTGCTTAAGGATAGCAATAGTGTTTCCGTTACACCCTGTATAAATACTGGTGTAACTTGAAATAACAAAAGTTAAACTAGTCCCTTTGGAATAAAATTAATAAACAGTTATTACAATTTACAATAACAAAACCAATGGTCAGCAAAGCGACCAGTCACCACAAGCAGCACCTGTTCACGAGTATAACGCAAAAATCAGCCAACACCACCTCGCCATATAGAGGAAAGGAGGCAACCCGACCCCCGACGCTACCGCAAGCAGTGACATCTAAGGGAGTATGACGAACTTGCTGCCGGTTACTCTGGCAAGAATAATATGAATTGTCCAGGTCGCTAGCTAACTACATCATCATCTACCTAGCCTTTTCCCAATTATGTTGGGGTCGGCTTCCAGTCTAACCGGATGCAGCTGAATACCAGTATTTTACAAGGAGCGACTGCCTATCTGACCTCCACAACCCAGTTACTGGGTAATACGATACCCTTGGTAAGACTGATTGTCAGACTTTCGGGCTTCTGACGACCCGTAACGACTGTCAAAGATCCACAAATGACGCCGGGACCAACGGCTTAACGTGCTTTCCGAGGCACGGAGGGGTCTTGGTATGTAAAGATGGTCACCCATCCACGGACCAACCGCGGCAAGCGTAGCTTAACCTTATCGATCGACCCGTGTAGCTATTGTTACTTAGCCACAAGCTCCTCCCTAGCTATCTACATATTGCAATACAACTCATTAAAAAAAAAAATAGAGTAGATAGATTATGTCAACAATCAATGGAAATAAAAAAATAAACTGAATTATACAGTCACATAAAATAAACAATTATATGAACTAACATATATAACCACTCAGTAGGTAAGCTGATTCTGGTGAAAGAACATAAACATTTTCTTGAGTAAATCACAGCGACCAACTATTCTTATTGTTTAAGAAGTCGTTGATTAAATAGTATGCTTTTGAACAAAGGTTGGATTTTACTTTAGCTTTAAACGCATTAAAATTCAAATCTAGCAAAGAAGAAATAAGCTTGTTATAAAAGATTATACCAAGATCAACAAAAGAGTTATAAAGTTTATGAAGCCGGTCAAAGGAAACACGTAGTTTGTCCATATTTCTAGTATTAATATTATGATTATCACTGTTATTAGTTTACAGGTGTAAATTTTGCCTAATATCTAAGATGTTGGCGAAGATGAATTGCGATGCCACCGTGAGAATACCAATATCTTTAAAAAAATCTCTCAGAGAATATCTAGCACCTAGTTGGTAAATTGCTCGAACAGATTTTTTATGAAGAACAAAAACATTTTGAATGTCAGCGGCTGTGCCCCACAGCAGAATAACGTAGGACATAACGCTATGAAAATAACATAAATAGACCAACCGAGGTGTATCAACGTCAGTGTATTGTCTTACTTTCCTGAAGGCGTAGGCGGTGGCGTGCTAAACTACTTGATGTCGATGATTATGACTATATTTCTTTGGTGTACTGATTACAATTTTATTGAGACGACCGATGTATGCGCACGCTCATGGTGTCGGAGGGCGAGTGGGCGGCGGGGAGAAGCCCGTGGTCGTGGTGTGGAGTGTGACACGAGGTGACGTCAGGAACATATTCCCCGCGTTGAAGAGAAGTCTTCAAAACTAGGGTGTATATTATTTTACTTTAAGAGAAAAAATAAGTATACAAAAAAAAATCATTAAATAATCATAAACTTAAACATCATTCCCTAGCCCGTACCTTAATTTATTTTGGGTCAGCTTGACATGTCTTTTTCTACTAAAAAAAACTATTTACTTTACGTAATAGGTACGGTTCATTAATAGTTTATTTTACATCATAATGTTTTTCTATTTAAATTAATTATGATCGAATTTCGACTACTGGGCGACCACTAGTATAAACAAATCAACATAGGTATTTGTTTTACAATTCTCGTATGCAATCCCATTTCATCCGTATACTTCACTGAGTGAACATGCAGTGAATGAAATGATTAAAAGGTTCAAATTTTGCACAGAGAGCACGACGAGGTGTGAGGCATCATTCGCTCCGGCATACACTATCATAGCTAAGTTTTCAGTCAATATAATTTGCAATTTTCCCAGTTCTATGAGTTTCGAAAAACAATTTGATTTTTTTTTTCTCTTAATTTTGGTGGTTCTGTTTTAAATACTTGTTTGTAATTTTAAACTTTCATCATATATTATATTGACCCTAACCGTTTTGTAAATTAGAATGTCCTGTCTAAAGAGGATCCACCTGAGGCAGTACATCCGATCTGTAACTCAAGACCCTCCTATCTCAGACTCCTTTCTGTATTTAAAATTGAATTTTATTAACCTGTGACTTTTAGTAATGGTGGAGTTTCTTGCGACTAGAATCAATCCTATTTTCGGCGATTGGCAGCGGCGATCTCTCGCGTCCGGCCCTGGTCCAGGCCATGGCGCAGAGCGAGAGTGCATGGGTAGAAATAAAAATACTTGAGCATATTTCAATCACATTCACGTTGGACCCGCAACACGTTCTACTTTACTTAATACTAAATGAGATCAAAAAGAAATGTTTAATGTTAGTTAAACATATGCTCGACTGACTTCGAAGCGAAGAGCTGTATCAGAGAATACATACACACGTGTAAATATACAAAAAATATTCAAAGTACACAGAGAACGCAAATTAAAGTAAGAGTATTCGTTTAATACCTACTTGAAAATATTGTGAAAAATGACGTTGCTTCGAAATAACCTTGGCGTATTTGAATTGGAATTTCCGCGTAATTAACGAGTAATTTGGTATAATCAAAAAATATTTTAGAGAAATAATACCTACAAATTATGTAATTAACTCTACAGCCATTATATCAATGTTTACAGCAAAAAAATTTGAAGCCCTGGTTGAGAAAGCGTAAATTACACAGTTTATTTTGGTTTTCCATATTAATAATTTTAATAACTTTTATAATGCTAGATATATACCGTTATAAAACATTAAAACGCGTTTGAAAATATCATTACTTGTAGTTACTTTGTAGTTTTCTTCCATTTCATAGTTCCTATTGGAGTTTCGCGACGAATTGACCAACAAAAATCTGCAAGTATTGTTTCAGACCATTTTCCGTTGTAGCGCCTCTCTATGTGCAAAATATCATGATAAAACCTCTCACCATGTTTCATTTTCTGGGAAGAAATCTCAGTGAGAGTCTAAAAAAATATATTTTAAGAGACATGTTACATTTTACAACGTTGTAGGAAGAAAGAAGTTCTAGAATGATTTCCTGATAGTTTTCTTTTTGCTATAAAATCAGTAGTGAGAATACATATAAATTACTACATGAATCACAAAATTACAAACTTACCAAAATATCTGGGATATATCAGGAACAATCGCAGTACAACTTTTTAACGTACTGAGCGCCACCAAGTCACAGTGAGAATCGCGTAGCACGCGCTCATTCATATAAAAAACGTCAGACAATATCGTTGTCTCTCTTTCTATCAGTGCAGGCCATTTTTGTGTAGAAATACGATCATAACTAAATAACAGTGCGTTAATGCAAAAATAACAGTTAAAAAAAAGACAGGAATGTCGGATGTTAAAAAAAAATTATATACATGATAGCAAAAAACGGAAAGCAGATTTATATTTAGCATTTAAACTGTACAAACTAATCGTTTTTTATTTAAAGAAGGATTTTGTTGCAGACCAGTGTTATTTATATGTATCCTATCCTGCAAGCCAAAAAGCATAGGAGCTTTTTTTTTTTTGTTGGGTGGGAAATCATCAAATAACTTCTCCCACTCTGGGTGGAGCAGGAGGGCGTGTCAGACTTCTACTGACTAAAACCCACCCGTGTTCCTTCAGTAGCCCGTATGCCAGGGTCTGTGGTATCTCTTTCAAACAAACCCGCACCCCTGGCAGGTATCGGCCCTTGCGGGCCCCATCATTTTTGTGCTGACATCTCTTTGAGGCCCGCGTGGAACACAACGCGCCGTCGACTTGGGCTTGGTCCTTACCGGACAGCGAGCTACCCATTAGTCGCCGTCCGCAAGCTCATGCCTACGGTGGCCGGAAATCGGCCTGGGATTCCCGACGCCCGGGGCGTCTCCGTATCCTGCGGCGGTTAGGGTCGCGAGGGCGCATATGCTGCCTCTCCCTCACGTGCGCCGCCTCCCTCTTCGCGAGCATTACTGCTTCGCTGAAGGAGGTGACGGCTCCCCATGCCCTCTCGCTCCGTACCATGGCCTGGACCAGTGACGGACGCGAGAAATGGCCGCCGCCGATCGCCTCCACGAGGACACGGCGGTGCTCCGCCCAAGCCGGGTAGACCGCCACCGTGTGCTCCACCGTGTCCTCAGGGCGATCTTCGCAGTGGACACACCCGGGCGTTTCCTCCCGCCCTATCCGAAACAGGAACCTCCCGAAACAACCGTGTCCGGTGAGGACCTGCGTCAGGCGGAAGGTGAGGACGCCATGCCGCCTCTCAAACCACTCCTCAAAGAGGGGACTTACCGCCGCAATCGTGGCGTGCCCAAAAGCATAGGGGCTCAATGTAAATTTGAATCTCAATTGTGAAATTCATTAAAACTTTATACAAAAACGTCAATGCACGCAGAGTTAATTATAATTAACTCTGCGTTGCGAAAAATTGCAACGATATATACGTTGCAATTTTTCGCAACTGGTCGAGTCGAGCGCCCTTCATGGACTAAATAAAACCAAAAGGCTTCTCGTTGTATACTTGGAATACAGAAAAATCACACTTTTCCGCGGAATACTTTAGTCTCCCTTACTCCTTTATCGGATATTAAAAGAAACAAACAATAAACATTGAAAGCTCTGTTGGACTTCAACGTTATGAAGTGCAAAAATATAAAACCCGTGGAAACCTCGTGTTGCAATACTTTAACTGAAAATCAATATTTCTGATTACTTACCCTCGTTCGTCATGTCTATAGAGACGATTTGATTATGGATTATTCGAATTAATTTATTAAGTAGAACAAGGTAGAAAACCTGACATCGACACAATAATTCGATAGATTCGATTCGATTTTTCATGCATCAGTGCGTTCGATTTCCAGTGATCCGTATGTTATTCAATATCATGTTGGCATAGTACGTACCAATCTGAATACTTTTAGTATATTGACTGAGTGACTCTATATCAGCCCATATAGGTTGAACACACACACACACACACACACACACACACACACACACACACACACACACACACACACACACACACACACACACACGCACACACGCACACGCACGCACGCACACACACCATCACTTACCCTCCGTTGGTAAACTGATTGCAAAACCAATATTTGCAGTTATTTATTTGCACTTTTTAAATTAACTGTGCCGAGAGTTATGTGTGAGGTATAAATCGGTAAATATTTGATGCCTGGAATTTTTACGGACAAAAACAATACACGTTTTGTATTTACGTTTTATTTTAAATACTACTGGTAACAATTTGGTTATTTTAACAACCCGATTTTCGATCTTGCAAAACATATTTTGTACGGTTTGCAAAAACTAGTGTAGATACATTTCCATTTATTTCTGTTTTTAAACGTAATGTGATGAACAGTTTTGTTACATAGCCTGTATGCAGGTGAACAGGTTGACAACAATGATTCATTTTAAAAGAGTACCCGTGGAGTTTCTTGCCGGTTCTTCTCCATAGGAAACAACAATTTGGAACCATGCACCTAGCTTCTGACGTTTCATAAGTGCCCATGCAGGTTTATATGAAATAAAAATATTTTGATTTTCATTACTACCTACTTACCTGCACTTGAATTTTGAAGGATAATTACAAACTTAGCACAGACACCATTCATTGTATTTGAAGCAAATTAGTCAAAACAGCAATAGGTAGCTCTTCAAACTACTCGACTGAATACCAAGCAATTACGATCTCTTTTTTTTTCTTTGCAACTCATTATAACATGTCTTCTACGCACATACCAAAAAAGAATTTATTCGGCATAATTATTCATTCAAACTGAACTGCTAACGAAGGCATAACATTCGTTATCGTAATGATGTGGCTTGTTAGGCGTTGGCAGATGAAAACACGTGAGCGCCCCTGGCGTGTATCAGGGGCTCGCTATCAATTTCACTATCAAAGCTGATCCGTAGTTTGAAAACCACGCTAATTAGTTGATTACTAATAGAAGGGTTGGTTGTAAAATCCCGCGGCCAAATACTAATGTAATTTAAAAGTTAATAACAATCATAAACCAGACGAAAGTCGACTCCGCGTTGTCTCAACGACAGTTTAAATTCCAATCAACAATTTACGAAAAATTAAATCTAAAATGTATGTTGAAATAATTTCCGATATAAACATAATAAAAACAGGACATTGAGTTTCAGGCATTAATCACATCGAGATCAAAGCGCGAACGATTTGATATCGGTTTGCCCCAGCCACCTTCACTCAACATTGACCTGACATTTTCACATTTGAACAACACATAAATGCACTCAATGTCGACGCCGCGCCGCCGTGCCGCTTATATTGGATGGACGCTGCACAAAGCCTAGCCAGTAGCCAGCCTTCCCGAACCCTTTTTTAACTTTTTTGTTCAATTTTAATTCTGCTAAAAGGATAAATATTCGAGCTACATTCCTGAATTTATCGGACTCCAACAGTGAATGGTGAATTATCCACCCGTTTATTAACGTTCTGGATAAAGGTAGACTTTTTTAGACATTTGAATTTTAGTTAACACTTTTTATTGCCACTCCCTCTGCTGCATTGCAATTTTTGTTGTTTTATATCTTTTACAAAAATCGTTGCCGATATAAGTAAGCATAATAAGTAAGGGTTTTAATTAATCTCCGTAAATTTGAATAAACTGATTCACGGTGACTACATATCCCGTGGCTTGGACATCAACAAGCAGGTTGACGCGCTGTATTTCGATTTCCATAAAGCATTTGACAGAGTTGACAACGATGTGCTTTTCACAAAGCTCCGTCTATCATTCGTGGATCTTTGACAGTCGTTACAGGTCATCAGAAGCTAGAAAGTCTGACAACCAGTCTTACCGAGGGCCAAGGGGTATCGTATTACCAAATATCTGAATTGTAGAGGTCAAATAGGCAATCTGTCTATGTAAAATACCAACTATAAGCCGTATACTTTTAGACTGGAAGTCGGCCTCAACATAGTTGGGGAAAGTCTGGGCAAACTGATGACGATCATGAATACATAATTATTGTCAACGTTATAATTATTTCTATGTTAATTAATGAAATTGGTTTTGTACCTTTTTAATTAACTGTAAATAAATAAGTGCGGACTGTCAGTCTACATTGGATCACGAAATGCGAATCAAAAATGTATGTGGCGCAGCATCTTGGTGCCTTAATAATAGATAGCGTGTCACTCACGAGCGCCTGCAACACTTAGATATTTATTAGGTTAGCTTTTGAACCAATCAATGGGAGTATAATAATATAGTACCTGCCTACAATGCAACATATCACTTTGCAAGAATTACATTCTGATGAATTATTAGCTGCCTTTCTTCTATCGCCGTAATCTAACTCAACTCAAAGCAATTATTTCAAGTAAACTTTTGACCAGTAAAGAATCGATCAGTCAGATAAATAAAGCTACTTGTCCATTCCAAAGCGTAGTAGGTACCTATAGAGAAGAACGTGCCAGAAACTCCATTGACACTCTTTTAAAATCCTTTTTAGGGTTCCGTACCTCTAAAGGAAAAAACGGAACCCTTATAAGATCACTTTGTTGTCCGTCCGTCCGTCCGTCCGTCCGTCTGTCAAGACCGTTTTTCTCAGGAACGCGTGGAGGTATCAAACTGAAATTTCAATATGATACTTAGTTCTACTGTCCCTGGAAGCTGTAGAAAAATCAACCTTCTAAGTCAACGCAATCAAAAGATACAGCCATTTAGGCCGCAAAATTCCGCAAATTTTCGAAACTCGCACGGGAATCAAAACCTACAGGGTACTTCCCGTGAACTTAGAATCTTGAAATTTTGTACGAAGTCACGTCTTATAGTACAGATATAGGAAAAATTACGAAAACCGAAAATTTTTAGTTTCGTCATATAAAAAAAAATATTTTTGACAATTTTGAACTTTTACTTATATACCCACAGGTTTGTACGGAACCCTCGGTGCGCGAGTCCAACTCGCACTTGACCGGTTTTTTTTTCAAAAATACTGGTTACATAATTAATTTTGAATTTGTAATTATATGTGAGAACGATGTAAAAATATTAAACGCGTTGAGACTACAGCAAATAGAAACAAAAAACCAAACAAAAAGAAAATCGGCTGTGACAATGAGCAGTCTCAACCGACAGGGCCCGTTCACGAACATGACGCACAGATCGGCACCATACAGCCATATACAGCTCAATAATTTTGAAGGGAGGTAAATAATCCAACACACGCACCACCGTCCACGAGAAATTTGAGTGAGCATGACACCTATCAATTGCCGGGGCAGATTCAAGTCAATGCATGACGTATTACCCTGTAAATGGTAGCTCTCAAACCTGTCCTATGCAATTATATATACTAGTGGTCGCTCAGTGATCGAAATTCGACCATAATTTTAAAATATTAGATTTCTGCACTCCTTCTCCATTAAAACTTTAACTGTGAGATTGTGAACACCGTTAGTTTATAATCTATCTAGCGAGATTATAAACTGACGATAAATTGTGTACTGCACCATACTGCATACCGACAGAATAGGTTAGTTTAGGTTAGAACTGCGACCAACGGCGCGCAAGTAGAGCGAGCGAAGCGAGCCGTGCCGTGGCAGCGGTCGGCGAGCGCTACTTCCAAATTAGTGGCAGTTACTTGACTATTTAGTAATAGCGCAAGGTACTACCCGTCTTGATACCAGTTCACAATTTGACGGACAGATTATAAACTATCGAAAAATAGTTCGTTAAATTGTAACATACTTCTCCATCCGCGTCATTTTTCACGTACCTATTAATATATGGATATTACAAAGGAAATTGAATTTATACAATACAAAGATAGTCTTACAATGTTCAGAAGCTCCAACAGTATTTTCAATTGTTAATCAATTAGTTGTGGTTCTGGAGTTGGACCAGCATTGAGTCAGGCATTTTTATCAATGATGTAATCCTCCAACTTATAATATAGGCATTTTTAAAGTTGGGACCTGCATTGTGTGCGTTTTATACAAGACTAGCTTATGCCTGCGGCTTCGCCCGCGGGGAGGCGCAATAGTTTGTATGTATGGATAGATGGATGTATGGATGTTTGTTACTCTTTCACACAAAAACTACTGAATGGATTTGGATGAAATTTGGCACACAGATCGATTATAACCTAGATTAACACATAGGATACTTTTTATCCCGCTAGTACGTCCCCGCGGGATAGTTTCTGACTTCCACGCGGGCGATACCGTGGGCGGAAGCTAGTTATAAATAAAAACTTCCTCTTGAATCACTCGGTATATTGATGAAAACCGCATTAAAATCCGTTTACGTATTATAAAAGATTTAAGCGTAGAGAAACCATGTAAAGATTTGTATTTCGCCACATTCAGTTAAAGTATGCGGGGAGGTATTTTATTGTAACATTTTAAACAGTACCCCATGAAAGATGTGTCTACTTTAGCCAGTCTAAAACCTAGTTGAACTAATAAATCCTTAATTCCAAAACTATACTTATGTGTTTCTCTTCTTTTACTAAAAAGATGTATTTTTTTTCTGGTGTCCCTGTACACGTTGTTTTCATAGATATGTTGACAAAATACCGCCTTGATGTTCATATCCTTCAACAGTTCTCTTAGAGAATCGCACCCGCGGAGATCATATATGGCGCTGGTGGCTCTATTCTTCAGAATACAAATAGACTCGACGTTTGCAGCGCGTCCTCAAAGTAAAATACTACGAAAGTAACTAAAAAATACTACCCTCAAGGTAAAAAGAAACAAATACATTACATTTAAATTATTTAATGTTAGAAGGAGCAAATTACATCATATTGAAAGGAGAAAAACTAGAATTTATTAATCAGACGGTTTTCCTATGAATTACGCTAGGCAAGAAATTCCACCACCAACCACTTTCTTGCGGGACGGCTAATCTCGGCCGCTAATGCTGTTAAAAAGCTCAATATTATGACGATATCTTGCAAATGCATTTAAGCAAAAATTTTGTATGTTAGAAAAAAAATATTTTGTCGTGTTAGAGAATATCAGTTTCAAATACAATATAAATTAACGCCAATATTCTTGTTAGGTGCGGAAAAATCTGAAAACTAAAAAAAAAAAAGAAATAAACTTATTTGACCCAGGTTAAGGCATACAATATTCACAAAAAAACACACTAAAGAAAAAGTTTAAGACAGTATTGACATTATAACAACACAAAAATCTTAAAAAATCTCGAAAAACACGGGTTTAATAACTACCAATGAACTCGAAAAGTAGCTTGCTATGTACAGTAAGAGTGTGTTAATACGGAATAGTATTTCCTTATAATTGATGCTAATGAATGGGAATAATTAATTCAATAACTCCCCGTCTACATTGACTGGCAGAGTAGCGATGTGTCAGACGCTATCCTTTTTGGATACTATCAATGTGTTCGTAAGTGAAGCTACAAACGCGACTAAGTGGTGCTATCGACGAATTATTGACGTTACTCTATCAACTGTTCGTGAATCTATTAGTGTTGCGTTTAGTAGTTTAATCTGAAATGACAATTGTTTCTCTGTGTGTAGATACGAATATTATTGTTCTCTTTAAATGGAATTTGTGCTATAATTTAATTATTAACTGCGTACAATCTACAAAGCGAGACACGTAGGAACAGATGCCAGCACTTCAAGCTACCCCAATCTGTCAAATTTCTTTGATAGATTTTCAACTTTCTCACATAAGCATAAGGTTTATGTTCATTTGGGAATAATTGACAATTGTGGCTAGGTGGATGTGCTGGCGTCTGTGTATCTGTACGTTTTAGTTTTGACAAATGCCATCGCATAGATATTAAATTATTCGATTTCTGACGGATGTTAACCAGACACGTCATTGCTTATCACACTATCAATAGGAATGGCTTTCATTTTGACAGTTCAACAATTCATTGCGATAATTACATTGTTGAGCAGACATTTTGAAGAAATGGATTAGCAATAATATCCTTCAAAATGAGTCAGATTTTGATTGACAGTTCGTTACACAATTAGGTTGCAGGAGCTTTACGCTTTTTGATTGACAGTTCGTTACACAATTAGGTTGCAGGAGTTTTACGCTTTTTGATTGACAGTTCGTTACACAATTAGGTTGCAGGAGCTTTACGCTTTTTGATTGACAGTTCGTTACACAATTAGGTTGCAGGAGTTTTACGCTTTTTGACTGACAGTTCGTAACACAATTAGGTTGCAGGAGCTTTACGCTTTTTGCGAACACACTGACATTTGTCGCATAGCTGTAACTTAAAATCTTGTACCTTAAATTATAATCAACAGAGGAACTCTTGGTTCGTTGTCTCTTCAAAATAGATGTCACACTAATTGCACTTCAGCTGGCAACGATGGGCGCTTTTGTGCAACGTTGCCAAACTGTTAAATGTTGCCTTTTGAATAAACAGTCTTAGCGTATGACATCAAACTTTTATTCTACAACATATAGGTAAGTGCCCTGTGCCGCTAATTTGTGCCACTTATGTGTCTGTGCACACAACATCTAGTGGAAACAAGAACGCTGACCCATTTATTTGCGGCAACAGTGTAATGTGCCACCTGTTCATTCATTCGTAAAACATTCAACGCGGACTCCTAGTTTCATGCCCAATGTCAATTCTTGCTTAATCTTCTAGCGATGACGTCACCTTTTACGTTTTCTGCCTACGAGAGTTCAGTTTAGGTACCTTGATAATTTATTCGCTGGGCATGACGGTACATTTAAACTAACTTCAAAAATTAGGACGTTCTCAATTCATCAGTTTTTTTTTTCATAGGTTTGGATCGCCTTGGGATGGTTGCATATAGATTTTATCAAGTTTGCGTAGGTAGATTTTTGCGATAGCTTCGGAAATACGTACTTAATCACTTTCCGTGTGTTGCCGGACGTAAAAGTATAGCACCATCCCATTTCTTCCAGTGGGTGTCGTAGAAGGCGACTAACGGAAGTCCCTTAGTCGCCTTCTACGAGAACGCTGTACCTATAATTTCTTCCAACTAATATCGAAAGCTATCGTTATTGGGATTTGGATAATGGAGATTAAGAGAGTAATATTCCGTAGCTATCAATCTAATTTTAAACGTAGGTTTGTATGTATATGGTTTAAACAGGTTTGTGATTTAATCAACTGCCAACTGTCAACGGGGTCTTTGTACCCGTCATACTAAACAATTGTCGCTATGAAACTCATATGCGATTCGGATGAAAAGAACAAATTCCTACACAACAGTAGACAGACCGTTTCGATGCATATATGTTTTTTTTTTTTGTACACACGGCTACACATCAAGCTATACCTTTTCAGTATAAGCTGATCTCGCATTGTATAGGATTTCCGTACAGTGCGAGATCAGTGTAAAATGGAAATGTATAGCTTGATGTGTAGCCGTGCGTTCGATATGAGTTTCATAGCCCTTCATGCCTGGAGGCTTTTATTTTGGTATAAAGCTTTGTTTACATTTGTTTTTTTTTTCTGCTGAAGTATAATTTTCACTGCATTGATTGGTATATTGGCATATTAGTTTGTAAAAGTCTCCTTTTACTCCATTTTCTATGTACCTACTGTCGTTAAAATTAAAAAAATAAAAACGATGATGTTGGTAATCATGCTGTGATCAATCACTTCAAACAGAAACAGTTTGTTCAATTTAAAATTGTACACTCACGGAAATTATATTTCGATAAAACTGACAGACTACGTCATTTGGCCGTGTTAACTCCATTTCATATAACTGTCAATAAATGTCAGTTGTGATTTGAATATACGGATGATTGTTATATTAACGTACGTACAGGGTTTTTTGTATATCAATGTACGTACATATTAAAATGCACTTCCGCGGTATCATGGCCGGAAAGCTGCTTCACATTTTCTTTACAATTTACTTCCCTGTATTATCGTTATGCTGATGCCGTGACATGGATAAGCGCATAATATGTGACATGTTCAGCAAGCCAGAAACTACGCTTGCTTTCAACAGATGTAAAATATACAGAGTAAAATTTTTACCAATGCGCAAACTATAAACATGAAATCAGCATATCACTCTAGATTCCCTAGCGTAAACATTTTTCGTCGGTTATACAAAAAAAATATTGTTGTTTTCTAGAAAAGTGCTACACTTACGCGGGTAAAATGCATGGAACAGCAGATTTTGTTTTTGTTTTTATCGACGAAAAATTACACCTTTAAATAGGCGAGATGCTTAGTTTACGCACTCTTAGCTTTCTGCACACCTTCTCCATATACATTTGAACGGTTCCAAAGGGGGCTATAGGTATGCATCACATGTCCATTGCTTTACTGACAGTTTGAAATTACTGCATTATTTTTATTATTTCGATGCTTTCTGCACACCTTCTCCATATACATTTGAACGGTTCCAAAGGGGGCTGTATGCATCACATGTCCTTTGCTTTACTGACAGTTTGAAATTACTGCATTATTTTTATTATTTCGATGCTTTCTGCACACCTTCTCCATATACATTTGAACGGTTCCAAAGGGGGCTGTATGCATCACATGTCCTTTGCTTTACTGACAGTTTGACATTACTGCATTATTTTTATTATTTCGATGCTTTCTGCACACCTTCTCCATATACATTTGAACGGTTCCAAAGGGGGCTGTATGCATCACATGTCCTTTGCTTTACTGACAGTTTGACATTACTGCATTATTTTTATTCCTTTCGATTGTTTACTTGAATTGATTGATTCATGGTTTTGCGGTTGCGACTTGAGTTACATACATACTGCGTTATAGGATATTTAACGACGACTGTGGCCATTTTAAAAAGGATTTCGATTTTGATTCTGCACACGTTACCCATTTTTGAACACGAACTTAGACTCGTTTAGGAGGTAAACGACGACTCGGTTTTTTGACGACCGTCCTGAACCGACGACGCTGCTGTTGTTATGGACTTGTGCCCCGTGTAGGTATATTTAAAAATAAATACACCATGTTAACTGCTATCTCGATTTTGCATCGATTAAAACATTTGCATGCTCTTTTGTTGTTAACTCTGAATTAAACCATATTTTAGAAAACAAGGTTTATTTATTTATTAGGGACAAAAAACAGTTACATGCTACAAAATACAGAGAAATTATTTAAACTAAGATTTAACAAACATGTAACCCACACCATTGTCCACGGTTTAACTAAAGGTTAAAAGAAGTGCTGAAGACAAGTGATTAAAAAAAGGAAATAAAACAACAGCCGCTGCTACAGTATTGCTGTCTAACTTAGCTTAAATTTAGTTCAATTACTCGCTGAATTACTCGCTATACAAAATATCCAGAGCCATTTTCTTAAATAATTGCTTAGATAGACAAAATATATTTAGTTTTATGAAATGCCTGTTGTAAGAATCAACAAGGCGACGAAGTGGCACACGTTCCCCAGCGTTAGTCCTGCATATGTCTGTATGGAACAGTTGTGGTACGCGCGCGCCCCTTCGAATGACGAAAGGTTTGAGCTGGCTTCTACCTAGGTTTTTTTATAATTTATTTAATTATTATTTTTGAGGGTGGGATATCATCAAATAACTTCTCCCGCTTTGGATGGAGCGGAAAGACTTTTACTGACTAAAACCCACCCGTGTTCCCTCTGGCAGGCATCGGCCCTTGCGGACCCCACCAATTGGTGCTGACATCTCTTTGAGGCGCGCGTGGAACACAACGCGCCGTCGACCCGGGCTTGGTCTTTACATATTTCTATGGTCTTTACCATAGTAGTAGTTTACCGAATTGTAATGGGTTCCCTACGATTTGTAGTGCCATTTGGCGTATATTTCATTGTTGTTCATTTCAAGCATTTTTTTTTTTGTGTGGCTGATGGCCATTTCCCTTTCATACTCCTCCGTCCGCGTAATTCTCGTCAAACTGGGTTCAAATTTTTTGCTGCACGTATTTAATATATCTATGTTTTTATTTGATTTACTTTACCTGGACTAAACATGTACTTAATGCCAACATGAATGCAGGCATCGCTCTTCTCATACGCTATAACTACAGTAACTTTGTTTACGTAGATAAATGATTTTTTTCTGCTTACCATACTCCTTTTTTGAATGCACATAGTAGCACTGCCTGTAATATTAGTGATGTTCTTACCTGAAAAAAAAAACAGAAATTTTATTCAAAAATGTTTTAATTTAATTTTAAGTAATTCATTTCGGGCACATAAGATAACAATTTCTTGTTCGCGCCCTAAATTTGTATTCGACGACGAATCCGCCGAGATTTACCTGTAGCTCTGTAGGTAATATTACTTACCTACAAGCGCTACAGGTAAATCCCACAGGTCGTTGGAACCCACATATGGCTTCCAACGACTTCCTGCAAGCTTGCCGTTAATTGTGTATTTTGTGCGTTTTCCAACGTATCATTTTTATAATGTGTACTTTATTATTGGATTTTGATTTTTTTGTGGATTAAGTCTAATCAAAAGGCGAAGACTTAAGATTCACGTATTCAGTGTTTTAAAAGATTAATCGGAAGACGAAAAAATATAATATGTCCACAAGATATAAAAATTCGCCGCTGCTCTATTCACGCTACCGGGCTGGTCCCACCGAGTAACAGAAACCAATTGTCTAAAATAAATGGACAGTGTTGTCACCGTTTATATGAAAGTTTCCATGTGAACTGCCTATCAATTAAAAAAAAAAACATTTAACGCTTTAAATTCAAAAAGCAATACGCCACTACAAAAATGGACATAAAAGTGAAACAGTTATCATAAAAGACTGTATCGAATCCGATAAGCGCATGGGCGAGCTGAAAAAATTGGCACATTTTATTTATGTTTTCGTGAGTAGGGTTGCGATTGTAAAAAAATGTTTGTGTATTTTGTAGGCTTCTCATCCCACGCAGGCCGTGGAGGCAAGCCCGCGCATATTTTAATAAGTAACTTCGCCACACAATATCCGAAGTTGGTTCCGATTTCATTTTAATCACTCCGTTTGTTGGAAATTGTGTATGTAATAAGTACGTTACTAAATAGTACTTCAGTGGGTGGCAGGGAGCAGGGACATCGACTCGCAACCTATTCAGTACAGGATTCTGAACCCCTCTGCCATAGAAATAGTTCTTGGGGATATTTAAAAAGAATAAGGTGTTCCATACATTTTGATCGCGAAAGTATTGTACTTTCTAAGAAATAATGTACGCTTCTTCCGCTCACTTTTTCTCCCTCTTGGTGGCTATACACCTCCAAGACACGTGTAACGTCCATGCTCAATATGAATAATATATCTTTTAGTATCTTCAACCATCTTAGGAGCCTTCCGCCTAGGCATGCCTTCCCATGGCCGGCTTCCTAATCTCGAAAAAGACTCGAACCCAAGTCAGCCGGAGCAAAGACAAGACAGACTCCACAGGTGAGGCTCCACGTACGGCTCAGATCCCCAATCCTTATGCAGCACCTCTCCACATACAATAGCGCCACATGCCCGATCACCTGTGCATTTGATGACTGTGGTTATCTTATGATTTTGTCAGTGAGCGGAATTAGCGCAGCTAATTTTTTGCCATGGATACGCTAAGAATAATTAGTATCGTCAACCACAACCGTTCATTTGATACTCCACCAATAATCACGACGCATCGAGGATCGGGTCATTTCCAAAGTAAATACTTTTGATACATTATATAACTGGTTAATTGGCCAAGTTCACCGAGGCAAAAGCATAAGCGCCACAGAAACCCCTACAAAAAAATACGAAATTTCTGTCAAAAAAAGACGATGTAACTATCATTCGTACCTTCGTGAAAACATTTTACTCCTTACACTAATTAGCTTGTGTCGCCTACTCGGGAAAATTGTTACTTTTATAAAAATGTTTAGTTCGTTGGTACTTAGTCTGCAGTGGGGTTAAATTGCACACTTGTTTTGTGAGGGTCATTGTCGAGTAAACTCTTGGTTTACTTGTTGCTTAAATCCACTGGTACTGAACTAACTGCTTAGATTTTTACACGTGAATGGTTATTTTACGTTAACCGTATAATCATAAGTTTTAGTTACTTATTATATATATTTAGTTAGCGTTATCGATTAATAATAACTGCTGATATTTACATAATACATCTTTTCGACACACATACAAATAGCATTATTTCCTTTTCATTTTCCCTACTTTAAGAATAATTTGATCACATTTTAAAGTATTGAATTATTACGTTAAAACTACAACAAGCAGAGAACAAAAATACCTCCGTCTCAAGAACATACGAGTAGCAAATCTAAGTTTCTGAATTGAAACACAGAATGAACAACAATTCATTATTTTCCCCCAGCAAACTGTAAATGTCTACAATGAAAAGCGGTTACCTTCTTTGAGAAAGACTCTCTAGTTAAAACTGTAAAGTTAGCGGAAATGTCTGCAAGGTAAAATAAAAACGTGCTATTTAAAAGAATTTCCTTTTTACTTTTTTTATCTCAGCCCCACGCATCACCGACAGTGTTAAAAGAAAAATGAAAAGGAGTGTGTCTCTGGTGCGTGCTTAACTTTAAATAATTTTAATAAATATTTTCTTCGCCGTCAGAAAAATTAAGAGGAAAATTTAACTATGAAATGACGAAAAGATTTGAAGCCAACAAGGAAATCTAGCCAACTGGATTCAATGCAATTGTGATATTTTGTTTTTAATTGGATATTAACGTGGTTGCTTATGAATTTCTTCCTCCTATACTTTTTTGATGCTAACCACTGAGAATTTAATTAGACCGCTGCATATTACACAGCATAGAGCATGCCTTTTAATATATTTTTCTTTGACATTTTCTCGTAGGGAATTCCTTAGACCTTGGTTTCAAACAGCCTTTTTCTGGAAAGCAAAAATGAAGTAACGAGAAAGTAACTCAATCAAAAATCAAATTCAAATTAGGCTGAGAATGACCTCTTTTCGAACGTCAAAGTTACATAAGACAGTCCCCCAAAACAGTTCAGCACTTGCTTTAGCTGGAAAAAAGAACAGACGTCACAATCTCCCCAGCAGCGGGAGCTCCTCAATGTGGGTTTGCAGCACGAGCCGAGCACTTGCACTTGCACACTCCTTACGTATTCGTGACGTGGTAGGTAATATTCTACGACTCACCCCTTGGAAAACAAACACTTCATCAACAGGTTGCTTGTGAAATGTTGCGTTCATCAGTATATCACACACAGGCATTTACTTACTATGTTGTTATTTGTATGTACCTATCTATGCAAAAATAAGAATACCTACTGATTTGTGGCGAAGCAGACTTTATAGACAAAAAACTGTGTCTAAACATAATTTAGAAGCATAGTAGAACGAAAAATTGCGCAGGAACATAATACAGAATGTAAAGAAGACGCTTCCGAAAACAAAGACAGGTGATTCTCGATACAGAACCATCAAAAAAAAAAACCTTTTTTTTTTAAGTTTTCGATACACCAATCTGTGAGTGCAGTTATATAATCCATTATTTGAGATTAAACACATAAACATTAAAAACGACCCCAAATCCAAGCGGCGACTTCAGGTTTAGGCATCCATTGTAAAATGCCACCACCAAAATAAAATAAATAGAAACATTACAGAAGCGTCAAACGTTTTAAATTAATGCAAAATAGCA
The DNA here is from genome assembly GCA_949987655.1 of Polymixis flavicincta. Classification (NCBI taxonomy): domain Eukaryota; kingdom Metazoa; phylum Arthropoda; class Insecta; order Lepidoptera; family Noctuidae; genus Polymixis; species Polymixis flavicincta. The sequence goes on from OX465171.1 coordinate 13,482,513, forward strand.
AAATAACCAATTTAAGGCAAAAGGTTATTAGTATCCGTTTGCATTTAGGTTCTATATAACCTACATTCTGGCTTCGGAAGCACTCCCCTAACGCCTTGTATAGATCCAGAAGTTTACAAACAGAGACAAACACGTACTTACAACAGCTTAGCAAACACATAAGACTGGTTACACACAGACACCTTGATAGCGAGACTTTGCGACGCAAGTCAAAGCTACACTCACCACCTCTAGGGATGTGCATACTGAGCGCGTGTGACAGGCCCCCTGACGATCCAACCTGAATAACCGTCGCTCACGTCAATATGTGTACACGCGGCGTTATCACAACAGGTAACAGGCATACACAGTTCTTCCCACGTAATGCGGTGAAAACAACGTATAGGTACGTATACTCCCTATACAGCTCGGTTAGTCTATTTTAGTTATTTTCATAGCGTTATGTCCTACGGCATTCTGCTGTGGGGCAAAGCCGCTGATATTCAAAATATTTTTGTTCTGCAAAAACGAGCTGTACGTGCAATTTACCAACTAGGTGCTAGAGTTTCTCTGAGAGTTTTTTTTAAGATATTGGTATTCTCACGGTGGCATCACAATTCATCTTCGCTAACATCTTATATATTAGGCAAAATATACACTAAAAACAGTGATATTAATAATATTAATACTAGAAATAAGGACAAACTACGTGGTCCCTTTCACCGGCTTCATAAAATTCATAACTCATTTGTTGGGCTCGGTATCACCTTTTATAACAAGCTTCCCTCTTCTTTGCTAGATTTACATTTTAATGCGTTTAAAGCTAAAGTAAAATCAAATCTGTGTTCTAAGGCATACTATTCTATCAACGACTACTTAAACGATAAGAATTCTTGGTCGCTGGGACTAGCTCAAGACAACGTTTCTGTTCTGTCACTAGAATTAGCTTACCTACTGACAGGTCATATGAGTTACTCCATATCATTGTTTATTTTATTTGACCGTATAAACCATTTTTTTTTTTTTTTACTTTTATTGATGAAATTTTCATTTTTTTTGTTGAATGTTAATTACTTTATGTATGGAATCAAGTTCTTCCAACTTAACACACAGCTGTACTGCTGGGGAGTTTGTTGCGCCACTTCTTCTTCCCAGCTAAAGCACTAGGAAGTGGTAAAGGGCGGGCGTTTTTGGCGGACTGTTTTATGTAATTTTGACGGTCAAAAAAATGCTGACTCTCAGCCTAGTTTGAATAAATGACTTTTGATTTTATATATGTACTCCAGGTATAGCATAGATTGTTCCTATTATAGCGTTATGTCGACTAACAGGTTGTTGTCCAGCATATAGCCTCCACTGATCAGCATCTGCTTCTCTAGCCTTTGCCCAACAATCTTGGGGTTGGCTGCCAGTCGAACCGAATGCACCTGTATACTAGTTTTTTACACGGAACGGCCTATTTGACCCCGAGACCCAGTTACTAGGCGATACGATACCTTTTGGTAAGTTTCGTTGTCAGAATTTCTGGATTCGGACCACCCGTAACGACTGACCGGGACCAACGGCTTTACGTGCTTTCCGAAGCACGTAGCTGTCTTGGTATGTAAAGATCAAGTCACCAACCGCAGCAAGCGTAGACGAACCTGATCAGTCGACCCCGTACAGCTGTTATTACTTAACGTACTACTAGTTATTGCAATCCCCTCATAACAATAGTATACGATCTTAAGAATAATATTGTAGAATGTTGTAAGGAATACGTAGAGTAGGAAGGCGCGAGACAAATTATGCTGAGAATCAGCACTTTTTGGAACGTCAAATCGTCGTCCAAAGTCGTCGAATCTAGATCTCGTGGACTAATAAAAGGCCATAGATAAGCCTAGTTTCATTACCTTCGGAGCAGTCGGATTACGGGCATAACAAATTCTCCAATCAAATTACGATGAACTGACTTTAATCCTCAAAGGAGACCTAGATTACTTTTCTAGTTTATTAAATCTTCAAGATAAGCTCACAAAAACTAAACTTCTGCGAAGCAATTTCCCTCCGTTTTCCCCTATAGGTTACAGTCACTGCTCGGTTGCGAAAATTCTTGAATAAATAAAACTTAATCAACAGGTTGGTTGTAAAATGTTACCTAGTCTGTTGCCGAACTCGAGGTTACCAGTCGACAGAGGGTCTTGACTAACACCTCGTATTTGGAAAGAAAATCATCGAAGCGTCAAATTTACCTAAACGCAAGTCAAGTGATACTATTTGTTGTTGATAATTAATTCGTTCAACGAATCACAGTGTACGCTCGCATGACTATTTTTCAGTTAATTTTTTTTGACGTCACTCATTACTATGAAGGTATGTATGCCATTTGCTGATAATTTATTGATGAAATTATGTCATTTAATTTGCTACTCGTTTACAACGGGCCTTTTTCGAACAACCTAATCTTGCGGCACGAGTTTTATGATGGCAGAAAACGACTACAGCTATTTTCTCAATTAGGCTTCGAAATTCAAAGTCCCGCATTTTTTTTTACATGAAATAAGATTGCCTAAAGAAAAACTAGCGTCGATTAAATAAACTTATATTAGGTCTTTACCTATGAAATTGCCGTTCTGCAGTACTGGCCATTTCAAATCAAAATAATTTTTGTTTGGCTAAGAATTCTAATTTCAAATTAATTTTATTTTAAAAACATGGATTTTTTTTTCTAAAAGTAGTCATTTGTTTATTGATTAGTGTTACATTTTCATCGCATTTCAATCTTTTTCGTCATCATGGATACGTTAAAAATTCGAGTAATTATGGAATATGAGTACCGTCGTGGCAGCAACGCGGCACAAGCGGCACGCAACATCAACGACGTTTACGGAGCTAACACTACAAACCAACGCACCACCTGTTATTGGTTTGCTCGCTTCCGTTCTGGAAATTTCGACCTGAAAAATTAACCTCGCGGTCGTCCGAAGACTTTGGTCGACAATGACGAATTAAAGGCGATTGTGGAAGCTGATGATACACAATCTACGGCTGAATTAGCAGCAGCTTTCGACGTTAGCGTCAAAACAATATTGGTCCATTTGCGTCAAATTGGCAAGGTAAAAAAGCTTGACAAATGGGTGCCCCACGAACTCAATGATCGCCAGCGCGAAGTACGCGTCGAGACGTGCCTTGCACTGCTCAACAGACACACAAATGAAGGAATTTTGAACCGCATTGTTACCTGCGATGAAAAATGGATTCTGTTTGATAACCGTAAGCGCTCAGCAAGTTGGTTGGATCCTGGTTCAGCACCTAAACAATGCCCTAAACGAAAACTTACCCCTAGAAAAGTGATGGTCACTGTTTGGTGGTCTAGCGCCGGTGTGATTCATCACAGCTTCTTACCAAACGGGGTGAGCATTACTGCAGATGTGTACTGTGAAGAACTGAACACAATGATGGAGAAGCTGGCGCATCTCCAACCAGCATTGGTCAATCGCTCGTCTCCGCTGCTCCTGCACGACAACGCGCGACCTCATACTGCACAGCAGACGGTCTCCAAGTTGCAAGAACTGGGGTTGGAAGCTCTCCGTCATCCGCCCTACTCACCAGACCTTGCGCCTACAGACTACTACTTTTTCCAGAATTTGGATAACTTCTTGGCGGGAAAAAAATTTAATACCCGAGAGGCAGTACAAAATGCCTTTGAAGAATTTGTTGCCTCCCGTCCAGCTGATTTCTTTAAGAAGGGCATCAATAAACTGCCACTGCGATGGCAAAGATGCATTGATTGCATGGGTGATTACTTCGATTAATACAAATAAAAAATTCATGAAAAAAATTCGTTTAAATTTTTTCATACAAAACGGCAATTTCATAGGTAAAGACCTATTATTTACGATAGATATCAAATGTGAAACTAGTTTCATTCGATATAACCATTTAAGCGCCACGGCGTGCACAAATCGGCAAGATTGCATCATATAAAGAATGTCCCGAGGTGAAAAAAAAAACGATAGGTTCAAAATCAAAACCTAAAAAAGATTTGATTTGAAAAAAATCTAAATCAAAATATATTATTTAACATAAACCTGCATGGGCACTTATCAAACCTCAGAAGCTGTGTGCACGGTTCCAATTTGTCGCTTCCTATGGAGAAGAGCCGGCAAGAAACTTCACGGCTACTCTTTTAAAAATAATTGATTTTTACAATGTTTTCAAATTACAGTGATAATAGGTATGAAAAGAAAGTGCAGGCCTGTCAATAAGTACCAGGTACTTGAGGAATGAAAATACAGAATAGAAAATCGTCTACAAATCTACAGTCTGTAGCATACAGTTATGTTCACCTTTTTACACTTATTATTAATATCATTGGTTATGTTGAACAAATTGCACCGTCCAAACTACGTAACGAAAGTCAGTTAAACATTGAGAGTGCTAATAACAGTAATTTAAACAAAACAGCGACGAATATTCAATGAGGGGATACTAAAATTGCAGCAACCTACATGAATGCATTTCGAACCCTACCCAGACAGGGTGCCTCATGCATCATAAAATAAAATGAAAGCACTAAAACTATCGTCAGTCGTCGAACGTTGGGTAGTTATTAACAGCGTGTTGTAGTATCGCCGATGCTAGGCATGAAAACAGTATGCAACAACCAGGTAATTTTCTAGATTCTTAGTTGATCACGATAATATGCATGGATTATTTAAAAGATAGTAATTTCATATTTGTATTCCAGAATAAATGCCCGTTTACCCCAAATAAGTTTCTATTTCCAGACTCTGAGTTTAATGCTCATAAAGTATTGGGTATTCTCTGTTATAATTTTGCAGATTTCGCGTTAGGTAATGCCAAAGTAGACTTTGAAAACTTCTTCAAATTCTCAATTCAAAACCGACCGTTCCCAGTTATTTTACCTCCGACAGGTGCAAACCTGCTACAACCTTATGGTAACGTGAATAAAGATCACTGTGATTTTGTCAGTAGTCAGTGATAACGACCCGATAGCAACCTTATACTAACAAGAATAAAGATCACTTTGATTTAGGTAGTGATGTAAGGTAATTTAGCTTTTCAGAGGTAAAATAGCTTTTAACGAACTCTAGTCCGCTTGCACCAAGAATCACTATTAATAGTGCTAGAAGGATCTTCTCGCTCTTGAATAACATTGATAGGGGCGACCCCTTATGATTTTGTTTTGAGAAATTCAAGAGGGTGGCTTTGTTCAGGTACAACTATACAACGCTACAAGGTTATTTTCGTGTTTGGCCAAAATCGAAACATACGCCGCCGCCATCTTGTGTTCTCGAAATAATTTATGTGGCAATTTCCGCAGTGTTTACCAACAACGCGCCCCTCATAGTCAACTGCCTAGCCTTTCCTACCTATGTTGGGGTCGTCTTCAAACGTAACCGGATGCAGCTGAATACCAGTATTTACATGGAGCCACTACCTATTTCACCTCGAAAACCCAGTAACTGGGTAATACGATATCCCTTGGTAAGACAGGTTGTCAGATTTTCGAGCTTGTGACAAACCGTAACGACTGTCAAAGATCCACGAATGACAGCCAGGACCAACGGCACAAGCCCCGCTGAACAACGCCCCCTGTTAATGTCATTCTTGCGCCAAAAGATCACTGTAGCACTCTAGATTTAGCGCTAAACTTATTTAAATCATGATTATGTCACTGCCAACTTCAATCGATTGACAAATATAGAACTATGTTTTAAATTAGCGTTTGTGGTTGAAGTGGCCTTTAGAAATGGTTACCTAGTTTGAACTTGGAGTAGACCTACATTCAGTTCGACTTTACGAAGTATCTTCTTGTTCAAGAAATCTCCAAAGTTCCACAACCTCGTACGTTCCAATTTAATTCAGAGATTAGGAGGGAAAAGTTGATGAATAAATGAAACTTAATCAACAGGTTGGCTGTAAAACGTAGTTTACGTCTGCCGCTTCGTGACGTAAGCGACGAAATTCTTCTCTTTCGTTATAATAACGTTGTGTTTATTACGTAAGTCGTAGTTACATATTATTGCATTATGGGTAGGCAGAAACTGTACAAGTTCAAGAATTTCAGGTGTTTTTGGTTCAATTTTTTTCTGTTACCGACTTCAGAAATTAAAGCGTTTTTAGTTTTTGAAGCCGGTTGTTTCGTGAGGAAACCGGCATGTCCTAGAACCAAAAATTCGAAGACATGTAACATCTACCAACCCACACTGGGCCCGCGTGGTGGAGGGTTCCCGCTTGCAATCTTGTAGTACCCACTGAGTGGAAGATTTTGGGGTCACATTTGATATTTGACTGTATACGATTCGTGTAAGTTTCAAAATCTGCATGCGTAATTCTCTTTAATAAGCGCCTATAGTAGGTAAAGAATGCATAAAGCATATGGTTATTATTATTCTGCTTGTAGAGCTTATAATGATGGTTTATAAGGTTATTTCGTTCAATAGAAGCAGACGTAAACTATTTGGGGTAATTCAGTAGTTTTTCTCTTTTTACACGCTTTTTATTTATAGGAACAGTTCGACAAACAAAATTGTTAATTAACTCATAAAAGTCATAAAAGTCTCAACAGCAACGTTGAGTGGGCCCTTTCCCGTCAATCTTACGTCAACGTGAGCATGACTGAAACGCTTGTTGTTTCATCCACCGCAATGCAAGCGAAATGCAAGTGAGTGAGAAGCTGATAACATCGAACGGAAATTGGCAAGCAGAAAGTTCACAAAACCTGTTCCGTTGTTTGGAAAAAAAAAATGTCATTAAGTATTTCCATTAACTACATGTGCAGGGCTTATATGAAGATGTTTTCTTTCGTTTTCCAATGAGTCGTTATTACATGATGAATGGCCAAATTTCAGATGAAATTTATGCAAAAAAAAAACACGCTTTAACTCGTTAAGTACCACTAATGAGACACAATTGGTTTTCTATTGTTACGAACCCGTTTCGGGTGCGGCTGAGGCTTTAATGAAAACCAAACTAAATAAGCAGAAAATAATTTCAAAAAAGCGTGGCGTGCTTTTTGATTTTTATAATCAATTAAATCAAGCAACCCACGCTTTTATGTAATTATTTTCTGCTTTTTTAGTTTGGTTTTTAAAGCTTGTTTTTTTACATTTTTTTTATCATTTATTTTCTATTTTTAGGTCTGATAACTACAAAAAAGCGTGTTTTTTTTTTCTTTTAATAATTGCACTGTCATCGGTTCTCGAAAGCTAATAAAAGCGTGTTAAAAAGCTGAATATCAGAAGTCTTCACTTGTTTCTAATAAAAACTTTTTTTAAATTACATTTAAACCTCGATATAAAACACAAGATACTTGTGTCTTCAAAATATATAATAATCACGAACGAGCGTTTTCATGACAATTATGATGGGTTGGCCACTCTTAACATTATCGCATGAATATACGGGCTCCCAGTCTGCACCAGCCAGTTCATAATTGAATGTCTGCTTTACGGCAGTTACGCTCCAAAGTTATACCAGTTGGCGAGCAATTGGAACAGAAGGTATTATGTTCAAACTTGCGTACGGCGTGTTAAGGTGAAAGCTCCAGGACAGCCCGGGAAATTCAAATTCCCTACATTTTTTTCAATTTGCAGTACAGTGGCAGGTTGTAACATGTTGATTAAAATATGACTCACGATCGTAACACGTCTGTATTCACAGAATCGTTATTATTCAAATCATCAATTTTATGTTCATTAAATTGAACGCTGACCCCTAAGTACACGTCCATTAGTTTGGGTGTTAGGATCAGATTTCTGGCAATACATTCGTGTGCTATTTTATTATGACTGGCTTGTAACATGTATTCATAAGTGTCAAATAAATATTTTTTATTAACTTTTCATGACAAAGTCATTCAATGACATTAAATTAAATTAGAGGGTTTTATTCATAATTTTAATGATTATAATTAAATAAACCCATACTTGTTACAGAGTATATGCCATATTTGTTACGGAGTATATGCCAAATTTGTAGTGGACCTTCTACCTTAATATTGAGATGTCTAACGGCTTTTGATGTATTTCAGACGAGAAAATGGAACATGCTGAAACTGAGATCCCCGCTACACATGAGTTGGCCCAAATCAAATCCAAAATTCTAACAAGATCATTTAAAATGTAGTTTTCCGGTATTAAATTACTTTCAGAAAGAAACAAATCAAACTCATCACGTATGGTTACATTGGAGGAATTATTGTATTAATGTCACCATATTATGTTCTAAAATCTCAAAAGTTACGTAGCGGGCAACACTTATTAAGGTACGAGTAGGTATGACTAACCAAAGAAGATTTCATACATTTTCCTCGCTACCGAGTTATCTAGAACAATCCGAAGCCAAACAAATGCTCATCTGACTTTCGTTGAACAACGAAACCTTTTTGAGTCAATGAACTCTCAAAGTCTGAATCGTTGAACTCATTGTGAACTTGAATAACCGAACGACAATGCGCCAGAAATAAGAACAGCTCAAAATAGAGTGTATATGCTATTTCTGTTCGTCGTTACGTAGTAGTTCTCGTCGGACAGACAAGGTCGAGAGGTCGACAGCAATGAATGAAGTACGTAATTATACTAGCGTACGCCTGTGAACGTATAAATCGAAGTTACGTTTTGGTTGGGTACATACGTTTTCGTTGCATTTACTATTGAAAATATGAATTATAAGTAGTCATCCTTATTGATGTACACTTCCGTAAACCTGAATTGAGCCACCCTGCATATCTTCGTTAAAAGCTATATTTTTAGAATAAGGTGAAAAACATGTGTAGATATTTGAAACCAGTCACTCACTCTCATTTCCGTTTGTTAGTATTCCTAATTTGAACTCGGAATACTTAAAAAAAAAAAACAGTTTAATTGAATGAATCGTCTTTCGCGTTTCTCAGGGGCAAAATTAACGTGAAATTGTCTAAGAAAACAATCGTTCACTGAGAGAATTCTTTATTTAGTAATTTGTATTACCTCCAAGAAAATTTACAAGGGCGATGCGATGCGGTTCGGCATGGAATTGATGAATGGCACCATGTCGTGCTGTGGAATGTTCTTCCATGCTTCCAAGATGACAGTTTTCAGCTCCTGTTAAGTTTCTCGAGCTGGGTGGTAAGTTCGAACGCACCTTTGTATTTCATCCTATAACTGGGTTATTAGATTCACATCAGGGTTTCTTACTGGGCATTTTATTACTGCGCTATTAACGTCATACAGGGTCATTATTCTGTCCATAGATATATTCTATCACAATTCTTGCAGCGTGCACCCTTGCATTATCCTGCATAAAAATGAAATCCTGAGCCACAAACTCAGAATCACACAGGCTTCGGGACCAAGAACCCTTGACATATAATAGTGGTTGCAACCGTGGTCCCGTTAAAAGTAGTATTCCCGGCCAGTCTATCCTTCTGTGGAAATCTGGCCCCCAGACTTGTACATAACTCAGCTTCTTTTTAATGCAACATTTCTGGTAACGTTCACCCTGTCTTCGGTAGACTTTCCTATGTACATAACTGCCATACATTATAATCTTGGTTTCTTCCGTAAAACGAACCTGGCTCCATTAAGGTGCACCCATACCAAAGTTACTTTTTGTGAAGCAACATTTACAAGTATTACTGGACAACAACGGATAACAAAAAATATAGTAAAAGCCGCAAAAGTTATAGAAAGTTACTAAATGTTATCATGTTGCAAAATGTTGCTTTACAAAAAGTTAATTCGGTGTGGATGTTCCTTTAACTTTGAATTTAACTCCAATGAAAATGTTCGCGTGCAAACTTTAGGCACGCTATTCTGTGAGCTCGTGTCAGTTTGGGACCATAGGCTGGCTTATAAGGTTTCAGGCTACGTTCTTCGATTCTCCTAACAGTTTGAGCGCATAGGTTGATGAGGGATGCAAACCGGGCAACTTTTAATATTTCGGTCAGTATTAGGTTGGACCGCGATGAAATTTTGTTAGTTAATTGTACCAATAAACGGCATCCAGGAATTTTTTAGCCACCAGGTAAATAAAAATAGACAAACTTAAAGGATTATTAAAAAACTTTTTCCAAAACATAAACAACCGACTTCCGGAAAAACACTACAAAGTGAAAAATAACTTTAATTTCTGAAGGCGGGGACAAGAAATTAATAAAATACATATCAAAAGTCACCGACTGTCTTTATTTTAATTTTTTAGTTATAGTATCTACCTACCCTACACCAATTCGGAATTTCATCATCCTTGGGATCAAAACAATGGATATTTATGCGATAGTAGCAATCGCGGTTGATGTGCTCTAATTTTTTAAGACGTCCGTTGTCTGTCTCCGAAAAGCATCAACAGATCTATATGAAATTTAAATGGGACCATTTCGGAATAAACCCCTTTCGAACAAAATTTTTGCAAATCGGTCTATATATGATGGAGTTATTCCCGAACCTGCACCTAACTCCTAACCGTTTTAGAGATGTACCTTCCTTCATCAGCTCACCACCATACGCAAATGTCTCAATAGCTTTAGAAAGTATATGAAAAACATTGTTAATACCTATACAATTTGAGGGTTGTCCTCGATTTCCCTGGAATTCCATCATCAGATCCTGACTTGGTTCCAATGGGGCCACTCAATGGGAGTATACTCTTTCAAATAAAGAAAGTATTTTGAGAATCGGTCCACAAACGGGGGAGAAATCAGTGAACATACCTACATTAAAAAAAATACATACAGTCGAACATATAACCTCCCCACCTTTTTTTGAAGTCGGTTAAAAAACAGACGAATTTAATAGAAAATTACGAATTAAGCGCAAATATTTCTGACATCCTAGTTTGCGTCACTGAAAACAGTGAAGTAATAGACAATGCCAGCCCAGTAGACTGGGCCGACAATATCCGTCATATCTGTCTCAAGAGGCATCCGTTGAGCCCAAATTGGTTTGCCCTCATACGCAAATCAATTATATAATGTAGTCCAATATTTTGCATTTCAGGTATTTGTTCTAATAATGATAAATAACAATTTTGTCTTAAATACACAAAACAAAAAACAAAAACAAACAACGATATTTGAAATAAGAAGGAACTAGCTTTTGCCAACGGCTTCGCCCGCGTGTAGGTCGGAAATTATTCTACGGGACCATACTACCGGGATAAAAAGTACCCTATATGTTAATCTAGGTTTTAAACTATGAGTTTGGCAAATTTCATACTAATCCATTTTGCGATTTTAGCGTGATTGAGTAACACCCAAACATCTAAACATACAAACTTTCACATTTACCAGGCCACTCATGGGCACGCCACGATTGCGGCGGTAAGTCCCCTCTTTGGCTGCCCGGCTTGGGCGGAGCACCGCCGTGTCCTCGTGGAGGCGATCGGCGGCGGCGATCTCTCGCGTCCGGCCCTGGTCCAGGCAATGGTACGGAGCGAGAGTGCATGGGTAGCCGGGACCTCCTTCAGCGAAGCAGTAATGCTCGCGAAGAGGGTGGCGGCGCAGGTGAGGGAGAGGCAGTCTATGCGCCCTCGCGACCCTAGCCGCCGCAGGATACGGAGACGTCCTGGGCGTCGGGAATCCCAGGCCGATTTCCGGCCACCGTAGGCATGAGCTTGCTGACGGCGAGTAATGGATAGCTCGCTGTCCGGTAAGGACCAAGCCCAAGTCGACGGCGCGTTGTGTTCCACGCGCGCCTTAAAGAGATGTCAGCACAAACCGATGGGCCCGCAAGGGCCGATGCCTGCCAGGGGTGCGGGTTCGTTCGAAAGAAATACCGAAGCCCCTGGCATACGGGCCAGGCCGCCGCCCTCCTGCTCCACCCAGAGCATGAGAAGTTATTTGATGATTTCCCACACAAAAAAAAAACCAGGCCACTCAGAAAGTATTGCGAAAAAAAGTTTTTATGTATGAGAGACTGGCCAGTTATAATCTACAAGTGAAAATATGACGTACCAATTTTAAAATTTCCCTCCATATTGTTTGCGAGCTATGTAAATTAAATTATCGCCATGAAAAAATGGATCTGCGCCGAGAACATTTTCGCGCTATGATGTTTACGATTTCATGTGTCGCTGGAAACCGGACGAATCGTACGATAGGCTTCAAATGGCATTCATGGATGAAGGCTTTTCTGAGACAACCGTGTATCGTTTTTATAATGAATTTAAGCGCGGTCGACTAACTTTGGGGGATGAAAAAAGAAGTGGTTGCCCTTTGACGGCTGTTACGGAAGAAAACGTGCTAGCAGTGAAAATTTTAAATCATGACAATAGGCGATTTACTTATCAAGAGATTCAGCACATACATAACCTGCAGGTTGGATCTGGAAGCCTTCACGAAATTCTACACCTGCATCTTCGCGTGAGGAGGATAGTTTCACGCTGGGTGCCACACAACCTCACCGATGCTCAGAAGCAGGCTCGGGTGAAATGTTGCCGTGACATGATAAACAAATTTGAAGCAGTGTTTTCGACATCATTACAGGTGATGAATATTGGATTGATCAATACGATCCAGAAACAAAGCGCCAGTCGACGGTTTTGGTACAAAAGTGAAGCGATCTAGAAGCGGGGGTAAGATTATGATTGCAAGCTTTTTCAATTTGACTGGCTACTTGGTGTCAATTCCTTTACGGAATCCAAGAAGTATCAACGCTGAATGGTATACTACCAAATGCTTGGCTGAAGTTTGAACGTACGTATTTAGATTTGTACTTAATATGCTAATGACAAATAGGATAAAAACTTGATGATTATTTGTATTCTCTAAACCCCATTCTTTGCAGGATTATTTAGAAGTTTATAAAGCGTATTGCCATCAACCGCGAACAAATCTATTAGCATAGCCGATTCTCGCATGCGGAAGAACGTTGCCAGAAAAACCTTTTAAATGCCTTTTAAAAGATGTATCTCATGTCTTATTGCAAAACTTGACTAGAAAAACAATTATATCTTTATGTATTTAGGAATTGTAAGTTAATCGGTCGTTGCAACTGTCCCTTAAAACTAAAATAATCACCGGAAATCAACATTCGTGCGTGTTCTCGTGCATATTTCGTAGTTTAGCACGGAAATATAATATGAAAAGACACAAAAACCAATTACGGAAAATAAACCAAACCTACGTAGGTATAGGTATAAATATATCTATTTCCGGTGGTTAGCGATCAAACGGATAAAATTTGATATGACAGTAGTCAAGATAGTAAGTGATATTTACCTTGTACTAGATCTTTACTGGGGTTTTGACCGGTTGATGGCAATAGGCTCGCCCCTATTACGTGGGACATAATCATAATTGGCGAAATTTGGTTGTGCTATAGGTACACCTCAGCCAGACCCTTCGGGGAAATAAGGCGTGATTTTATTTTAGATCTTGACTTCAATGATAAATGATAAATGATTTTATTTCTGTAAGTAGGTTTGTACAAACACTTTTACACGTCAATCATATTTTTTTTAACTAGATGAGGTCGGCGTTTCCTATCTGACTACTCTGAGAAGAAAGGCCGAAACAAACTCAGAGGTCACAGTCTCTTTTAAAGTCCAGACATAATCTTGGTCAGATCATGTGAAGTCCATATGGATTGGTGTCTGAAATGGTCTTTTGAGGAAAGAACCACACAGGTTGAGTGGACCTGTCCATTCAGTGCACGCATGTATCAGTAATCATACGGCTCAACTCAGAATTTGAGGAGCTCAACGATTTGACGAACAATACCAAAGAAAGGACATTTGGGTAGGCCGCATAAAGTACTCAAACTGCCAGATTAACATTAAAAACGAACTGAGAAAGAGATAAAACACAAAAACAAAAATACCACATAGTCCTCACATTTACAATAATTAAAACAATAATAATATTATACTTCTCAAAGTAAATACTCATGTCAAAGTGTATATAATAATAATCAAATGTCAAAGAGTATAGATTAGCAAAAAAAAAAACAAAAACAACATTCAGTATACAAAATTGGAGCAGATCAATCCCAAGCTTTTTGTCCTCAATATAATCTTTAACGGTATAAAAGGCTTTCAGGCACAACTTAGGCTGACTTTATGAATTATTAAAATTTATTGAGACTTAGATCTTGAACATGGCTTGGAAGTTTATTATAAAAGCGTATACATTGACATCTGAATGACCCACCTATTTTCTTGAGCCTTGTTGATGGTATAACAAAGTTTTTGTTCCTAGTATTTAACAATTTAATATTTTTATGGGCATATAAAAGATTTTCAAAAATATACCGTGAAGGCACAGTCATTACATTAATCTCCTTAAATTTATTTGTGAGTGTCTCGGACTTAATTTATAAATTGCTCGAACAGCTCTTTTCTGCAAGACAAAAATAGTTTGACTATCGGCGGCATTTCCCCACAATAGGATACCATACGACATTACACTATGAAAATAGCTAAAGTACACTAAGCGGGCTGTCTCTATATCAGTTAAATTACGAATTTTCCTAACAGCGTAAGCTGCAGAGCTTAGCTTTTTCGACAATTTAGCTATATGTGGGCCCCACTGAAGCTTAACATCCAAAGTTAAGCCCAAGAATACAGTGCTATCTTCAGGATATAATTCTTCGCCCTTTATCAACACATTCGTTTTCACCTACCTAACGTGAGATAGCGTAAACTTAATGCATTTGTTTTTTTCTTTTTTCACTAAGTATTTATTTATTAACATTGAACCAGTGAACTAAAGTGAAGTGTCATCCGCGAACAACACTATATCATGATTATCCTTTATGAGGTAAAGCAAGTCATAAATATAAACAAGAAAGGACCAAGAATTTGAGCCCTGTGGGACTCCCATTGATACTACGGATCCGGGAGATCTTTTGCCGTTTATAGAATCCTATTACACAAGTATGAAATAAGAAGATCCAGAGCGGTGTTCCGGATCCCGTAGTGGCGTAGTTTCCTGATTAAAGTTTCATGAAGCACGCAATCGAATGCTTTAGATAAATTACAAAAGATGCCCAAGGCATCGTATTTATTTTCCCATGCATTGTAAATATGCCCTAAGAGTTCAACACCCGGCATCGGTAGTTGAACGACCCCTTGTAATTCTGAACTGTTTGCTATGTAGGACATCTAATGTCCTCGTAACTGTGCACCAATGCGTTGGAGGATGTCTTTAAGAAACTTGAGTAGACCGGCTAGGATATCAATCAATGTGAACGGCTAGTACATCTCACACCTTCGCTTTGCTGATGATATTGTCATAATGGCAGAGATGCTGGAACAATTAGACTAGATGCTGCAGTCACGTCTAAATGGAACCTGATTTCGGACAAGATGAAAGCCATGTACAATTCGCACGTCTGGCCAAGTCCGATCCACATCGAAGGATTGCTTCTCGAAGTAAACGGTAGACTCAACTTTGAGAAGGCAGCTGACAGAAGTTCCCAGTTGGGATGGGCAGCGTTAAGAAAACTTCGTCAAGTTATCTCGTCTCGGAGGACAGCGTGTTTTGGTACAGCTTGAGCACTGAAGCGCGATAGGCTGAGCTGACACTGAAGATTATTCAGATATAGTCATAAGTCTTAATAAGTAAACACTGTAAGAATGTTAATGTTCATCATCTAATGTTTTACTATAATTACAACCATGCGTCCGATGAGATTTTTCCGGGTAAATACCTGGTATTCAAAATAAATGAGAATTTACCTAGACATTTTCCCTTTGGGTATTGACCAAATACACTATGGATCTGTCGACAGCAATAAATCATTTTGATACGAGCTCGTATAACTTATTCGCTCGTATAGTTATTTGATAATACATTGTTATACTGTTATTAACATGTAGGTAAATCTTTATTTTATGACTTTATACCGACCGGTCTAGATTCAAAGTAATTTGAAAACAGACTGCATACTGAAGTCGGAAAATCATTAAAATTCGTGGAACATCAAAAAGTTAAGCGAGTACGATGCAATAAACAGTACTGGTAAAAAACATAAAAAAAATCCGCACATTGCCGAAACTTTCTATATAGGTACACAGTGAAGGTTGCAGGAAGTATGCAGTCTTTAAACATCTATAAACAAACATCTATAATGAAAGCTCTGTTTTCACGGTTTTTTAAACAGAAAGGAGCTCGTAATTAACGAACATCAAAAACAATTACACGATTTTTTTTTCATAAAGCGATCGCGTTGATGCACTTGTTGTTGTAAAAGCGGACAATGTTCATTTATTTCTATTGTACATCCATTCCATTGGAACGACTAACAAAGCGGAATGAAAGAGCTCACAAGAGCGATGCAGCGGCATGCACATTCGGAATGTATCGGTCTGATAGCCAGTAACATTGTGAGCTCGTTTGCATCACACATAGCCGAAAATTTCCCCTCTGACTTTCACAAAGAGGATTTAACAAAGTTACCCCTCCCGCCGCCCTCGTCCCCCACTCCCACACTTCGAAATATTGTGAGGGCGGACGTACCCGGTCCCTGTACATCACAATAAGTAATTAGTGCGAAGTCTGAACGATACTTCGTTAAACAACTTGAAAGCCTTGGTGATTATTTTTTTATTAAACGAAGCAGCGATTTTAATATCATTTAACAAAGTATATTTTAATCAGGAAAGCAAATGCATTCGTTATTTTATTTGAAACTAGCAAACCCAACAGACGCAGTCCTGTCCGAACAATGGTTCATAAAGATAAAGATAATTTTATTTGTCAAAATATGCGTACACATGGAAATTGAGCATGCAGTATGTCACAATATTAATATTTCATACGTACATGTTTCACCCATATGGCTTACAAATTTGTAAAATTTCCAAAAAAACAACTACAAAAAAATATAGTGAAGGCACTTCAATCCAAGTACACAATGGTCAGTAATAAACAATATAAATAATAATAAGTCAGTAGAATAAGCTAATCATGTAATGTCACAAAAATTAATGAAAATAAAAAAAAAATGTCAAATAGTGTCATTCAAAAAGTCATAGCAAAAACAACGTAAAGTTTTACCCGAAAAAAAATCGGGGATCTGCCAATTTTGTGTTCCTTGAAAACCTAATTCATACTATAACGAACATTTTTAAGCAAAAATTAGTTAGTCAATAGTTCAAATGTTTCGCTTACCAACGAACACCATTTCATTTTTAATTATCGAGTTATTTTAAATTGACTGTTTATAGTCTGGTTGGGGTCACATTTCATACGACGTTGGGCCCAAAAACAAAAATGCAAAAAATAATAATTGTGTTACCCTGGTTGGGAGAGTCCTCCTATTTTTTAATACTGCACCGAATCTCAACGACCATTACTTCCTGTGTTTGAAACTTGAACAATCTATTTTTATATACTTTATAACTACCCATTGGTGAAAATAAATGTTGGGTGTCTATCGATATGTTAACACGATAGAATATATTTTTAAAGATTTGATTGTTATGTTGTTGTTTTTTGAAGTATGAGTCGAGAAAAACTGGTTTCATAAGTTTTATCGTGTTTAAATATCATATACCTATCACGTCTGTGAAGATTACACACAAAAAAACAACGATTTTTTAAAGTGAGTGACTACAATAATTACGGTCGTAGATACTCCCCAAAAAAATATTTATATTTTGTTTTCCAGGTTTAAATACTTTTATGCACCTGGGTTTCTTTTCCTCTTTCATAAATCTTCGGAGACCCTGGCGTATTTATACTAAAACATTTTTTTTAAAATGTTGATATTATTTGTTTGTGCAACAGTTTTTATTTATGAATAAAAATACAAAAGATTAAAGTAATGACTACTGAGAGAGAAAAGCATCATATGAATATGATATATTTTCATAAAGCAAGTGACCTCAAATCTAGAAGTTCTATGGTATTTTTAATTCACGAAGCGACACGCGCTTTAGTTGTGGTTACTAATTGTGCAAATACGTTGTGAACGTGTGTGGATGCGCAGAAGCTCTCGATATCGTACGAGACACGGGCGAAGACGGAAGTGTGTGTGTGCCTGTGTGCAGACGCTACTCGTCTGCACGCACACTTTCACAGCGTGGTTGTACGCTTGGTTACCAGTAAAATGCGCGTCGCTTCGTGAGATAATAAAACCTAACTATGTTAAAGCTTTTCTATTTTAAATTTTATGATAAACTGATAGTATTATGACAAAGGAGAGGTGTCTAAAGACCACAACAATGCTGCAAACGGGTTATTTTGTCTAAGTGCATCTTTAGGTGGCTTCTACAAATTGGCTCACAAAGGGTTCGAACTAGTTGCATCGACCTACTTGCAGACGGTGACCGTGTAATGCAATCTACAGATATTGCTAATAGGTGTATCCGCTCACGAACCATGTGCCACGCGCCACCTCACGTGCACGATAGTGGCTGTGGCCACTGGTAGTGGGCTATAGCACGTGTTTATACATTAAAATCCCTTTTCACTTACTCTAGTACAACCTAGAAAAATGCGACTTTTTGGAATTTCAACGCTGGGCTCCATGTAGAGTTGAAATTCCAATACCTGTGCAATAGAATATAATATTTTTATTTCAGTCAAAGTCCATAGGGCTAGTAACAATTTTGCTTATCCTCTTGTGTTAGTACAAATACAGATTACTATTAAATAATTAAAACTTCACTCTCACCGAGAGGAGGCCTGTGTCCCAGCAGTGGGAACATTATAGGCTGATAATGATGATGATGATGAATTAAAACTCAGCGTGGAGCTGCATCCATCTTCGTAACATCAGGGAATCCCACTGATCTGCAAATACACTGAGAACACTGTCAGTGCTGCCGCGAACACGTGACATCAGGGATACACATCTCTTTCTGATTATGGTAGCAAAGCCATCAATGTTGTTATCTGTAAACATCCCTGAAGCAAAACAACGCCACGGCGCGGCAGCCGCAGCAGCACTCTCAGTGCATTATTACGTATATTGAACGCGTAGGTCGCTGTATGCCCGCTAAGTGAAGTTGACCCAAAGGCTGTACGTGTAGAAGGACTGACAGTAAGCTTTGGAAAACGTTACTTTAACTGCCCTCGTACATCGCGCAAACCTGCGGGCCAGCATGTTACAACGGACAGCCAGCGACCTACGTTCCCTTTCAATGTCACAGTTATCTTTAAAGTCTTCGGTGACCCAGTGGCCCAGATACTTTAACTTGTCCACTCTTCGCAGGGATTCTCCGCACAGTGCTACGTGAGGAGTACACGAATATGTCACGCTGCCTGCTTTGAAAACTATTAGTTCGCTCTTTGTGAATAATATTTGAGCCCATGATTCACCGCATAACATTCGCATATACTGATCAGCCGCCTCAGAACTCCGATCGATGGGCTCAGCAACACCATGTCGCCAGCATAAGATATATTATTGATGCACACCCCGTCAATATGACATCCGACATTTGTGCTTCTGAGATCAAGGATCAGCTGGTTCATGTATAAGTTGAAGAGCCGGGGTGAGCTGAGCCTCTCCTGCCTTACCCCGCACTCCAACCGATACACGTCCGAGTTCTAACCAACCCACTTCACGCTAATACTTTGTCTACCATACCAGTACTTAAATATTGACACTATCTCAGGTGGTAAAGTAGTATCACGTTCTAGTTTACGCCACAAAACATCGTAACTTACGAGATCAAATGCACTTGATAGGTCCAGAAAACAGGCAAAAATAGGAGCAATAATATTAAGGGTATTTTTTCCTTACGAAATCGACCATAAGCAGCGCGGTGCGAGTGGCTGTGGAACTCCGGTGACAGCCGCCACGTTTCAGTTTCGATCACTGTGTGGACTGTCATGCTCGTGCTCTGGACGTATCCACTCATATAATACTAGGATCTGAACTGTCATCTATGTACATGCGAATACTCACGGTGAGAACGCACCTTAATGGTAAACGTTGTTATATGTAAGTATTAGTTTAATAGGCAAACCACCACTTCAATCTCTCGTCTCCATTTCCCTTGAATAGCCAATCAAACGATATGTGGCCCAGCCGTATCTGTCCGCTTGTATGTGTACGGAATAATAAATGGCCTACTGAATCACCTGTTTCAATTCCATGCAGAATATCCCATTCAATTACGATATAGTGCGTAATGTTGCAGCATGATCCTTTATGAAGCTAAGTAAAATATTTTTATATTTCGGGTTTATTGAAAGGGTAGGGATCGTTTCAAAAATCATAACACTCACTTACTATGTTCTGTACTCAGCTTCGCCCACGTGGAGGTCGAAAGTTATCCCACGCGATCGTGCTACCGGTGTAAAGAGTATCTTATGTATTATTTAGGTCATAAACTATATGTGTGACAAAAGAGACAGGTCACGTTTCATACGACAGTGGGACCAAAAATAAAAACGCAAAAAAAAAATTGTGTTGTGCGCCGAATCTCAACGACCATTACTACCTGTGTTTTAAAGTTGAACATTCTATTTTTATATACACCCATTGGTGAAAATAAATGACAGGTGACCTTAATATTTAGTAAACTGCAAAAAAATAGTTTTTTGTGGCTGCCAACTCCGCCTGTTAGATGTTTGAAATAAAATGAGGCACCAACTAATAATTATCTCTGTATGCACTCTCAATCCACGGTTGGTGCAGGACTGTTTCAGAACATAGAAACAAAACATATTGGGCCATGGGTTTAGGTGGCTATATATAGTGGTAACCGTGAACTCAATAATAACACACTCAATAATAGGCTCCCGGAAACTGTCGCTAGCACATAGTGACAAGAAGGCAACATGTACTGAGGTGCTGGAGGAGTCGAAAGGTATTCCACGGTTATCAGAACAATCCTAGTGCTCGGAAGATGGTCAAGATGTCTACCATCAATTATTAAAATACTACCTTCCTCCGAGTACGTTTGCTCTTGCGAGTCTCCTCTCAAGCCAGACAATAAAAGCAAGAACGAGGTGGGAGCTCTGGATCTCGTCAAGGGTTCATTCTAGCCGGCCAATAAAGGTAAGCTAGAGGTGAGGAACAAGACAAGTTCCGGGAGATAAGGCCCATGGGGTCGCTACTGACTAAAAGCTCGCCACATGCTGCGCAGCGGGTTTATCTCTTTTGGTCTGGGTTCTCACCCTAGACTGTTTCGGAAAAGTAAACTCTACCCTGACGGACCTAGAGTTTAGAGCGCGCTAGCCTCAATATGATGTTAACATAGAGATACAGCGATGGGATTATTACTTTTACTATTATTATTTTCACAAAGTTCGTATGATGTTTTAGTTGATCAAAGAATGATGGGCAAATTTGTACGAAACCTGGGCGTAAGACCAACAGAACTGCAGCTAGTGCCAGTTGTTCGGACCCAATACCTGAATCGTAATACTATAAATAACCCTAGCCACATCCACCGGGTTTACTTGAAAATATTGTTTATAAAAAATTAAATAAAACACGAAACATAATAATAACGTATCGTTTTACTGTTAATAAAACAATACAACGATACTTAATTATTAACAGGGATACAATCAAATTAAATGTGATTTGAACGGTTATTAATGAAAGCATGTTAAAAAAAAAAACCGGTCAAGTGCGAGTTGGACTCGCGCACCGAGGGTTCCGTACAAACCTGTGGGTATATAAGTAAAAGTTCAAAATTGTCAAAAATATTTTTTTTTATATGACGAAACTAAAAATTTTCGGTTTTCGTAATTTTTCCTATATCTGTACTATAAGACGTGACTTCGTACAAAATTTCAAGATTCTAAGTTCACGGGAAGTACCCTGTAGGTTTTGATTCCCGTGCGAGTTTCGAAAATTTGCGGAATTTTGCGGCCTAAATGGCTGTATCTTTTGATTGCGTTGACTTAGAAGGTTGATTTTTCTACAGCTTCCAGGGACAGTAGAACTAAGTATCATATAGAAATTTCAGTTTGATACCTCCACGCGTTCCTGAGAAAAACGGTCTTGACAGACGGACGGACGGACGGACGGACGGACGGACAACAAAGTGATCTTATAAGGGTTCCGTTTTTTCCTTTAGAGGTACGGAACCCTAAAAAAGTCCCCAAGTAAACTCTAGTTCAGTCTATGACAACATCTATAAACAAATGACATCCGGAGGCAATAAACGGCTCATGTCGTCCGAAACCAAGGTACCATATTCAATACCAATCTACCTAGCCTCTTCCCGACTATGTTGGAATCGGCTTCCAGTCTAACCGGATGCAGCTGAATACCAGTATTTTACATGGAGCGGCTGCCTATCTGACCTCCACAACCCAGTTACTGGGTAATACAAAACCTTTTGGTAAGAGGGATTAGGAAGGATTTGAGTGGAATGAAAGTTCCGCGCGGGCGAAACCGCTGGCAAAAGCTAGTTTATTATAATGCCGCTCTTGGTCAATGTGTTGGTCTTCTACCTATCCTTTAAGAATAGTTAATATGTGGAGGCGATCGGCGGCGGCGAACTCTCGCGTCCGGCCCTGGTCCAGGCCATGGTACGGAGCGAGAGTGCATAAGTAGCCGTCACCTCCTGCGATGCACAAGAGGGAAGCGGCGCACGTGAGGGAGAGGCAGTATATGCGCCCTCACGGCCCTAGCCTCCGCAGGAGACACCCTGGGCGTCGGAAATCCCAGGCTAATTCCCGGCCACCGTAGGCATGGGCTTGCGGCTTTGCGAGTTATGGGTAGCTCGCTGTCCAGTAAGGACCAAGCCCAGGTCAACGGCGCGTTGTGTTCCACGCGCGCCTCAAAGAGATGTCAGCACAATCTGATGGGGCGGGAAAAGCAAGGGCCGATGCCTGCCAGGGTTGCGGGTTGTTCGAAAGAGATACCACCGCATACAGGCTACTGAGGGAACACGGGTGGGTTTTAGTCAGTAAAAGTCTGACACGCCCTCCTGCTCCACTCAGCCACCATTTTGTCGAGTAATTCGAAAAAATAAATAAAGAAGCTGTTTATTTTTTTCGTGGTTAAGTCCCAAAGTAAAAGTTCTTCATACAAAGTGACATCTTTGAACACCGCTTGGTGTTCTGCAATTTCAATGACACCTTGTATAAAAAGTACATATTTTATCTCTTCATATATCATGGTTGACGGATAGATGGTGCAGCCCAATTTTAACAAGTTGTCACCAAGCAGCATTTAACATCTATTTTGCCTCAAAAAGTCCTGTTCCACCATAATGCTGCAGTGGCTTGTAACATAACCTTGTCGTGGACGCTCTGTGATCACGACATGTTTACCTACACTGGCCGGTGCTAATTAAATATGAGCTCGTACGTATGAGCCTGACCGTTTGAGCAAACACACGACGGTCAAGCGGTCTGCGATCCGAGTTGTAATACGCTAATTGAACATATGTTGCGCTTTGTCGTTTTATACCCTCTGTAGGCATGGTGCTGTGTCTTAAATAAACAATCTGGCCAAGTGCTTGTCGGACCTTGTACACTGAAGGGTTCCATCGATGGGATCAATTTATCCTAAAAACAAACTCAACATTGTAGTTGAAATACCATGTTCTCATACATTCTATACTGTGATCCCACTGTACGTTTAGAGAATAGGCCATTAAGAAAAAGCAGCCGGATTTGACTAAAGAAAATTTCCCTCAATGATTTATTACGACTTTCGTTTCGGTCTTACTCGACAACAATGTTACGATATACTTCGATTAGCATTTCTTGATGCAGCCCCATCCCCTGTCACTGTTTACAACTAGATTAATGGGTTAAAGCGTGGTCGAAGCATACTCACTGATGATTCTACAGTCGGACGTCCTTCTACGGCAACTACTGCAGACACCGTGAGTGCTGTGCGGCTAATGATAGAAGCTGGTGGAAGGGCGACATATCAACAGATTCGGGCAACTTTGACATTGATATGACTCAGTGCAAAATTCTTACAAGAATATTTAGGCGTCAGAAAGCTTTGTACTAGAGAGATACCTCATAATTTGACAAAAGATAAAAAACACCGTCGTTTAAATTGGTGCCGCTCATTGCTTGAAAAGTATGACGGAGGTATCTCGAATGCCGCACATGACATCGTCACAGGTGATGAATACTGGATACATTGTTACGAATTCGAAACCATAGGACAATCTGTGCAATGGATATTTCCATTCGAAGATTTGACGACAAAAGTAAAGAAGAACAGAAGTCGAGGGAAAAATATGATTGCTTTTGGATGGACGGGTCATTTAGCAAATATTGTCCTAGAAGATAAAAAGACTGTTACTGCAGTTTGGTATGTCAGTCATTGTTTACCAGTTCAACTGACATACCTAACCTTAAACCGAAAAAAAATAAGTGTGACCCACGTACATCGATATACGACACGGTCAATTCTTCAACTGCTAATATGAATTTTTATTCGAAAAAAAGTTGGTAGAAAACTACAAAATTAACAGTTTTCGGTTTTTTTTTTTACTACAGCACAAACTATGAGACCTTGTTTCTTGCCAAACATGATTCAAGGTCAACGGAAATTACCCTAGATGTTTAGATTTATTTGTGAGTACCAAAATCTGTCGCATAAATGTTTTTTTTTTTTTTGTTTTGCAGTGATATAAGAACTTGAACGGGTCTACCGTTGAGCTTGAGCTTGACAATGTGAGTACGTTACAGAAAATAAGTGGACCTAATTTTGTTCGTAACCTGTCTTAGTTGCCTCTGTATAAACTGCCAAAAGTAAACAATGAATACGTTAAAAGGGTATGGACGTATGCTCTTCCAAGCATGCTCAATAAATTACCTAAGGAAATAGTAAAAAAATTGGAAAACAAAAAACCTCGATAAATGAAAAACATCTTGAAAAACCACGAAGTAATTCTTTCTTTTCTCCGTGTGAAAAACGAATTTACCGTTGAAAACTTTAGAATGCGGGAGGTGCCTACGTGTGGGTCCACCAAACAAAGACCTGTGAGCGACTTGACCTAAATTGAAATCGATAACGCACATAATCTTGCTTCTAAAATATTGAGCGTTATTCTTTATGTAAAAACAACGACATGCCTAAAAGCCTGCAAGTATTTCCCACTGTAAGGCTGAAGCTACTTCTCAGAAAAACCTATACGTGTTCCAAAAGTCTATAGGTATTTTCCACTGCAGTGCTAAAGCCACTTAATAGAAAAGCCTATAAGAAAATCCCACTGCACGGCTAAAGTCACTTCGTAGAAAATCCTGTACATATGCAAAAAGCCTATCTATAACTTATCCCACTGCAAGGCTAAAGTTACTTCGTAGAAAAACCTATATAAGTACAAAAAGCATATATGTACATATTCCAAAGCAGGACTAATCTCGCTTCTCGAAAAACCCTATACAAACATATAAGTATACCAATACTCCTATAAGTGTATCCACCAAAAGGCTTAAACGACTTCTTAGAAAAACCTAAACATATACCAAAAGCCGATCGGTATTAATTACCTACTACAGGACTACTTCTAGAAGGCATACAGAAGCGCTCAAGTAAAAACTTTCACGAATTCATAATACGAAAATAACTAAAAAAGTAATTAAGAAAGTTTCAGTGTTACTGTGATTTATTTTTGAATAGTAGTAAGAAAATTACAAGTACTGTTTCCAAATGCGACAGTAACCATTTATAAGTAACTCAAAGAAATGTTTAATATCAAGCTAAATCTTTTAATTCCTGTCAGTTTTGATAAAGAACTCAAAAGAGTGTCAGAAATAAACGCAGGTTTGGGGAATCCAAATCCATCCAAACCAAACGAATACAATACACACAACAATCGCAAAACTCTAAATTTTAAACTTATTGGTAAAACAAAGTTTAACCGCATCTAGAAACTGCGTTGTGGAGGCCACATAGGCAGTCACCCCATAAAAAATATTGGTATTCAGCGGCATCCGGTTAGACTGGAAGTCGACCCATAGGACTTTAGTGGTATGAGGAACAGGGTGTAAAGTTCGCTCATCCTCTAATGAAAAGGAGGATCCTCCGACCAGACGGGTATTGTGTCTGGTCCGGGCAACTGCCCGACAGTTGATGTCGGGATTTTTGTACCTATCTGAGTAGCGTGGTAAACTCTGATTGCGCGATGTAGAATTGCTCAGTTAGTTCGCCTGTGGCATTGTAGATGGCGCTACTTTTCTTTTTGTGTTTTTCGATATTTGTTGCGAAGCATTTTTATTTGTAGTGCCGCTACAGGACTGTCAACCCCTCCTGGTAAGACTATGGCCCATCTGCATGAGTGACCCAAATATCCGTTCTCCTGCACTTGGACGATCTCAACAACGGTTCTGTGCATCAAAAGCCAAAATAAACGTGGCCACTAATTGGGCACAAACAGTATGTTTAAGATGCATCGTCATTACGAAAACAAGAAGAGAACTGTCGAGGTGTAATGATGAATAATATAAAAGACTTATTTAAATTCCCAATTTGCTTGTGAATTAAACGCTGTAGCAATTCAATTTCGAAATTTAAATACGAATGTTTGTGATACATGCTCCTCTTTTATTTGCAATGTTGAAATGAAACGCGATTTATTTATGGCGATCCGATTAACTCGGAGCATTTTAATTCAACCGCTATTTTATTGAAATAATTAAAAACAAGTATTTCTGGGTCTGTAGGCTTTTGAAACGCTACCCTCCCCAAAAGCAGCGTGACATATTTATTTACAATGCACCGCCGATAATTTTGCGAAAAGCCCATGCCACAGTATACAATATTTGCAGTTGATTAACTGAATTCGTTTTTCGTAGGTTCGATTTTTGTCCTTAGGCTTGCATTTTATAGTAGGATTATTACTCCTGTAATGTCCTGTGTCCCTATTGGCCATTTTCACATGATCAGATAACGATACCAAACCAATACCGAAAAGTTGACAGTTATACCCACAAAGATTAAATTCCGATATAATAGTTATTGGCCCGAAAATATTATATCGGTATCGCGAATATCGGTGACCATCGCGACGCAACAAACGACCACATTTTTGTCAAATTTGTCTTGTAGATCCAAAGATTATCGCGTTTAAACAGAAACCTATACCTTATAAGTATGGGTGCAAGAAGTAAAATGAACGGAAGTAAACTGTAAACTGACAGTGGTCACGGTGTTTATAAGTAGTATATTGATAAAGAAAATTTTGTTTAAAACAGCACAAATAAAACCGAGGTAGTAATTTTTGTAATTATAGTTTAAACGTCCAATTTTATTAATTTTTTTATCGTATTAATAATAACCGTTTCAAAGCATTGCTTAGTTTTTACCTATAATCTAATTTGACCTACATGTGTGGTCATTCAAGACTTCATAAAACTTCTGTAGGTACTTTAAAACAACTTCACGCAAGAAGTCTTTAGAGAAGTTCTTTGCACAAACTATTATCACAATTGCAATTGAAATATAATTCGCCAAACAATTCGCAAAATAAATATAGAAAGAAGAATGAAATATAAGAAAAATGTAGGTTAAGGCAACAGTGTACGAATACTATGCGGACTTCAGGATCTGTCTTGTCTCTGTGAATGTCGCCAGAACGCAATTGATCGTTTCGATATTGCTGTAGCTTGTTGTTGCTTGTTGTTCAAGGTGCAAGTAACGAGTTATTAAATTAATAGCTCATTATCTTGTTAAAATAACTTCCGAACTGTATTAGTATAAAATTTTGTCACTTCAGGCTTCACTGTAATACACTCCATTAATCCAATTTTCCGATAAACGTGTTAAAACAAATACCATCGGCAGGAAACTGGAAAATAAACAATGTAAAATGGTTTGCTCAATTGCGAAAGCGCGGGACTTTCAAACTTTTGTTTACGAGTGCAGTTTTGGTCAAACTTTCGAAGAAAATTCCAAATTTTTCGCGGAGGCCTGAAGTGAACGAAAGTGTTCTTGATAAACTTACCTGAGTTTCACGGTGCCCCCATGAGTTAACAGGTGGCGTTTGCAACAAGTCAGAGTCCACAGGTCGCGAGCGTGCGACAGCGGCCACGGTTCACAGTAGACACACGCGCACCCGGTCCTGCCACGCACGCGCGACTGGTAGCCCTCCTTTTATTGATCGCTGATGAACACTGCTTAAGGCGCGGTATTTTCTAATGCAGACAACTACCGACCCGAGCTCCCCTTCATTACACTTTTCCCTAATTCACAGAAACCAGTGTCCCATACGCCAGAACGCACTGAGCGCGCAAGCCGGAGGGCGCGGCCCGCCGCACGCACTGCGCACTCTGGTGACCTACAGACGTGCGCGACCTGCGCAGACTTTAATAATAAAAACTAAATATTCCAAAGTTTCATCATGACACACCTGTTCGATAAAATAAAACCTATATATTCCGGCCACAGTGAAAATGTAAAATAAATTTCCAAGCAAAGCTGTATGAGCCAGACACCGCCGGCATCCCTCGAACAGGTATCGGTAGGTCTGCTTACGCTGGATCGATACTTTACATCGGTATATTCCTCAGATAAAACAAAAATAAATCAATGTTTACTTTACAAACATATATTTTTAATTATATATTAAAAGAATCAGTCCTTTATATATTTTTCGAGCAAGAAGATTCCAATATCAGGATTATTCACCCTCTTAAGGAAAAGCTACCTGTTTGCGTCACAACAAAATATTTTCCTATGTTACTACATACTTTTTTTTTCGTTTAATGTACTTATCACATATTTAACGTAAATAAAAAATATGCTTAGTCGATAATAAAATAAATCCTAAAAATAAAACCTGCTTGATTCCTCAGAACAAAAGACATGTATGCCGCGTCCGTTTCCCGCCAACCTCCACCCGATTGTGTAGGGCGACATCTTACGGAATTCTCAAATATCACAGAGGAATAGGTAAAACAACCTCATATCTTAGTGCGAATGCCGAATATTAAAAAGGGACTTTCCACCTGTAGAATTTGCAAAGATGGTACTCTGGGGAAAAATAACAGAACTTTTGAAGCGAGAAGTTTTATTTTGTAAATCAACCCTTAAAACAAAACCCTAAATGATACAATAAAAAAGAAACTGTGCCGCGTTACTTCGGAGTCAGCTAATCGTTCCATTTATTTCTTACGTAGAATCCACCGGAATTATATTTATATATTTATTGGACAAAAAAAGGATATATATGTTACACAATTCGTCTTAGCTACGAAAAGTTATACTTAAGAGTAAATCAGTTACAATTTCTGCACCAACCTGCTGGGTAAAACACCTTTGACGCGCGCCATGCATACACTTAACGAAATCGCGGAAAGGGTGGATTTATCTACCTGTTCTCTAAATGAGTTCACAAAAATTACTTTACATATGATAAACTGTAATGGAAAAAATATTGTTTAAGACCACGCTACCGATTTGGGGCAACCTGAAGGCCAATTCTACTAATTAAAAACGTTCGCAGTGTCATCTCGGCGACAATCGAATTTCAAAAATTTGACAAAAATGTATAGGAATTTTTGACAGATTGACACTGAGATCAGACTGTGAACGTTCTTAAAATTAGTAGAATTGCCCCTCTGTAATGTTAGTTGTGTTGGAAATAATAAATAATTAAATTGTATCTAGTTGTTAGCATCTGCTGCTGAACTAGGTTTATAGCCTGTGTTTCAGCACGCAGCGTCTCGAGACTGTTGGGCTAGGTATGCAACTATGAATGGTGGAAAACGTTAGAAAACGCTCTAATTATGAAACTCAGTCAATCCGCCGAGCCCAATTCCCAACCAATGTTTGCGTCACCTTCCAGTCCAATCGGACGCAGCTAAATATCATTACTTTACATGGAACGTATGCCTACCTCCACAACTCAGGCTCTAATTAATAATATGTACACCATAAAATATATTCGATATAAATTGTAGGTACCATTAAAAAGGGTATGAAGCAATATTTCTGAAAATGCAATATAGCTCCAAAAATGATAATATTATTTGTGTTTGTCGCTATTCGCTTTAGAACCAATTAATTAATTTTAGCCACCAACATCTAGAATTTTCATTCTTGATCTTACTATTAGGAATTATCTGGAGAGAGACTTCCTAATTGAATGTGGATGGATTCGTACCCAGTTGATGGCAATAGGCTTGCCCCCTATTTCATGAGACTTAAAAATAACTAGCGAAATGTAGGTAAAAAGAAAAACATACCTATACCTCTGCCCAAGAAACAACAACAACAGACATGACAAACGCGATGCGATGCGACGCGACACGATGCGGCGCGGCGTGTTGTTCTATAGCAAGGAAATTAAGTAGGTATACTGGCAAAGCATTTATTTCAACATACATAATAATATGTCAAAATTATTAATAACGCCATTTCTAACAGGGAAACCATCCAAAAACTGTAGAATATAATCAAAACGTTTCGGCGTTTCTTCTCAGAGTAGTCAGATAGGAAACGCCGACCTCATCTAGTTAAAAAAAGTCGGTGGCTTTGGATATGTATTTTAATTTTATGTCACCGACTTCCAAACGTAGTTATTAAGGTTAAACAAAGCAGGCATATTTTTTTTTTACTTTTCAGTTTTTTCGGCGGTTTTATTTTTTGTTAAAACGTTTTTATTTTATAATTTTTGTGGCTATAATCTACTCATTACTACATGCTTAATTTTTGATTACTTTTTTGTAATACACAACTCAGTATTAAAATCTGTGAGTAAACAATCAATCATCCCTTGTTTTCCTACCCTTTGGGTTCAATTTTGTTTTCGAAATTTATATGGGACCAACTTCAGAGTATATATACCCTTTCCAATAAAAAAATAATTATCAAAATCGGACTACTTTGTAAAAAGTTATGCGTGGTCATACATAAAAAAATACGCGTCGACTTGAGAACCTCCTTCGTTTTTTCGTCGGTTAAAAATATATGATTGACTTGTAAAACTGTTTGTACAAACCTACTTACAGAAATAAAATCATTTATCACGGGCGCCAACCGTTTTGCATGATAAAAGATTTCAATGGGCGCGCACATCCTGTGACGTGCACTGTCATTCCTGACTTTCTTTGAATAGTTTTATAACAAAGATGTTGTGAATAACCCTAATACTTATAAATACTCGTAACCGCTTGGTACTAAAACATTGACTACGTCGTAGCAAAGGCCTACGGCGTAGCAAAAGTCTACGGCGTAGCAGAGGTCTACGACGTAGTGACTATAAATTAAAACGTAGGTATATTTTGTTGTTTCTTGATCTATTCGGGCCATATACAGCGTTCTTAAACAATATGAGATTGAATGGCCATGGAATTGGCCATTTACAAATTTCAACTGACAAAATGTTTCAGTAGATTTGTTTTGAGCTTGATGCGTTCTAATTGCCTCATAATTGAGCTAAATCGGTGAAAGAGAAACAATACCGTAAGTAACATAACAAAGTTAGGAATGTTTCCATGTCTCTGATAGTTATAGTCCAGCCGATGAATCCTGTAAAACGATTACCGTGAAAACTTAAATAACAAAAAAAAACTTTCAGCGAGTTTGCAGTGCTAAACTCACTTAGCGTCCGTAGAATTAGGAAGCATGGCAAGTCACTTTAAACTCACTTCTCCCAAGTCTACACACAATAGACCGCCTGGTTTGTAATTTATTTAAGCAGACTGTTTCAAAATACGTGTAGGTATGATATTTTAAAACCTACTGGTACCAAAATAAAAAAACCTCGATAAAAATTCAATTCATCATTTCAGCCGAAAGACGTCCACTACTGGACATAGGCCAAAGGGGGGGTTTGGCCATAATCGCCACGCTTGGCAGGCGGGTTGACGATCGCAGAATAATGGTAAAATGTATAGAGAACGCTGCTGCCCATTCCCTAGTAAGTTCTTTAGTCGCCTCCTACGACACCCACGGTAAAAAATAGGATGGTTCTAATCTTTACATCCGACACCACACCTCTTGTTAATTTAATAAAATGAAAACGTTTAACAACCTATTACAATTATTAAAAACTCAACTTAGCAGTGGTGGCCCAAAGGCATAGGCCCCGACTTACGACTGTGTCGTGAACGAGTCGTGAGTTCGCATCCAGGCAGTGTCTACTTTACTTTGTGTATTTAATTTCAATACCACCTCTCTCAAAACGGGACAGAAAGGGTTTAAATAAGACATGGGGGTATAAATAAGACCACGTAACCTTGTCAACATAAAGAAAATATGTTCATAAAAATAAAATGAGAAATGGGGTAGGTAAGTTTATGGTCACAAGATTCCCTTAATTCCCTTGGGAGTACTCGTAGTACAGTACTCTCCTGGCTCAGCCTGGTGCGACGATGACCTCAGCGGGTGTGCCACGATGCAGACGCCAGGAATGGTGACGGTCGGCGGTTCATCATCATCATCAGCCTATAATGTTCCCACTGCTGGGACACAGGCCTCCTCTCGGTGAGAGGGAGTGGGCCGTAATCCACCACGCGGGCCCAGTGCGGGTTGGTAGATAATAATATAATAATAATAATAACGTTTATTTGGACTCAATAAAGATATAGCCTAATACAATAATATTCCTAGGAACTAGGATACAAAAAATGTGTGTGAGTAGACGGCTAAAACTATATGAACTCCTGATTTCCAAACTAGGTAAGAACCTGTATCTTGGAAATCAGTGCTCTTCCGAAGTGAATAATTGGTGTAAAAACGTATAAATCACATATTTGACAAATTGAATTTTAACAATTTTAAATGACTTAAACAATACGATATATATATGTAGTTAAGTCTAAAACTTGACGGGTGTGTGATACAAATTAATGCGAGAGGTGTGTGTAGTGTGGGTGTAGAGTATGAATGTGTGTGGTGTGTAGTGTGGGTGTAGAGTATGAATGTGTGTGGTGTGTAGTGTGGGTAAAGGGTGGGAATGTGTGTGGTGTTTTTAGTATAGATAATGGGTGTGAGTGTGTACGCTAACTTGTAGGTGTGTTACGGTATGTTAATTCTATTTTAAAATATTCAGTGTTTTTTCCGTATTGATATAATCAAGGCCCAGAAGCCATTTGGTGACCACTATTTTACATTGCTGTTTCGTTAAAGGATATATTTTTAAGGTAGGATTGATTTTGTTGTACAAATGGCCACCTAAAAAGTTGAAAAATCTCTGTGCAAAATGGGTGTGGCAAGCTTTATATACGCAGACTGTATGTTTCCTACGTTTCTGTTGAAACGCTGCAGGGTCATACTTCAGTGAACCATGCATTTTGAGGACAGTGTAAAGTATGAAAAGCTGTCTTACTGTTAATACTTCGCAGGTTTTGTAGAGGTCGGTAGTGGGATGAAAGAATGGCAGGAACGCACTAACTTTAAGAAGCGCTCTCTGAGCGCGTTCAAGTTTTAATATTATTGTTTTACACGCACCGCCCCAGGAAGTTATACAATATACTAATAGTGATTGACATAAGGCGGAGTAAACAGTTTTTAGTACCCTAGGATTAGCTAAGCGTCTGAGATTTTTAAATATATATATTAATTTCCGAACCCTTGAAGAAACAAGATCTATATGGGGAGAAAAATTAAGTCTGCTATCTATTAGCACGCCAAGGTACTTAATAGTACTTGCTTGATCAAGGGAAGGACAGTTGCAGGGAGTTAAACGACTACAAGTATGGGAGTGGACCAAAATGGATTCTAAGTTACCATCAATTGAGTGTGGGACCTTTCGGAGAGAAAACTTTAAAACTTTTGTTTTGTCAACATTTAATGTTAAGAGGTTACATCTCAGCCACTGGTTAACGGCATCAAACCCACATTGAGCGTGTTGAAAAACACTGCCCCATGAGCTACCTCGGAAAACCAGTGCTGTGTCGTCTGCAAAGGCAACAATCGTCCCATTTTGGAGTTCAAGGTCAAAAAGGTCATTAATGTAAATGAGAAATAGAGTAGGTCCAAGGACGCTACCTTGAGGAACTCCATAGGTAATGGGAAGGTCGTCACTTATCCAATCGCCAACTGTGACACACTGAAATCTGTTACTGACATAGTCTGTAAAGAGTTTAAGCTGTAACCCCCTAATACCCATACGCTCAAGTTTAACTAGTAATCTGGGGACAGAAACTGTGTCAAAAGCCTTTGCCAAATCGAGAAAAATTGCCAGAACTTTATTTTTATGGTCAATATTATTGACAACAAACTCCGTGACTTCATGGACTGCATCACTAGTAGTTTTATTACATCTAAACCCGTATTGGGATGCAGAAAGTAGTTTGTTTTTCTCTAAGTAGTTCATCAGTCTTTTATTCATTAGTTTTTCCAAAATCTTTGACAAAGTAGGTAATATTGAGATTGGTCTATAATTATTAACACAGTCCCTGTCACCAGACTTATATATAGGTAGGATTTGTGAGATTTTGAAGGCCTGTGGGAAAGTTCCAGATGTAAATGCCAAGTTACAAATAAAAGTTAGTGGGGAAACTAGTATAGATCTATAGCGGGAAAGTAAATTTGCAGAAATATTGTCACGTCCAGCAGCACAGTTAACTTTTAGATTAAGAACTAGGTTATCTATCTCATTTTCATCTGTAGGCAGCATCACGAAAGAATTAGGACAAGCAGTCTTAAGGGGTACTGAAAAAACTGGTGAAGATTCATGAGGTATATGTTTTTCTGCAAGTGATTTTCCGATATTCGCAAAGAAAGCATTAATAGCATCAACGGAGCGCTGGGGGTTACTTGGTGATATCAATTCAGAAGCGACTTCCTTGGATCGAGTTGTGTGAGTGATTGTTTTTATGGCCTCCCAGAGCTTTTTAGAATTGTTTCCTGCATTATCGATTTCCTTCCTTTCATATTCAGTTTTCAGTTTTCTTAATAATCCATTACAAAAATTCCTGTACCTGGTATAGGTTAGCTTAAGAGTCATATTATTAGGGGATTTATTAGACTTAAGGTGGAGGTTATCTCTATTTCTCATACATTTCAAAACTCCTGGAGTTATCCATGGCTT
The DNA here is from genome assembly GCA_949987655.1 of Polymixis flavicincta. Classification (NCBI taxonomy): domain Eukaryota; kingdom Metazoa; phylum Arthropoda; class Insecta; order Lepidoptera; family Noctuidae; genus Polymixis; species Polymixis flavicincta. The sequence goes on from OX465171.1 coordinate 13,517,343, forward strand.
TAAAATTATTTTACGTCTCGGTATAGTAATAGTTTTTGTGCAGGATACCATAGCAGTATTAAGAGAACCAGTAAAAATGGCTACAGCATCATTCACGTGACTCATTGCGAAAAGAGGCGCAAAGTCAATGTTAGGAATAACTAAGTCAAGGGCAGCATAATCAATTCGCTTCAAGGTTTTCGCATGCTTCTTAGCTGGAAGCGACTTAATAATGGAAATTATGACACTATAATGATCAGTAAGGAACGTCTCAGCTACCAAGCATGTTGCTGGAAATTTGGTTTTGAGTATGACATGGTCAATGCAAGATTTTGAGTGAGTAGGAATCTGGTGAGCAGGTAGCATGCCATGCGAAGCCATTAGATTTAAGTAGTTGTGTTTTCTTGCATCCAATGTGTTTTCGGAGATGTCAATATTTAAATCACCAGTTAAGATACAGTTTTGATATTTAGTTGCAACATTACACAAACAATTATGTAAACTTTCCATAAAATTATCAATATTCCTAACACTTGGTGACCTATAAATAGCAAGGACGATAGTATGCTTTTCAAGTGTTATTAATAAACTATTACAGTCCAAGATGGATGGTTCCTTTACACAAGCAATGATACCTTTTTTAATAAAAACGACTATCCCTTCATTTTGTGTTTTATTATTAGAAGTTGCAAAATAATCGTAACCATCCATTATAGGAGTTTTATGAACACCACGCAACCAGCACTCCGTTAACACTATTAAATCCCAGTCAACATTGGACCTAGCCAAAAGAGTAAGCATACCAGCCATGTTGCAGTTAATGCTTCTAATGTTTTGTGTAATGACTTTCAAAGTTTTACCAGATGTTGAGATTAGAGATGAACATTCATCAATGCTGCAGGTAGATGCATTAGCCACGGATATACGATCAACATCCTTGGATATATCATCAGTTATGTTATCGAATTTAAGATAAGGACACTTGTAAATCTATAGGTGTTACAGGAAAAAAATATTTTGTGCGAAAATTGAATTATACCGAAAGTTAAGTACATTTGTAGTTGGGTGAGTGTGTGTAAGTGTACGAGTGTTAGTGATGAGATCGTCAAGTTAATGCCGAGATTGTATAAAACATTTTTTTCAATCAAATTGAGCTTACATTTAAAATATCGTAACTGGCTTAAGGCCTTAATATTAGCTAAAAAAATATCATAAGTGATACCGCTACTCAGGCGGTAAAGTCATGCTTGAGTGAGTTTTAAAATATCTTCCTCATTATCAACACGTATGGTAGGTTGATCATCACTTTTCTTCATGTAGATTAGTAGATGTCACATGTCTTCGAATTTTTGGTTCTAGGACATGCCGGTTTCCTCACGATGTTTTCCTTCACCGTTTTGAGAGCAGTGGCGATTAAATAATTTACACAACTCGTAAGTCGCGGCCGGTACCACTTGGCAACCACTGCTCTCGCTCTGCTGGTCGGCGGTTGCTCGCGCCTAACCCGTAGGTGGCTCAACGTGCTCACGCGGTTTAAAATTAACCCTGCACGGAGGACAACGGCAATGGCAAATGCTTCCAGTTAGTGGCCGGTAAGTTAGTGTACGGATGCCGCCGATAACGTCGGATGTTAGCCGGAACTTGGGCGATGTTATCCGGAAATTTGGACCCCAGTATGGGGTTACGAAAGCACAGAATTTAATAGGGTTGACTGATATGAGGCAATAAAAACAGTTGCCTGCTTCAGGCTTCAAAAAATTATGAAGACGAATATGAGATCCAAGCGATTAGGGACCAAGTGCACGTGAGTCTTCGCCCGTAGCAGGAATTTGAATGCGGCATGTCCTAGAACCAAAAATTCTAAGACATATTTCATCTACCAGTCCGCACTGGGCCCGCGTGGTAGACTACGGGTTCGACTCCTAACTAACCTAACCTTTTTTTTTTTTTTTGATTACGGGGGTAATCCTCATGGATGTCCTCCGCCCCGGGGAGGGCGGAGGGGTCTGTCAGACTCTTACTGACTAAAACCACCCCGGTGTTCCGTCTCTCACTTACGCCGGGGATCACGGGAACTAGTAAGTCTTCCGCGATCCCCGGCTAGTGCCGGGCTATGCGGGCCACCTTGCGATAGGGGGGGGAGTGAGGTGTTAAACTCCCCCCCACATCAATGAGAGGCGCACGTGGAACACTACACGCCGCCATCTCGGGTCCTGAGAAGTAGGGGGCGAGGGATTCCCCAGTCCGTCGCCCCTGGACCCATTTAGGTGGGCTGGAAGAGGGCGTTGTCCTCCCTCCGACGACGCCTGGTGCGTCTGCTGCGGATCGGGTTAGCGGAAGCAATCTCCCGCTCCCTCTCCGCAGCCTCGCAGAAGGACACCACCGCGTCCCAGGACTCCTCGCTGTCGACCATCGAGTCGACAACGGCCGACAGCGACAGGTCACTGCCTACTCCTGAGATGAGGGCACGGCGCGGCTCCGTCCAAGCGGCACACTCTGCCAGCGTGTGCCACGCCGTGTCCTCCCGACTAACTAACCTAACCTAACTTAAAAGCTAGGATTAATCAAACCACACAACTCAATCACCAAAGATGTGTAACTCAGGAGTAATTTATACAGGGTTTTTGGAAAAACCCCAACAACCTCTTAAGAGTTCATTGTACTCATCGTTATGAACAACTTTTACTATGGAACTAAACTTGAAATCGCGAAAAAAAAAAACTGCTGTTTCTTACATTAATTTATGTTCGTATAACTCATCAAAATGTAGGAAACAGCTGATAAAAAACTTTTTCGTGTAAACAATTTGTACATGCCAGTGGATACAAATTCAAAAGGACCATGTCTTTGCATTGCACCCATTGGCCCACAAAAATTGTTTACGTAAACCAGTTTTTTTTAATTCATACTTTCACTTTATTTGGTTAAGTTAATTAATTGGAGTACACAGAAAGAACCACAAGATACCTACGTTAAAGTTATGTTTATTTAAATGTAATTAAAAAGTAGAATTAGTACATTGTTTTTGTTGTACTCGACATAGATTCCTTAACAAGTTTTTAAGTTTTGTGTTCAACAATGTAATTTTCGTACGAAATGAAATATGTACCTATTATAATGTACTATAATGATTTGTTGTAAACAAAAAACTTTTGGTTTGTATCCGGCAGTCAACTCACCACTGCTCGAAGTGAATTATAACTTAAATTTCGGAAGTCGGTGTCTTTAGTTTTTATGCTTTTTATTTTAAACTAGCTCAGCCCGCAATTTCGTCCGCGCGGAATAGTTATTTTTATATTATTTATTTATACGTATAGATATTATTAAAAATAAATAAAATTTCTAAAATAAAAGTTGCTCCTTATTACATCAGCTATCTGACAGTGAAAGTCCCGTCAAAATCGGTCTAGCCGTTTCAGAGATTAGCCGGAACAAACAGACAGACAGATTTTGTTAATAAAAAAATTATTTTGGTATATGTACCGTGTATAGATCCATATGCATTTAGTAAAAAGCGGTTATTTAAATATTACAAACACACAGTCCAATTTTATAAATCTGTATAGATAGATACATTTTCTCTTAATAGTTTTGGTGTACATAATTCTCACAAATCTGTTTACTTATTTCGTTCACGTTACTAAACAACAGTGACAGGAAATTATTACTCGTACAACTTCATCAACATTATGTATGTTAGCTGAAAAAATTCGTACTATTGAAGCTCACTCTAAAACCACTAATTAAACTTGAACAAAATATGTAACCACTAGGTAACTATTTATACTAGTATGGTTTCGAAAGCAAAACAAAAACTTTTAAATTCAGTTTATTTTTAGAAGTCAGTTAAAAGTACGGTTATGTTCTGTTTTTCAACAAATATGTGCTTTGCCACATATTTGTACGAACACACAGCATAACCTTGAAAACGGGTTATCGAAGCAATCGTACCATTCAAACAATCAATTGACTTACTTGTAGGATTTTAAAACTGGCTGAGGATAGCCATTGGATCAACAAGATGAAGGTAGGTCAAGGTTCAAGGTTACGCTCCGCCGCAATCTCCGGAGGAGATGAGCTGCAGCTGCAGGATCTATTATATCTAGAACTAATTTCAATTTTGATATTCCGTAACCTACCATTGTATAAAATCAAGTTCTTCTAACATAACAGACAGCTGTGCTGCTGGGGAGTTTGTTGCGCCACTTCTTCTTCCCAGCTAAAGCACTAGGAAGTGGTGAAGGGCGGGCGTTTTTGGGGGACTGTCTTTTGTAATTTTTGACGTTCAAAAAGTGCTGACACCAGCCTACTCGTAGTTTGAATAAATGTCTTTTGATTTTGATTTAGCTGCAGTGAGTGCGTATTATAAAGCAGTAGGGAATTTTAATCCAATAGAGAAAAAATCTAAAAATATATTATTGAGATAGCTTAGGCAAAAGGCAAGATTAATGTTTGCTGAAGAATCCAGATTTATGCTGTATACCCATGATGGGTGCCGAAAAGTCTACCGACGGCCTCGAGAACGTTTTATTCCAGCTTGTTTTGAGGAAAAAGTGGAGTTCGGCGGTGGATCTGCTATGGTTAGGCTGGAATCTCTTCAAAGAGTCGTCGTACATTTTAAACAATTATGCTACCCACTACGTTCTCCACAGATTACAATAAAAATTTATACACATTTATTTATTTATTTTGTTATATAGTAGATGAGCCGACCGTGTATTGTATTGAATGGTTGCAAAAGTGGTTTTTGTACGGGGGATTTGAGCAATCATATTTATTTTTTTCTATAAGAAGGTTTAGATACATCGCAAGTCAGGGACTTCTGTTTTTTTTTTTAATAATACTGTCTGTAAATTATGAAACTTACTAAAAGAGAGTAAGCCACTGATTTGATAAATACTCTCTATAGAATGTCTCTTTTTTTTTATTATCTCTTTTATATCAAGGCACGTGGAGCCCGCTCTAATTTTGTTTTTGCTGACCCTCCCTATATAGGATGTAGGTATTCCTGTATATTAAGACTAATTGGGCCAGGGCAACATACATCTCGTTTAGAGATTTCTAGTTTTATCACATCAGGGTTTGTTTTGGGACAACATGTCTCAATGTACTAAATAACCAGCTCAGTTTTCTAATCCTACTAGTAACTAGTTCCAGTTGTGGATACCAGGTCAATTTGTGGTCTTATCATCATCTGCCTAGCCTTTTCCCAACTATGTTGGGGTCGGCTTCCAGTCTAACCCGATGCAGCTGAATACCAGTATTTCACATGGAGCGACTGCCTATCTGACCTCCAGAACCCAGTTACTGGGTAACACGATACCTTTGGTAAGACTTGTTGTCAGACTTTCGGGCTTCTGACGACCCGTAACGACTGTCAAAGATCCACGAATGACAGCCGGGACCAACGGTTTCACGTGCTTTCCGAGGCACGGAAGGCCCATCCACGGACCAACCGCGGCAAGCGTAGCTTAACCTGATCGATCGCCCGTGCGACTCGTTATTAATTAGCCACAAGCCGCTCTCGCGAGTGTAGTGTACCTACGCAAATAATTTGTTGAGATTTTTTGCAAAAGTGTAGTCAACGTCATCGCCTAATAATAATTTGACATCAACAGCGCCTGTATGTCATAGAAGAAAAACAGGTCGTTGTGCTTAAGTTTTACTTATTGACTGGCTGTTTATTTATAAATACAAAGGTTTAACACGCCTACACTGCATTAACTCACAGTCTTTATCATACTTATACATATCGTATGGATCTACATGAAAGTACAGTACGATACTATTATTAAACGGTGACATGGTAGAAAATAAAATATATATTATGTACTAGCTCTTTCCCGCGGCTCCCCCCGCGTGTATGTCTATTATCGCGTAAAAAAGTAGCCTAGGTCCTTCTCCATATCTCAAGCTATATATCTGCCAAATTTTATGACGATCGGCTCAGCGGTTCAGGCGTGAAAGCGTAACAGACAGACAAACAGATAGAGTTACTTTCGCATTTTTAATATTATAAGTAGGGATAAAAATGTGACGTTATTACTGTGAAATGCTGGTTTTACTGTACCTTCTACTTGATTGACAGCTGTACTGAAATATTTATAGGTAAATAGAAAAGCCGAAAGACGACGCCCTGTTCACATTTTAATAGTAAAAGGTACAAGAACAGCCTCTGTGTACCTATAATATATCGGTAAAGGCTCCCGCAAAAAGGCGCGACGCGACAGCGCGACGCGACTTTCGTAGACCAATTCCAAGGAAAACTTAATGGAAATTGTTATTCAAGTGTCGCGTCACGCTGTGCGTCGCGCCGGTCTGAAGAAGCCTTAATAGCCTTGGACTTACACAGTCGCCAACGACAGGTTAACCAGCAACTTTCGCCTCGTTGGTGTAGTGGTCGCAAGCGCTACTGCAGAGCATGTCCTGGTTTCGATTCCCAGGTCGGGCAAAGTAATATTGGGTTTAACCATCTGGAATTTCTCAGTAGCACCCCGTAGTCTAGATTTGTGCCCGTTTTATGGCAATAGGCTCGCCCCCTATTAAATGGGAGTCAAACATAACTAGCGAAATGTGAGTGTACTAAAGTTACTGCCAAACCCTACGGGGAAACAAAGCGTGATGTTATGTGTGTTTAGAAATAGGTCATAACTAATAATTTTAAAAAGGCCTACTGGCAAAATACCTGTTAGACTTCATATTTCTTCACATTAATAACAAAAAGGAAAATAAAATCACAAGAAGAACAATATTGTAATTTTACCTACTTACCATCGATCACTAATAAAGAACTATTGATCGATGCTACTTACCTATGCATAAGCAAACATACTAAGCTAACTTACGCAATATAAATTCAAATATTTTGATTTTATTTATAATAATAAAAAAATATTACACTTTATTCAAAATAAAATAATTTTCATTTGTTTTATTATTTTTAATAATAGATGGCGGTGAATGGCTTATTCCCAGGCGCTCCACAATTTTGCTCCCGGCGACTCCAAATAAAAAAAGCTAAATAATTATCTGTATAAATTATAGGAGAAACTGACTAACTGATCAATCAACGCACAGCCGAAACTACTAGGACCAGGAACGTGAAATTTTGCACACGGCTTCCTTTTATAATGTAGGGGAGCACTAAGAAGGGGTTTTTGGAAATTCGACCTTTAAGGGGGTCAAAAGGGGGGATTTTGTTTGTATGAAAAATCTTATTCCTTGAGTTAATAAACTTGAAACTTGGCACAAATACTTATTTAAGTAAATTATAAAGTTGGTCATTTATTGTTTTTCTAAACTACCCCCTAAAGGGGGATTTGAGACGTCAAAGTTTGTATGGAAGAATTTTAACGCGCGGTCTGATTAACTCGAAACTCAGTATTTATACCGAAATCCAAAAATAAAGAATAACGTGTGTCAGGGTTTTTCGAAATTCCACTCATAGGATACTTTTATCTTGGTGGTACGTTCACGCGGGATAATTCCGACTTCCTTGCGGGCGATGCCGCGGGCGGAAGCTAGTATTAAATAAAATATTTCCCATGAGCTCCAAAAATTTGAAAGTACCTACTAATTGCACAAAAAGACTACCCATACATTTACAATAAAAGCAATTTAACATTCAGCAAACAAATTACCGGAGTAATTCGACCAGAATTCGACAATGCTGAACCTCCCCCCGTCCCCACCCCCGCGCCCTGACGCGCTGTCCATCTACAATAGCAAAATAGGACCGTGACGCCCATGCGATTGATGCATATTTATGCGAATTCATACAGTCCGCTAGAAAACGCTTTGTGCGCTCGAAGTATCATGTTGTTATGACTTGGTAGGAGTACACCTAACATAGGTATTTCAGCTAGAAAACGCTTTATGCCTTCGAAGTACCAGGAAATTGTTTGGAGAACAATAGTTTGGAAGCTCCTAGGAATAAGCCAGGTGAATAGTTCATACAAAAACCCCACAGCCAAAGTACGTTGTTTTTCCTGAATTTTAGAAAATGTTCTTAAAAGAAAAGAAATCGGGCCATAATGATCAATCTTAAATAAAAATACAGCCATACCGGTCCTGACGTTTTCAAGTGATGAGCTTACCAACGAACAGCTTTTAATTTTTTTTATCCGACAGATAGATAGGTCAATCATTTATTTAGGAAACTGATGTATTGTGTATTTTTGTCATGTACCTATGTAAACCAAACCGTGAATAAAGAGATCGCCCATGTCTAGTGATAAGTTAGACCGCTTTAAGCAATAAGACCGCCCATTGTTTCACCCTATGTAAAGGTCTACTTTTATATCTGTAATTCAAATACCTTCATGTACACATAATAAAGATATGAAGGTGATCTAGGTGGCTACTGCTTTGAATGTCTAAGAGCAGGTTCACATGACAAGCGCTTAGGTACGGACAAACATTGAGATCTAAAAGCAACATGTAGGAATTTGCCACGAAACCGTAGGCACTTGTTTAAAACAATTTTCTCAGACATGAACTCACACCATCTTACCATGGGGTAGGCAGAAACAACAGAACGCCACCTGCGACTAGCCTTCCTTACTTATTACCTACTCCTTAAATAAAAACCTACCTACCCACCCGCCTACCTACCTGATACCTTGCCAGCATCAAGTTCATATTCGCTTAGGAACAAAAATTCTATGTATTTACTCACATGTTTTAATTTGCACAACTTGTACTTAATCGCCAATCTGTCTACAGAAATCGTTGTTATTATACTTTAAAGACAATACCTGATCAAATCTTGTTAGACCGAAGTGACCTGAAGCCGGCTGAAACCGAAATCACTAAAACAATATTTCAACTTCAATGTACAAAGTTTTTAGTTTTAAACTTTTCACCCAACATTGTTGTTACAGTATTTTAATCAAGGCTGCTAAAGAAATATTTAAAAGTTCACCACAAATTCGTTCGTTCTGGTGCTTCACTTTGTGTCCAAAATAGTCACCAGGCGCCAACAAGTTAGTTAGCAACTGGTGTCAGACACACCAAACACTCTCAAACAGAAGGTACGACGACCGAAAAAAGTTTTATGATAGAAGAAAAATTAAAAAAAAACAGCTTTCGCAGTACGGGCGCTTACAATCAGGCAAACACAGTTTCGAATGTTCCACAGCTAAGTTCCGTAAGCGTCGATTGCACATGGCACTGCGATCGTGCTGTAACACAACTGAGTCCACAATTTATGCGTTGCATCACCTTGGCCGAGACACGGCGCGCCTGCGCTACAGAGCGCCCCGACAAAACATCCTCCCTCACATATACACCAGAAGTTTGAAACTTTAGCACAAAGTTTTATACTGAAATTATTTTACCAGATAATACCTGTATAATTATTTAGCTACATACAATGAGTGAAATGGGTATAGAAATAGAAAGCATTCTCTCTACGCATTGAAACTTTCCATAAAGCCCGGAGAATTTACGTCGAATTTTGGCAAACTTTGCATTTATTTTAAAACAACGATTATTCATTTAACGTGTAGGGTATGGACATTCACATGGTAAAACACTGTCTTTTAAAATGGTATACATTTTAAAAGTTCACCACCGCGTGTACTTTTCTTTTGAGAGAACATATAATTTCAATAATATTTGGTAGGATAAAATATCATCAGACATGTTTGGATGGAGTATTTGTCGAAGAGATTAGATATTACAAGTAGGTCAGTAAATTAAATATTTTAGTCGACAGAAAGTTAAAAAAAATGTACTTCAAGCAAAAACATTAGTAGCCGTTTTTGTACATTATATATTTTAATGCAACAAGCAACCGACTTCCAAAAATGTTTTTCTGTCACCGACTTATTTCACTTTTTAACACCCGACGCAAAACGTATGTTTTATGTAAGACCGCTATGTGTGTCTGTCTGTGGCACCGTAGCTCTTAAACGGTTCAATCGATTTGGGTGCGTTTTTTCAAATTTAAAATTATGTTTTCTGGCGGTGGTTCTTAGACTTGTCTCATCAAAATCGGTTCAGCCGTGTAAAGATTATCAGCTCTTTTCTAGTTGATGAAAGGATTTTAGCATCATCCACGGGTCTGATCGAGTCGAAATTTGGTATTCTATTAGTGGACTACGAGAAAGCCACCGATTCGATCGACACCTGGTCTGTCAAACGGTGCCAGATTGACTATCGGCACATATGATGATGATGATTGATTGTCTCATCATGGAAGGACGATTGTCCTTCTTCAACATTTGGAACTACGGATTTTTCCTCCTGCGATGCAAAGTGATACCTACGTCCTCAAGCTGGGAAGGCCCGGTCGGTACTAAATGACGGGATCGATTTTGCGTGGTCGATAATATAGTTCACTTTGACTTTTATTTACGAAATGTAGTTGTTGTTTATTATAAAATAAAATTTAGATTATATTCAATGGTTAACTTAAGATTAATATGTAATTTTTTTAAATTTAAATAAAATGATTTTACGTAATTGAAAAAAATACTTATTTTTCTAGCAGTTTCCTACAAGTTACTTTATTTCAATATTTATTTTCTGCTATATTTCGTATAAATTTCAAAAACGTGGTGTTTATGTGCAGAATCCTTTGTAGTTGTTTGTAACACGAAGCTAAACATCACTCGCTCGTCAATAGTGATTTTCCAATATTCTATAAGTTATTTGAAAAATCCCTTTCCGCCATATGCAAGCATTAGAACTCAACTCATATAGTAACAAAAAAAATATTTCTAAATTTCGTTTCCCTAAATTGCAACATGTGATCAAAATTGACCAAAATCAGTTAATTTCGTGCACGGAGCCTTAAGATTGAGAGAAAAATACGTACCCTACGTAAACATAGAGAAAAATACGTACCTACCCTACGTAAACATAGAGAAAAATACGTACCCTACGTAAACATACCATAACGTCGCACTACAATGTCGTCTAACAATTCTGAAGTCCGCGCAGACAAAGTCGCGGGAGAACCCTTCTTTTAAGGCGACGATATATGACAGCTACCTACAGCGATGCACTGCCGCCCGTCGCCCGCAAAAGACCCCGCCTCAACGCGCATCAAGTTTTTCGAAAAACAATCCATGTTCATTTATCAAACACAATTCAAAGAAAAACCGTATACTAAATTTTGGGTGATTAAATTGTCTTTTAGATGGTGAAAGTTTCATGGAAATACACCAGATAGTTTTTGCGTGATTATCGTTTTTATGTCCGCGATAGACATTACTTTACCAATTAATTACATTATGTTATGAAAAATATTATTTAAAATATTCACATATCAAATGACGAAGAAAATTGTCTAGTTTCACATTTTTTTTTTTTCAATACAAAGTCAAGCCGTTTAGACGTGATCTTCAATAAAAAGTCCTTAAAAGTCGGCTGTCTGCGCCTTAGCTACATTTTACGAGTACGCTTTAACGGCGGATTTGATATAAAAGGGTTAGGACATAGGATACTTTTTATACCCCGACCGTCCCTTGCTCGTTGATGCGCCAGCCCGCGCCGCAGCTGAGCCAGTAGTTTTAAATTCCCCGAATAATAATCAAGAAAATATTTTGATCCAGCCTGTCCCCACTAGCTGTGTCCCACCCCCCCCCCCCCCCCCCCACCAGTGACGCCCTGAGCCGAGGTTCATACCCCACAGGGGGTGCCCTCAGCGTGCAGTCGCTTTAGGATAAGTAGATTTATGCCCTGGTTGGAGGCTTTTAGTACAGAGGCCAGCACATCAAACCACCCCAATCTGTCAAATTTCTTTGATAGTTTTTCAACTTTATTTCAAAGGCATAAGGTTTATGTTCATTTGGGAAAATTTGACAGTTATGGATAGCTTGACCTGCTGGCGACTGTACGTTCCTATGAGATAATTTCTAAAATCCACGCGGGCGAAGCCGCACTATTCTATATTCAACGCTCTTTATTGCCCGGAATTGAAAATCGAATATTGTGTTATTTAGATGCGTTGCGACTCACACGCGCTGCCCTTTGTTCTATACATATACGCACATAAAGACAATTTAAAAGAGTTTATTTCCGTTACAGGTTCTGATCAAAAACGTCATCACTGTGCGCCACATCTGCTGGCAAAGAGCTAATAATGCCCTTGAACAGCACCCTGATGATATGGCGGCGGAACCTGGATACCAGCAACAACATCTTGATGCCCCATAAGAATCGCAAGATATGTGCGAGCCAGTGCCTCAAAATGTTGAAGACGCGCCAGACATCCCAGTAGAAATATGTTCAGAAGATTTAGAAATAATCAAGACCTTTTTGAAGAATTACATCAGTAATATCAATCGCAGATGGGCAAGTGCTTCCAGAAATCAGAAGACTTTCATGAATAGACATGCTGCGTGGTTACAATCAAATAATAGGTCTTTACCTATGAAATTGCCGTTTTGTATGAAAAAATTTAAACGATTTTTTTTCATGAATTTTTTATTTGTATTAATCGAAGTAATCACCCATGCAATCAATGCATCTTTGCCATCGCAGTGGCAGTTTATTGATGCCCTTCTTAAAGAAATCAGCTGGACGGGAGGCAACAAATTCTTCAAAGGCATTTTGTACTGCCTCTCGGGTATTAAATTTTTTTCCCGCCAAGAAGTTATCCAAATTCTGGAAAAAGTAGTAGTCTGTAGGCGCAAGGTCTGGTGAGTAGGGCGGATGACGGAGAGCTTCCAACCCCAGTTCTTGCAACTTGGAGACCGTCTGCTGTGCAGTATGAGGTCGCGCGTTGTCGTGCAGGAGCAGCGGAGACGAGCGATTGACCAATGCTGGTTGGAGATGCGCCAGCTTCTCCATCATTGTGTTCAGTTCTTCACAGTACACATCTGCAGTAATGCTCACCCCGTTTGGTAAGAAGCTGTGATGAATCACACCGGCGCTAGACCACCAAACAGTGACCATCACTTTTCTAGGGGTAAGTTTTCGTTTAGGGCATTGTTTAGGTGCTGAACCAGGATCCAACCAACTTGCTGAGCGCTTACGGTTATCAAACAGAATCCATTTTTCATCGCAGGTAACAATGCGGTTCAAAATTCCTTCATTTGTGTGTCTGTTGAGCAGTGCAAGGCACGTCTCGACGCGTACTTCGCGCTGGCGATCATTGAGTTCGTGGGGCACCCATTTGTCAAGCTTTTTTACCTTGCCAATTTGACGCAAATGGACCAATATTGTTTTGACGCTAACGTCGAAAGCTGCTGCTAATTCAGCCGTAGATTGTGTATCATCAGCTTCCACAATCGCCTTTAATTCGTCATTGTCGACCAAAGTCTTCGGACGACCGCGAGGTTCATTTTTCAGGTCGAAATTTCCAGAACGGAAGCGAGCAAACCAATAACAGGTGGTGCGTTGGTTTGTAGTGTTAGCTCCGTAAACGTCGTTGATGTTGCGTGCCGCTTGTGCCGCGTTGCTGCCACGACGGTACTCATATTCCATAATTACTCGAATTTTTAACGTATCCATGATGACGAAAAAGATTGAAATGCGATGAAAATGTAACACTAATCAATAAAGAAATGACTACTTTTAGAAAAAAAAATCCATGTTTTTAAAATAAAATTAATTTGAAATTAGAATTCTTAGCCAAACAAAAATTATTTTGATTTGAAATGGCCAGTACTGCAGAACGGCAATTTCATAGGTAAAGACCTAATATTAGTTATTGCACTACTGTTAATTTATCTGAGATTTTCCAAGCCCACGATGAAATTAAGGAAAACATATCAGAGAATACTTCAGTTGACATCGATACTGTAGCAGCTGTGATTCCGTCAACATCAAGTACAACATCTGTGGGCACATCTACTGAAATTCAAATTAGGAAGCCAAGAAGCACACGACACAAAAATAAAATATGCGTAAGACGACATAAAAAAGCAGTATTTACAAAAAATATTTTGGGAATGGCACCCAAAATATACAATAAATTGCCAAAAAGTATCACAGACCTACACAAAATGGATCAATTCAAATTAGGGTTGCATGAATTCCTAGTTGCAAAATGTTACTACTCAATTAATGATTATTTAAATGAAAGATGACTGATTTTATCTGACAATGTATGATGATTATTTAAATTTTGGTTTGACTTGTGTATTTTTTATTTTGACATTTCTATTTTACATACATATTTTTTTTTTTCTAAGTAACTCAATTATAATGTATTCTGCTGTATTTTAATGTTGCGATTAGTACCTACAACTTATTTTAATTTGCACACCTCATTAGGTTATAATACAATGAACCTTTATGTTGTATACCTTCATGTTATAAAGGTGTTACAGGTAAGTAACCTGTAACACCTTTATAACATGTATTATGCAAATAAATTATTTGATTTGATTTGATTTTGTTGATCTCAGCAGCAAACATAAGAAAAGACGTTCAGAGTGTCTTTTGGGGTATTCGCCGGAAGAACTCACTTTCGCATTAGTCGCAAGACTTAGGATAGACAAGAAGAATGACTTAGCTTGTGTTATTGACCACATAACGAAGAATCCATGAGAGTGTTGCAATTGTTCAAACCACGTTGTTTAAGAAAAATAAGAAACAATCTTTTGACGAAGATCACGCTCTAGGTCTTTATACATCATTGAATCTGTCAAAGTGGAAATACTTGTGCTTACAGAAAGTGATGTTAGATTGTGATGTTCCAATGTTACCATCGTATCATAAACTCCTTGAAGCTACAAAGAGATGCTATCCACATGATTTAGAAATTACTGAGAGAGGAGCCAGAGTGAAGCTTCAAGCCCTATTGGATCTGACAGTCCAGAAGATTCTTCAAGTAACCGGTACCCAGTTAGGTTCGTCAACTGAAGGATTAAAGTTCTATCATCCCATCTTTTGAATAGCAAGCTCATGCTCAAATCATCAAATAACTTCTCCCGCTCTGGATGGAGCAGGAGGGCGTGTCAGACTTTTACTGACTAAAACCCACCCGTGTTCCCTCAGTAGCCTCTGTGTGCCAGGGGCCACGGTATCTCTTTCGAACAACCCGCACCCCTGGCAGGCAGCGGGCCTCATCAGTTGGTGCTGACATCTCTTTGAGGTGCGCGTGCAACGCGCCATCGACCTGGGCTCGGTCCTTACCGGACAGCGAGCTACCCATTACTTGCCGACCGCAAGCCCACGCCTACGGTGGCCGGGAATCAGCCTGGGATTCCCGCGGAGGCTAGGGCCGTGAGGGCGCATGTACTGCCTCTCCCTTACGTGCGCCGCCTCTCTCTTGGCGGGCATCACTGCTTCGCAGAAGAGGGTGACGGCTACCCATGCACTCTCGCTCCGTACCATGGCGTGGACCAAGGCCGGACGCGAAAGATCGCTGCCGCCGATCGCCTCCACGAGGACACGGCGGTGCTCCACCCACGCCGGGCAGACCTCCACCGTATGCTCCACCGTGTCCTCAGGGCGATCTTCTCAATAGAAACACCCGGGCGTTTCCTCCCGCCTTATGCGAAATAGGAACCTCCCGAAACAGCCGTATCCGGTGAGCACCTGCGTCAGGCGGAAGGTGAGAACGCCATGCCGCCTCACAATTCACTCCTCAAAGAGGGGACTTACCGCCGCAATCGTGGCGAGCCCAGCACTGGGGTTGCGACAATCACTCTCCATGTCGCCATGAGATCCCGCCGGAGACTTAGGTATATGGTGTTAGTGTAAAGGGCGGCGAATATTATTTTTTCCCGGAGCGGCTAAATAGCTAGTTCGGGCCCTGGTTTCACGCTAACTTTATTTCATAAAACATCTATTTTTTTGTATTATTCCAAGTGGTTTAGTCCTCCTGGGGACACCACTATAAAAAAGGCGCGTAGTTCCTCACTTCTTTAGGTGGGTTGGAAGAAAGAACTTAACATTGCATTTAGTAACTTTTAAATGACGTGCTAGAATATTTTGTATTTGTTTTTATTTTTTAACGTTAAAAACGTCAATGTTCCGAGGGTTTCCGAGATTCAGGCTTCAGTGACAATATAGCTTATATGACCGATTTTATCAAACGGAAAGTCATATTTGAAGGAAACATAAGAATCACCTAAAAGGATACAAAAAAAAAACTGTTCAGATCCATACAAAAAAGAAATGATATCGCGAATAACTTACTAAATAATAGCTTTATCAAAAAAAGTTTCACCACATAAAATATTCCTAATCAGTAAAGGAATACACTGGTGTACGTTACCCCAGCAAGAAAGTGTCTCCTAGAGTTATATGAGTAGAACGTATAATGTGTGCCTTATCTGCTGTAAATGTGTGCCTTATCTGCTGTAAATGTACACCACATAAAAAAATTGTGCCCCCTGTCGTTTTGGAGAAAAACGGAAAAAACGATTCTTGCTGGGGTAACGTTTTTCTAGCCGGAAAATTCTAAACGAATGATCGGAGAGAGAAAAATTGTGCATGGCCAGAGAGCTTATATGTGTGCCAAAATGTGCCCCCAAAAATTAAATCTGTGCCTCTTCAGGTTTTCGAGATATTGCATTTCCTGCTGGAGTAACGTTTTGATGACTCGTATATCTCTAAAACCATTGCATGTGCCCCTGTAAAATAAACATACACGAGTAGCTCTTAATGTGTACCCCTTAGTGCCCCAATTAGATTTAAGAAAATATTTATAGTTTTCAAGTTATCGCGGTTTTATGAAAACCCGAAAAAACATCGCAGCGCCTAAATTAAACAAGGCACAAGTTCGCTGAAAACTGTATTCGGTCCTTCTTGACGCTATTAATAACCATACAACGTTTCAGCACTGTTCATGCATGCTTTTTGAGTAATCTTGCTAAATGTCAAAACGATGGTGTCTTAACTTTGACGGCAAAATACAAGGAACCGGCTCAATCCCAGGTGTGTAGGTGTGAACCAAAATCGTGTGCCTTTAGTCAAAAATATATGGTGAAAATATTCAGCTTGGAATGTTTCGCATTAAGTTAATATTAACAAAAAACCAAAATATGTAAGCAACGGCTGGTTATCCGACCAAATTCCAATGACTACTAAAAAGCGACTGATTCATACATATCGATGACCTTCTTTATTGGACGTATTATACCTAAGCTGTTGTCCGTACAGTCGCGTTCAAAAGTTTTGGGGGTAATTAAAAATATACATTAAATGCACCTTGTGACTATATTAAATGAAACAGCTTGTTGATGTGGAAATCATTATTTTTATTCCCTTAAATTTAATTCTTAAAGTAAGTATTGCATCAAATGACAGATTAAATTTCCTACCTATAAATATTATAAATTATTTGCACGTTGTGTAGTCGTTATTATTTAAATCACAGATCAGTTTTTCATCTAAGTTTAACATATAATTAGTAAATTGGCATCACAAAAAATCACAGATCAGTTTAAGTATAAATATAATATTGTGTAAAAAATATTAAATTTTAAATCACAGATAAATAATTTTCTTACGAGTACCTTGCTTATACATAGATTCAGTTAAAGTGTGTTAATATAGTAAACCGCATAAAGATATAACTGTAAACATCGACTGTGCACAAATTATCTGATGGTGTTTGGCTATAAATAAACATATTTATGCCATATATGGCGTATACGTGGCGTGACGTATACGTAACAACATTATCACCTGATTGTGGAATGACACTTATATATCTAAAACGCCATCAAATTTAAATTATGTGACACTACATAATCAGCTTTAATATAATCGTTGGTTAATAATTATAATTCCCTCATAGTACGTAATACGACATATAAAATGGAAACACGTTGTTGCAACACAGATCATTGTGCGGTTGACTATATGTATAGGTACACTAAATACAACTCTCAAAACTGTAGGTACCAAAATTTATTTGGTTAAGGTCCAATGCTCCAACCAGCCCGCGAAATTCAAATTTTCTTACGATTTTTGGAATTTGCAGGCCAGTGCTAGGTTGTATGTTGATTAAAATAATAGGTCTTTACCTATGAAATTGCCGTTTTGTATGAAAAAATTTAAACGAATTTTTTTCATGAATTTTTTATTTGTATTAATCGAAGTAATCACCCATGCAATCAATGCATCTTTGCCATCGCAGTGGCAGTTTATTGATGCCCTTCTTAAAGAAATCAGCTGGACGGGAGGCAACAAATTCTTCAAAGGCATTTTGTACTGCCTCTCGGGTATTAAATTTTTTTCCCGCCAAGAAGTTATCCAAATTCTGGAAAAAGTGGTAGTCAGTAGGCGCAAGGTCTGGTGAGTAGGGCGGATGACGGAGAGCTTCCAACCCCAGTTCTTGCAACTTGGAGACCGTCTGCTGTGCAGTATGAGGTCGCGCGTTGTCGTGCAGGAGCAGCGGAGACGAGCGATTGACCAATGCTGGTTGGAGATGCGCCAGCTTCTCCATCATTGTGTTCAGTTCTTCACAGTACACATCTGCAGTAATGCTCACCCCGTTTGGTAAGAAGCTGTGATGAATCACACCGGCGCTAGACCACCAAACAGTGACCATCACTTTTCTAGGGGTAATTTTTCGTTTAGGGCATTGTTTAGGTGCTGAACCAGGATCCAACCAACTTGCTGAGCGCTTACGGTTATCAAACAGAATCCATTTTTCATCGCAGGTAACAATGCGGTTCAAAATTCCTTCATTTGTGTGTCTGTTGAGCAGTGCAAGGCACGTCTCGACGCGTACTTCGCGCTGGCGATCATTGAGTTCGTGGGGCACCCATTTGTCAAGCTTTTTTACCTTGCCAATTTGACGCAAATGGACCAATATTGTTTTGACGCTAACGTCGAAAGCTGCTGCTAATTCAGCCGTAGATTGTGTATCATCAGCTTCCACAATCGCCTTTAATTTGTCATTGTCGACCAAAGTCTTCGGACGACCGCGAGGTTCATTTTTCAGGTCGAAATTTCCAGAACGGAAGCGAGCAAACCAATAACAGGTGGTGCGTTGGTTTGTAGTGTTAGCTCCGTAAACGTCGTTGATGTTGCGTGCCGCTTGTGCCGCGTTGCTGCCACGATGGTACTCATATTCCATAATTACTCGAATTTATAACGTATCCATGATGACGAAAAAGATTGAAATGCGATGAAAATGTAACACTAATCAATAAAGAAATGACTACTTTTAGAAAAAAAAATCCATGTTTTTAAAATAAAATTAATTTGAAATTAGAATTCTTAGCCAAACAAAAATTATTTTGATTTGAAATGGCCAGTACTGCAGAACGGCAATTTCATAGGTAAAGACCTAATATTATTCACGGCTGTAAGACATATGTAGTTACGGAATTATAATCATCAAAATCATCAATACTACGCTTTAAGTTCATAAAGCTGTAGGAATGACTTTTTCGGTTTTTTTTTTTTTGTTCCTACGCCTTTATGAACTTGGAGGGTTGTCATTGAAGTGTCTTTGCAATCAAACCACTATAGTTAATTAGTATAGATTTATTTAATAGCAAACACATGTACCATTACAGTCTTGAACACAGAGAGAGCAAGTCACCACAGACTAAAAATAAGCCAAGTTTTGGATGCGTTCTCACACTCTCCCCCGGCAAAAGAAAAATTAAGAGACTTACATGTAACTCTATATAACTATTTAACAAGAAAATAACAATCGAAAAACTGCATAATTAATACTTATATAATATAAGTACCATACCATATTTTAAAATACTATACCTATGCTATACTATACTTATAAAATAAAATATTAATTGTAAATGCTTTTCCCTAAGAAACTAAATCACACACATTTTCACTACAGGAACGCATTTGGTTTACATGCCTTTTGCAAATGGAACCATTAACATATATAACATAAGTTAACCCTGGTACAGATTCTTTTACTATTATCCCTAATATCCATGGTTTAAATCCTTTCCGATAATCCCTTATCGTTACCTTATAAACTATGGGTACATACGTCTTACAGCCGCGAATAATATTTTAATCAACATACAACCTAGCACTGGCCTGCAAATTGCAAAAACGCAAGAAACTTTGAATTTCGCGGGCTGGTTGGAGTATTCGCCTTACTGATGAAAAACTTACAGTTAATTTATCTAACCTACGGCTTATCAATAAATATAATAGAAACAGCTAGTAGAATATAATCCAATAACAACTTTATTTTATTACTTATTACTTTTCTACTTCAGTGTACTCAGGCACAACACGTGTGAACCGGTTAGTGAGTAAAGTAAAGAAAGTCATCGATATGTATGAATCCGTCGCTTTTTAGTAGTCATTCAAATTTGGTCGGATAACCAGCCGTTGCTTACATATTTTGGTTTTTTATTAATATTAACTTAACGCGAAACATTCCAAGCTGAATATTTTCACCATATATTTTTGACTAAAGGCACACGATTTTGGTTCACACCTACACACCTGGGATTGAGCCGGTTCTTTGTATTTTGCCGTCAAAGTTAAGACACCATCGTTTTGACATTTAGTAAGATTACTCAAAAACGCATGCATGAACAGTTTTGAAACTTTGTATGGTTATTAATAGCGTTAAGATGGACCGAATACAGTTTTCAGCGAACTTGTGCCTTGTCTCATTTAGGCGCTGCGATGTTTTTTCGGGTTTTCATAAAACCGCGATAACTTGAAAACTATAAATATTTTCTTAAATCTAATTGGGGCACTAAGGGGCACACATTAAGAGCTACTCGTGTATTTTTATTCTACAGGGGCACATGCAATGGTTTTAGAGATACACGATTCATCGAAACGTTACTCCAGCAGGAAATACAATATCTCGAAAACCTGAAGGGGCACAGATTTAATTTTTGGGGGCACATTTTGGCACACATATAAGTTCTCTGGCCATGCACAATTTTTCTCTCTCCGATCATTCGTTTAGAATTTTCCTGCTAGAAAAACGTTACCCCAGCAAGAATAGTTTTTTCCGTTTTTCTCCAAAACGACAGGGGGCATACATTTTTTATGTGGGGGCACATTTACAGCAGATAAGGCCCACATTATACGTTCTACTCATATAACTCTAGGAGACACTTTCTTGCTGGGGTAACGTACACAATACACTGGCATGTTTGTTTTTTTTTTTTTTCAAAATTAGGTACTTGTTTTTTGAGCGACGCTAAGTCTCTGAAGCTTCATTTTTAGCCCACCGTGCGCCGGTGCCGACGCGGCCGCACTCCCGCCCCTTAGTAACTGTTAAACTTTTCTATTGAAAATAGTGTCGGAGGAGTGATGTGTACGTAGGTAGGTACCTACGTAGGTATGCGTGCGTGCCTTCACCATTTATGTTGTGTCGCCATCAGTAATAAACTAGCATCGAATCGCAAGTTCGCAACACTGGTTTCAAGCCTTCTGATAAGGCCCATTGTGACCGACTGTCACAATGGGCCTTATCAGAAGGCTTAAAGTCACCCATAGGGCAATGGAGAGGGCTATACTCGGAGTTTCCCTACGCGATCGAATCAGAAATGAAAAGATCCGCAGGAGAACCAAAGCAACCGACATAGCCCGAAGAATTGCCAAACTTAAGTGGCAATGGGCAGGGCACATTGCTCGCAGAACAGATGGCCGATGGGGCCGAAAGGTTCTGGAGTGGCGACCGCGTACCGGAAGACGTAGAGTGGGAAGGCCTCCCACAAGGTGGATCGATGAGCTTGTGAAGGCCGCGGGTATCTGCTGGATGTGGGAAGCACAAGACCGGTCCAAGTGGAGGAGCCTGGGGGAGACCTATGTCCAGCAGTGGACGTCTTTCGGCTGAAATGATGATGATGATGATGATGATGAATCGCAACAGTGGTTTTACATATTAGCCGACAGATCACAATAATATACTGTAACTGTGGTATTGAGGATAGGTACAGTAGCCTACTTACCTAATAGGTACCCCATTGGTTACCAAAGAGTATGAAACAGGCATGCAGTAATACCTATTCGGTTTCGAGTTTTAAAAAGAAACGTCATAATATCACGTCAGTCATTTCCATAGAGGAAAGTAATCTACATAGCGGTCATTTCACATTGCACAAGCACCATAAAGGACAGTCATATTGACAAGCACCAAGTAACAAAGCAAGGCTTGGGCTTTAGATTTTTTTTACCATTTCTCTTTCATAATAGTTATTAATTATGTCAAAGCTTATAGTACCTACTAAATTGATGTAAATTGTGTTACAAAAATGGTTACGAAGAAAAACAACCATAAACCCTTCAACTCAACGCTTCCAAGGTTCGGTAAATTCACTTCACATCCCAACTTGGATCCTAGCGGGCTCCACATTACTACTAGACCCGAAGGTTGTAACCCATGCCTATACAAACCTCAACCCACACAAAGGTTATGTGAAGCCACCCATAGGAAAAAAATTGATAAAGATCCATGGAAGTACAAGAATGATTTAGAGGAATGGTCGAAAAACTTGGGTTACAGGAATCAACAAATTCTAGAAAATCGAAGATGGTTTCGGTCGATATTGGGTCCTGCCTGGCATGAGGTTAAAAGCCCATCCGAATATAAACCGGCTTGCATGAACGTTGGATTTGGAAGAACACCTTTATCGAAACCTTCAAAACAAAGGGCACCAGACCCAGGAAGCTATTATAAAGCTGTACCTTTCAAGGCTCCGTACGGGCCGCACTCAAACAGAGAAACTTTCGAAAGAGAAGAGCCTTGCAGATTCATGGATACCTCGCCCAAGTGGTCAATGGCCCCGAATCGCTACTCGATTCTGGACAAAGAACAAATCGACCAAAAATCTAAAAAGGTTGTTTCGATTCGGGGCCCTTACGATTTGTTTACTGGCAATCGCGACGAAACAACCATCAAAAACCATTTTAGCAATTCTATGAAATGCTCGGCGGCCACGTGGCCGATTGCCTTAGAAGGCAGTTTGGAGAAATATAAGACGTCCCATTTTGGCAAGTTAAACAAGACCAACAGGAGTAAGCCTTACAGAGGTCGAATTGCACTCGAAAACTTGGCGATGTGTCCGCGAAAACCAGAAGACCCTGGCCCCGGTCATTATGAAGTTTGTAAGCCGAGAACTTTCGTACAGTATAAGTATGGGTTTAATAGTTCTTATGACAAACCGCCAGGCTACCAACGAGTGATTGTATGGCCAGGGGTGGGCAGGTACAAGATGACGACCGGCCGCCCTGCAGGATGCCCTGAAATACCGGGAAATGGTCATAAACACGTGTTTTTGAGCACACTAAAAAGGACGATTGGCGCCATTTTAATGCCACCGATGAACACATTCTAGTCGCTCTGGTACGTTAGAAATTCTAGTTAATATTTACCTAGGTATCTAAAATGTTATACTTAAGTAGGTAGGTATTTTCCATAAGTATAAAACATTGTACCTACCTACATAGTGTTCCAGTTATTTAATATCATTTAAGTAGGTACAATTTGCATTGCATATTTCTTTCTCGCGTTAACGAGACGTAACGTAAATTAAGTTCATTTCAGAATTACTAGTACGAGCTTGGAACAGTCATTGAAAAGAAGTTGATACTTTAACTTTGTGTGAGAATGAATGTCACCCTTCTCTCCTTCCACTTATTTCTATATAATAGTGTATGTGCCCAATGTTTTAGAAAAGTGTCCCGCTATCTCCACCGTTGCCGTTTACTGCTGTATGGGACCCACAGTGTAGTTATTTCAGCCTATAGGTCCTCCGCCATGCGACAGATGTGGCCAATCTAGTACCTACCATTTAAGATTTCCAAGGTGTGGAAAGTGACTTCGTGTTTTTCCATTATAAAGTAGTTTGGGTGCGACACCTCTGCACTCGAAATTGCTGCTAAAAAAAGCGATTATCGCGCGAGTAAGCTATATTCTCACTTTTATACTTTTTGGTTGGTTAACCAGAAGCCGCGACACGACCACACGTTCCGGTTCACCGAAGAAAAAGTGCTATGAATTTGACGATCGCGTATTCCCGTGACGTTTCGTATTCTATTAGGACATCCAGGCCACGATCGTTTTCGGTTTGAACGCAGGGTTGGATGAGGGAAGAGCAGGGCGTACCAATAACTAATGGCGCCTAGGGCTCGCATTACATTTGCGCCCCTTTGTAAATTATCTTCTCCTTCTATACTGAGCAAAGCTAGGTCGCATAACCAGTAACCTTTCTTAACCAATTATAGCGCCTCCAATAGTGTGCGTTACTCCAGCGGAATGTTGTCGCTTTTCAGGATTTCGGCTTGACAGATAATTAGTACCCCGTCTCGTGTAAATGTGCCCGAAATTTAGAATTTGTGCTTCCAGCCGATCCAAAGATATTCACGAAAAACAGAATCCGCTGGAGTAACGTCACCCCAGCGGCATGTTTTTTAACCGGTGGTCGTAGCTGAATACAAACTAGCTAGTTAATCTAATTTGTGCCTAATTGTGCCCGAAAAATTAAATTTGTGCGTCTTGAGGTTTCAGAGTTATTCAAGATGCCGCTGGAGTAACTTTTAGCAAATTGCCGTATCTCTTAAACGGCATGACATACAACTACGATTTTTTTTACGACAGTGGGTCTTAATTTGTGCGTATGTTGTACAATTTTATTTTTTCTATAATCGACACCGTTGGAAAATAAGAAATTGTTTTTCAAAAACCTTAAAATCGATCCTTGCGCTTCAGTGAGAAACCCTAGAAACTTACCAATTATGGTGGTTTATACCTTTTATGAACTCACAGCATCATGCGAAATTAGATGTTTCTATTCCAACTCCTCAGAGTGTTATTCCATTTTAATTAAAATCTGGCTACGCTAAAATGTAACACTCCAATACATGAGTTATTATTAAGTGACGGTAATTATGATTCTACAAATAATTCGTACCTTTATTCAATTGTTTATCCTTAAAGTTTCAGCTGAAAAATCCTTGTAACTACTCAGATAGAAGAAACAAACCATGGGAAAAGAAATATCACGATTAACCGGACAAATTCGAATGACTGTATAAAAGCGGCCGCGCAGTACATTATGCTAACCTTCTTAAATTTGTAGTACAAGATTACGTTTTTAGAAACTGTCTCACACTGGATCATAATTACCGTCACTTAATAATAACTCATATATTGGAGTGGTACATTTTAGCGTAGCCAGATTTTAATTAAAATGGAACAACTCTCTGAGGAGTTGGAATAGAAACATCTAATTTCGCATGATGCTATGAGTTCATAAAAGGTATAAACCACCATAATTGGTAAGTTTCTAGGGTTTCTCATTGAAGCGCAAGGATCGATTTTAAGGTTTTTGAAAAACAATTTCTTATTTTTCAACGGCATCGATTATAGAAAAAATAAAATAGTACAACATAAGCACAAATTAAGACCCACTGTCGTAAAAAAAATCGCAGTTGTATGTCATGCCGTTTAAGAGATACGGCAATTTGCTAAACGTTACTCCAGCGGCATCTTGAATAACTCTGAAACCTCAAGACGCACAAACTTCATTTTTCGGGCACAATTAGGCACAAATTAGATCTATCTAAGTAGCTAGTTTGTATTCAGCTACGACCACCGGTTAAAAAACATGCCGCTGGCGTAACGTTACTCCAGCGGAATCTGTTTTTCGTGAATATCTTTGGATCGGCTGGAAGCACAAATTCTAAATTTCGGGCACATTTACATGAGACGGGGTACTAAATATCTGTCAAGCCGAAATCCTGAAAAGCGACAACATTCCGCTGGAGTAACGCACACACGCACCTGTACCATCAAAATTCAATTATAATGCTACAAATTTAAGAAGGTAGGCACAAAGTACTGCACGGCCGCTTTTATAGTCATTCGAATTTGTTCGGTTAATCGTGAAATTTCTTTTCCAATGGTTTTTTTCTTCTATCTGAGTAGTTACAAGAATTTTTCGCCTGAAACTTTAAGGATAAACAATTGAATAAAGGTACTCATTATTTGTCGAATCATAATTACCGTCACTTAATAATAACTCATGTATTGGACTGTTACTTTTAGCGTAGCCAGATTTTTATTAAAATAGAATAACTCTCTGAGGAGTTGGAATAGAAACATCTAATTTCGCATGATGCTGTGAGTTCATAAAAGGTATAAACCACCATAATTGGTAAGTTTCTAGGGTTTCTCATTGAAGCGCAAGGATCGATTTTAAGGTTTTTGAAAAACAATTTCTTATTTTCCAACGGTGTCGATTATGGAAAGAATAAAATTGTACAACATATGCACAAATTAAGACCCATTGTCGTAAAAAAAATCGTAGTTGTATGTCATGCCGTTTAAGAGATACGGCAATTTGCTAAACGTTACTCCAGCGGCATCTTGAATAACTCTGAAACCTCAAGACGCACAAATTTCATTTTTTGGGCACAATTAGGCACAAATTAGATCTATCTAAGTAGCTAGTTTGTATTCAGCTACGACCACCGGTTAAAAAACATGCCGCTGGCGTAACGTTACTCCAGCGGAATCTGTTTTTCGTGAATATCTTTGGATCGGCTGGAAGCACAAATTCTAAATTTCGGGCACATTTACACAAGACGGGGTACTAATTTATTATCTGTCAAGCCAAAATCCTGAAAAGCGACAACATTCCGCTGGAGTAACGCACACCCTCCAATAACGAAGGTATTAATTTGAACTTGCAAAAAAAATCGCTTGAAATCCTGCAATTTTAAGAGAAGAGACAGATTAGGTAACAGTATGAAATGGTTTATTGATGTTTTTTTTTTTATAATTGTCTAAATTTTGCGCCCCCCTTCGATAGGCGCCCAGGGCTCTTGCCCTGCCTGCACCACCCTAGTTACGCCACTGGGGAAGAGTGAGTGCACCTGTGTTCCATAACACACTACTGTGCACTATTATCTCCTGCGTACTTGGGGTAATCTCCGTGAGATTGGTCACCACGACCGACATTCGGCTGGGAAGATATTGTTATGTGGATAGGGTAAGGGAAAAATATAAGTAATTAATATTTTTTTAATGGTATATTTCATTGAGGAACAAATCTAAAGGTATTTTATAAATACCAAATGATGTTTTTTTCAATCTATATCTTTTATCAACATTATTACATAATATTCAAAACACTGTTGGGTGGGTATACAGTTAGTTTTGCTCCCCAATCATCCATTAAATATTTATTTTAATGTCCACTGAAAGTGATGGTAGATACAGTAGGTTATACATTAGAAAATTAGAATGACTAGTAGTAGGCATTTGGAAACAGCGATGTTAAATTCAGTGCTAAAAAAAATAAGTCAATAAGTTCCAAATACGACTACACGTCATAGTGACATAATTATAAACTACAAATACAGCGAACAACTAAAATCCACAGCAAAAGATCATAGCTGTCACGGTCACAATGAATTACTCCATTAAGTTCATTTCACAATAAAAATCGTCATTTCAAATCGATGTCAATGCTCAATCCCCGCCTAGTACAATGCTCAATCCCCGCCTAGTACAATGCTCAATCCTCGCCTAGTACAATTCTCAATCCTCGCCTGGTACAATTTTTTGCTTAAAAGTTGCTGTTACTTGAAGACATACATCTAATCTTATATTCATAAATTAAAAAACTATTTCAATGATTATACTGCAACGTCATCAAGTACTGACGACTATCCTGATATAATTAGTGTAATATTATTTGTGGACATGAGTGTAACTTTTGTGATTATTTTAATCAAAGTGATCTTTAAAACTATGGACGAGTTTAAGTATCGCGTTTTGAGTTGAAACAATAGTTTAAGTAATTACTACGTACATTAAACATAAAATTATTACTACAAAATAGACGAGAATAGAGTAGTTTTAAGAAATTTTGGCTTTCGTTCCATAAAGACCAGCAAACATAACATAACTTAAAATTAAGAGCTTTACATTTCGCTTATATAAATATAATGAAGTTGGCACTTAAAAGTACATCCGAATAACAAATAATTTTCACATATTCCCTAGACATAAAAGTTTGTACATAATCAAATGCGATACCAAACACGTATGTCCGTTTTACGAAATATCATCTATGTTTTTAGATGCTACATGGGTTATCGTAACGTAGAGTCGGTGCCTAGAGCTATATCAGGCCCTTATGACTAATACAGGCATTGACACGTTGTGCTAGTCCCTGTGACAGACTTTATCAAATTCATAACTTAAGTGAACTTACATCACTAGCCCTTCGTTCCGCAATCCAAGCTCTATTTAGTACACGCTTTAATATCACACGCTTAACACATTGTGTCAGTGCCTTTACATCGAGTAATTCCGTTTAAACGCTACATATAAATTCTACGGTCACCACTAATGTGAGCCGACACTTATGATTATAATATTTTTTTCAATTTTGGTGGTCAAATTGGTATTAGAAAGTCCAGCTTCCTATTTAGATCTCATTCTATTTTTACGCCTCAAGGAATGACGCGTGGCTAAGAATAATTACTACGATGCATGAAAATATTATACAACAGAGTAGGAATAGTTCATTCCTTTTACTTTAATAGTTTAAATACATTCTAACTTTATAAAGCAAGCATAATTGTATACGCTTCATTGTAAGAAATGTTACAATAATAATATTTCAAGAAGAAATAGTATATCTGGTTACATATGTGCGTCCATTAAGGCTATGCACTTACTACAGAATAATATACCCGACCGTTCTCAAATATTCCTAAGAGCTTATAAGTATTTACTAGACTATTACATCAGTAAAAAGGTTTATAAATTGTTTATGAATAAAACTTACTCTATCGATATATGATCGAATTATGAGAATGGTATATAATATAAAAAAATCTTGAACAATGTGTCAAATTTTGAATTGTTATACGTGGCTAACATTATAAACTAGGTAGTAATTTTTGTCAATACATATTATAAAGTCGTTTTTCGTGTCTGTTTGTGTGACCGCACTGATCTCCTAAACTACGCAACCGATTGTGATACAGGTTTCAACATCATTATTAATATATAACTAAAATAAAGTAACTAAATGTTCACGTTTTGTCAACACATAAATACCGTGCGAAGCGAAAAGTTGCGATAGTTGCAGTTGAGTGGCCAGCAAATTGAAAATATTGCTGAGTATTACAGCTATAAGTTTACCGCCGGAAAAATATGGTCCCATTTAGGAACACCTTCATGTACCTATGGATTTATAAATGGAAACAACAAACACAACACGAAAAATATTCATGCTTCGAAAACCGCAAGCGAAGTTATGAAATCGGCTAAAAGATCGTACTTGCGCAAAACAATCATTTTACCGTAGTAAACGCTCAGATTATAAAACAAAGGCAGATAGACCGCGCGGAACACCAAGAGTGAGGCCGAAAAACCAAACACGAATGCGTCGCATTGTATGTAACATACATAGAGTATATAACCACTAGAGAGCGTTTGGGCCGATTTCTTTTAAGTACACGACTCACTAACGCGGGCCGGGGGACAAGGAAGAATGCGTAGCTGCAATTGCTCAGTTCAAGGTCAAGTTGCGTGGGTATGCCTGGTTAGAGATTGCTCTACCTGATTAAGGGAAAATAGTCGATATCGATAAAAATGGATTTTAAAATTATGAGAAATACTCAATAAAAATGACAACAATATTTAACCAAAATCAGTCAGTTACAAAAATAAAATCAAGTATCCCGTAATTATTGATTTTTAAAATGAATTAATTTGGTATATGTTTTTCGAATTCAAGTTATGGTCCTGATTGTTCTCAGTAAAAGTGATAAATGAGCGTATACATATTTCTGAATTATGCATCTTGCTAATTCAATCGAATTATTTGTTGATTCTATTATTTTAATTGATTATTATTCTATTATATTAATATATATATAGCCCAAGCAAAGTGATAACAGATAAAGGAGCTGCATTCACTAGCAATGATTATTTAGAATATTGTCAGGCTGAAGGCATACAACACTTTACAGTTACCACCGGTGTTACCTGTGGTAACGGACAGGTGGAGAGAGTAAAGTTTGAATCTCCATACTTGCCAAGCTATGTCAAGGAGTGAGAAGCAATATACCGTCATGTAAGCCAGGTGCAAAGATCACTAAATAGTACTTTTCAGGGCAGTATAGGTACAACTCCTTTTGAGTTATTGATTGGTACTAAAATGAAACTTAAAGAAAATATGGAGATAATTAACATGTTACAGGAAGAGGAACGAGAAAAGTGTGCACAGGAAAGAGAAAAGCTGAGAGAACATGCTAAAATACAGATTCTGAAAATACAAGAAGAGAATAGAAAGAATTTTAACAAAAAAAGGAAGGAAAATGTAAAGTATGCTGTTGGAGATTTTGTAGTTATTAGACGAAGACAATTCGGAAAGACTTTGAAGATAAAAGCAAAGTATTTGGGACCTTACACGGTGGTGAAGGTACTTGGAAAAGACCGGTATGAGGTGGAAAAAGCTGAAGTTACTGCTGAGGGCCCTATAAGAACATCAACTGCAGCCGATTACATGAAAAGATATAAGAGGTAAGCTACTAAGCCTTCTATTTGTTCTTTTAGATGTTCCTCGACATTTCAAGCTTACAGGTTCAGCAGCAACAGCACAGATTTTTACGATAAAAATACAAAGGGAAAGAAAGGGATAAAAGAATTAGAATTTCCTAATGAAAGAAAGGGACTTTTCCAAAAGACATCAACACGTGACTTATCCGTGTGCTCGTTCAACCTAACCTATCTTTGTGAAAATAAGTTATATCAGAAAGCTCTGGGATCTCGCACTAATAGTTCTCGAGCGTCGAGGCACTATGCGCAGTCAAGTGGTTTTATTTATAGTCATTGGTAACATACAATGCGACGCTTCGTGGCGTACTAACTCGAGTTTTTAGTCATTGGTAACATACAATGCGACGCTTCGTGGTGTATTAACTCGAGTTTTTAGTCATTGGTAACATACAATGCGAAGCTTAGTGGTGTATTAACTGGAGTTTTGAATCAGTATTTGGTTTTTGGCTTCACTCTTGGTGTTCCGCGCGGTCTATCTGCCTTTGTTTTATAATTTTAGAGTAAACGGTACATTATCCGTAAAAGTATGTAGTCGACACATATTGTACATTTCTTGACTATATTTTTTTTGGCAATTCCAATGTTAGGGTTTCGCCTATTGACGAATTAATTATGTACCTTAGTTCCAGTGTCAGTAGGATTACATTAAAAAAGCTTAATGTTGAATTTTGCTATGAGCAACTGGCTTGACGACGGGTGGTTACATATATTGACTCCTCATAAAGTGAAAACATTTTAGAACTACTTTATTTCTGTTTAAATTAAAGTCAAAAACCCCTGAATTTTAGTAATGAGCTAATACATACACGGTGCCAGGCGTGATTTCTCATTTCCACTTCTCTTTCGCATGGGTGCAAAGGCGACATGTCAAAACATCAAGATTTCTGTGCTATATCAAAGGCATAATATATGATTGTTTTTTACGAATAAACCTTCTATTATAATTGCTCTAAACGGAGTTCAAACCCGCCTCAAAATACATTACATTGTGTAGTTTAAAAGATCTTAGCGGTCACACAAACAAACGCGTGTGTCGTCAATTTGTATGGTAAGAAATAGAATGTCGTGATTATACAAATTAATTTTAAATAAGATGTCTCGTTTTTAAGTTTTTTATAAAACGAGTCCTGTGGCCGATGGGATAAATTTGGCATAGATGACAAACTTCCATACAACTTTCATCCCCTTTTTAATACTATTAGGGGATGACTTTTTAAATATCCTATTAGTGCTCTTTGGATCTCTAATGCAAAATGCCATGTTTCTAGTTCTAAACCCAGCGCGGTTTAGGCTATGCGTTATCTGCACAGTCAGTGAGTTAGTGAACGAATTAATTTAATCATTTTAAGCAGATGTTAAACTTTTTCTTCGTTTTTTAAATGGGTGTATGTTTACATAATATATTTTAGTAGATCTATAATGTAGACTATACTTCATTATGCATCATTTAAATTAATAATTAGATTATTTATTTTGCGTCGGCCGTTGTTTCTAAACCGATGACCCTAACATTAGATGAGTAAATTTTAAGACATCATAGTTATACATAGATACATATACTTGAATTTGAAATGAATACATTTTATTATTATATACGACACATTACACATTTTAAATACATATGTTTCGTGTTACACATCGATTAATCAGACATGAATGTGCGATTGTAATAAAAAAGTAATACAATGTTCACGTTTGTATGACCGTGAATTTTTAAATAAAAACTATGATATTATAAAAAATTACAATAGTAAATGACTTATTAATGTACCTAAACAAAATAGTTTAAAAAAATTAAAAATATTTTTACTGCTTAAATCACAAAGAAAAATTTTCACAATCGTAGGTCTGGCGCAAAAATAATCACAAAGCTTATATGTATGGCTAACATTGTGCATTATAATAACGATGCTTGTGGCTAAGCAATAACAACCGCACGAGTCGATCGAACAAGTTAAGCAGCGCGCCGGGGTAGGTCCCTGGATCGGAAACCATATTTACCTCCCAACAGCCATGCCGTGCCGTAGATAGTTGGGAAAAAGCTAGGAAAATGATGATCAAAGTAAGATATTCTGGGATCACACAATCTAAGAAGTATCGAAACTTCTACATGTTTAATGTTTTCTGGTGAAAACGCATCGTACAATGAAAAGTAAAGCGCCATGATTGCGAGCAAAGTGAATATTTAAAATTAAATCAAAGCAGAAAGATGTATTTACATAACTAATTGCAAATTAATATAATACACAATGCCACACCAACCAAATCTGTTACAATTTTATACATATAACAAAAAAATATTAATAGCTTCCTTATAATTTAGGTCCACTATTAAGGAGGTACCATGACGTGTTTGTGGCTTTCACACGGATAAGTTTGACTTGAGGACACTAACTGGATCCAGTCCTTATGGTCCTACAGTCGTTGTAAGTTTCATCGCTGTGGATTTCTACGAACCGCTTTACGAACGCGTCGGACGGCGGGATTGGCGCCACTGCCCATGCTGAACTGAACTTGTGGTGCGCCGGCGGGAGCCCCACCGAAACTGTAGACGCCGGTCTGCTGCGGGCTCGGCTGATGCTGCTGCAGCTGCTGCTGCTGTTGCTGCTGCTGCTGCTGTTGGATATGTTGCTGCTGCATCTGTTGCTGCTGAAGTTGTTGCTGCAAGTTTATTAAGAAAATAATTAAAAGAGTACAACACACGCTCCAATCAACTAACCATTAACGTTTTGACCGCCACTGTCACGTAATAGATGCAAAACCAAAATGTGCCTAGAACGCCACTGTCACATCTACATGACAGACTTTTATACGTAAATAAAGCTCATAAAATTGTTTCTTTATTTCCTTTGTTAATTACCCATGTTCCTTGACTCATCCTAATTGACATTAGTTGAACTTATTTCTTTATATTTCATCTATATTAACATCAGATGACAAAAACTAATACTTTACCGAACTAAGTTCGAAAAGGTAGTGGTACCCTCAACGCCCAGTCACCATATCATGACACGTAGTGATGTAGGTACCAATCAATGTACCAAGAATATTGTCCTCGACGGTAACCTACGTTATATTTAATTTCTTTAAATTATTCTACAACAAATAAATAAAACTTTTGATGTTGAACTTTTATGATTAAGAAATCATGAAAATTTTATAATACTCAACTATCTGCTCATCAAATGTCGGTGTCAGTTGATTATTGACAAATCATAATGACTGTAATGCCCATCTCCATCACACTGACATATTTTCTATGCCTGGAGCGCCACAGTCGTCTAATCATGACAATCCCATGACGTCACACGCGGAATATTTAGAACGGTTTCTTTTTAATAACAATGGATGACAATAATATTAATACCGAAGAGTTAATAAATATATTATAAGGAGTCGACAATGACACATTTGTCATGGAAAATAGTGCGGAAATTCTAGAAGACGAAGAATTCCTTTATTTTTAACAGTAGGCAGCGAATCGGCTTGTTCACACGGGTTTTACAATGTATAGAGAAGGTAGCCATGACCACGAGCGGTGGTTTCCACTTAACGTCAGGCGGAACGCAGGCTTAAACATGTTGCATTTTCCATGGTCCGCGACCGCGGCCGACACAAAGTAAACTTTAACTATTTACGCGACCATATAGTGTTATAAAATTTTGTATCTACTTACAAATCCTGAGACTAAAAACTTCGTTTAATTATTAAAATACAAATTGATTTGATGATTTCAATTTGCTTTCACATACATATTTTCGTCGTATTCTGAAATGTATAATACAGTAAATAGTATTTATTTACACATTATGGCATTACTACTGGTTGTTCTTTCAGAGAAACTTAAATTTATTATTTGACAATGTACCGTTTAAAAAATACGAAACCATAAAAATAAAATACCTATTATTGTTTTGATATCTATATATATAAAAATTTCGTGTCACGATGTATGTTCGCGATAAACTCCGAAACTACTGAACGGATTTTGATAAAATTTTGTAACCATTTGTAATATGGTCCAACTCAAAAGATAGAATAGTTTTTATCTTAATTATTGATCTCAATATTTATTATTGCAAATTAAATGTCGACAATTGTGTGTATTTATTATCGGTTAGTTCTATAAATTCCTAATAGGTAGGTAGGTAGGTAGGTAGGTAGGGTAGTGTAGGGTAGTGTAGGGTAGTGTAGTGTAGGGTAGTGTAGGGTAGTGTAGTGTAGGGTAGTGTAGGGTAGTGTAGGGTAGTGTAGTGTAGGGTAGTGTAGTGTAGTGTAGTGTAGTGTAGGTAGTGTAGGGTAGTGTAGGGTAGTGTAGGGTAGTGTAGGGTAGGGTATTTGTATGAATGACTTTTGGGACGGACAGGACAGTCTGTCGGGTCAGCTAGTTATTAATAAATATGGGTTGCACACCTCTAATACAGAGGCGAGCAAATACAAAAATTCCGTGCCAGCTACATCACTGTCATCATATGGTGACAAAAAGTACGTCATGATTGAATTAAGTGCTGTGATGGCATCGATTTGATTTTATCGATTGTTGTGTTTAATTTTGGATTTAAATTATTAAGAACGCCGAAACTGTGACACATCATTATCATTTCTGTCATATAGGACATAGTAAGATGAAATAAAACTCCTGTATTATATATTTACGGTATAGTTTTATTTATTAAAAACATACCCATTTTTTATAGTTCGTTTTACGTATCGATATAATTCCGAATTCGCTACTATTTTGTAGGTATAAATGGATGAATTCGGCACAGTTCTACGGCACGGTTGGCGCAGTGGTTAAGCGATTGACTGCTGCGCTGTGTGTCGCGGGTTCGATTCCCGCACGGAATAAATGTTTGTATGACCTACAAGTAGTTGTTCCGGGTCTGGCCGTTTGTGTATGTAAGTTTAAATGTTTGTAAACGCACCCACAATACAGAATTTCCTAGTGTGGGGCAACGTTTAAAAAAAATCGTAGCTTGGCGCCGAGGGCACGTTTGCTTTTTATGACGTGGCGGAGAAAAGGTTAATAGTATGCGGGCAAAGCTGCGCGCTGAAATAAATAATTCTACATAAACACTGCGTATGTCACTGATAATTCAACCCGTGTAACCCCAAGCATCACACGTAGACATCGAGTTTACTTCTGCGTGCTATGCGCATTACGACTAAAACCACACCTATTTTTTTAACATTAACTATATGTGAAGAGCTGAATCTTGTCCTAAATTTAATAATGACTTTAGATTTTATAAATATTTAACTAAGTATATAAACATATAATAATATATTATACTAAATCATATTATATATAATTGAAAGATGGAATACTTAGATAATGCATATAAAATTTTAATATTTGTATGATAGCATCAATTAACACATAAGGCGGATTGGGCATGTGAAACGATAAGTAAATGCCAAAGCAGACTACAGTTCACAGGAAGATTGTACTATCTTCTGCTAGATTCAGCCACAGCATTCAGGGTAGTGCCTAAGAGGTTACACCCAGGAATCCAAATACTTTAAATAAATCTTCATAAAATATTAACTACTATATTTTAGGAATGTTTTCCCCACATTTCGCGAGCTTTGATAAAAGTTCTTTAAAAAAGGTCTTATTTCCATTATCTAGCAAACTTAGAAATTGTATTTATCAATAAAATAAATACTAAACAAGTTTAGTTAAACTACCAAGGCAATCCTACATACTAGGATCTACAATTAAAAAAAAAAAATACATTTGCAACCGCAGATTATGAAAATGAATTTTCTTATTTGGATTCCAAGATTGTTGTATCATAGACATTAACTACATCTACAAATTTTTCGATAAGCGATGCAAGGAGCAACCCGCCTTAGATACAAAATAAGTATTATCATTCAATATAGTCTACATGGCTAAACAGACATCAGGGATTTACGAGAACGCATTGACAAAAGTAAAGAGATCTAAATTCACAAACACAATGACATACAAGATTTTACATTTATATGCAGGTTTCACTTGGTATTGTTTATTAACATTTTATACTTTCAGGTGGACACTACGAGACGGAAAATTAAGGGTAGCTTAGCTAAGCTAGGTAGCTACCTCGACCATTGCACTACAGAAATTCGAAGACCATCCCTGATTTTCTGAGGTATTTTATAAATCCTGAATTAATTATAATCAGAGAATAAAATAAAAAATTAATTTAGTACTATTTATTTTTATAATCAATCGCACAGATCCGCAATCAGAATGGATTTGCACCAAACAAATAAAACGTAAAATCTTGCCCACCTTGTGATTTTATCAACAACTGTGGAACCAGATAGAAATTACTCCAAATATTAGATATGACTTTAAAAAATGTTATCCAGTATTCTGTAGCATCAACGGTAAAGCGAGTTGCCCTATCTCAAATGACCACCCTATATTCTATTCCCTTATCACTATTTCCATCTATTTGAAAAGAAATATAAACAAACGGACCATTCACCCAACAAAGGCGATGTAGTGTATTATGTTAATTAAAAATCAATAAAAATACTTCACACATTAAATTTGTTTGATTGATTGAGTTGTAAATCTTATTAAATTGACTTTTTATACATGTAGTAGATTTATATACATTTTGTGAGCAATATTCATTGGTTTAGTCTGGTTGAGTTGTTGTCCACCAGATGAATCTTTCAAGCATTTAACCAATAGATTTTATTGTATTGTCAAATGAAAGGGATTGTAATGACGAGTGCTAAGCAATAAGGGTGCTAGTTAGTTTATATTTCTTTAAAACTGGATGGAAAAGGGTTTACAATCTGCGTTGATTATAATCATAGTAAAAGACGTGCTAGGTTGCTGGCCAATTTGTCGTTCAAGCAAACAACACGATAATTATATTTTCAGTGCTTTAACTTAGGCACTAGCCGTTAATGGCATTTGAAACGGACATTTTATATATAGATTAACATTAGTTTACATCAACGACTTTCTAAATTATATGAATCTTAATTTAAAAAATCACCTTTCTTCGTTGCGTTCCCGTAAGCCTGTCCCGTAAGATACTGCTAATGCAGTTAGATGAAAATTAAGAAACATATAATTTACCTGCTGTCCAAACCCGAAAATGCCTGTGGACTGCGGAGCACCGAAGTTGAAGGCTGGTGCTGGCGCCGGCGCCTCGAACGAAGGAACAGATGGGTTCGGCGAGCCGAACGTGGGCGTCGCACCAATGCTTGGCGTGCCGAACATGGGCACCTGAGGCGCAGGGTTGCTAGCTGGTTGCGGCGACCCGAACAAGTTTCCTGTAGGCTGATTTTGAACAGTATTTGCGAACATAGATTGTGCGTTGTTGGTCTGGTTGTTTATCCCGAACATATTATGAGGAGCCGAGGGGGTCCCGAAAGTTGGCGTGCTGCTAGCAGCATTGAACGGTGTCGTCGATCCGAACGTGAACGCGGGCTTCTGCAGGCTGCTCGCTGCAGAGTTGGGCACAAACGGGTTAGGGGTCTGTGCGTTACTATTCGCCGACCACACGTTCTCCTTTGGCACAGTATTATTGAATAAACTCGGTGTAGCCGCTGTTAACGTGTTTCCAGGTTGCATGCTGCTAGCCCCTGACATCGCGTTTGCAGATAAACCATTGGTACCTCCTAGAGTACCGGCGTTCCCTATCGTAATAGTACTCGATGATAGTGAGTTACCAGCCATCGAGCCAAGTGAGTTTACTGCCATAGCATTTCCTGTGAGTCCATTAGGAGCGATCAATCCATTGCTACTTCCTGTGGTAGCTAAATTGTTGTTGGAACATAATGTGGGTCCTGAAGGTAGATTAAAGGTGTTTGTATTTACGTTACTACTTTCATTTACCCCGAAAGGAGACTGGAACAAAGCAGGCGGATCCGTTGTCTGTGTTGGATTGCTGCCAAATGAAAAGGGGAACTTAGGCTTTTGAGGAGCAGCAGGCAATGTTAATGCTTCTGATGGAGTAGGGTTACTTGTTCCATTATTTCCAAAACTAAACATCGACGCTGTGGCGGTATTGTTGGTCGACCCACTGTTTTGGAACATTGGCGCTGGTTTAGCAGTTAAATCAGGCTGCTGGAATAACGACGTCGTAGACGTGCTGGTCTCAGCCGGCTTAAACAGTGAAAAGGTAGGCGCACTCGTCGTCGGTAGAGTGGTAATTTGCGACTGCGGTGAAAATAGGTTCATCGAAGTGCTCGTACTCGCCGGAGTTTCAAACAACTTGGTATTCGGTACACCAAATGAAAAGGTTGGTTTTGGTTTCTCTGCAGATGACGCTCCTGGTAAATCTACCGAGGTAGGTGGCGTGTCCTTCTTCACATCAGTTGCAAGATTAGGATTCAGTAAAGTTCCAGATGTTAATGTTTTATTTTCATTGTTTATCTGAGTTAGTGGAGACGTAATAAGTGGTTTGCTCTGCATGGGTGCATTCAAGTCAACTGATGGAACTTCCTGTAGTTTCTCTTCTTCCAAGTCCTCATTGGGCTCTAATTCGTTTGTGGTCACTGTACTTGCAGGTATTGGAATACCAAATGTGAAATCCATTTTTGGAGCCTCAACTGATTTTTCTTTGGAAACATCAGTTTTGTTTTCTACCGTTTTGTTAGGTAACATAAATGAAAATGTTGGTGTCTCAGCTAATATATTGTTATTTGTTTCAGATTGGGTTTTCAATTTAGATTCAAGGGTCGAAATGATTTCTGGTTTTTTAGTTAAGGTAGCCTCTTGTTCTTTGGGATCAATGCCGAATTTAAAAGAAGTATTTGGAGTTTTCGCGAAGTTGAACTTGAATTCTGGAATTTTCTTTTTACTTTCGTTTTCTGCGCCGCAGCATATACATTTATATTTATCACTCTCATTTCGGACTAAACAGCTGGAACATTCCCATTTCCCAGACTTTGGAGGTTTCACAAAATTTTTAAATCTGTCGTCGCTGGTTCCGAAGAACGAGTTCGTGTTAGGCGTGTCGTCGGAACTGGTCTGTTTGGCGCCTGGTCGGGCGCCTCCGCATGCCGCACATTTGTCTACGCTACTCTTATTTGAGATCCAACAATCCCCACATTTCCAATCAGCATCCACCTTCGCTGTGGCTGGCACTGCCTTCACAGGTATAGGCTTGAAGATGACCGTGGAAGGCTGCTGAGTGATCGTGCTCGTGAGCGAAATGGCTGTGGCAGCGGCGGGCGCACTACTCAAATTCCTGGGCCGAATACCGGCGCAGCACGCGCACTTGGCTGCGCTGTCTTCATTGCTGACCCAGCAGACCTCACACTTCCACTTTGACAATGAACTGATCCCAGTCGAATTGGTTGTGGGTGGGCTGTCTACATTTGATACAAACATCTTCTCACAGTTTGCGCATTTATCTTTTTGTGATTGACTTTCAGCAAGCTTGCAAATAGAACATTTTGCATTCTGCATTGGCTGTTTGGAGCCACAACAGACACATTTGGTGGCTTCTGACTTGTTTTTAACCCAGCAGTCCGCACATGCCCAGTCTTTCGACTTAGTGGTGGATGTTTCGGGTTCTTTTACTATACCTACAACAACAGAACAATCGTCACGTTTGCTTTCAAATTCCTGATCTATGCGGAGATCGGGACTCTCGAATATGAATTTCTGAGGTGTAGTACACTCTTGTGGGATGTCATTTGACACTTTCACGGGATTTGAAAATTTGAAAACACTGTTAGAAACTGTTTCGTGCTTACTTGTAGATACTGTAGTAATTTTTGTATCAACCGTGGGATAAACAATCTTAGGTGTTGAGGTAGCGGGTAGCTTTGAAATCGCTGGAGTATCAAATGAGAATTGTGGCAGCTTATCTTGATTTAATTGTAGCACGGCTGTGGGTAGTTTCACTGGAGTAGCCTCTTCATATTGATCTAAGATTCCTCGATTGGTTCTTGTTACCCTTGCTTTTACTTTGGTAGTCATTTTGTGGGGCTGTTCTATCTCAGGTTCATTCCTAAAAGTGAACAATATACAGATTAAACTAATATTTAAAAAATCATTCAGGCATTTAGGCAGATTTGTCCCGATCATTTAGATCTTTGTGTGTGCTCAGAGAATAGGGTAATTTCATGACAGTCAAACATTTAGTTTTTGTGTTAGAAGTCAGAAAGCCAGTATTATTTATTATTATGAAAAAGTTCATTCATAGGAAAAATTTCTGGATTCGTGTTAAAATTTCTGAATTTTGTTTGATACATGAAATAAAGTGAAATATATTTTTACTCCTTTTTTCTTTATTATTTTCCTATAATAATTATAAATTTTACAGTTTCTAAGCAATGTCTGTTCTGAGAATTTTTGTTAGTAAACCGTTACTCAGTAACAATGGACCTGAGACATCATAAGAAGACACTAGCTTTTTTAAATGGTCTTATGTCATGTTTTGTGTTACATTTTTTTTCAACAAACACGATTTAGATCTAGAATACCGAATTGAATGGCTCTTAAATCTATTGTAAATTAGCATTTACAATAGATTTAGAGAGCTGACACTTTGAGCATTGCGCCCATTGCCACTAAGCATAATCAGCCATTATTTTCCGATTACTGGGACACAAGCCTACTCTCTGGCCATAATCCGCATCGCGAGCACAGTGAACCTGCACTGGTCGGATGCCTTTGGTTTTGGTTCTAGAACATGCCGGTTTCCTCACGCTGTTTTCCTTCACCGTTCCGTAAGCGGTAGTGATGTAATAATTTACACAAAGTAAAGCGCCTGTTTGGATTCGAACCCACGACTTACAACATGTAAGTCGCGGCCGTTACCAGTGGGTCACTACTGTTTTATAAAGTGTTGAATATGTATTTTGATCAAAAGATTAACAATCATTGAAATTCATCATCATATCTTATTTCTCATCTTGTTTAATACCACATACAGAATAAATGGCGCTAAATTGAACTGGTTAGCGCGCATTTTGTATCTTTGGCAGCCTTTTCTAAGCCAAGAATTCGGTTTTAATTAGGGAAACGTGTTTGGGCTAATACCGGGATTACATTACGACATACAATATATTAGGCAGGTGAACTGATTACAGTATGAAATTATCACATCAATATTGTCCAAATGTGGCTACACACCTATCATGCTATGCAACTAGGCTGCCAAGTTTAGGACTAGATTACATTACCCTTTCGCTTTAGTTGGATAACTCGGATAGCTGCAAGCACTGCTATGTGAAGCAATAATCTGGCGCGCGGCATTCGTCGTGTCCATGAGACGTGATTTCTTTTTCAACCGCAGTATAGACGCGATGCTCGGCACATGAAGCTCTTGAGTCTTGTAGGCTAAAACAGACATATTCAACTTTAAATATGACTCTGTGGGAATTTTCATACCTTAAGAACAAAATGTAAGTTCGGCCAGCTACCCTTCTATTCAAGCATCACTACTGTAAAAAAGAGCATGAAAAGTAACAGTATACTTACATGGACTTTTGGTTTTGTAGGGAGAAGATCTGTCGGCAGGCGAGCTGTTAAGCCAGTCGTTCTTTGGTTTCGTGTACAGCGGGATCCTTCTAGCTTCCATGAGTGGGGAGGAGTAACTTTCTAATAGCTCCATGATCCGTCGTGCCGAACTACTAAGGGCAGTGTCCTCATTGTTGCTCTTAGACTCCTTCACTACCGCCACAGTCTGCCGTTTTATATTAGGCTGGTTCATGTAGGAAGAAGACGCTGCCCCACCATACATTGTTCTGCCTGGGTAAAATGGAGAACCAAGGAGACTAGGTTTAAAGCTAGGCTGCTTTGGATCGGTAATTGTATTTTCTGCTGACCTTGCTGAAATTATACGTTCATAGTAAGTATCTAGTGTTAGTGGAAATACTAATAGTTATTAGTTTTCAAAATAACAGGATACATTAACAGGTATTACAGAGATAAACATTTAAAACAATAGTTACATGTTTGTTTGAAACATACATATAAAACATAAATGCAGCCTTGTCTATAATTTCATGTTAACGAGTTAACATGAGTATGTTTGAAAGCATAAACAAACTTTATGAACACCTTTTCGTCCAAGTGCAGTGTTATTCAGTAACAAGTTTCAAACTCACTTCTGTATCTGCATTGACAATATATTGTCTCCGACACTGCCGCTACCAAAGTGAATTCAACAACAACATTTTACTGAATAACATTT
Organism: Polymixis flavicincta; assembly: GCA_949987655.1. NCBI lineage: Eukaryota > Metazoa > Arthropoda > Insecta > Lepidoptera > Noctuidae > Polymixis > Polymixis flavicincta. Next base: position 13,559,946 of record OX465171.1, read on the forward strand.
CAACCTATAATAGGTTTTTCAAAAATTCCTGAAGTAACTAGAACTAACTATGTAAAAATATCTTTCAGCAGTAACACAAAACAGCAACAAGGCGAGATGTCAAGTACTGTGCACTAACAGGTGATTTTGAAATCAAACAAACTACTGCCTGACACTCTTGTAACAGTTACATGCACGTATATAGCCCTGCACAACATAATATGCATATTATCATGTGAATATATATACAACACATTCAAACATAAACTAAACAAAGCAACTTAAGACATACTTTACGGTTTCTATATAATTATGAATCTCATAGAAAATATTGTAAAAAAAATACTGTAATGTAAATACATATTATAAAGACACATTTCATAAAACTTTATCAAGTGTATACAGATGACATAATAGCTTTTTTCTGCAACACTTTTATCATAAATTGATTGTCTTTATCCTTAAATTTAAAATAATCCAGTAATACCACTTTTCCTTTAAAAATCCAACATATTTGATTCCAATTATAAGGAAACAAGTTTAATGAAAAGCGCGAAAACTGAATAATTTGTAACTATAGTTCTTTTTCCCATCAGAATCAGTGTTGACATACGCAGCGTTTCCCTAAATCTAATTTCTATTTGACCCTTAATATGGATATTTTTACTAACAATGTCACATGAATACAAATCAGAAGCAATTTCGAATATTCTTGGTTAATTTTCCCTTAACATTTATTTCTTTTCTGTCGTTTATGATGGAACTTAAAATAAAACAATGTTAATATGAACATGTTTCCAAACTATTGAGAATAATATAATCTGGACTTACCAATTGTTCTATAACACTCCTCTGGGCTGGTTGTGTCGAAAATGGATTTTCTTTTATTGGCAACTGATTGGCCAATGCTGGTAACTGTGTGAGGCATCTTGAACATATTATGTGGTGTGTCTCTGTCCATCGGTTCTGGTTCATCAATCGAAGGCCGTATTGGAGTAGTAAAAGTGCTCCGGCTTGGTTGTGCATATTGTGGGCCACTGAAGGGGCTGGCGCTGTAAGGTAGTTCCATAATGTCAACATCAGTGGAACAGCCTGCCTGCAATACACATGAAATTTTGTTTACTACCAAATCCATAATGCTTTATCTGACTTTGGAACCGAACCCAGGATGATCTCATAAAACAAACAAATATATGAAGAAAATCCACTTTTTTTTCAGCAACAACAGCATTCAAATATTGCTAACTAAATGATCTTAACTCGCACGGGCTATCCGTGCGAATTTTACTGACAATATGTTGGGAGGCATCTAACATTCTTAGCCAGTAAAACTTTATAAACATAAATATTATATTATATAAATAATAATCATCTTACTTCTGCATGACCATAAAGGCTGTAGTTTCCGGGCGAGTTTAATCGCATACGTTTTGCTGGTGGCTGGGTTACAACCGGGACGTCAGCTTCATCGTCTGACGAATCTGAGACGTCGGCCATCGATGACGAACCACCATTCGCGTTGGAAGTGCTTGGACTACTGAACCATTTTGTTAATGTAGATGGCAGTAAACCCGACACTCTGGATGTTACATTCTGGACAAACGACTGCAAAGAATACAAAAATTTGTGTTATTAAGAAGAGATCTTATAATATGTAAGTAGACTTGAAAATGCATGGTCTCATTTGTAAATTGTTATAATAATAATTAAGTACTGTCATCAACTAACAGTGTGCGTCGGTACAAGAGCGTACGGAGAGGACGTATTTTTGGCTTTGTATCTATTCCTATAGAATTGCGTTCATTACATTGACAATCCCGATGACGTCAACTGTATCAGCTTGTCAGGCACAGACAATGAGATTTTACTTGGTTGCTATCAATATGTCCAGTGACGCCGATTACGAAAGAAGTAGATCGTACATTCCTACGTACTTTATTAGTGTTATAGATTATAGAGTACATCCATAAGAAAAAGAGTACAATACTCTATTGTGGAGTATGGTTGGTAACCCTACCTACAGGTTCTGAGCAGTTTTGTCTGAATACTGTCATGTCTTTTTGGTTTTAACTTTCTATAACTACCTCGTATCTTTAGTATGACTACATTCTTTCGTGTTGGTTTAATAATTTTGTCTAAGTTCAAGATGACGACATTCTGTGGAAGCTTTCATCTCCTGTTCGCCCCCCTATGGAAAGAACACTGTGTCGCAATCACTTCAGGAAGAAAATACCAATCTCATTGTTTCACCCTCCTGATTTCAAAAAATTCCATACTAACTTTCGTCCCCATTTCGCCTTTTGAGTAATCCGTGTTTCACTGTGTTGTAATCAGGAGGAAAATACTAATTTTCCTGTTTCACCCTCCTGCTTTTAAAACATTCCATATACCCTTGTTACGCCCTTTTAACCTTTACTCACAAAGGTCGAATGAAATCCTTAACTTGACGTTTCTACATCCAACTGGAAGTTATGCTTTGACAGGATAACTAACATTTCACGCGACTTTTGGAGTCGTGATGGAAAAATTCTAGGCAGGGTAAGCTTCTTAATAAAAAATTGTTAGTGGGAAATTACAATCGGTACCAGATGGCTACTGCACAATTTGAAAAATGTTATTCGTTGAGATGAATTTATCCCAAGAACAAACAACATTGTAATTGAAAAATATGCTGTCCCATATATCGAGATACGGCACAGTCAATTCTCCAACTGTAAATGTAAGTGTTTGCGCTAACTTAGAAGATTGATGATTTATTTAGAGCTTCAAGGGACTATAGAAAGTATTTGATTTATTTCAACATGATACCTCTACGTGTTCCTGAGAAAAAGGGTCTTGACAGACAGACAACAACCTTTTGTGGTAAGGAACCCTATAAACCAGCTAACCAAATAGTGAGTATCTGACAACTCACAGTTCATAATTAGTGATCAGTTATATATAAACTTAAATTTCAATAAGGTTCAGAAATTTTCAATTCGTCCCTGTATTAAGAGAGGTTGGCAATATTCACATAATCGATACCAAAACCCTGTAAAACGAAACATATACCTTACACGTATATAATATGACAAAAACACAAGAATGCTTTATTTACAAAAAAAACATCAATTCATTTAAATACGATAGATACAAATATATTTAAATAAGGGCCTATTTTTCAATAGCCAGATAACTTTTATCTGAGGAGTAAATATTGCCAGCTTTTGTCTATAAAATATGCTAAACTGTCAGATTTATTCTTCAGTCATCATCAGTTATCCGACTACTAAAAAATGTGCCCTAACAAAAATAACAAGAAAATATAATGCTCAAAATGAAAGCAATACCATCGCACGGTTTTTATTTACAATTAACTTGAATTATGTTCTTTAATAAAGTTAATAATTTCACAGAAAAACCTTGTTATAATTTAATAGTGCTTTCAAATTATAACTACTTAGGCCACGTTTGCATGAACGTAAAAATATCACGGCGGGATTTTATAGCGCTCTGGATTTTTAACCCTTGGTGTTTTACCTAGCCTTGATAATGGGGAGGTTTGCGCGTTTACAAATTTATGTTTTGGCTTCCAACAACACGCTTCGCTTGCTTACTTGCTTGGCTTGGTTTTGTAGACACAGACCTACCTTGCCTCCTCTCTCAGAGTCGGTAAGGTGGCGTGGTCTTGAGGGAGAGCGCGGTAACGGTCGTGTAGATCCTCAAGGCAAGTCTGGTGATGTTCGTTCTCGAGGTTGCTGCTCCGTTTTTGATCTAATTCCATACGAATTAGATGTAACAAAAGTTACCGGGCGATTTACCTCAGGGGTGGCGAGGTCATGCCCCTGGGTGTCTACCGTCGAACAAGAGCAGATGATGGACAGCAATGACCTACCGCGTGTTTGTGCCGTGTACGGGGACCCGTACGGAGGGATGTGAAGAATCCTGGTAGTTGAGTGGAGCAGGTTGCACACAACATACTACTTTGGACCGGATTTCCTCCTACACGGGAGTTCGTGGGGTAGCTACCCACGATCAACCGGCTGAGGCGTCCCATAAGCGGGATGTCAAGCGAGGGTCGGCTTAGTAGGAGAGGGCAGCCGGCGCGGCGTGGGGTCTCGGGATGAGTTGCGGCATAGTCTCGTGTCGTATACGATCTTTCGTCGCGTGCGGGCTCGTCAATTTCCTACTAGGTTGATCCTATACCGAAGGAGTATCTCTGGCGTTCGCTCGTTGAACGAGCGACGTCCCCGACTGCAGGATCCGTGGCGGGTGGAGAGCTCCGACGGTGAATAAAGGGACTGATATAAAAGCAACCAAACCACAAGCTGCGTCCCGCTCGTCGGATGCGCTTATAAAACCAACGCACCAAAGGCCGCGTCTTCAGATGGGCCTTCCATAACCGACACAAGGGTTGCGTCTTAGTATGTGCCTAAGCGACAACCGCCTAAGGCTGCGTCCACAGATGCACCCGATACACATAAACGCTCGGCTGTGTCCAAGGATGCGATAAAGAAGGGAACCGCAAGGAATGCGCCACAACAGGCTGCGTCCCGAGCGATCCCAACCTCATCTGCGTCCATGGATGCACCCCTTAACACAACCCTGACCGAAAGGCCAAGGACAGTTCTCGCTCGTGGCGACTTGAAGAGTACTACAAATTTGGATGCGCCCAAAAGACGGGTTGCGTCAACGGCTGCGGTCTCTGAGAGGGACCCGACGAGTATGGCCAATGTCCCATCAAACTGGCAAACAGTGCCAAACAAAAAGACGCCCCACAAGGCGGTGTTGGCAACGGCCGAGACGCCAAAAGGGGAGGCTGCCACCGGCACTAAGCCCCAGCGCAGCGCGAGGCCGGACGTAAACAACAGAAAAACACCGATATGGTACCACCGGCCTGGGCGCAGAAGCGTACGCGTCGTGAAGATTCCGTCACACCAACGGGGATTGGCAAGAAGAGCAAGCATGCCCGCTCGCGTATGGTTGACGGAACTTTGGTGAGCTACGCCGAAGCGGCCGCGGCGTTCAGAACTAACGAGCTGTGTGTCGCCGTCATAACCGAGCCTTTCTCGGACATGACGCGGAGCAAGCGGGGGGGATCCGTCAAATGATTGAGAACCAACTCCGGGCTCTGCTGATGGCAGCTCCTGAACAAACGGACACAAACACCGAGATCCACTTCAGAGGCCGGGCCCACTTCGCCGAAGGCGTCCTCAAAACATGGTGTGAGGACGACTTCACACTGGCTTGGCTCAAAGGGGTCGTCAATAACATATCGTCCTCGCTCCCGGGGACCAAGCTCACCGTTCGGCCCCAGGCCCACATACCTAAAAAGGTATTTTGCATGCTGCATTTCCCGGAGACCACCGAGGACACTACACAATTGCTCAGAATGTTGGCGGAGCAGAACCCGAACCTGAGAATGAACACCTGGACTCTGACACACGAAAGGGTTAGGCAGGAGCCCACGGGTACGGAGTCCATGGTCAAAATCATAAAGGACCAGCAGCGGCGAGTATACTACCTTTTGAGTAGTTGATACATCCGCTTCCTGGAGAAGGGTGGAACCAGGGAGGCTGCGTCGACATCAGCAACAGCCTCGAGTGCGCCTGGGAGGGAGCTTGGTCCACCGCTGCCTGGACGTTCCCCGTCGCCTCCCGCGATGGGGACCGTTAAGAAGGCGGTGGAATTGGCAACTTCCATGGCAGCACTGGAGGTTGTCTCAACAGCGGGATCAACGAGAGATCCACCCTCGTCCAGTTGGGCACGCCACGATTGCGGCGGTAAGTCCCCTCTTTGAGGAGTGGTTTGAGAGGCGGCATGGCGTCCTCACCTTCCGCCTGACGCAGGTCCTCACCGGACACGGTTGTTTCGGGAGGTTCCTGTTTCGGATAGGGCGGGAGGAAACGCCCGGGTGTTTCCACTGCGAAGATCGCCCTGAGGACACGGTGGAGCACACGGTGGCGGTCTGCCCTGCTTGGGCGGAGCACCGCCGTGTCCTCGTGGAGGCGATCGGCGGCGGCGATCTCTCGCGTCCGGCCCTGGTCCAGGCCATGGTACGGAGCGAGAGGGCATGGGGAGCCGTCACCTCCTTCAGCGAAGCAGTGATGCTCGCGAAGAGGGAGGCGGCGCACGTGAGGGAGAGGCAGCATATGCGCCCTCGCGACCCCAGCCGCCGCAGGATACGGAGACGCCCTGGGCGTCGGGAATCCCAGGCCGATTTCCGGCCACCGTAGGCATGGGCTTGCGGACGGCGAGTAATGGGTAGCTCGCTGTCCGGTAAGGACCAAGCCCAAGTCGACGGCGCGTTGTGTTCCACGCGCGCCTCAAAGAGATGTCAGCACAAAAAATGATGGGGCCCGCAAGGGCCGATGCCTGCCAGGGGTGCGGGTTTGTTCGAAAGAGACACCACAGCCCCTGGCATACGGGCTACTGAAGGAACACGGGTGGGTTTTAGTCAGTAAAAGTCTGACACGCCCTCCTGCTCCACCCAGAGCGGGAGAAGTTATTTGATGATTTCCCACCCAAAAAAAAAAACCTTCGTCCGGTCTAACTTCAGACGAGGAGTGCTTTCCGGCAGGGGAGAGAAATGAGAGCGAGGACAGCAGCCTCTGCTCCTCTCCTTTGCGGAACTAACATCCTGCAGACCAACCTCCAGCACAGCCAATCTGCGTCGGCCACCTTGCGCAGAGTGCTGGAGAAAAAACAACAACAAGGGAACACCATCGCCCTCATCCATGAGCCGTGGATCAGGGGTGGCAAAATATGCGGTCTTGGTAATATCGTAGGTAAGTTGCTGCTAGACACCTCTGTGAGTAATCCGCGCACCTTCATTTTTGTCCCAAAACATGTACCTAACGTTTTAATTAACGAATTCTGTTCAAGGGACCTGACAGCAATTAGGCTTTTCAGAACCGAACAGGAACTCCTGGACATCGTACTAGCCTCGGCATACCTGCCAGGCGACGAAGACGTGCCTCTGCCAGAGCTTGCTTCATTGGTTGAGTACTGTGAAATGGACAAACTGGAACTACTCATCGCGAGACTCGAATGCGCATCACACGCTCTGGGTAATGTCAAAAACTAACAACCGAGGTGAGGTAATACTTGATTTTATTCTTAGTAATAACGTAGTTTTACTCAACACGGGTTCCGAACCAACCTTCATAAACGCGAGATCGTAAACAATAATTGAATAAACTATAGCAACCATAGATATTTCCAACTCCATACAGGACTGGCATGTGTCCAACGAGATATCATACTCGGACCACAGATGGATCCGCTATACCATTAACTTCAATCTAACCAAACCACAGCCAAGAAGGGTTCCTCGCAATACTGACCAAGCCAAGTTTATTAAACTCGTCGAGGCTGAACTAGGTAGATTACCCACCCTTCGGGGTGAAATACCAGTAACCAACTTAGACGAACATGTAAACAACATCACATCCATCCTTCTATCTAGCTATGAAAAGTCGTGCCCCCTCACAGTACCTAGGCAGGGAGCTCGCCATTCCTGGTGCGGTCCTGAGCTGGAAAGGCACCGACGCAAGCTGAGAAGACTGTTCAACAGAGCTAGGAACACACGGTCGCCAGTAGATTGGAACCGCTATATACAACAGCTCGTAAAACATATAAAAACTGATACGCCTAAGAGGAAAGAATAGTTGGAGGCGTTTCTGCACTAACATCGAAAGTAACAACCAGGCAATGAGAGTTAAAACCTGTCTTGCTTAAGAGACAGACCACTCAATAGAATGCCTGAAAAAACCAGATAACAACTATACCACAAACGACGCTGAAACAAGCGAGCTACTTCTAACCACCCACTTCCCAGGATGCCAGATTGCCACCCAGCAAAGCTGGGAACCACATAGGGAGAGGGACACGAGCAGCTTGGATTGGAAGGTGGCGTTAGAAGTAATTGACTTGGCGCTAGAAGTAATTGACAAAGACAAAATAACATGGGCAAACAACACCTTCATACCTTTCAAGGCAGCAGGGCTGAACGGTATTATCCCAGCTCTGCTCAGGTGGAGCCAAGATCTACTGGCTCACTACCTCGTTGAGGTGTTTCGAGTTTTTAGTTGTAGTGTAGTTTCCTGCCTGGCCCACCGCTACATCCCGTTGAACTGGCGGGAAGTAAAATTAATCTTCATACCGAAACCAGGTAGGGGTGACTACACCCAAACGAAATCTTTTAGACCCATAAGCCTCTCCTCGTTCTTCTTGAAGACACTGGAGAGGCTGGGAGACGAGAAGATTGGGTCCCAAATTTCAGTACAAAGCCCCTACATTCTAATCAACACGCCTACTGTGCAGGCAAATCAACTGAATCAGCACTCCATAGCGTAGTTTTACGTATAGAAAAGCTAAAACTCTAACCCTAGGCGCCTTCATTGATATAGAAGGTGCTTTCGATAAAACTAACTTCGTCAGCAACGAACAGGCACTTGCCACGCACGGTGTTGCGCGAACACTCGTAAAATGGATCAATAACATGTTAAAATACCGTGCTATTCAATTTACCGTGAACACCACCACACGACGTATCGTGAGTAGAGGCTGCCCACAGGGTGAGGTGCTGTCATCACTACTGTGGAACTTAGTCGTAAATAAGCTCATCGCAGAGCTCAACACCAGCAGTCTACTCGGAGGGATACGCGGACGACATAGCAATTCTAATCTCGGGGAAATTTGAGGGCACCTTGTGCGATCTCATGAGAAGAGTCTTCAAAATAATCGAGTGTTGGTGCACGAAACACGAACTATCGGTTAACCCCTCGAAAACAGAACTAATAATGTTCACCAAGAAAAGAACCCTGGGACCCCATAGGCTTCCAAAACTCTTCAACACAAAATTAACACTTAAAGACCAAGTCAAGTACTTGGGGGTGATCCTTGATGGCAAACTGCTCTGGAACAAGCATCTTGACTACGAACTGAACAAAAGCACAATTGCACTATACCAATGTAAAAAAATCTCAGGGAAAACATGGGGGAAGATTTCTCTGTAGCTATATAAAGCGGTGATCAGGCCAATGTTGGCTTATGGCGCTCTGGTTTGGTGGACGAGGACCGAACTCTCGACCACCATTACTAGACTACAGCGCTTCCAACGATTGGCCTGTTCAGCTACCACTGGCTGCATGAGAACCACCCCAACAGCAGCCATGGAGATCGCCCTTCAATTAAATCGGGTGCGAAAATTATTTGGTATATTTTCATTTCAATAACGTTCACAAGATATAATAAACGTGAGTTATACCAACTGTTGATATAATTTCTTTAGATATAACATTTATACACTCTAAAACTTATTTAGTATAACGTTATTGGATATAACGTTTATTTAATGGAAAATCATTAGGCCTATCGTTTAAAGTCCTGACTGACTGACTGACTCATCAACGCCCAGCCTAAACCCTTAGATCTAGAAAGCTGAAATTTAGCACAGAGGTTCCCTTTATAATGTAGACAAGGAATAAGGAAGGATTATTTGAGTTTCAACCCCTAAGGGGGTTAAATAAGGGATGAAAGTTCCGCGCGGGCGAAGCCGCTGGCAAAAGCTAGTATATAATATTGCGATTAATTTGATTGAGCATGCTGCGGGAGCGGCGTGATAGAAATGAATCGCTGCAAAACCGACTTGACGTAGTCTTGTCTGCCCCTAGTGTTATTTAAAATCGCGTAAGCGCGGTTGGGCGAGGCGGCCCGCGAGCTGAAGAGCAGGTGGTTTCAGCACTCGCCGTAGCGGCTGAGGCTGAGGATGCAAGCCGAAGCCGCGGTGGTGAGCGTGAAACACATCTGCGACGATAACTCGCCGGAGCCCTGCGGCGCCGGAGCCGTGACAGAAAGAAGAAGAACATGCCTGCTGCATGTTGCATGCTGGCTTCATGCTTGCTTGCATGCTGCATGTATGGTGTTTACTCCCCTTGACCTATATAATTATACAGCATGAGGCGGCACTAGCTGCCATCATGCTAATGCATCTGGGCATATGGGGCAAAAATTTAACCAATACACACGCTAACATCCTGGACCGGGCGATTGCGTACCAGCCGCTCATCGCTGCCCCTTGTGATAGAACACCAAACCAACCAATGTTCAAAAAAAACTATATCATACAAACAGTAGAGGAAGAAAGGGGATCAGTCGGGAGCCAATGAAGTGCGCATCTACACAGACGGCTCAAAAACACAAAACGGTTCAGGTGCTGGCGTACACTCCCTTGACCTCAACATTAACTTTCACATCCCCCCCGAGTGGGTTCCCGCATTGTCGTTGCGGGGGGGCTTAGTAACCGTGGTCTCCCATCCACGGTGAAGCCAAGAGGAACCCAACGGTGGGGCCGCTCGTCAGGGCTTTTGCCTTCAAGCCATTGACGTAGCGGCCAAAAAGTAGGTTGCGGTGAGGTGCACCGCAACTGAGGTGGGCCGCGATGTCGAATGGGAGGCATCGCGGCTGAGGGTTACAGGCTGCGGTAGAGGAGGAGTGCCGGTGCTTCTGAGCAGCGCTCTTCCCTTCCGTGGCCTGGAAGGGGCCGCCACCGTTTGATGGCGGACGCGGTGGGGCCGCAGGGGAAGAGGAGTGTCGGTATAGCGTCAGCCGCTCTCCCTATCCTCTGCGGCCGAAAAGTGGTAGACGGGACGGCGCGTTGTGTTCCTCACGCGCGCCGTCAAAGATGTCAGCAACCACTGGTGGGGTCCGCAAGGGCCGATGCCTGCCAGGGGTGCGGGTTTGTTCGAAAGAGATACCACGGCCCCTGGCATACGGGCTACTGAGGGAACACGGGTGGGTTTTAGTCAGTAAAAGTCTGACACGCCCTCCTGCTCTACTCAGCAGGAGAAGTCATTTGATGATTTCCCACCCAAAAAAAAAAAAAAAAAAAAAAAAAAAACATTAACTTTCACATACCGCTATGCGCACACAGTTCAATCTTACAATATGAATGTGTTGCCTTAACACAAGCCGCAACAGCAGTAAAGCGCGTAGGCACCCGGAACTACGGTATTAAATTCGTATTTGACAGCCTATCTGTGTTCAAAGCTTTGGCAAACAAACAAACCAACAACACACTAAGTTCCATCTAGCTCTGGAGAGTTTATCGACGTCCAATCGTATTACCCTCCAGTGGATCAAGGGGCATAGTGGATCCTTAGGTAATGATGCCGCAGATGAACTTGCGAAGAGAGGCTCAGATATGAAAGTGCTTCTCCCTCTGCCTTTCTCACATTTCGTGCGTGGATTCGCCAAAGATTAACCAAACTTCATAACAACAGATTGTCACGGGCAACGGACTGTAGACAGTCAAAATTGGCTTTACCAATTGTACACCCGCGATTAACGAATAAACTTCTTAGGCTGAGTAGAAATAACCTTAGAATAATCATAGGAACAATTATGAGCCATAACCTCCTTAACAAACATGTTTATGACATAGGCGCCACAGACAGCCAGGGCTGCCTTGACGCCGAGGAATCAGCCGCCCACGTCATCCTGGAATACGAGGCCGTGGCTTCTCAACGTGAAGAAATCCTCGGAACAGTGAGGTCGCTCCGCGAAGTATGTGAAGCTCCCAGGAAGCTTCGTTAGGCGGAGACAGGCTGGCTTGTTAGCCAGAATCCCTACGCACAACGAACCGAATAGGAGTCTACGTGTGGAAAAGGGAGTCCCATCATCATCATCATCATAGCCTTGATAATCCCAACGCGTCATGATATTTTTAAGTCCGCGCGAATGTTGGCTTAGACTGCATACTTTCTGTTTCATGCTGCATAAGCAAAATCAAATTAAAATAGGTGCTGGTACTTTTGACATTTATTTATTTAATTTAGATAACACTTTCATGTTTTGAGAAAATACAACTGAAATAATAAAAAAGCATAGCACCCTCTATGAAAGACTGATTTTGCAGCAAAACTATTAGCCCAGTGAAAAAGTCAATTGTACTAGTACAATTTTCAATTTGTACAAACAGCCATGTAACGTCAGAACAACAAAATAGTCTATCATACAAAGGGATTTCTAATATGTGGACACCACCATGATGTTGTTCGCACACTCAAGACACTGCATGTGGCTGAGCTTTTTTAATTTTACAATCATGTTATATTGAGCACAGCTTTTAAAAAATGCATGAAGAAAGTGCATTTTAGAAAATTGGAGTTCTTATTTGAAATCCAATGTTCTAAAATGATTGTGTTATAGAATTTTAGAAAATTCAACTTCTGAGTCTCCAAAGGGTGAACTTAAGTATTAATAATAAAGTATTTATTTAAATTCCAATTTTGTACAATTATTGTGTTAAAGAATTTTACAAAATTCAACTTCTGAGACTCTCCAAAGGGTGTGCTATGTTTATGGGAGAATTTTCACTGTGGGTTTCACCAACTTTCAATCCCTATCTAGTTAAGTCAGCCTGTCACAACTTTCTGTTGGTAAGAGCTAATATGACCAAGTATTGAATGGATTTTTTCAGCAGATTTGATAGGGATTATAGTCATAATCGTAGCAAAAAAAATTGCTAATTTTAATTACAAATAATTATATTAATTAATATAGTATTATTATTTTTATTTATTGTAAATAAGGGCTGATTTTTCAATGGTTGGATAACTTTTCACTAAAGAATAATTTGTTGCTTGTTATTTGTGTTAGGGCAAATTGTTTAGTAGTCCCGTATGTGTCGCCGGGCGTAAAAGAATAGCACCATCCCATTTCTTCCCGTGGGTGTCGTAGAAGGCGACTAAAGGACTTACTAGAGAATGAGCAGCAGTGTTCTCTATGCATTTTACCACCACATTGCGATCGCCAACCCGCCTGCCAAGCGTGGCGATTATGGCAAAACCCCCAAAATTGGGGAGGCCTATGTCCAGCAGTGGACGTCTTTCGGCTGAAATGATGATGTTGATGTTTAGTAGTCAGATAACTGATGATAACTGAAGAATACATATATATACATATACTAACAGTTTAACATATTTTCTATACAAAAGTTGACAATAATTATTCATCAGATAAAAGTAAAAAACACAAATAGAAAACTAAAATATGTAAGCAAACATAACATAAACTCATCCGTATCATGGTCAACTGGTAATATACCCAACAGACCGGCAGTATTGCCATCTTGTATGGCAATGCTTGTCCTCTGGCCAAAGTTAAAGTCAGCCCCTAGATCACTGGAAATGACAACCAGCCATTTCTTAAATAGACCCTGAGCATTGGACCCCACGGCCCAAGAGTTTCAACACCAAACTAGTAAAATACTTATCACCTATAAGGTTACACTTCTGGTAATTAAAGTTTACTCCAGATTTTAATTTTTGTAATCTACTCCAATATGTATTTTTAAGTTCTTAGTTTACATTTTAGCCATCCATACATCTATACAGAGAAAATTCACCCTGTCGGTGCTATTGTATGATGGTAGGTGTACCTATGCTACATTTTAAGAATCAACGGAATTTCTTTGGAAAAACTTTTGACTGCCCAAACCAACATAATTGTACCAGCCTGGCAATATGTATATTGGCAACTAACCAGCACCAAAGGTATATTCAGTAAGGCAAGCCAACTGCAGCTGCTCATAAAATACGCCTTCGCATAAGCATGCAATTAATGTTTCATATTATTTAGTACAGAATATTGTACAATAATAGGGCTCTATTGTGCAATGTTGAGTAAAATATCAGTGAATCATCCCTACTAATATTATAAATGCGAAAGTTACTCTGTGAAACCATCATCATGAAATTTGGCAGAGATACAGCCTGGGATATGAAAAAGGACATAAGCTACTTTTTTACGCGATAGCCGACATCCGCACGGGCGGAGCCGCGAGCAAAAGCTAGTAGCTTACATTCAAGAATTTATTGGTAAATTAATTAAATTTGTAAGTAGACCGCACACATCCTATGATAAAAGACTCAAAGTACAAGAAGTGTTTATGTATGTTTAGGATTATAATCTTGATTGTTCCTTCAGTAACAACTCTAGAAGCAAAAAATTTGTCACTACCATGGTGCATCCACTTTTTCTGTATTTTCATAATAAGGTAGCAGCCAGGGTAATTATTCAAGCATGGACTTTGACAAGGCAGGGGCTTCGCAAAAGCTACAGAGTAAACTACTACTATGATCCCGATTAAAGAATGATTTTATTATATATTTCATAGTCGCTGATCATTTAAGTGTATGAATACACAACTACGCGTGAGGCCACCCAGTTCATGAAAAAACGCAACGACATTGTCGCGAAGAGCGGGAATTTGGTTAATACTTACAGTGCTAGGTTCGTTCGGTGGCCGCGGGCGCTTTTCCTTGTTTTTCGGGAATACTTGACTCATTGTGAATCAGATTTTCAACACTGTACAACAACTACACGCAGTGACGCTACTGCTAATTCATTTTTTGGCTAAATATATTCACAAATGGCAAAAACGTGACAAACATGGCGTCGGTAAAATGTGTCAAAGAAATGCTTGGTGGGAGGTCAGACCACTATCAATCGTCAAAAAATTTAATCACTTTACACGGAAAATTACACGAAACGAGAAAATATAAATACTGTCAGCAGTGGTGATCACAGAATCACCAGTCAACGGTTTTAAATTAATTAAAAACTTTAATTTCGCGTTAGCGCTCAACACTGCGAGCAATTTGTCTTTTTTGGTAATCTGTGTGCGAAGTGTTGCTATATTAAATAATTAATTTCGTCTATGACCAAATAAACTGATCTCTTTACCGGTTAACTTGCTGTATCCATGCTGCATCATAGGAAGACATTTTAGCACTTACTAATACCATGAATGTTAAGGCACGTTTCGCCAGCTACTACTAGCACCAGTGTTGCCAACTAGGCTAAAACGAAATGTGCTAAAGTGCTAATAAAAAAATGCCAAAAATATGCTAATTTTTTAATAAAGTGCTAAAATAATATGCCAGATTAATGTAAAATTTTAATCAAAATTATTAAAAATATACAGATTAGCTGTACGTAGGATTACACCAAGTTTTGAAATAAACAGTCGATATCTTCCTGATTTTCATCAACAGTACCTGTAGATGTGGAAGGCTGAGAGTCCGAATCATAAGTCTCTTTGGTACCTATACAGCGCAGTACGTCATCTGGCACTGTATAAGAATAACAACATTTTCCTACCCTCTTCAGGCCAAATCTGACATATAAAATGGCATTTAAGGTTTTCACCGCTAAACGATTCCGAAGCTTAGTCTTTACCAGATTCATTTGACTAAAAACACGTTCAATCTCCGCGTTCGAATGAGGTAACGACAGCATAGATATTGCAAGCTGCGATAAATCCGCAAAAGGGTTATTACCAGCTGCATCTTGATATTCAATGACTTCATTCCAGAACTGTATGGTGGAAGATGTGCATTCCCATTTTATGTGTACTATGTTTACCCATTGAGATACAAGCCTATCTATTGTGGATGCATTTACTCTGAACTCTTCGGCTATTTCGACAATGGAAGGCTTGACCACTTTTAATGTTTCCTGTACAGAAAACATAGATATTTTCTGTAGCATTTTGAAATTAACGGGTAATCTCGAACGTAGTTCTTTTACAAGTTTCAATGTGAAATTAATGCATCGTTGACGTAAATTGTTTGCTACATCAGGTTGAAGATTATATTCACGTAAAGTGGACTCATAAACATATCCCATATATGGTCTAGGGTCCAAATAATCATCAATGTTTTGAGTAAAAATATCTACCCTCGCTGTAGGGTTCAGGATACGCTGACTTGTCGATTCCACTAAGCTACTCAGATCCCTGTAAAGTTTTGTTGGATCAACATCGTTGCTTTCAAATAGTTTGTTTACAACTTGAACCTCCTGTAAGATAGGTTGTAAGTACAATAAGTACAGGTGATTCACTGGATCGTTATACATGTTGTATAGAATTTCTGCCATGTGGCAGTGTTCATCCCGTCTGGCAACTTCAAACAGGAGCTTTAATTCCAACCATTGTTTTAAAATACGACTGACCGCTGGTTCAATTGATATCCATCGGGTGTTGCTCATCTGTGGAATTCTCAATGGATCGGAGCCACCGTTGATCGTTTGGTATATACTTTTGTAATAGAGTCGGCGGTTTGAAGAGTGGCTAAACCAGTTGTAGGTTTCTCGTATAAGAAAATCCACATTGCGGGGTAGAGTTTCTTCTGAAGCGTGCGACATAGCCAACAGTAACGAATGACACACGCAGCGAACTAAGACCAAATTATTATTGTCAGTTGCATTTTTCAACAATGCGTGCACTCCGTTGTTAATTCCTGTCATCACTGTAGCATTATCCGTGCCGATACCGATATTTTTTTTTATATCTATATTTAATACTGACAATAGTCCCTTAATACCGTTGACTATGCTCTCTGCCGTGCCATTTTCAATTTCCACCAACCCTAAGAAAGTGCAAATTATCTTTTTAATGGATCTGCTGAAATATCTGATAGAGACTCCCAACATTTTACTAACAGAAATATCTGTAGATTCATCGAGTAAGAGACTGTACTCTTGGTCTTTTAAGTCCGAAACAATTTCTCTAATAAAATGCGGCGCCAAAACATTTTTTTATTATGTTTGTGCATTTCGTGCGATGTACTTGTAAGCCGCCACTTTTGCTGTCTCCGAATCGATGTTTGCATAACTCCGATAAATGGTCAATAGACATAATCGCACAATGTTCGCACACGAACATAGATAATGAAGATTCTGCTTTCTGTGTGCTTAAATCTTTTTTAACAACGGGAAAATTTATGGTTTTTTGACTTTTCATTGGCTCTATTGCTTTTCTGTGTTTTACTGATATAATATGTTGCTTTAAACAATACAATTTTGCAATAATATCGCACTTGCAGTACTTACAATAGGCTTTTGTCGTATCTTTTGCAACGGGCTGCAACCACTCTTTGAAATCGGACATTTGCTCCCACTCTGACCGGTAATGTTGATTGTACTTAGGAGGCATTACAACGACAAACAAAAACTATTAAAACTCGTTCCGTTATATCTCGAGAGACACTGCTTCCACTTTCATTTGTTTTAAATTTAGTACTTCGGTAGGTAACGATTTGATTAAAGTTATTCTTTGTCCCTCATTCCTACAGAGAAGAGCGAAGTAATTTTGTTTGTCTATGGTATCCACATGTCAAAACGAAAAAGTTTTAAAGGGGAATCCCAGTCCAAAACAAAAGAGATTGTTCGTTTCATGTTAATATTTTATTTTCATAAACAGTCGTTCGTTTCATGTTCTTTTTTTAATTTCAGTTAATATGCTATATGCTAAACGACAAAATAATATGCTAGACAGAATAAAAATCTGCCAAATTTAGCATATAAAATGCTAAATTGGCAACGCTGACTAGCACCAGGGAAAGGCTTTTTTTTTTTTAGAGCTAGTATAAATCACAGACATATAAACATGTCTGTGGTATAAATGCTCTAAGGGGAAAGGAGGCAATCGTCAGCTGACAACATGAAATATAGGTTGAAATGTTATCATATTCTTACTATGTATGTACAGAGGCCAGCACATCAAGCTACCCCAATCTGTCAAATTTGTTTGATAGTTTTTCAACTTTATCACTAAGGAATAAGGTTTATGTTCAATTGGGAAAATTTGACAGTTTGGGATAGCTTGACCTGCTGGCGACTGTACAGACGCCAGCACATCAAGCTACTCCGATCTGTTAAATTTATTTGATAGATTTTAACTTTATACCGTAAGTGTAAGGTTCATGTTCAATTGAGAAAATTTGACAGTATAGGGTAGGTTGACCTGCTGGCGTCTGTACATACTAGGAACAAACTTATTTACAAAAATACAAACATAAGAAATCATTTTCTTTTTAGACTAGACACGCCATGCTGCTACACAGCAGAAGATTTTTTAATTTGCCACCATTACCTTGTGCAAGGACTCGCTGGCCAAACTCGAATGTTGCTATCCTAAATAGCTAAATAGACAAAACAAATCTATATGAGCATAATCTAGCAATGTATTTGCTAAGGATTCACGATTCATTATAATCTGTTTCGTTTTGAAACGGATTGTTAACATTGCGTCTGTTCGAAAAATTGTACTGTCAAAATGAAAACGATTATGAATAATCGTGTGTTACGCAACTAAGGTGCCAGGTTTATGTGAAATAAAATATTTTGTTTTGATTGATCGGTAAGCTGGGTCCCACGTTCACAGCGCCAACATCATGGGGCGGCCAATTCAAGCGTGGCAGACAAGTGATTCAGCTCACCGCAACTTGGCGATAAATGAGATGCGCAGCACTTATTTTATCTGTCTCTGCGGGTGGCGCACTAAGGAAATAACAACGTGATTAGCGTAGGCATAGGTCGTCAAATGGTGTGAGCCGATTGCGGAAATTGAAATATGCCAGGCACTCGCCATTTTTAAATCACATGCTCCACTTTAATTTGGCGATGAAGAGACTATCTTTCGTTATCTAGCAACAGACATGTCACGGCGAACTAGAGGCGGATGAGTACCTATGTTGCTCTAAGACCTCTGTCGATCATCAATCGGGAATCATGGCAACACTAAAAAAAAACATAATTAATCAGCTTCACAATATTTAATCAGAATTTGAATCATTTTGAAGTTTATTGCTAATCTATTGCTTCTTAAGTTCGACAAATTGGCCTGGTCAACAACGTAAAATAACGCAATGAATATTGCTGGACTGTCATAATGAGAGTAATTCCTACCTACTGTTAGTGTACTGTTGTTCTTGTGCATCGATTTTTTTGCAGAACCAAAAGCTCAATGAGTAAAATTGAAATTTTAATTATAAAAATTATAATTGGACTTTTAATTGTATTCAGTAACTTGACAGTTCAAAGAAAATAATGTTACCACACTAAAACTAATAGTGTTGATAGTGAACGATTTTACGTAAAGAATGAATGATAAAAATGGTTAAAAATGAAACCATTTTTATCATTTGATATAAAACTTTATAAAATCGTTTGTAAGATCTGGAATTTAAGAATTTATTAATCAAAATAATGCTTTTTTATTATCTTCTAATAGAAACAAACTAGAAATAAATGACCTTACTACTGAAAAACCAAATAAATAACAAATTCCAAAAAAAAAAAATAGTGTAAAGACGCCAGCATATCAAGCTACTCCAATATGTCTTTCTCTGACAGATTTCATCTTTTTACATATGCATAAGTTTCATGTTCAATTGGGAAAATTTGACAGTTTGTGGTAGCTTGATGTGCTGGCGTCTGTGCATCATGTTTAACAGACAAGTTATTTTTTTTTATGCATGTAACTACAGACGCCTCGAATGAACTTGAAATAATGTACAGACGCCAGCACATCAAGCTACCCCAATCTATCAAACTTTGATAGATTTTGAACTTTATCACATAAGCATTAGGTTCATGTTGAATTGGAAAATTTTGACAGTTTGGGGTAGCTTGATGTGCTGGCGTCTGTACAAACGCCAGCACATCAAGCTATCCCAAATTGTAAAATTTTCCCAACTGTACGTGAACCTTACGCTTTTGCAATAAAGTTCAAAAACTATCAGAGAAATTTGACAGAATGGTGTAGCTTGATGTGCTGGCGTCTGTACATTATTTCAAGTTCATTCAATTACGTTCATTCTTGCACCACCTCATCATTTCAGTCGAAAGACGTCCACTGCTGGACATAGGCCTTCCCCAAGCACCGCAATTTCAACCGGTTCTATGCTTCTTGCATCTAGCGTGTGGCCTGGTGAAGGCCGCAGGAATCCGCCCATCGATCGGTCCATATTGTGGGAGGCCTTCCAACGCTACGTCTTCCAGTACGAACCTTCCGGCTCTATCGGCCATTCGTTCTGCTAGCAATGTGCCCCGCCAACTGCCACAAAAACTGAAGTATTTTGTTTTAGTAGGTTAATGGCAGTTTTACCCCACCTCGATAAACATCTAGATCCGGGGTTGGGAGAATGAACTACGAGAGTTTTAGTGCTAGAGTTGTTTGAGCATTTAAAAGATAGGTCATATTTATGTTGCAGCCATCTGGAATTGAACTAGAACGTTTAACAACGTGGCGCATTGAAATTCAGCCCTTTGAAGATTACTAACCAAGTCTCACCCAAGTGATTCAAATTTAGTTCAGTTTTTTCTGCGGCGCTCGTTGTCACTAAAACAAATATGGCGTCAATAGCGCAAACCGTGAATGTTATTTTTCGTTCTAGTGAGCAATTAATTTTGTATTTTTGTGTTTGTACAGAGGCCAGCACATCAAGCTACCCCAATCTGTCAAATTTCTTTGATCGTTTTTCAACTTTATTGCAAAGGAATAAGGTTCATGTTCAATTGGGGAAATTTGACAGTTAGGGATAGCTTGACCTGCTGGCGTCTGTACACTTGGTAACAATAAAATAAGCGAGCGTCGCTTATTTATTGTTACCAAGTGTACAAACACGTTGACACTAGATATGGGTAGTTCGCGAACGATTGAAGGAAATGAACTAGTGTTCAGTCTTACTTTTCGCTCGCACAAACTGTGCGTATCAGTAAAAACAAAACATGCTACTTACTTAGTAAAAATAGTTTTGGTTAAATTCATATTTCAAATTTTCTAGGTTGACAGTCCTAAGCCTGTTTAAAGTATGAAGGAAAATTGACATACGTTTAAAACTGAACTAGTGAAGTACAGACGCCAGCAGGTCAACCTACCCCAAACTGTCAAATTTTCCCAATTGAACATGAACCTTATCCTTACGACAAAAAGTTGAAAATCTATCAAATAAATTTGACAGATTGGAGTACCTTGATGTGCTTGGCGTCTGTATATCATTTGTCGTAACTTGTCAATCACCGTCATCATATTCTGATTTGACTCGTTCTGATTTGCTGAACTAAATGAAGTACTGAAATGTAAAGTAAATTCAGTGGACTACTTCGTTGAGCGAAAAGATATGCTTCATTCATTTCTTTTTACTGACACATTTTGCGCATCTCTAGTTGACACGTTGTGAATCTGTTAAGCGCAGGAGCTCCCGGTACCGTCCGGACTTCCCGAGCAGACAATGTCGTCAGGTGTGAGTGTGCGTGTTCTTTGCTGACGCTACTCGTCTTCACGCACACATTGCGTGTTTGTACACTTACTACAAGCAAAGCGCGCGACGCTTCGTGGGAAAAGAATACTTGTATAGTACAGACGCCAGCAGGTCAACCTACCCCAAACTGTCAAATTTTCCCAATTGAACATGAACCATAGGCTTACGATATAAAGTTGAAAATCTATCAAATAAATTTGACAGATTGGAGTAGCTTGATGTGCTGGCGTTTGTACAACCCATTGATATGAAGGAAATAAAACAAAATTAAATATAAAACACTGGTTTTATTTATTATATTAAATTAATAAGTCCACTCTATAACCAAACAATGAAACTTAGACAGTGGGATAATTATTTTTGGATATTTTATTCCATGTTCGTTATTGCCTTTCGGTAACATTACATGAAATCCATCTTGGTATTGCTCATCAAATAATTTCAATCTAATAGTTGCTTGTACATTTCGTTTCATGACAGTAATTTGAACTTGACGTCCTAAATCTACAAATACTAAAATATTTTCGTATCTTAAACATACGTAATGCATGAATGACATAAACGTTAGCATGACCCCGTGTCCTAACCGAAGCCACAGGTCGCACGAATACGCGATCGTACCGTTCATATAAGGTCACAGATTAGTTCCATAAACCGGAAGGCGCTTTCGCGCGGCAGTCGCTTTGGTTAGTACAACGCCTGAGACGTTCGGAGGACTAATATAGTATAAAGATACAAAGTAGTACCGTAAATGGAATGATTACGTTGTTAAGATGTTACCAACACGGAAACTCGCCATCGTAGCTTTTTATTTTCAAAGCGTCCAACATGACACATACTGAACGAATCGCAGGACTGAGGATTTTCTGGTGAAATTGATTAAACTTTAATAATGATTTCGTGAAGTGCAACCAGTTTGGGACACCGAAATACCATTTGGGGTCTGCGTAAATGTGTGAACTGCACGTTAAGAGACTATAAATATAGTGTACCTATTACTGAATTTCATCAGAAGATCCTGTTTCGCGGCGACCGAGGGCATATTTCACCAATAAAAGTGAACACTATCAGCAAATCTTAAACGCGTTCAAGAGCTGACAATGTCAATACGACACAAACATTATGAAACAGATAGGTCCTGGATGTGGTTTGGATGTGATAGCGTTCAGTTTAATTGGTGATATTTTTCCTGAGTATAGACTTGCTAGAGCTGTCTATCGCGTCGTTGTACCTACCTCACATTATCACTCCTATTACTTACCACTCCGTAATGCTTCGCCTACATTGTCACGTTAATGCGCGCCCTCTGTTGTACAACTAGACGTAGAGCGGTGTACGAAACAGCGCTCGAAGTATATTTAGCGTTATCGCGACAATGTAGCTGTAGCGTGACAGGAGTCTCATTTGTTTGAGAGACGCCAGCACATCAACCTACCCCAAACTGTCAAATTTTTCCAATAGAACATGAACCTTAAACTTTTGTAATAAAGTTTAAAATCTATCAAAGAAATTTGACAGATTGGGATGGCTTGATGTGCTGGCATCTGTACATTACTGTCAGCGGTGGGCACACGGCGCTGTCTTCCAGTTCAGATATATTTTACGGTAAAAACTTGGGATCATACGTCAAAATCCTCCCTGAAGGGTTAGGCAGAGGAGTACCCCATAGTACACCCACAATTCGCCAGTTATGTTGAAATCGCATGTAATTGAGGGCGAGCATATTGCCATCAACCGGACACAAATCCAGACTGCTATTGAGAAATTCCAGATAAAAACCCAGTAACACTATGCCCTACCTGGGAATGAATCCAGAACCTCATGCTCAGCTGTAGCGCTTGCTAGCACTAGGTCATCGTTGCTGTCCCACTGTTTATACTGTTAAAAACAAATGCAGAATGAAACTGCTAGGTGATCCCAAAATTATACCGTAAAATACTGATCGTCGCAATGTGGCCCCACAGTTGAGTGTTAGCTGCCCGTTACAAGAGTCTCGTTTGTATACTAAAATCCAATGCAAACACTTATTTAATTATATCTTCTAACATTAATTTTTCATTAATTATACCAAACAAAATAGTTTTTTTTTATTTTGAAAAATTACAAACACATGACAATGGAATCAGAGAGTTATGACTGGTTTACACGGGCTTAGTAGCTAAGAGCTTAGTACCTGTCACATCACTAAGCCTCAATATAACGAGTAAGAAGTAAGTTGGGGCTAGTAGAAGGTATTAGTGACCAGACATTCGAAATGGAACGACGCCGCCTGATTTTGCGCATTGTGTTTAAACATATATTATATAAAAATACGTCAACTAACAAACACGTGTTTTCACTTCCCGGTACAACTTGTCACTAACTAACTTGTCGAGCTGTTTACACAAGGTCAGCAAGCGACAACACGCGGTCAGGTACCGACTTTTCGCTTAGTAAATAGGATCGATATCTATTCACTTGCACTATTCACAAATACTAAACACTAATCTCACAGTTTACACATTGCGACTTAGTGACAAGTACTAAGCACTTAGATACTAAGCCCGTGTAAACCAGCCATTACAAATGTTATTATTAATATAGTATAAAAATTGCAAATTTGATGGAAATCTAGACGTTTTCAAAGTTAATAATTCTAGGACCTATAACATAGGTTCTTTAAACTGCGTTCCGTCATTCAAATTACACAATTGTAGAAATCACAAAACAAATTTCGCTGCGTGTCTTGCATGATTGTGATAAAGCTGCGCACAGTTCAAGTGCAATCAATCTGGAACACTGACTTTTGTACAGTTCCGTGGTATTGTAGCGTTTGTATTATATTTTTTTAATCTTGTTCATATTAAAGTAATTATTGCTTAAGAATGTAAAAGGCAGAATGTTTCTGTGTTTGTATGTTTAAAAAAATAACATACATTCGTGTTCGAAACATCAAAGTATTTATATTGAGGATAATTTACTTAATTTTACAATAGTTCAGACGATACCGTCGGAAATCTACATTACTTTAATAAACAACCAATATTTCTTTAAATACGTTGAAAAAGGTATACACTACAGTACATTTGAGTCTGGCAAAAAGAGTACAAAATCTACATTTCGTTATCATTAATATTTAATTCAGAGGGTTGCCTTGAAAAAGGAATATTCGTTTCGTACACATTTACTATCGATAGTCTTAAAATACGGATTTTGGCGATCGAATTTATTGCGGAAGGAAAAAAAAATATTTAAAGTATTGCTATAAAGTAGCTACACTACTTGTAACAATCACGTTAGCCAAAAAACTAAGTATAATGGAAAATTACATACTTTGCTGGAGCCTCAAAACGAACTAATGCGATTTATAAAATACACAATCTGGAATCGAACTAAGCGAAAACTGGTGAAAAATTTTACGGCAGATTAGGACGAACTCTTTAAAGTACATAATTCAGCTTAAAGTCATAGTCGTTGCTTCGCACGCACGTATAATGTAAATAAATGACAAAAACTACACTACTCTCCTGCGGCATTAAAATCTAAAATTGTAAAAAAATATATCGACTGAACTTTAAAATGCTATTATAATATTATGGGCCACTTAACGTGTATGAATCGAACTTATATTTTATATAAAAATCCTGAAATTGGACGACGGTAAATAATCGTGTTAATAAACTTTGGACGACATAAAAGAAATTCGAAGCATATTTGTATAGACACCGAATCACCATAAAAGGAGGTCACCAAAAGGCAGTGAGGTCTAAATTTACTGGATTTAGATTCAGTCTCTAAGTTTTACTTGTCGACTATTTTTTTGTAGCTAACTGTGATGTGTGTTACACATCATAACACGACCATTATATATTATTGTATCAAATGTTTAACAACTTAATCTTAACAGCGCACATGAATATTTTCCGAAATATAGTGTTTTTTTATAAACAACAAACATAGCTTTGTACAGAGGCCAGCACATCAAGCTACCCCAATCTGACAAATTTCTTTGATAGTTTTTCAACTTTATTGCAAAGGAATAAGGTTTATGTTCAATTGGGAAAATTTTACAGTTTGGGATAGGTTAACCAGCTGGCGACTGTACATAAAATTAGAAGTACTTTGTCGCGAGTGTTCACTGGCGGTTGACCATCTTAAATAAAACACAATAAATAAAATAGTTAGTCTATTATGTAACTTTACACAAAAGTATGAAATCTACGTGCTTACTTATCAAAGTCCTTACGCGTATAGTAGGTCGTTGTAGTGTGTAAACACCGCTCATTATATACAAATTCCAAATATTTATACTTCCAAGGATTCCAATTTCGGAATGAGTAAGAAAATAGGTGCTTTACTGATGTATTATTATTATCTAAAAACTCACTCTGGCATCACTCGAGTCACGCGTCAACCACACATACACATCCCTTAATTGTATCGATAAATCTAACAAAATGTTAATATTAAATGACATTTAATGTGACGATGCGTGCGTAATCTGTAGGTACAGACGCCAGCACATCAAGCTACCTCAAAATGTAAAATTTTCCCAATTGAACATGAACCTTATGCTTATACAATAAAGTTGAAAATCTATCAAAGAAATTTGACAGATTGGGGTAGCTTGATGTGCTGGCGTCTGTACATGAACGTGTCACATACATCATAATCTTAGTTTAACAGTTAAAGTTACAGAAGTGCTCGTTTTAGGAAGACGTGTGTATCCAAGGCCGTAGCCAGAAAATATCGGCAACCATGTTGAAGAATTTATTTATTTTTAATAGGTACATAAGTACATTTTTATTTGCTTATGTAATATTCATACAAAAGAAAATATTCACAACCACATGTAAATCACTGTTTTTGTGTATTAGTCTTATATTTTTTGTAAAGTTTAAGGGTCGATTCAAAGCGACGGAGAGTCAAAGCGCATCGATGCGGCCTTCAATGTTTACATAGCCAGCTTATTGAGCTTTTGCTTCACAATGTAATACCTCGACGACGCAACACAGAAGTTGCACGAAAACGCACGCAGACGCGGTTATTCGTGCGACTTCGCCCTCAAGAATGAGACTGGTCGCTTCGACTCTGCGTCGGTGTAAATCGACCTTTAATGTTAGATGAGTGGCGCGGGCTGAGCGCTACGCTGTACGCTGGTGCTGGCGTTTCGACCCTCTTAGCTACGGCCTCGCCAGTTCCATTCCCTGATTCGGGCTGGCACCTGGTTGCGAATTTCAGGCTCCTAGACCAACCACGGTTTCATACAACGAGCTGCGTATCGGATCATATTATAGATTTGATATAGCGTCTATGTGGAAAAGAGAAATTACAACCAACTGAATTTAAATACACATAGTTCCAACATGGCGGAGGCAGACGCACTTAAAACTATATGATTACATTAATGAACAAACACAAATTAAACTTATAACAATAGCTGCGATTTAATTTCATATCACAGAAAACATAGTTTACAAAAATAAACGTGCTGCTTAATTTTTTTTTTTTTTTAATATGCACAATAAATGAAATCGAAACACTTAACTTACGTAGTTGGTAACGAAAAAATATCACTACAACTTCAAATCCATATAATAATATTAATTAAATGCTCCTTCAAGATATTATTACACAAACATATTCTAAGAGGTAGGGATCAGGAGTCATGCTCGTGGCTTGAAAATCTAGTCCGTTCACTAACACGAAAAGTCCAAGTATCAAACCCTTATTTCATCCAGCTCGACATCCCTAAACATTACACAATCATATAAACATACAAAAACATAATGTGTACACCGATTGCGAAGAAAGACAAACCGGATGTGATCAAATGACATTCATACAAATCTAAGTAGATCGTTGAAGCTTCATGTACATACGCCAGCACATCAAGCTACCCCAAACTGTCAAATTTTCCCAATAGAACATGAACCTTATGCTTACGTTATAAAATTGAAAATCTATCTAAGAAATTTGACAGATTGGTGTAGCTTGATGTGCTGGCGTCTGTACTTAGTTTGTCTTCCTTGAAGCGTGAAGTGAGATAGCACGTAATATATTACAAGAATGAGAGTGAAGAGCAACCGATTTCACAAGCAATAATCGTTGAATGGTGTTCAAACGGCATCTGACGGCAAATTGAACATGATAGAGCTCAATGAAATAAGGCGTTTACTTTGTTCGGTCGCACTTACAGCTTGATGTAGTCGGGTGTGCCAATGTTGGCAAGCGTCTTCTTGATGCGCAGTGCGGTGAGCCGTGCGGCGGGGTTCTGGTACCAGCATTCCTTCATCACCTTGGATATGGAGGACAGCACCTGTCGCCGAGACAACCTTACGTCATTAAAACATTCTACTTTATTATTATCAACTGAAATTAAACACAGAAAATTACAAAAATTATGTGCTCTCTCCCCCCACTTCCTAGATAGTTGTGGTGTAGTTCATCTGTACAGCAAAAGTATGCCCCAGTGTGTCTCCGCCTTTAGTATATAAAAAATTAATGGCGTAAGGCACGTGTTGTTTTGATGAGGAGTGCATTCGGTACTAGCTCACTGGTTACCGATAGCATATTATTGAATATGTGTACGTAAACATCTCTTCGTTGTGTAATCATTTGTTTATGCGCGTTATGATAATGAATCACTGATAACAGTGTTCGATAAAATCAGCTATCGAATCGATTTTTCACATGTATGTCATAATTTGAACTTGAGCCAACACAGAATTTGGTTGATATTATGCCTAACTATTACTTTATAGCATCATAGCTTCTGCCCGCAACTTCGTCTACGTCAAATTTCTTGCACCCCCCTCCCACCACGACGCATCGAATCGCCTGGCCGTGCGAGTACTTCGTATTCGTGACTTTTATTCTCTTTTTGCTCGGCTCCTAAGGGCCCTAGCGTGATATTATAATAGCCTATAGCCTTCTTCTCTATCTTCCTGGCTATCTAATACTGAAATATTTTTTCAAATCGGACCAGTAGTTCCTGAGATTAGCGCGTTCAAACAAACAAACAAACAAACAAACTCTTCAGCTTTATAATATTAGTATAGATTAAGTTACAGTAAATAAAAGAATAAAATTCAATTTTGCTTGTCTGAAGCCACCAGACTCGACTTTGTAACTGTATATTTAGAAATAATTTTATACAGGAAAAGTTTTTATCCAGTGCGCAAATTGTAACCATGAATTCAGTTCAGCATATCATTCTAGACCCCCTAGCGCAGAAATTTTTCGCCGGTTATCCAAAAAAAAAACAGCTGTTTCATACATTTTGACCGCGTAGATATTGCAGTTTTCTATGAAACAGGTGATTTTTTTTTTTGCATAACCGGCGTAAAATTTCTGCGCTAGGGGTTCTAGAATGATATGCTGAATTCATGGTTACAATTTGCGCACTGGATAAAAACTTACCCTGTATTAAGTGACTCTGAAAGCACGGGAAACCAAAGAAACTGATTTCTCGACATTCTCAGTTCAAAAGATGTCTTATAAAAGTATCGGGCTACATAAATGTTGCGACAGTATTTATGTGGATTCCGTTACAACAGACTTAAGCTGCTAGTTTCGAAACCTATAATTTTTTTTGTGACGAAACAGAAATATTTTACAATTCACCAACAACAGTTAAGGGGACTAATAGGGTATTTTCCGATTTCATAAAAACTATTTTAATTTGAAGATTGGGACGATATATTTAACAGAAAAATAAAAATAAATTTAGTAACACACATTTTCTCAAACGATTAAAATCTAATTTACTTTTCGTTGTTTTGAATTTACCGCCAAAACGCTCCTTACGATGACTTTTTATCACGTGACATGTGACGTCAACTCTGTATAAACGGCACCGGTACAAATACTCAGTTTGACGCCGTTTTAGAAGTATTTGTGCACAGAGGCACCGCACTCCAGTAATATCACTTTCTATACATTAAAAATCTTGTTAATTATTAACTCGAAATTGACTTATTTACTTACTAACTACTTTAGTTTACACAAAGTTGACGTCACGTGATAAAAAGTCATCGTAACGAGCGTTTTGGCGGTAAATTCAAAACAACGAAAAATAAACATGGTTTAAATCGTTTTTAATTGAGAAAATGGATGGAAATCAATTTATTTTTAACTTTCTTTAAAGATCTCGTTCCAATCTTCAAATTACAATAGTTTTTGAAAAATTGGAAAATACCCTATTAATATGTACCTGATAAGTAAAAAAAACGAACAATTATTTGTATAAAATCAACTTCGAGGCCACGAGGCAAACGCTTACTAACCTCGTGAGGTGGTGAAACATGTCATTGATACAAAGTGAGGGCATTTCAACCATACTGGTTCAAGAAACCAAACAGTAAGACTGGAAGCCGACTCTAACATAATTGGGAAAAGGCTAGGCAGATGATGATAGTTCAAGAAACCAACTACTATTTCCCATATTTTTCACTATTGGTTTTATATTGTGGTCGACGGGCTCCAAAATGATGAAAAAATAAGAAGTGAACACCATAGAAATACCCATTATGGAAAACAATCAATGATATAGTATTCAAAGTATCACTTACATGGTCCGAATGCCATCTATTCGGTACATTTGGCCTCCGCTTCTCAGTGCAGACAACCCGCCGCATGTCTTCGAGCGCGGGGTCGGGGGGTACGCAATCGTAGTAAGGAGGTTGGTATTCATCGGGCATCACTCCACAGCGCCGAGCCATCTCCCACAGGACCAGCCCGAACGAATACACGTCTGAACGCTTGTAGGGATCAAACTGCCGAGTGTCCATTGTCTCATCGAGTACCTATAATTTTTTATTTGGTAACTGTAGATAGTTTCATATGTCAGATCCATAGCTAAGAACCGACCCACTAAACAACCCGATTGAACCAGCCTTTATAAAAACCGCTTTGAATCAGACCATACCAAATCGAGCTAGGACCTAAGAAGTCACAGCTAGACACATAGATACACAGAACGACAGTGTCGATTAACTTATAACATTTATCATATTCATACGTTACTTTCTAATAAAGTCTGAAAAGGCATTGATTGAACTTTACTGTGACCTGAACAAAAATAACCTGGCTGCTTCAAACGAAATAGAAACCTTGGGAATCTGTATCAGCTGTATCTGTTATTTATTTTGAGAAACATTTTGCTCTCTGCCGTTTTAGCACGTCGATACAAAGAGGCTTTTAAAGAATTTGGTACTGAATTATAAATGAAGAGCTACGCTTAGATGTTGATGACGTCACAAGTTATGAAGTAATGCTTACCTCAGGGGCCATGTAACGCTTGGTACCAACTCTGTTGGTGGTGGGTACATCGACGGAGTCACTAGCCACGTTGTGACGGACGGCCAGACCCAAGTCACCAATCACGCAGGTCAGGTTGCTCTTCACTAGAATGTTCTTCGATTTCAGGTCCCTATGGGCTATAGCTGGCTTGCCTGTTGGAGAATTTTGATATTAACCTTTGAAAAAAGGCGAAAAAAAATGGGCAAAATTTTAACGCGACGCCCAGGGCGACTCATGCGGCGACTAGGGCCGTGCAGGCGCATAAACTGCCTCTTCCTCACGTGCGCCGCCTCCCTCTTCGCGAGCATTACTGCTTCGCAGAAAGGAGGTGACGGCTTCCCATGCACTCTTACTCCGCACCATGGCCTGGACCAGGCCCGGACGCGAGAGATCGCCGCCGCCGATCGCCTCCACGAGGACACGGCGGTGCTCCGCTCAAGCAGGGCAGACCTCCACCGTGTCCTCCAAGCGATCTAAGCAGTAGAACACCCGGGCGTTTCCACCCGCCTTATCCGAAACAGGAACCTCCCGAAACAACGGCGTCTGGTGAGGACCTGCGTTAGGCGGAAATTGACGACGCCGCGCCGTGTTGCCTCTGCCGCAATTGTGGCGTGCCCAACGCAACGGGGGTTAGCTGTTGCTAAGAAAATTAAATCGGAACGTTTGAGTAAGATCTTTATCGATTTCATGAATTTGAATAACTTGGCACAAAATAATCATGTTAAGTACATGATTATTTCTTATATTTACAAATAAATCTGGATGTATACTGGACCTAGTAATAACCGAGTTACAATCCTGCATGGTGAATGAAGCTTCTGGTGCCCTTAGCACAATTGACACATTATATCCTCTTCTATAAATACACATTTAGGTGAATTAAAATTACTTATACAAAGCAGATTATGACCAAATTCACAAGTATTTCTGAGACCAGCATTTGCGTAACTCACGATTGATCATAATTGGTTTCGTCTTCACAGTTAAACAATATTCATTGCGTTATTTATGTTGTCGAACAGACACATTTTTCGAACATATGAAGCAATGGTTTAACAATCCGTTTCAAAACGATACAGATTACGATGAATCGTGAGTTACGCAATTAGGGTGCAGGACTGGACCAAAATTAAGTTATGTTAAAGAAATGCTCAACATAGATCAACCATTGAAAGTTCGTTTGTTCGTATTGCCAGCTGTAATATTTTTAACGCGCTCAATATTTATATTTATACTGACTGACCGGTTAGACGTTGTCCTGCCGAACAGCAACCTAATTGCGTACCATACGATCAATCATGATCTGTTTCATTTTGACAGTTCAACAATATTCATTGCGTTATTTACGCTGACACATGTTTCGAATATATGAAGCAATGGATTAGTAATCTGTTTCATTATGATTCAGATTATGATTGATCCTGCGTTACGCAATTAGGGTGCAGGGCCACCTACCGGGTCGGTCCTATTGTGAATCTAAACCATTCTCGAATCTACCTGAATCGGTCCAGGTCCAGTCCTTTAGGAGGAAGGAGTACAGTCACATACACACGTAAAGAAGAATTACGGTTATGGTCATATAATTAAGAACAATTTGATGTTCATCTAAATCATGTCATGCTTGTAGTTATGTGTTCCTTTTTAGAACTAATTATATTATGAAATAGCCACATGAATAGAGCAAACGGGATTAGGAATATAGACATAAATCGCTAAGTATTTTTTTTTGCAAATTATATAAATTCTCTATAGTATCAAATTCAAATAGTAATGAAGCTGGACAAATAATTAGCAACGATTTATTAAACTGCTCGCGAGTTGTTTTATTTCAAAATTAGATTAAATAAAATACATTAATATGAAGTGCGTAAAGAAAAAACTTCTTCCAAAAAAAAAACAACCTACTTCCGGTAAAACACTACAAAGTGAAAATTTGGATTGTGAAAGTGACTTTGGATAATAATTTTAACTTTTTGTCACTGCCTTCCGAAATTAAACTTATTTTTCACTTTGTAGTGTTTTTCCGCAAGTCGGTAGTTTTTTTTTTAAATATAAACATGTCGAATTGATAACCTCCTTATTTTTGAAGTCGGTTAAAAAAGCAATTTAACACATCGCACACCTAGATCTATACTGAGACAACTCAAAAATCGTCAATTTTGAGTTATGCCTGTATTCGAATGCTCGGTGCTCATACGCAACTATTCAACGTGACAGGTTCAATAAAAGCTCATAAAATTAATCGCTAGGTAGCCTTAACTTTCTTTTGTTGAATCAACGTCTGCCATCTGCTCCCATCTGAACAAGTCTATTTTGAGTTGATCTTCACTTGCCATAAGGAGTGCATGTATTAACAAGAACGAAAACACGGACATTTCAAATTGTTACAGTTTTGATGACACGTATACGTGAGTTAATTAGAGTCGTTACGGTGATGGTGAATTGTTCTGCCACATTACTTAAGGATATTTTTACTTGTTCCAGTTTTGTTTGAAATGGTACGTAAATATTTAGTTACTATTTTGATTTGACTTTGTTTTGAGGGATCAACATGTAATGAATTGATAGTAAATTGACCTATTGAATTTCAGCCCCAGCTTGTATACTGTGACATTTTACAAGCTATTTATTACCTAGAATCAAATTAAATTGTATAGCTTCCCTAACAAAAAATGCAAATATACGTTTTTTTCGTCTCCTGAAAAATGACCTTTTTTGAGTTGTCTCAGTATAGATCTAGGTGTGCGACATGTTAAACTAAAATAGCATGTCCACGGTTTTTAATTACTGCTTTACATCGGCAAGGCAATTGTCTCTATCTACTTTTGGCATTTCGCAAGAGAGATAGAGTTCAATTCTTCTAAGAAAACGCTGTATTTACGTAAAATTGTTTGTTACATTTCGTTTATTTTCTGTTGCTTCCTGTGATTTCGGCAGTGTATACGAACGTTGGTAAATCTATATATTAATACGTGAAGCAAAAACTTTCTACCCCTTTTTACGAAAATTATGCGACAGCTCCTCTGTCGCATAATTTCGTAAAAAGGGGTAGAAAGTTTTTGCTTCACGTATTAATATATAGATTACGAAATTTGTCACATATGAATTACAGTCAAATTTCGACCACTGGGCGACCACTAGTCTAAATAATCTATGTACCCAATGTACCTAGAACAGTCGGGAGCAGATGTTATATCGAATTCTCAAATCAGCCAAAAGGCTGACCAAAAATTTAAACCTTCATTTGATAAGGTAGGGGTTCCATGCACAAAGCGTGCCTTGAGGTTTAAGAGGAGTTTCGTATGATATACATATCAACCATTGATCGAAAGATTTCAACTTGTTAGCAATATGTCAAAAGTTTTTAGTCTTTATTAGAAACCATTCCAAATTGTTACTAATACTATAACAATGAAAAACTTAAACAAATGCATGCTGAAAAAAACAATTCACATCTACATATTCCAAACCCAGTCGTTTGGAATATGTAGATGTGAATTGTTTTTTTCCCCCAATTCAAATTGAGTGGCGTTCAGACAGAAATCGGCCACTCCGTTGAGCATTTGGGTCGTCAATCATCATTATCGTGTTAGCGGGTAAACGGTCTCTCGAGTGTGAACCTACATTCTCAGCTGACCAGATGAACTGAAGAAGCATTTACGTGCTCGCACATATACGGGACTGTACCAGCGTCGTAAGATGAATGAGAAGCGTGAATGTAGCTAAACGAGTGTATAAAGAAAATAAGGAAAGAAAAGCGTTTATTTCTGGTAGACATGACGCGATAGATAACACTAACGCAAAAAAGATCAAGGAGCTAACTTTGTGAGAGTGGTGCCAGAAGCAGGTTTAAAAAAACTGTCCAAACAGGTCACAAGGGCCCTCCCTCGGTTAAATGCATGTGATTTGGTATTCGATCAATAATAGGATTTGGTCCATAACAAAGCAGTTTACTTAACTAAGGTTGAACAAAGAAACATAATACAATACAAAAACTTAGTGGAAATACCAGTGTGTGTAAGTAATGGTAAGTAACCAAAGAAAATGTATAAAATACGAGGAACAACAAAAAGTAAATACTGGCACGTAAGCCCAGACATTTGATAAAATAAAAATTAATAATTATTGATTTTCTTTTCTTATTTAAAAAATAGAAGTCATTTGTTTTCGTCTTGTCGGAGCGTGGTACGCAAAATGGATACAATTGAAATTCGCGCCATAATAAAATATATTTGCTCGAAAAAAATTACTACTGAGCAAGTAAATCTAGACTTGAAAGGAATATTAAGGGTTAATGCTCCTCCGTATTCTACGGTTGCGCGGTGGTGTGCCAAGTTTAAGAGAGGAAGAACTTTCAACTAAAAACGACTCGCGCTCGGGACGCCCTACGACGACGGCAGTTACCGAACAAATGATAAAAAATTGTTGAAAAAATTGTTTTGGCAGATCGTCGTGTTATTGTTCGTTTTTTAGCTGAAGAACTAAAGATTTCGATAGGAAGTATCCATAGTATTTATACAAGAACGTTTGGGCATGAAGAAAGTATCAGCGCGCTGGGTGCCTAGAATGCTTACAGACGAGCAAAAACAAACAAGACCGGATTTCTTAAATCAATTTGGAATTGTTACAACAAGATTCTGACCGATTTTTGGCTCGCTTCGTAACTATGGATGAAACATGGCCACCATTATGATCCTGAAACGAAACAGTCCATGACTTGGAAGAGGCCGTCATCTCCAACGCCTAAGAAGTTTAAGGCAACTCCACCCGCCGGTAAGATTATGGGCTCTCTTTTCTGGGACAGCCAGGGGGTGATAATGATTGTATACCTCAATCATGGAGCCACTATTACGGGGCCTTTATACGCAGAACAAATAAAAAAACTGCGTCAAGAAATACGCGAAAATCGCCGCGGCAAACTTGATAAAGTTGTGTTGGTTCACAAAGATAACGCCCCAGCACATAAGTCCGAGTTGCGATGACTGCTATCCAAGATGCTGGATTTGAATTGATGGAACATACCCCATACTCACCTGACCTTGCGCCTAGTGATTTCTACCTGTTCCCGCGGTTAAAAGAACAACTGAGAGGTCACAAATATGGCAATGATGAGGAAGTGATCGCCACTGTACATGATTTTTTAAGCGATCAAGATGAAGATTTTTTCAAGAAAGGAATCTTAGAATTAGAAAAACGATAAACCAAGTGTATAAACCTCAAAGGTGATTATGTCGAAAAACAAAATAACAATAAATAATATATAACTGTTTCATACTCATTATCATTTTTTATCGAACACCCCTAGTAGGTGCAAGAATGTATGTGAGAGGTGGCTTGAGTGAGTGTGGTGCGAATATGGTTGATATCGAAGCAGCACAGAGGATGCATCGAAGTACAGATAGTCTATTTGAGAAGGAGCAACAAATTCTCAGTTTCCTAATTTTTGATTATTACTATCGATATATTACCTGAAATATTGGTAATAATGTAAGTAATTGTATAACCAGGGGCAGGACTATAACTGGTAGGTACACACCGCAAATAAGCAGTAACATCTATGAAGTAGATATTCCAATTCGCAATATGAAATTGTAGAACCAATCGTGCTTTTCAGTCATGGGAAGCCCGCCGGAATGGTTCCATTTAGATTTTTTTTTCTTACTATCGCTTCTTCTGGGTCGATACCGAATGCGTTAATCGCGAATTTAATCTCAACTAGTCATTCTTCACAAATGCCGCTAATAGGAGGTCCCAGGAAGCCGTACTCATCATCGATAAATATCCCAAATTTTTCGATTTGTTTTTTTTTGTACACCCATCTGTTCCAAGGCGTTGTTGGGCTTCATTTTCTAAAATTATAGCTACTTACAAAAAGATTTCGCCAGTGGGGCAGAATTTTGGTTTGCACGTTTCTTGCAGATTTTTGAAAACTCAGATGTCGTGAACATGCATCCGTGTAGTTCGACCCATAATACACATTCTGCTTGAAGAATGGTATTCAGCTCGATCTCAAAACGGTTTAATGCTTTGTTGCTTTCTACAACTACAGCATTTAAAAGTCTTAACATAAAAAACACTGTACACTTATGGGGGATTTCCGTTAAGGTTCTTGAAAATATCATTGACACAATTGCCCCTGTGCTAATAGGCATATATAATCAATGTTTAAACAGCGGTATGTTTCCTGACCTTATGAAACATAGTAAAGTAGTACCTATTTTCAAATCGGGTAGTAAGAGTGATCCCTCTAATTATAAACCTATATCTGTGCTTCCAGCATTGACCATTTATGAAAAAATCATGCTAGACCAGATGCTGTCACATGTTTTAACTGAAATGGGAATTTACATAGTCGACAGTTTGATTTCACGAAAGGTAGGTCTACGAGTGTTGGAGGAGTAAAACTCATCAGTCACATTTTGGAATCCTGGGAGAACTCTCAGGACGCGATTGGCATTTTCTGTAACCTCTCGAAAAGTGATTGCGTGCGTTGACCACAATACACTGATCTGTAAATTACACCACCACGGAATTCGTGGACAAGCTGCTGATCTTGTACTTTCCTATTTATCAAACAGGCAGCAAAAAGTAAAGTTAATGAGGCGACGTCCTCGGGGTCTCTAGTTAAGATCCCGAGGCTTGTGCCTCAAGGCTCAATTCTTGGCCCTTTTTTTTGTTCTAGTTTATATTAATGACCTTCCTTACCTGATGGCTAACTTCTCGGAAATCATGTTATTCGCTGATGACACTTCTTATTTTTAGAATAGATAGAAAAGATACGGATGTCTTACATGTCAGCCTAGCTGTTCTTTCGAAATGGTTTGCTGCTAATAATCTTTTACTCAATGCCAACAATATTAAATGTCTTTAGTTCTCGTTACCAAATATACCCCAAGTAGGTCTAAATTTAAAACTTGATGGCAAGAAACTAGATGCTATTTCGGAAACTGTATTTTTGGGAAATACTTTAGATTCAAAATTGCAATGGGGTGATCACATTAGAGCTCTTTCTAGTAGATTAAGCTCAGCTGCTTACGCAGTAAGAAAAATAAGGCAGTTCACTGATATAGCCACAGCTAGGTTAGTTTACTTTACTTATTTTCACAGTATTATGTCTTATGGCGTTCTGCTGTGGAAATCGGCAGCTGACGTAGATTCAATTTTCATTCTACAAAAGAGGGCAATCCGCACAATCTATAAAATGGGGCCTCGCGAGTCTCTTAGAAATAAATTCAGCGAAATTGATATACTAACTCTGCCTTCCCTTTATATCCTAGAAAATATATTTTATGTTCGCCAAAAACTTGGTCTTTTCAAAAAAAGATGCGATTTCCATAATCTGAATACACGTAGTAAAGATGAAATTGTGATTCCAAAATGCCATGGCCGGATTCTACCCGTATTCAGAATAAACAAATGTACAGTCGTTATTAATAAAACAAAGGCAGATAGATCGCGCGGAACACCCAAGAGTCAAAAAAACAAATACTAAAGCCTCGCATTATATACAATGCGACGCTTTAGTATTTGGTTTTTTGGCTTCACTCTTGGTGTTCCGCGCGGTCTATCTGCCTTTGTTTTATAATCTGAGTTTTCCTTAAGATGAATTGATTTGCAATGCATGTGAAATGCATGCACTAAAGAAGGTAGACATTGCAGAGTACTGGGCTACCCAATGGTGTGTATTGGTTGTGGATGCTCTGTTATGGGGAGGCGTTACTTAGTGCGACATCACACCCTTGAAGAAAACAGTTCATTCATCGATATTTTCTTCTCATGGAATTCCCACGATCAGGTTAGTGTGTGCTGTTGAACTTATATTTTTTGTCTATTATCTTGCCCTGGCTGCTGTAAATTGTTATTGTGTTGTTCCCATGATGAAGCAAATTCCTTATAATTAATGAGTAAAGGTGCAGTCTCACTTAGCATATACGAGTAGTCCACCAACTACATATTTGCCTAAGTGCATAGTGAGGCCATTCTAATGAAAATAGTATTGGTAGCTAACTCAGACAAACAGTCAGCCGCTAACTATAAGCCGAGTGAGACTATGCCCTGATAACTACCAGTTATTATTTATAGTCACCACATTTTACCACACTGACCGTAAAATTTCTACCATTTGCTTTAAAAGGTAAAGGTGAAGATTTAATGTGTATAAAAATGACAAATATTGTTACAGGATCGGAGAACAAACCTGCAACCATGCCATCCCTGTTCCTCCTGTCCTGTGAAGCGAGCTAAGCGCCACTTAGTACTGAATACACACAGACAGGTGGAAGAAATGGAGGAAAATTAACCTGAATTGCCCGAACCACCTCCACTTCTACCAGTTGCTAATCCTACTGTCGCACATAAACCACCAGCTGATAATCCTGCTGAAGCACGAAGGATTCACTAAATGAATTAATTGCCTAGTTCCAACCGTGCTACAAATACTTCTTGCCATTGTAGTTTTATGGAGTTTAATAATCAATCAAGGCAATTAATTCCTACCTTTGTTATGGTTATGTTGTTTAAGAAACGCAATTATTATGTTCCAATCACTTGCCGAATATGCCAGATACATTTATTTGCTAATGAGTGGCATTTATTACCTAAGGACACAAATATCTCAGCTTATTTTACTGTTCAACAGTCAGAAGATTTAACAGGACTTCTAAAAAGAGATCCAGTTACTTGCGACTTTTATAGTGTGGATCAAATGCCGCATCACGTTTGTCACTTTTGGACAGAAACAGAGTAAAATATTAAATGTGTCTTGTCTGAGTAATTGCAATGATGATTTTCTTAAACTGTCTGTAAAACAAGTTCATACATGATGTAAGCAAATGAATTATGAATTTGATCCTTAAATAAAAATTCAAGAGCTATTTTAGTGTATTATTGCCTATCCCATTGTACAAATTTTTGCAAAGTCACTATGGTGGTCCGTGTGGTGCCAGACGTAAAAGAATAGCACCATCCCATTTCTTCCCATGGCTGTCGTAGAAGGCGACTAAGGGACTTACTAGAGAAGGGGCAGCAGCGTTCTTTATGCATTTTACCACCATACTGCGATCGCCAACCCGACTGCCAAGCGTGGCGATTATGACAACCCCCTCCCCTTTTTGGGAGAGGCCTTTGTCCAGCAGTGGACGTCTGTCGGCTGAGGTGCAAGTCACTATGAGGAATTCATAATATCTAGAAATATTTGTACACGACGAGTCCTTCGCTGTCGAGGCTAGCCTAAGACGACGATTGAAAGGTCTAGCCAGAGACTGTTACCAATATATAGGGTGACTGGTAATTAGTGACCAATATTTAAACACGGTATTGTACTCATCATAACAAACAACTTTCCCAAAGAAAATATTGTTTTTATCTATATTTTTGACCCCAATTTTAATACCCCAATAAAATATTGAGTTCCTAACAAAAATAATACACCATCAGCTGTAATCTAATTTAGTTACCTAATACCTACAAACAAAAAAATAATAATCCACTTTTACCATGCATCAGCTGTGTTGCTGGACCCGGGGTCAAGCGCCTAACAGCTGATAGTGTGCGTGCGAATCGTACGTTGGTTAAATTAATGACAAAAGTGGATTATTTTGTTTTTGTTTGTAGGTAACTCAATTAAATTACAGCTGTTGGTGTATTATCCTTGTTAGGTACTCAATATTCTATTGGGGTGATGGGAACATAACATGCGCTAGTTAAATGATATGTCTTTTAGATTAACTAAAACTAGCAAGTCATTTCTAATAAACAGTATCCGCTTCTATAACAAGTTGCCAAAGTCGGTTACAGAACTTAGTGATGGAAAGTTTAAAACTCACATCAAACGTCTCCTTATCATAAAATCATATTATAAGATAAAAGACTACGTTGAAGACAGGGAAGTATGGCATTAATTCCTTCTGCACATGTGGCTTCCCTGGTACCTCATTAACAGCATAACTTTGTGAAAGTCTATTAACTGCTCCCAAATTACAAAGTTCTTTTTTATTCTTTACAATGTCTGACATATTCTCTCTCGTCATTATTTGACATTATACATCAATTTTAATATCGACTATTTTTTAGTGATTGTCATAGAAATCACACTTGGTATAAATAGGTTCATTTTATTTATGAAGATTATTTTGCATATTGTGAATGAGAGAACGTTGTAGGCCTTACAGACTATAAATAATACAGAATTGAAAATCGTCTGCAAATCTATATTTGTGGACGATTTTCTATTCTGCATTTTCATTCCTCTAAGTACCTGGTACTTATTGACAGGCCTGCACTGTCCTCCCATACCTATTATCACCGTAATTTGAAAACATTGTTAAAGCCAATTATTTTTTAAAGAGTAACCGTGGAGTTTCTTGCCAGCTCTTCTCCTTATGAAGCGACAATTTGGAACCGTGCACCTAGCTTCTGACGTTTCATAAGTGCTCGTGCAGGTTTATGTGAAATAAAATATTTTGATTTGATTTGTTTAATGTTGTCTAAAAACAGATTCCTTACATTGTCAAAATAAATTTGATTCATTTTTTTTTTTAATCGACGAAACATTTCTACGCAGGAGGGTTCAGGATCATGGACCTACTGAATCCATGGTAACAGGTTGCCCGTCGATGTCCCTGACACCCTGTAGATATCGTCACACAGTAAACGAAGCGTTAACAGATATACTTTCGATAAAATATCTATTAGCGCTTCGACAA
The DNA here is from genome assembly GCA_949987655.1 of Polymixis flavicincta. Classification (NCBI taxonomy): domain Eukaryota; kingdom Metazoa; phylum Arthropoda; class Insecta; order Lepidoptera; family Noctuidae; genus Polymixis; species Polymixis flavicincta. The sequence continues at coordinate 13,601,002 of OX465171.1, forward strand.
ACCGTGATGACGCTATTTGACGTTTTCGACAGACAAGATGATAGTAATGTGGTACTTGCCTTTAGTCCCAACGATGTCCATGTGCAGGTGGGCGAGTCCAGTGGCGATGGACAGCGACATCTTCACAAGCGTGATCGAGTCTATGGTGCGAGCGCTCAGGAAGTCGAACAGCGATCCATTCTCGTGGTAATCCGTGATCAGCCACAACTGTGTCCACGTACCGTTGTCTAGGACCAAGAAAGAGCATTTAAATGTTTACGACGTGTGGCCATCTGATACTAGAATTAAAGATCATCATTTGCTTCTATACAATATATTAGCCCCCTTATTCATAAACGCTGGTTAAAGTTAAATAGTGATTAGCGTCTGTTTAACCATACATTTTTGATGTTTAAACATCATTTAACTTTAATCATCGTTTATGAATAGGGCCATAGATGCAGTATGATGCAACGTTAATCTACCGATCTATCAATTGATGCATAAAATAGCAATGACATGCAACGCAGCCATTACTGTAATTAATGGATAACAATTCATTAATCACTCTGGAGCATAGTCCAGATTGTGACGCAAGAGTGGTGCAAATTAAATCATATTGCTTTGTTTTCATTCCAGGAAAATATTGAATTATATACGAGCACGGCACCGTGTCCTGTGTTTAGTTGGGCTTTATACCTTATACTTTGTATTTAAGTTGTACATAATATAATGTACCTACCAAACAATTTCGCTATAATGCTATAGTATAGACTAATTGCTAGTCTTTATATTACGACATGACTGTGATAATAACTGCAACAATTCATTTATTAATCAGAGAACAAGTTACCAACCCAATCTCAAATGTAGATTTGGACCATGATCATTTCAGGTAAAAAATCAATAGTTCCGTGGTTATAGAGTAGTTATAACAACTCTATAACTACGGGACTATAAATTTTTAGATTAAATGTAAGCATGAAGGACCATATTCAACTGCAGAATAACTGTTTGCATTGCAGTATTCGAAACGGAAAAGAGCATGTAAATATTACAATCCACGTTTACACCATCTTGTCTACAATAACTGACGAAGCATGTCATTGTATGGGTTTCGATCGCGCCCACAACCATGGCAACCGCTCTCTTCAACTGTAAGCGTAGGGCGACATATTAATATACCTGTCTGAATCTAAAAATAGATAAAGTAAGGAATCAATACTTATGATTCACATAACGCGGCACTATCGCCTTATGTATGTCGCTAAGAGATGTTAACAACAAGTCGTTAGCTATCCCATGGCGATGCTATATCAATTGAACTCCATGGACGACATTAGTTTCAAGCAGATATTTTCAGATTGATTGATGAGCGAGTCAACCTTAGATAACAAGAGATCATAATAATAATAGTAACCTATTATTGTGTCACTGCAGGTTAAAGGAGTCTTCCCATTAAGAGAAGAACGCTTGCCAAAGACGGATTGGCGATGTCAGACTTTTTTTAAACTATAAGTCTAGGTTTCCTCACAATGTTTTCGTTCACCGATGTCGGTAACATCCAAGATAAATTCAGAAAGTACATAAGAATTGAAAAAGACACATTGGTATTTGCCCAGATTTCAACCCACTATACTTTGTGCATGGGAGGCGAGGTCCTCACCATCGGGCAATCACGATCACGAAAATAATTGAATGCTATATGGACTCACCCTTGTTGTCAGCAGCAATAAAGCCCAAAATATTTTCGTGTCGCAACATCACGGTCTGGTATATTTCAGCTTCACGGAACCACGAGGACTCTTCGCGGGAAGAGAATATTTTGACGGCGACGTTCTCGCCGCGCCAGCGACCACGCCAGACTTCTCCGAAGCGACCTTTGCCGATAATATCCACCAACTGGATCTGACGAGCGATTGAACGCTGCACCAACAGAGGCAACCCTATAGACAAACACAAAATATAAATAAAATGGCCATGACCTAATCCTTGAATGAATAAATGTGGAAAAAATGCATGCTTGCTGCAGCAAACTAGACAGCTTCAAACATTTGAACACTTGTTTCAAGTCTTTGGAAAACAAGATGGGTGCAAAGTGTCTTTTCACGCATGCTCATTCTGAGCATGCGTGATTGAGAATATTTTACGAGTATATGGGATATCACGCAAATGATACTTACTGCCTGTAAAATCATGAAAGTGTGGGACTTTGTGCTCTTGACATCCATCTATGAGATGTCATCCTTTTTATTACCTCATTCAATTCATTTGATGCATCAATGCAGACCGATTATAGGCAACGATCATTCACTTTGGCACTTAGTGATGTACGCATTTATTAATTAATTCATATGTGGCAGAATTTATGAAGACTACAATAGCGTACGTGAACCTCGGGCGACGGGCCAGATTATCGTTTAGAATAGATATTCTACTGGACTTTTCTTCAATTTACAGTGACCATTGGTACAAGAGACTTAGATTTTTACGATCATCATATAATATAATGGTTGTAGGAACTAACGGCTTCTTTCAGTAATTCCGGGACTGGATATTAGTATAGATCGGTCTCAGTACTGTGCGCCGGAGATGATCATAAATTGTGGTCAAGCTATCCGACGGTTTCTCCAGAGGTGGTGCTGGTGAACGTAAATATACGAATAAATTATTTGAAAACTTACCGGAGCCAGATCCGGAGGTAGTGAGCTCTATCATGTCCCGTATGGTTGTGGTTCTCATCATGGGGTGCCTGGCCTCACAGACGGAATCATCCGCCGGGTATGGCGTTCGAGACGGGACCCTCTTCTTCGGGCCATGCGATCGCTTCGCCCACCAGAAGCTGATCGCAGCGCATACACCGAGAACCATCAAACCCATCACCCATGGCAAAACTTTCCATGCCGTCGCTGTGGTGCCCGTGTCTTTATTCAGAATTTGTGCATTAGTATCTGTACTCAAAATGGGGGGATTTAGGTAAAGCAAACAAATCTCAAGAAATACAAAAACGAATTGGTTTTTATGAACAAAGGTATAAGCAGCATTATTTGCAGTATCTATTTTGAATTAAAAAAAAACGATATTACCTTTATATGTTAATATTTTTGAAAAATTGCATTTTAACCACAGCAGTATATTATTATTGTGAAATGGAACAGAAAATAACCGTGTCACTGGATAATTTTTATGGAAAGCCAACCCAACCCCCAAGGTCTTGCATGCATAAACACATACCTACTCCACATAGCCTATACCTATGATGCTGTATCGTACATCGTATTCAAATCAATTCAATAATGCTAAATATTGCGATAAATACTAACAAGAATACCTTACAGATAGGTCTTAGCTTCTTACAATTGCGGGACACCTTTCGAGAAGGATATTATCGTTCATATGCAACATTTAATGGACGCCAATTGAGAGAACTGTTACAAAATATTCATAGTACGTTGACCTACATATCGCCAATGAATACCAATGTTCAACTGGTTTCTTAGAGGTATGTTCCTTCTTAAAGCTAAGTAGTTTCTAAAATGTAAATAAAAATAATAGCCACCAGTTCCATTTAGCGCGTTCGTGTTTGCATTTCTGATTCTTTTGCAAATTATTCCTGGGGGATTTTTTTTGTGTGAAACTTAAATAATTTAAATACTTACAGCAAAAAAATCTTTCAGAATCTGGAACCGTTTAATATTCAGTGAAAGCGTTCGTAAGGAGATAACACATCACACAAAACACATTCAATAAGCACAACCAAAACGCATACTTAAAGAATATACCTATGATTTGGACTTACGTAATAACACAAATTACCACAAAATGATGTCTAATATTTCTGATAATCACAAGATTGTTTGATGATGTACTAATCTGTTAACTAAGTATTCAACAGAATATCGTTTATTAAAGCATAATGAAAGGCTTCTTGCTTTTCATGACTATTATTTGTGCTTTTTTCGCCCTAGACATATTCATTTGTTCTAACATAAAAATTATATGGGTGACCAAAGGAAAACCAAAAGTTGGTTCGAGCATTCTACGGTAATGTGTAAATTAGTAGCCTACACTCATCTCCGTACATTATATTTATAGCGTGCAGCGTTAGTTACATGCCCCAATAGCCAATTGTAAGTAAACTAAATACTAAGTGCATAAATGTTGTTAGCAAAAGTAAATAATAACAAAATTATGGTTACTGACATTTTATTAGTATAAAATCATATATCATGCTTAAATGAAGTGGAAAAAACCGGCTTATGATCACTTACGGCTTTATATATCGCCTGTTGAAAAATTACTACACATTCCTCTTTACTTTCTGTAATCAAGACATTCAGTGTCGTATAATAATGGCACTACTTCGATGCAAGCCTGTCATGCCTTCTGTGCAATGGCACCCTTTGTTTAATTTAATATGCAAGGCTATTATGTAATGATGGCCCATTTAATGTTTGAACGATACATTTCAGTTTAAAGATCAGCATTTCAGAAACATGATTGTAAACTTGTAAATCTGAAACACGCAGCGACTTAAACAATAAAGACATCGAGAAATGTCTCATTGCTAATAGAATTATGTGCATAGTTTGATACATTTGCATGCACGACTGTAACCGAGCAGCTGATATTATTCAAGTTATATGTAATCTCGTATGAACGTTACTGTAACATGGTAAGACTCAACAATACATTTGATGTGGACATCACAATGTAAGCTACCCAGACAACGCGCCCCGACGTCACATTCCGAATGTATACTGTACCTGCGAACAGATCACGGTTACAGTAGTCCGTGGCGCAGCAAGATATATTGGGGTTTTCGTCCTTGCGGCACCATATAGGCATGTCTCCGGGAGGGAATATGTTTTCTCGGTCCCAACATCTACGTTCATAAATTCTTAGATTAGTACAAAAAGGACGTATAAACCCTAAACGGTGATCAATGCCGGTCTACGGAAAAAAACTTGGTTATATTAGAACAAAACGAAGAAAAATAAAATCTTTAGCCATGCAGTCTCGCACCATACACCAAGGCAGTCGGCGCTGCAGGAACATGGGCGCAAGGCGCTTGGCGTGTGGTATGCCGGGCGTCGAGTGTCAACAGCGGGAAGCTAGAGTGCAGTAGTTAGCGGGGCACATCGAGGGCACTACCTCCACGTCGCTCCTACCTGGCAGCTTCGGTTGCAGGTCCAGGCGCAGGCCTTCGTTGCACATGTCATGTGACTTACAACATTTTATCACCACCGATTCATTTTTAGTTTTCGTCGTAGAGCAACTGAAGGGATGCTCGATGGGTATCAGTGATTTGAGCTCGATACAGCTGCGCCGCAAGTGGAACCACCATACATTATGTTTAGTAGGTTAAAGCAAACAACGCACACTCGGAAAATAGAGTTGGTTAAGGAGTACGGCACATCATTCAAATCATACTAATTATTTCTGTCGGCACCTGCGGCCGCTCGTTCTCTTTGCTTAGTAGGTACATATTCAAATCACTAATTCAAAAGCGATTGTTAGAGTATTGGCATCTCAACACAAAACTTATAGGAAATGGCAATGCAATTATATGATTCTAATAGTACATCAAACAAACTCAAAATCTGCATCATCAAAATAGATACATGACACGCCCGCAAGTGCGCAGAAAAGCTTACCCATAATTGAGGCATGAAGCGCTTTGGACAACTTTTCTTGTGTAATCACATCAGAATTGCAGAAATCGGTTTTACAGCAATACATTGTAGATTGTTTGCATTTTACTGGGTTGTCGGGAGGAAATGCAACGTTCAAGTTCATACACCTTAAGACCACCGCACTACACAGGTCAATCATTTGATAGAAATAGGTTAGAATTATACCTGTGAGCCACAGCATAACAACAGGTTTGTGTTGATTTGAGTTTGCCAATTGTTTTATTATTATAATTTTCAGCCAACATTATGTTTTAGTAGTTGGAGGGAATGAAAATATGTACCTTTCCAAATCAATGATAAGAAAAATAAAATGCCTTCCACAATGATTTTGAATAAATTTGGAAAAATTACTAAAGTAATTATAATTTAGAATAATTTAGAAAATATTGTTATAGTAAATTTCAATCTTATTAACATTAATAAATATACTCACTGGTATGTAAACTTCTGCACTCTATTCTCCAGGCTGGTAGAGGCGAAACAGTAACCGTCTGTCTCACATGTTGAGTTGGGACATCTCTCACTATTGCAGTAACATTTCAAACCTATGATCAACTTAACAAGTTAGAATGGGATTTAAGACATCAAGCTTGATTTATAATACATGATAATGTGATGTCTATGTAAATTCTTTAATGCCGAAACAAAGGGAAATTAAGTATGTGATTAGAAAAATAATTGAAAAATATCACTTGGTATCTGTATGTATTAAATACTTAGTATACAAATGTATTTCATGATCATTGATCACAATCATGTTTGTTGTTGTCATTACAATAATAAACCTATGCCTGTTTCTTGTTAAACCATAAGTAGTAGAGTATGGGTGAAATATACCCATCTCTATAGTTAAACTGTGTGAACCCAAGACATTAAAGTAGACTAGAGTATTCTGAATCTCTGACTCTAAACTCTTTCTCATAAGGACACACTTGAACTACATTATTGAGCTCCTGGTCATGGTCACTCTAATAATATCTAAACAAACACAAAGATCCATTCACTTCAAAAAACTTCACAGTCTTGTAGCACGTTTTGTAATATTTGTCTCTAAAATAGTAAATTATCCAATGTCTGGCGTGTTATGGTTTTTACAGTAATATAATATTCCATCAAATTCATCAAGTCAAATCAGTTCAGTACACCAGAAATACGTAAACAGAATTGTATTTGTGTAGTCATGTAAAATCGTATGCAAATGGTCAAGTGATGAAAAGCACTCACCATCGACGCTGTCTAATCTCCGGTACACAGTAAAAATCAAAAAAAGAAACCATTTGCGCCATTGAAAACTATTCATTATCACATTCCTTGATAGAAACATATCAATCTACAGTTCCGGAACAGCAAAACACCTATTGACACTTGGACAGTACGGCCATTGAAGTGTTTCAGAAACATATTATGACATTTTTATTATACAATTGCTTTTAGGTGACAGCTATTTTTCTATTACCAAAAGTAATATTCGAATAAAAACTAGTAAAAAAAATTGCACTTAGACGAATTATTAAACTAATTCAGTATCAGAAATTACAAAAACCTCATCAACGCTACGAGAACGGGAAGATAAAGTAAGTAAATATAGCTTTGCATGAGTGAACTACCCCTAGTAATGTACTCTGTGGAGTGAACCACGATTGAACTAAACTATGCACTATGCCACAGACTCGACAAACCGAATCAGATAAAAAATAAAACATTACTCCCATACTCCCATCCCGTTACTCTTTGCAAATGTGGATGGAACTGCCACTTGCTCATTTGATTTTGCTAGAGCTGTCTTTTTTTTATTTTAAACAAGCGACTTCTTGCACGCATGATTTTCATTATATTATTAAAGCACTCTGTGCGCATAATTAATTACTATTCTGCGTCGCACCGTTGAAAAAACGATAAAACAAATGTTGTACAGAGGCCAGCACATCAAGCTACCCCAATCTGTCAAATTTCTTTGATAGTTTTTCAACTTTATTGCAAAGGAATAAGGTTTATGTTCAATTGGAAAAAATTGACAGTTTGGGATAGGTTGACCTGCTGGCGAGTTGGCGACTGTACATACAAGGGGGTACCCTATTTGCCAAAGCTGCTCTGTGAAAAATAATTAGAACCCGATATTTCGTTGAGAGTTTATGCTATTCTTTAAACCTGAAGAATAAAAAAAAAAGGATAAATTCATGTATGTGTACAGGTGAATGGTGATGCTCTGAAGAGAACTAAGTCCATTTTTATTTACCTTCAGGAATTTGTGGTGTGAATTTACGTAATATTATAGTAAAGATGTGTCTATGTATAAATTATCATATTAGATCAGCGCTAGAATTGACATCTCTGAAGTTTGTAGTCAGGAAGATATAATTTCGAGTTGGCCATCAAATTCAACTATCAGGTTATTCCTGTCGTAGGTACAGAGGCTAGCACATCAAGCTACCCCAATCTGTCAAATTTCTTTGATAGTTTTTCAACTTTATTCCAAGGAATAAGGTTTATGTTCAATTGGGAATTTTTTTGACAGTTTGGGATAGCTTGACCTGCTGGCGACTGTGCATCCACAAAACCATAACCTTTTAATAGGTATTCATATTTTATTTACTTTTCCACTATAGCTGCTTTTTTACCAGTTGTAGACACTTCCCCTATTCTTAGCTCCTTTTTTAATAATTGTGATACACTCCAAGTAGGGATGGCGATCTGAGATAGATTAATCGAAGACTCGATTTTTCAGGCTCAAAAGATCGATTTTTTTTACGATATCGAGATCGATTCACTGGATCGATCCAATGAGCCGGTATTTCCACCCTTGAAAATTGCCATTCGATGTTTTTTTGTTTTGGTAAAAACTATAAAAATATTTACAATTAAGTAGTTGAATGAAAAGTCCGGGCTTTAATACTATTTAAATCAATGGCTTTAAACGAAGAATTTAAACACTATTTATCGCAGGCAGTTGTGCACCTGAAGTATGATCCTATGTATATGCAAGAACAAAAAAACCTCTATTTATCACGACCTTCACTCAATAGCCATGATGTATAAATGAGTATCGTGGGATCATCTGTTCCTTGTGAGCGCCTTTTTTCAATGAGGGTGTTCTTGAATATTCAAGCCACCAGTTGGCGCCAGTTTGACAAGAGGTCTTCCAGTTCGACAGTGAACCTAAAATATTATGTTATTCGTTTCATTGCTAGATGGCGTTAATTCAAGTAATGGCACTTGAATTAACGCCATCTAGCGGGTAAAGGTAAAAGCTGTAGCTGTACAACTTCCGCCGGTAGTGTTCGTCTGTGTGCGCTTTCTGCTGCTGCAGTGACCAAGGTTAGGGAGGAAAAAAGAATTCGTGGGCATGAATACACAATCACCAACGCGGAACATATGTAATTTGCAATGGTAATAGCGTCGCCAGCTAGCGATCAACAGTCGAACTCTAGCTAGATATTTTCCTTGTAATTGATCTCGGACATACCTACTCAGCCTAATACGTTCCCAATGCTGGGACCCGGGCTTCCTCTTCGTGAGAGGGAGCGGGCCGTAATCCACCACGCGGGCCCAGTGCGGGTAGTTCACATGTCTTTTTGGACATGCTGATTTCCTCACGATGTTTTCCTTCACCGTTTGTGAGCAGTGGTGATGAAATTATTTACACAAAGTAATGCGCCTGCTGGGTTCGAACGCACGACCTAACTCGTAAGTCGCGGCCGTTACCACTGGGCCACCACTGCTCTCCTCTCTGCATCTCGGACAATAATTACTAATATTACTCAATACTTCCAAATCATCATACCGAAAGACGTACACTGCTGGACATAGGCCTGCCCCCAAAAGGGGGGGGGGGTTTGCCATAAGCGCCACACTTGGCAGGCGGGGCCGAATGATACGCGAATAATACGACGGGAATACTTCGGAATAATTCTCGAATTATTATTAAGTAGTAGCTAAGCCCGTAAAAGTATGAAAGGAAAATTAGAATAACTTTTGTGTAATAAGTTATCTGCCGTATGGTCAACGACCGCGCGTCGCTTGCACCAGCCGTGGCCGGCCAGTCGTAGCCGGCTGTTCGTGCTGTAAATTGATTTTATTGTCATGACAATCATTTCACTGCGGGAAAACAACCGCTAAAATTTCAGCGTTTATAGAAAACCTATAAAATGCCTGCATTTCTAAGGCGTGATACAGGCAGCGGTCCCGTCAAACTAAAATTTTAAATCACCGGTGCTCTGACCTTCGGGTGTATTTAACGATAATAGGTGTGCGGAAAAAAAAAACATTTCCATAATTTATAAAGTATTTAATATTTCCACTAAATCTTTGAACACTGCAAAAAAACACTAAAGGGAAAGCATAAGGGTGGCCATACACGGACAGCTCAAGCAGTTAGTAGTAGACATCCGTACACGAATCGCCACGAACAGTCACTATACGTTTTGTATCTGCGTGTTTCGCATTTTGTCATGCTGCTGAGGTTCTCGGGTATAGTGACTGCTGAAGAATGCTTGGACGGGTTTCGTGTTGTCAATGAAAATTTATAAGATTTTAGTGGTTACCTATCACAAGTTCGAAAAATATTTGGCCGAATTTCATTTCACCTAGAACTTTTCAACTATTATTGTTTCGTTTGTTTTACTTCACCGATGTCACGTCTGCCACTGTATCAGTTGACTTATTATTAATTCGATTTACTTCGACGTTTCATTTCAAACCACCTGCTCCCCAGCTCGCGAGCCGCCCCACCTCTCCGCGCCTACGTTGACTTAAATTACAATGTAGGGGAAGAGCAGACAAGACTGCGTGAAATCAGTTTTGCAGCGATTCGTTTCTCACTAAATTTTGTAGCACAACATATTGACTTTTTATGACACTATTTTTAATATTGAAAATGCTACGAAGTAACCGGCTATATATTCGTGACCAAATAATATTACGTAAAATGTTGTTTCGATGTGATGAAAATATGGCAAATTAATCATTTACCAAATAAAAAAAAGTTCAAAAGAGGCTTCGGACAATAGCAAACAGTCATTTTGTAAATCGGCGAAATATAGTTCGGTAAAATAATACCTATGACACATGATACTTCGATGATCTAAAAGCAAAAAAGACGTCGATCAATAGTTTTCGGTAAAATGAAATTCCAAAAAAAAAAACATTTTAGCTAAGGAATTTTGAAACTACCCATGTATACTTTGACCGCACTTAAATAATAAATAACTTATTATTATGTAACCACATATTTTTCATGTTACGATCTATCGATATATACCACATGCCGGGTGTGTGCGTTACTCCAGCGGAATATTTTCGCTTTTCAGGATTTCGGCTTGACAGATATTAGTACCCCGTCTCGTGTAAATGTGCCCGAAATTTAGAATTTGTGCTTCCAGCCCATCCAAAGATATTCACGAATAAAAACTTTTTTCAAAAAAATAACAACCGACTTCCAAAAAAACACTACAAAGTGCAAAATAACTTTAATTTCGGAAGGCGGTGACTTTGGATGTGTATTTTAATTATTTGTCACCGCCTTCCGAAATTAAAGTTATTTTGCACTTTGTAGTGTTTTTTTGGAAGTCGGTTGTTATTTTTTTGAAAAAAGTTTTTATTTTTCACTTTTTAGTTACCTACCCTACACCAATTCGAAATTTCATCATCCTTGGCGTCAAAACAATGCATATTTATTCGATAGCAACATTCGCGGTTGATTTGCTGTAATTTTTTGAAGAGTTCCGTTCTCTGTCTCCGAAACGCATCATCAGACCTATATGAAATTTCAATGGGACCATTTCGGAGTAAACCCCTTTCGAATAAAAAAAGAATTTTGCAAATCCGTCCATATACGACGGAGTTATGCCCGAACATACATATAAAACTCAGACTTTCTTAAATTTACAATTTAGTTTCAACTGACCTTTGTTGCCAAATATCGGCAATCCGGAGCTTCTTTTAGGAACTTCTTGACATTCTCAGCCGAAAAAAATTTGGACTTTTTACTCACATGGCCACTTGAGCGTCTTTTTAGAAATGCCAGCAAGTTGAAATATGACTTGATATCAATACCATGTTTTGTTTTCACAGTGCTTTTTAGCATTGAATAGTAGCACCACAATGAGCTGGACTTATATTTTTGAGAAAGTTCCATGAAATAGGCTAAAACACGCTTTCACTTGAAAATGAATTTGCATCTTTGCTTGTTTTCCATACGATGAAATTCTGATACGCGTGTAAGTATCTATCGGTTGATTTTTCGGGCAAGAGGCTAAGAGTAGCCTTTTTCGCTGCCTCCGAGACTTCTGGCGGTGTCGAATTAATAAATTCATCATTACTTGACCACATTTTCAAATAAAAACAATACAGCGAAAACAAAAAGCGCGCGGAATATTTTTACTTGTTCACAAATTAGCGATGCGCGCGCATCAGCGCTTTTTTTAAAGGCAAAGGCACAAAAACAGCCAGTATTACTAATAAAGTAAATTAACATTTTTTTTTTTCATTTTTGTTACAGATAAATGGTTGTAATTTGTCAAAACTAATTAAATTAAAGAATTAAATGTTTTTTTTTCCAAAGTTAATATAATTCATAAAATGTGGACCGCTTTTCTGACATAAAAACTCTTTGCTAAGATTTAAAAAAGTACCGTTCGTTTTAGACGGAGCATCTTGATAAACCGTGCGTTTTACCTTATTAAAAAGTAATTCGTGCGTTTTACATTACAATAACGCACAAGTAGGAGTTTCTGGCGGGATCGCGTTGGAACATGTCGCACGAATTTTCGTTTTCATGAAATAGCGAACTAAATTGTATAATTTTGGTAGTCAATTATTCAATTTAGTTACGTGTGAGTGCACAAGTGTAGTGACAGTGAAAATAAGTGACTAACGTGGACTTTTCGTCTTCTCCCCAAAAACTCATATTAGGTTGTTGTAAAGTTACTACCCGCTTTACAATAACTTTGACTTGACTGACTATGACTTTTTTGTAACTTCGTGCCTGATATCGGGCCATTTACTTGATTGAAAAGTAAAATTACTTGACACTGGCTAAAAGCATAATCCGGGCGAAGCAAAAATCCGAAAAAAAAAATAGAAATACGCACAAGTACAGAGGCCAGCACATCATCATCATCATCATAATCACACACTTGCTCATAAAATGGCTTTAATTTCACCGCATTTAGGCACATAATGACACCTATAATCAAACTGTCACTTTTTCATTACTAATCACCAACATTACAGACTTGTACCATAATGTACTATTGTCCTTTTTACGAGTTTTTAGGTAGTAAACTTTCCATAACGTTAAATAAGGGCGTCACATCTTATTTCGGGCGGTGTACAACATTAATCATTTTCTTCATAACTAGTACTTGTAGACATTTTAATTAATAAATAACTATAACAGTGAAAGCGAGTTGTTAATATTTTTTCGCAAAGGCGGGAAAAAATTATCAGTTTTCGTATGCGCGCGCATCTAACAATGGCGATCGGCCATAGACTAAAAGAATAAGATTTCTTTTTTTGGATTTTCGGAGATAGCGTTTTAGCCACGTACAAAATGGGGAATTCAAAGTTTTCTTTATTACAAAGAAACAAAAGTTATATTTGAGTTTTATTTATTGAAAACGAACAAGTTGAAATGATCTATTTAAATACGAAGTTGCATGAAATGAGCAAGCAATAGGTACAGACGCCAGCAGCACCCTAAATGCGTAATTCACGATTAATCATAATCGGTTTTAATTTGACAGTTCAACAGTATTCATTGCGTTATTTATACACACATTTTTCGAACATATGAAGCAATGGTTTAACAATCTGTTTCAAAACGAAACAGATTATGATGAATCGTGAGTTACGCAATTAGGGTGCGGGTCAAGCTATCCCAAACTGTCAAATTTTCCCAATTGAAGATGAACCTTATTCCTTTGTGATAAAGTTGAAAAACTATGAAAGAAATTTGACAGATTGGGGTAGCTTGATGTGCTGGCCTCTGTACATTAATTTGTTTTGTACTATTGGACACGATCTTTTTTGTATCGAAACTTTTTTAGAAACAAAGCAACTCAACCAATAAAAAAAATCCCTTTAACTCACTTGTGAATAATAGTAATAAAAAATTCAAAGTCTGATTATAGGTGTCATTATGAGCCTAATTGCGGTGAAATTAGATCCATTTTATGAGCAAGTGTGTTGAAAAATGTTTTTTTAGTATTATTTTCTTCACAAGTGTGTTGCAAAACGTCGTACGATAGACGTGTGTATTGATGATTACCGTCCTCGGCCCTCTTAAGACCCACGCCTAACGGCTCGGGTCTCAAAGATTCAATGGCGCCTCAGCGGTAATCACCAACATTACACACTAGTACCATAATGCACTATGATGATTTTATTAAAACTATGCATAAGTTTATGGACTTAAAAATAACAGGCGAAATGAGGGCGTACCATTCACCTCTGCCTATCCCTTCGAGATGATGTTGTCATAATTCCATAAAATAGTGTAAATGCATAAAATACGTAAGTATATAATTAGCAAGCATATACTTAAAGTAAATGCAAAGTGAATGTATATTCCTATTGATTATATGTGATTAATCTACATCTACAAACATAAGCTAACGCATTTTCGCATGGGAGTAGGCAGAAACCACAGAACTGCTACGGTTCTACTTATACTTTATTTATACTTTTTTTTTTCGTCATCTTTTCTCAATTTTGTTCATAGTTGTTCGGAGGTTGACATCTGTCATGTCACCTCCGATTTAGCATTTTTGATTAGATTTATTACATTTCCTTATTTTACCTTCTTGTTTTTGGTTTTTCTATGATATTTAAGTTTCTGGTTTCGTTTAAAAAAAAACTTGTAAAATTGGGTAAAAATTATAATAATAATATAATATATCTTATAAATAAGCCTATAAAGTGAGTGTGAACTGATACACGATTCATGATTGAATTATTATTTCGGTTACTGTTTCTTGACTAATATAAAAATTACGCGAAATTCGCCTATTCTCATGTTTTTAATCTAATCAAAAATTCTAAATCGGAGGTGACATGACAAATGTCACCTCCTATTTAGCATTTTTGATTCGATTTATTACGTTTTCTTATTCTACTTTCTTATTTTTGGTTTTTCTATGATATTTAAGTTTCTGGTTTCGTTTAAAAAAACTTGTAAAGTTGGATAAAAATTATAATAATAATAATATAATATATCTTTTAAATAAGCCTATAAAGTGAGTGTGAACTGATACCCGGTTCATGATTATTATTTCGGTTACTGTTTATTGACTAATATAAAAATTACGCGAAATTCGCATAGTCTCATGTTTTTAGGGTTCCGTTTTTACTAAAGCTCAGCTATCCGTCCTTCCGTAACAGGCGAAAGGACGAACAACTGCAGCGCTGTGTTACGCTGTGGCAATGCTGCCCGCTTCTTGGGCACACTTCCCAGTGCGATGAGGACAATTTTTTTGACGCAATATGTGCACTTCCCATTTTTTTGCACAATTTATGTAAATTATTATTGATATTGTATTTTGGCAACCTGAATTGAACTAACCGGGTAACATTTTCTTCTAAATATGGTGACATTTTGGCCATACTGAACCTCACTGCTTTTTATTTTTATTTGCAGCTCTTATTGTGAGGATAGATTATGTCTCTCAATCACATAATTACATTCAAATATTTTTACATTTGAATTTATAAACATTGATAGAACTCACTCCCGTTTCAAACTGATACAAAATTTGAAATCTTTCGACGATAGTATACTTTACTAAAATACAATAAGAATCAATTCTCATAAAATTGTGCGCTTTCTGCGGTTTAACTACTTTAAACACTTAAATACTATACAAAAATACGAATAGTAATATGTTATAACAGCAGGTGACTAACCTGTACTAAATATTATGCTAATACATCGTTAAAAAGTTTATGTCGGCTATAAACGTGACTAATATAATGTCAAAAATATTGCGAAATTTACATTGATCTGGAGAAGAAATCGACAAACATCGATTTTTGATCTGGACATTTTAAAAATATTGATAACATTCGTATATAATAACAGTTTTAATTCCAATCTTGGGAATTTAATATACTAAAAGCTGTCATTTCATTTCATTATATTCTCCCCTGTTCATTTTGCTGCGTACCACTGCCTCACTTGTTTATAATATTTTCTGTTTAGTTACTAGAATATCAGTCTTAGTAAGCTCATATTATGCATTCTTTAGTTACCCTGAACACATGCCATGGCATAAATATGACCCTTGGAATAGCACTGCTTGTTGAACAAGCCCTAATATTTTTGTACAAATTAGGGGACTGATAATAGTCGAAATGTGTTTGGGGTTTAGGCCGAGGTTATTACAATTTTATTATGGTTGTTTTACTATCAGGAGGATTTGTAAGGGTCATGTATGCATTCACTCTTGTTTCTCTTAGCCACTCACTTTACAATACTAAACAAGTTACGGGTTTGAACGTTCCTATGCTGTACAATAATCGTTTAGTAATCGATCATTTGAATTAAACGATATCTTGCCATTAATAGCATGACTTCTCAATGTCATGTTTGGGTATGAACCTTCGGAATAACTTCCGTCCAATCCCGTATTTTCAAGCACCGCCATATTACACACATTTTCTTTTTACTTATATCAAGGAGTTTAGTAGCTGCCTATAAATGTTCCCTGATAAGTTGACATTTTGAATTGATTTAACATAAATATTCGAGGACATATCAAGGTCTTCTAAATTGCTATAAGTACACAGCATAGCTGTTACAGATCATTCATCATTCGAGCATGTATTTAATAATGTTAGATATAATTGATTTTTTAAATATAATGTAGAAACTTAGTAGAAATAAAAAAATGATTTTGCTTCTCTAATACACCTTCATCCTACAGTTTTTTGGCTAGGTTAGTAGATATTTTACTAGTTGATCTATTTGCTGTTGATAAAGGATATATGAACCATCAGTGATGACAGCTCGAGTTCTTCGGAGTGCGCGTTAGTGAGTGGCACGCTTCGGTAGCCGGAGCGCAGGCAAGTGAGCGGGAACACGGCTTGGCCGATGAAGTTTCTGTCTCCGAACATGTCTTCATCTTGGACCAGGAATCGGATGAGAGCCAGGTCAGGGCACACCACCTCAAATTCGCAAATATCATTCCAGACTGGGTTCAGTCCGTTGTCAGCTGAAAAATTCAAAAATAAATGTTGTAAACTTTGTTAACTAACTAAAACATTTGAAAGAAGAAAATAATAAAATATTATTTTTAGAACTCACCAACTGTCTTAGTGACAAGCTTAGTGCCAGTGTCATAATCAGCTCCAATAATCTCGACTTCCACCGACGGGCTTGTGGTCCCGCGGCCCATCTTGATGAGGTGCCGGGCCCCGATCAACCGCAGCATCACTATCATCGGCTTCACTTTCTTCTCGACGCTCTTCTTAACATATGGATTGTATGCGTCGTCGAACATATAGTCGGGTTTCAACACGTAACCACACCCGCCATTTTCCTTGAACTTTCCCACGTTGATCTGCATTGGCTTATCTGCAGTCTGGTAGTTGAGAGCAACCATCTGAGAGCCGGCGTTCCAAAAAGGAACCGGGTTGTAGTTGGACGAATCGATCCTCTGCCCCTTTGGGTAAATGCGACTCAGTTGCTTAGTGTGGTACTTCATGAAGAATGGAGTCTCTTGTTGGCACATCAGCCGCTCGGCTTTAGTTTCGGGGAAGGAGGACATTTCATTGTATATGAAGCCCTTGCTCCGGATTCGTTCTTGGTTGAAGGTGACGGAGCGGCAGTAGACTATTAAGTCAGACATTTCTTTGGCGATCCTCCATGTGCGTTCCATTTTCCTGTGTTGCAGAGAGCGGGCGCTGGCACTGTAGGCTGCTTCTTTGATGGCGGAGAGCCATTCGAGTGCGATCTCGCGGGTGGGCGCGGCCATGTCGAAGGTCTGGCACATGGTGGGGCTCTGTATGCGCACGAGCCAGCGGGCCGCGCCACCCTCCTCTCCCACCACGAGTTCCACCACGGCACCCAACACGTCAATACATCCCTTCTGCAATGCTCCCAAAGCTGCAGATTCATTCTCAAGGCCCTATGACAAGAAACTGTGTTATTTTAAATCTTTATTCCAAGCATGAAAGAAAAACATACAGAAGAAAAAAGGATTCTGTTTCTGAATTGCCGCGACCTTCTAAGGTTGCGATTTGAGAAGTCTTCTTCTCAAGTCGCAAAAACTCGTAAATAGGTTACGTTTATGAGCACACTAACCGGGACGTCAGCTATGTGCGGAATCTCAATTTCCTGAACGTAGTTAGCTGGAAACCAGTGGTGTTTCTTGCCGCCGTAGTCACCGCGCCACCATCCTTCGTCGGGCTTGTCCACGTTAGTAATAATGGCTTGCTTGCAGAACGACAGCTCGTCCTCCTGCCGCGCGCGGTAGTCGTACAGTGCCTTTACAGTCACCTGCCGAGATCATACAATTTAAATTACAAGTTTTGTCTTTATAAGAAGCATCGATTTCTAAAACACTCCAAGATCATAAGCATCATGATTAAAGGTTATGAAAATTCTACAAACCATCCAAAATATAAGTTTTCGAATAGCAAACAGAAAAACATACCTATCTTAGTGACAAAGTAAATAATATTTTTGTTCATTAAGTTCATTTATGTCATGAATAAGTAAATGTCAAACTCGGAATAGAGCGGCGGCGGAGAGGAACCATGACGTCGTAAGAGCGTCATGCCGTTAGCCATCAAGGCGAAAGAGTCGGTCTTACCCCCAAAGCGCGCCAATAGTGATGTTTCACATAAAAAATGTAAATACTACATAATAACTACAAACGAACACGCACGGGTTAATAACCTGTTCATCGATCCCCAATCCTTCCCATCTCCTGAATCTATATAACGAAAATTTCAAGCATAGAAAAAGGAAAAAGGAAATTAATACAGTTTAGTCTATTGTCATGCAGAGTAAATTAGGTATTAGAAAGTTTCACACAAAATCGAAAAGATTTCTTTAAGAAAAATGCACTATAAAAACCATAAATCCCTCGAAGCGCTTAAAGGGTGCTGTTTAAATGCGTAACACACTTTATAGGGCAATTCGAACGTTTTGAAGTTAATTCATAGCTAATCGAATTATATGTTTGAAAAATTTGTCTGGCCGTCAGCGTTAAGAAGGTAACAAATGTTGTTGAATTGCCAAAATAAATGGCATTGCCATCCTAAGTGTGGTTTGCAATTCAGTGCTATTAGCCAATCACCAAGTATAAAATATTGCCAGTTGTAAAAGTTAGACAGTATTTAAATACCATAATACCCTAAAGATTAGAAAGCAGTTTAATGTGGCAGGAAAACTTGAAAAGACATTCGGTCCAATTTCGTTCATTTTGGCAATACAGCCAAAATATTTTGCTTCATAAATTGATCAAATTTGTCAGTATGACATCAAAAATTATGCAACGGATTCTGGCAAATTACCAAAGTGAAAGGGGTCATTATTAAGATGTTAAGCAACTGGGATTCCTTAATATTTTTTGAATATGTTTGTACACAGCCGTAACGTGTTCTATTTATAATGTACCTAGCACAAAAAATGGGTTTTCGGAAATTCGACCTTAAGTAAATGAAAGGACGGATTTTGTTTGATGAAAAATCTTATTCCTTGAGTTTTTAAACTACCTCATATAAAGGAGTGTTAAAGTTTGAATGGAAGAATTTTCAACACGTGGTTTGATTAACCGGAAACTCGGTATTTATACTAAAACCCGAAATAAAGAATAACTTTATCAGGGCTTTTTGAAAATCTACCCCTTACTAGATTCACTGTGCCCCACGGTCCACTGTACCCCCACTCCCCTACTTAATTTAAAGATCTGAAAGCAGGAGATTAAAACGTTTAATTTCAATGCATTACATATATTGCAGAGGCAACAAAGAGGGATATAGTGCGATGTTCAGATATGAACTATCGTTACGTATCTGAATATTTAGGTACCATGTCTAAAGTCAAGCACTACTCCTTTGGGTATAAGCGTGAATCATGCTATTTCATCAACAAAAGTAGGTTGCCCTTATTTCAGTGCTGTTCTACATTGTGTTGCGATATTTTGATTAGTTATGTATATAAAAGCCACCTGTTTCATTGTGTTAATCTAATTAAAATAAGCTTTAACATTATGAAACACTATTCAACAACGTCATAGAAGTAGTCATAGTAGACATAGTAATTATTTGTATTTATCACTTTTTATGTACCTAATATATTTTTCTGTTCAAAACGCCTCACGCTGCAACCAAGTGGAGTATTTCCCTCCTTTTTCTTAAATTATTTTGCTTCTATGTTTAAATTGCGTACAGTTAAATGATAATAATAATAAATAATAAAAAAATCAATAACAGAAGTACAGGGAACAAAAAAAAAAAATTTTTGTTCCCTGTACTTCTGTTATCGAGTTTTGCTAAATAAATGGATATAGTTGGCTCGTTCCGCAGACTTTGTTGAGTAGTGTATTATACTCAAAAACTCGAGATAAAATAGTTTCTAAATTACAGCACCACCAAAGTAAGCATCACCTTTGTGCGTATTTTTGTGTTCCTTTCTTCTTATATGTGTGCATAAATGGTTAAGTAAATAAATAAATACAGTAGAGGACTGAGCAACAAAAAATTGCGAAGATAATTTTCTTTTGTTGCCCAATCCTTTTACATTCCAGAGTTTTGGATGACTGACTGAGTGTATCATTTGCCAAAATCAGTTCAGATAAACAGACAATCAATACATATTTACATAGTTAGAAAATACTAAGATACCAAGAAAATATTAAAAAAGAAAAAATAGAAGTATTCGGCATTGATGCAGTAAAATTATTATTTTAAGATTGTTGTACGAAGTCCTCTATAGTTTCTGCTTAGGAAAAGGAGTGAGTAATATGAGAGGTAGTTATTACAAGTCCCCAAGTACAGATTCGTAATTGTGTATCTTACCTTGGAGGTGAAGGCCGTTGGGTCCATGTAACCAGGAGTCCCGTACACTGAGTTGTCATCCGGCTCCTGAATAAATAATAAAAGATATGTAATGCTTAACAATAATAGTAATTATTTATAACTAGCTACTCTTCTACCTACGGCTTAGCCCGCGTCTATGTCGGAAATTATCGCACGCGATAGTGTTACGGGACAAAAAGTAGCATATGCGGAAGGCCGCACGATTTCATTTATCTCTTTGCCAAATTTTATCGAAATCCGTTCAGATGGTAAGTATAGGCGTGAGAAGGTAACATACACACAGAGTTACTTTCGAAACTATAATATTAGTATGGATTGTATTCTTATCTTATATACAGTCAAGCGTGTGGCATGTGGCGTTGTAGATTCCGCCACACCACTTCTCTCCGGAGACTGGACGTGGATATTGGGCTGCGTCAGTGGGTATTGTGATGCTTGCCAGGGCCAGTTTTGGTTCCAGCGGGTGCTGCATAATTCAGGTGACTCGGAACTGTATGCGGTGATTCCCCAGTGAGTCGGGGAGGTGGTGTCGACCAGGAGAGGTATTAACGGCTCTTCTTGTGATAACCAACCATGCGGTCCCGGGCATGCAGATGTTGTGGATACCCGGTGAAGCCGTGGGTGTTGGCTGGCTGTGTGACTCGCCGCGCGGAAGCTAGAGGATGTGCTGATGATGACGTCACGCTGAAGTAGTTGCACGAAGTCTGCGCTGACGTTCTTTCTCGGGGTCACCAGTATAGAGGTATGAGGAACAGGGTGTTAAGTTCACTCATCATCATCATTTAAGCCGAAAGACGTCCACTGCTGGACATAGGCTTCCCCCAAGCTGCTCCAGTTCTGTGCTTCCCGCATCCAGTGGATTCCTGCTGTTCACTCATATTTTATGGAAAAGGATCCTCCGACCAGACGTGTGTTGTGTCTGGTTGGCAACTGGCCGACGGTTGATGTGTATATGTATATACCAGTCGCGGGGTATACTCTGATTGCGCGATGCAGGATTTGTCTGACGTCTTTGATGCGTAGTTCGCATGTGACGTTGTAGATGCCGCCACAATTATATCCGATTACAATCAGCATAACAAAGTATGTTGTATTTTCACTTCCTCGAAAGAAAATATCAACGCGATATAATTTTGAATAGTTACTACAAGGTGATTTCGATTAATTAAGACCAAGTGGATAACGGATACCATCAATCCTGTGTTTTCCTCTTTCTGTTCTACACAGCGACAATTTGTTTGACACAGCAATAAGCCACGGCTCTCTGTGATACTTGTATCTGTTAAGGCTTTTTAGCTCGATGAGCCACTTCTCAGGTAGTTGTATCTTGTAGGGTTGAAACACTATGACTCTTTAATTTTCTATAGGTTATATGTATGGGATTTGAGAGTATTTTTTGGTATCTCCTGTTTGACAGTTGGTACTTTTAAGACAAGATATACAAGGTCTTCTGCTGGACATAGTGGACGGACGACTTTCGGCTGAAATGATGATGATGATGATGACGATACAGGGTGGCAGGGACATCGACGCGCCAACTGATACGCGGCAACAGGTTGTGCGTGGATGTCTCAGCTTTCCCGTATGTTCTTATTACTGATGTATTGAGGGATCATAAAGATGGTCCCCTAAAATCCGATGACACTCAAATGACTCTACAGAACCATGGCTCTGTAGAGACAGTGTGTGGAGATCATGACTAGCCACCCTTCTTAAGAAAAAATAACAATAACAACTATTCCAAGGGAATACTTACTGCGATGATGCGCCTCACAATGTCTTCGCTGATGGGGAACCACAGTTTGACCTTTTTGTACAAGGGATTCTTCTCGTAGTAGCTGACCAGCTCCACCAAGCTCTCGAAACGAACCGTACCGATCGTGTAAAGTCTGCCTTCGAGCTTGATCCGGCAGTGCTTGATCTCCCTCTCGGTCCTGTAATATTATTTGATGGAACATTAGCCCGTGGCTATCAGAATTGACAAAGATTAAATATAACTCAAAATAAATTTATAAGAGACTAGCTTTTGCAAACGGCTTCGCCTGTTTGGATATCGAAAATTATGCCATGGGAACGTACATCTATCTGTGTGCCTTTCAACTAAATCTGTTTAGCCGTTTTTGCATTATTGAGTAACAAACATTTAAACATACAAACTTTCACATCTATAATAATAAAGTAGGATTTCGTTTGAGAAACATAATAATGACAGAGCAGAGCTACAAGCTACCTATGCTACCTATGTACTTATGCTGAGCTTCATCTACAATCTACTCGGCAATGATAATATTCAAAAGACGTACAGTCAACCGCAAATCAGTGGTAACACCTGAAAATCGCACTTACTGTTACGACATAAAGGAGCTGTCCTTGTCTAAATTTGTGAACACTGACGCATTTCATCGGAATGCGAAAGTTATTATAGAATAATATTTATTATTCAGAAATGTAGGCTGCAATTAAATAATTGGAGAACGTACTAATTAAACTATTAGAAAACAAATTATTAATAGCTTTGGATAACATTCTAATTAAATTATTGGAATGAGAATTACGAAAAACGCTGGAAACTAATTGGATTGGCTGGACTGGAAAAACAATGAATTAAAATACTATTTGTAGGTATCTGTTTACTTTGTATTTATATCGATACATTTAAATAAAAATGTAATGTTAGTTGGTAAACGCATCACTTGAGAACGGCTGGACCGACTCGGATATGTTTTGTTTCAAAATGTGCGTTGATTTAGCGACAGGACAACTTGAATAGTTTAGTTGGAAAATTCTCAAATTCGGAAAAACTGAACGACTTTTTTTGTCTAAACTATTGAAACGGGACAGGACAAAGTCAAACGGGTCAGCTAGTACAAAACGCAATTAAGAAATCAGTTCTAATCGACGTACGCGTTGTTCACGCGTCAGAATATGTGGCTAAAATGCTATTGCACAATGATATAGGAACGATGCAAAATATACGGTAAATATCGGTGCCCTTTAAATCAGTAGGTACAACATGCAACGAGAACAGTTGCTATATCGAGAATCATCATATTCCGGTTTTATTTTATGGAATTGGAATAGTGATCGCAAAACATGACAAAGCCAAGTCAATAACTAAAGTTATTTTTTAAACATCGAGTTTTTGGATATATTCTACGATGCATAAGTAAAAATAAAAAGTATTTAGTGCTTCTGTGTACGAGTATATCATTAAATCACCCAAAGGATAGGGTGTTTTCCAATTGATTAAAAACCATTCAAATTTGCATATTGGGACGACATATGTAACAGAGAAATAAAACTTAATTGATCTATATGCATTTTCTCAATTAAAAACGATTTAAATCAAATTTATATTTCGTTGTTTTTAATTTACCGAGAAAACGCTCCTTACGATGACTTTTTATCACGTGACCACACGTGACGTCAACTTTGTGTGTCGTCCCAATCTTCAAATCAAAATCGTTTTTATTAAATTAGAAAATACCCTACTTTAATGACGCAATGTAGATATAGTTTATACTTATAGTTCTCTACATCGGATTTTGCAGCGAAAATTAAATCGTGTATATTTGCTTTCAATCTTCTAGCTGAACTTATTCGTAGACTTGCCAATTACGCACGTAAATTGCGCTAACACGCGAGCCTCCCGGTAGCAACACTAGCTACCGACGCCAGTATGCAGTTAGGTCTATGAGGGCCAAGTCAATCAAATAAATAATATGATAGATGCACTAGACAACAGCAATTTAAACGCATTTTTCAATTCAACCACATCAATTTTCCTATTTGTTCTAGCTACTAGATAGCCGAGGGGACGGAACGCAACAAAATACCCAGAACAAAATATTTGATTACAGTTATTATTGTTCTGAGCCCGGTCGATTGTAG
Organism: Polymixis flavicincta; assembly: GCA_949987655.1. Taxonomy (NCBI): domain Eukaryota; kingdom Metazoa; phylum Arthropoda; class Insecta; order Lepidoptera; family Noctuidae; genus Polymixis; species Polymixis flavicincta. Next base: position 13,625,610 of record OX465171.1, read on the forward strand.
ATACGACTAGATAAGCAACGCCTTTGTACTTCATAAACTTTAAGAATGGACTACCACGTCCTGAAGTCAGGACACGACTTTATAGCAAGTATAGTCGCTTCAAAAATACATTGCGTATTTTTGAAGACAGCAGACAGATGCAAATGCAATCGCCCTAAACAGATTCATTTTGTCATACTGACTGCAAACGATGTTATTGAACTACTTTCCTTTGTGTTTGTGTCCGTCGTTACATTTGAGTAAATTTGCATGTTGGAGAAAAACAGCAAGGGTTAAGTGGGAAGTGGCTACTACGTCACGCGTATCATGGGAACACGTGAGCCAAGATTGTCTCGCAATGGAAGGAAGACATCGCCGTTGAAGGCGACCGCGGCGAAGGTTGAGAGAGGATCTAGACATGTTTGAGCGGCAGACGTGGCTAGAGATCGCGTATGATAGCTCATCCCATATGAATCATGCCCTCTTATACCTTACTGTGTATTTTATATGAGTCTTATTTTAATACAGTATCTAGTATATGTGTCAAAAAAATATAATTACTTTCGTTGAATACCTATAAACCGTCATTGGCCTAATAAAATACCGTTCGTAGGTTTACATTTAAAGTTCATATTACCTGAAACTTATAGCAAATGAAGAGTGATCTTTGTCGCTGGGTCGCACCAGGAAAGCACCGTCGGTGTTGGCTTTACGCAGCAATTCTTCGGCCTGAACGCGAGTGCAGAAGGGGTGGAACCACTCCTTGTCCTCATGTTTGTTCGGCTGGGGTACCGGTTCTCTCAGTGTTATCAGAAATTCCTAGTAAAAACATGCTTTGTTATAATTGATTGTACAAAATATCTTGATAATAACGTGAAAAGGGATCGAACTTTTTTGTATGGAGCCTAACCTCGTCGTGGTTCGCCATTTTCATTATTTTTCAAAATGGCGTCGCGCGATGATGCCTATATACGGACAGGGGGCATATAGACAAACAAAAAATGTTATGTGATATAATGTCCTAAACTAGATAATGAAAGGTAAAATGGCCATGATGAGTGCAAAATTGTTCGTTTCTTTGAAATCAAAAACGGGCAATTTAAGCTACATAGCGCCTTTTCTGTTGAAAATGTTATCTGATGTGATTATCTTAATGAAAAGAAATTTAAAATCAATGTTAAGTGAGGTTAAGTGTTTTGGATTTTTTACTGATTCAAACTGCTTGGTTAGAATGCATATCCTTTGTCGTATAGTTGTCTCAGATGGTCATATGTATTACATTACAAGTTTAAATGTCATAACTACACAAAGCGTGGTAAGAAGACATTTTTCGTTCTTCAATCCATAGGTCCAATATATTATGAATAAAAATGAAGGTGTTGCAAAGGCAAGATCAAATTTTTGATTTTTTATTCCATAGATTCTCCTTTTCAAGACCTACCACCTTAAATACCTACTTAATAATAATATTTCAATGTGATTACACAACTGCAATCATAATCATAATTGTAACACGTCATTCATCATCTGACAAAGCGGTGTTAAGCGTTAATAAATATTTTTAATATTTATAGCGTTAATAAATATTTTTAAGATGAAAATATTTAGAATCATCTTTAACTCTATTTATCTCGGTAATGTGACACTTTAAGATATCATGTTGTGGGACATTTTTTGTTCCTCTTTATGTCATCTATCTACATATATAGGAATTATCGTGCTATAAAACATTGAAAAAGTAGTGTGTTCTAAGGTCCCTCACCTGACTTCGCAATGGATGCTGCCTATAATGTGTAATGAGGCTATAAAGACTATCAAAGCATACGGTGTCAATCAGATAATATTTGAAGACGCCCCTCTCCTGCTTCAACTTGATGCGGCAGTGGTTCACTTTGCCCTGCCTCCAAAAAGACAAACAGTAATCGCCAACAAAGGTGACACTTTCTCGTACGAGAAAAGTACCATCACCAAGATGTGCGTGATTTTTCAGAAGCTCTTCGGCTTCTTGCCTGTTACCCGCGAGCTTGCCGTGGAACCAACATTCACCGAAGTGCAACTCGTCCTGAGGCACCACAGGAGCCTCAGACTCGGCCTCCCCGTCACTCTCCGCGTCGGCCTCCGTCTGCGAGTTGTAGTGCTCGGTGTAATAAAGTTTACTCTCCGTCAATACAAAGGCGTGGGGATTCCAATCTTTATCTACAGGATCCTCAAGTAATAGAATCCCGTTTTTGATAGATGTACGCAAATCAAGATCCTTGCCTTCTTCTTGTAAAACTGCAAAAGAACTATCCTCAACTCCATCTGGCAGCTTCTTGTGTTTCAGTATGATTTTTTTGCGCAGATTTTCAGGCGACGGTAAACATGTTTCGGTTTTATCAAATGGCTGAACCAGCAGCATCTCTCCGAAAACTTCTTGGAACGCGGTCGCCATGCGGCGTTGCTGCGGTAAAGTGCAGTTATCCTCAATAGAGAGTATCAGAGGATAGTCTGAGGTAACGAAAGCATGCTCTTTTATTGTGCGCAGAACATCCATGAATTTAATTTTGGTGGTCAGTGTGTGGCCGTGGTAGATAAATGGAGATCCATCCGGGCCGTCCCAGCAGTCCAGCTCAATGCATCGGCAGCCTACCCTCAGGCAGCGAACGTAGGCTTCCAGAGATGACTCGCTCGAAAACTGATCGCCAGTTAGATACCTAAAAGTAATCCCGTAGTTGTGGTATTTGTAGATATAGGAATTTCAAATGGTGCAGTGTAATTTCAGAGGACGGTACTTACGTATTATGCGAAGACGATATCCAGTAATGGGACAATGGTCTAGTCATGTCCTGGGCCACGGTATCATTTTTACTATCCCAGATAGTATTTTGTTTTGAAAACAACATCTCGACGAACTGCAAGAGAAGTATTGTAGCAGCTTGTTTTCATATTTTCCCATATTTTTGGTTAATCAGATATCAGACGCTTAACTTTTTACTAACTTTTGGCTTTCATTCGGAAGTGAAACGTCTGGACAGCAAAATTAATCAAATCAATCAATGAGTGAACCAAACCAACAATGTTGGATTTCGGCACTCGACATCATTGACTTAAATATTGAAGTAAGTTATGTTAGCTTACTACTTACTACAAGTAGTCCAGCAAATTATACCAACCCTAAAATCATTGAAACATTACAAAAGTAAAGGTTCTTTAAAACAATAAAGTTCGTACCTCGTGCAAGGTCAAATATGGCTCATAAGTGTCCCTCTGTGGATCGCGCAGGTAATCCCTGATGAACTGCGAGGCGACGGCCTCATCATCCCCCAGCCTGTCATGTTGTTCTACGCGCAGGAAGCTTTGGAACTCCCGGAGTGTGATAGTTGATCCGTTCTTGCAGTACAGAGAGTACTTGTCGAAGATGTCGTGGACGTTCTGCACAAAGCATTTAAATGAATCACCCAACAGTGCGAAAGTGTCGTCTGATTAAGTAAAATTAAAATGTTGACTTACATTTTCATCAAAGATTAGTTTCTGGTACAGACACGAGAAGTCATCAAAGCCTATTTCTCCTCGCTTGTCTGTGTCCACTTCTTGAAATAAATCTCTCAACTTGTTTGTTGATATCTTGCAGTTTATCTTCGGCAGGAACCCCTTGACTTCCTTCAAGGTAATACTAGAGCAACAAAATATTTTTAGTCTGATTGTTCTTAGATTTAGTACTACTAGCGTTAGATTGCCAACGCAAAAGAGAAACAGTGTAGTCTAAGTGTACGTTAGAGCGAGATAGATTGACAAGACCACAAGAGTTTACCAAAAACATATAAAAGGGAAAATTTATATATGTTTTAAACGAAAATAATATGTTTCGATAAATGGTAAATGAATGTCTTATGTTGTAAAAACTTTTTGAAAGTGCTTGACATTCACATGTATGATTCACCAGTATTATCCCACCATAAACACCTATTAATAAAACTAATAATCGAACATTATTTTGTTAATAGAATAAAATAAGAAGCAAAATTGTGAAATACTTTCAAGGAAGCTAACGACACTACAATAAATAATTGTGTAATATAAACAATAATGACTACTCTTTTGGATACAAAAGATCCAAAATGTTTTGTTTGTTGTTTTATGATAGTTGCTTTAAAAATTAAGATAGGTATTCACTCTATCTAGTATTCATTTTTTTGTTCCAAATCAGGAAATATGAAGTCAATGCAATATAGGTATATCGATAATGTTGAGCTAATGAGTACAGCACTATTTGTCTTGTAGGTACACCTGCACATCACACTCACACAGGTGTAATTTGAATTTGGTCTCGCCCTAATCACCACATTGCCCAACAAACGCTAGTATATACCAAAGCTATGGATTGTTCTGCTGGGAAAAACCAGTGAACAGTTTTACTAAAATATTACGCATTGATACTTCTACATTTAAATGAGTATGAGTGATCATTATGTTTATGAGGTGAAAGTTTCATTTTGTCTACACTCTAGTTAGTCCTATGCAGCAGGATCAGCATGTTGCCACGCAAGCTTATCTTGGATATATCCTCTAATTTGTAATCAGTATTTTTAACATGAGTTTAAAATTTTCTTTATTTAATTGCAATATATCGCAAGATATTTTGTTATAACATTTAACACAGTACTTCATAAAAGATATATGTACTTTAGATAATCTAAAAAATGGTTCATCCAAACAAGCATGTTGTAGTAACTATGTTCGCATGTTCATATCCAACACAACTAAAATGTTTTAAGGAAAAAGCAATGTTTTACAATTACAATACGATTGTACTAACTGCACTTATGCCTGCTTTCTAAGTCTTTCGATGTCAACATAGCTATTATGAAAGTTACCTATTACAAAATTCATCAAATAATGTTAAGAAATGCAATGTGTCAAGGTATATGTGATCTTGGTTGGTTCAAACCAATATTATTATGAAATAGATAAACTCTGGCTTAGAATACCTCGGAAACCAAGCATAATAGTCATTTGGAAAATAACCCAGAGAAGCAAAAACATGAAAATTAAAATAGCTTTACCATCTTGAAGTGGTTTTCATGCTGCTACAAAATGCATGCTTCAAAAAGTAATTCAACAACAAGTAAAGGGAGTGTCCTAGCTGAGCATCACATTACCTTGCAGCATGAAATTTGGACAATCAGTTGCCATCTGCAATAAGTCTACTCGCCAACTATACAATCAACAGCCTGCAGAATGCTCAGAGCAAAAGAAAACCAGGCTTACTACGAACTGCACTGCTAGACATACTGTACTGCTCTTCACATTACAGTGACGTAAGTGTCCATTCTACAGGCTTACCAGTTTCTGTCTAAGTATGTTTTGTCGCAACATGTCTAAGGCCATATATTGGCCAGCTTCCAGCTAGGATCAAGGTCAGTCTTTTTTAATAAAAATCACAAAATGCAGCAGTCTTCTTATAAGATTTACATTCAAGCCTTTACTTGATTTGTTACACAAGATGAGATACATAAATTACAATAACTAACAATATACAAACCATATGATTCTAATAAAACTATGGCAACAGAACGTTGTCAAAATATAATTTATGTACTCATAATGTTCATTTACCACAATTTTATTTAACCTGCACCCTAATTGCGTAACTCACGATTAATCATAATCTGTTTCGTTTTGAAACAGATTGTTAAACCATTGCCTCATAGGTTCGAAAAATGTGTCTGCACAACAACGTAAAGAATGCGATGAATATTGTTGAACTGTCAAAATGAAACCGTTTATGATCAATCGTGAGTTACGCAATTAGGGTGCTGAGTTGTTGTTTACTTATTCTTTTTTAATTGCCATAGCTACAATCATTGTATAAATCTTACAAGATATTTTAAGAACATTGAGCTTTCTGAATCAGTGGTTAGTAATGAGTATTTTTTTATTATGAACAAGTCATAGGATAACAAGAATTTAAAACATCAAATTGTAACTTAAATCAAATGCTAACAGAAATAAGGTAAATTTTATTATTCAATATTCACTGTCGATGGCAGTTTCAGCTTCTGAAGGTTTGGAATATTTTAATAAACATGTTATGAAATAAACAAGACTTCCACTTACTTTTCATTTGCATTTTCTATGGCGTAGAACTCTTTTCGCAGCCATCTCTCTATTTGTAAAGGATATGATGCATTGAGGGCCTCTTCTATGAGAAACCTGATTCCCTTTACCCAGGCTTCACAGTCTTTATCGGTTTGAGCTACAAGAGGTTAATTTTGCACAATGACTCAAATTTGAGAACATGAACATACACAGTGCTAAATACAATTGTGTTCATGCAGCAATCATAACAATAACTTGGCATTGGAAGTTCTATGAAATACTAACAACCAACCAGTGATGTATATGACAATTTGGTGGGCTCGGTATAATTAGACATGTTTACAAACTGTTACCTGCAACTGAAGCTGCGCGCAGTTTGAATCCATTTCCATAGTAGATGGTGAAACATTTTGTGTTGTCCAGCCTCTTCACCTCTTCTGGCCACCGCTCAAAGTGTTTGGACGCCTTTCCGACCCTTACTTCCTTTATCTCTCTTATGTCCAGAGCTCCTTCGTACGCATTCTTCTGCGAAACGCCTGTCCTACTCCAGATTACTTGATGGGTTTCTCTTCTTACTGACAGGGAACGACGCTCTGGTCGTTTCCTTGGATAAAACTTAAGGATAGTGGAGCCACGTTCTATGTAGGATATGAGCTGATCAGCCTCTTGTATGAGTCTATCGTGGGCCCCCCCATTATAGCAGACCGAATTCATGGCACTGCCGCTGTCACCGCCGGGTATAACGAAACTGGCTGCGCAACCAACTACATGGGGTAATATACTTGACGGATTCACTTATGTATGAGACAGCAAGTATTCTGAAGTGTTTCAAATGAACCCATGTGGCCGTGTATCACACACACAGGGTTATTTTGTTTATTTCACATAACGTCCCATTCGTCCAATTGTGAAAGATAGTCTATCTGACTGATAGGGACACGAAAAAAGTATCGATACTTTGTGGTATCGAGTACTTTTCCTTTCGATATCGATACTATTGTACTCGATACTTTGCATTCGATAATTTTACTCAATGAGTACTTTTTGACAGGTATAGTTTCGAATGAGAAATAAAGTTTTTTTTTTTATGGCGTTGCACTGTTCGTGCTTATTGCCACTAACAATATTTTACATAATATAAAAAACGTAAGAATCAAGTACACGCGAAATGATAAAATATTACAACGGTAAATTTGGAAATGGAAAGGAGATTAGTTGTAATAACATAAACAAAAAATAATAAACTATAATAAGGTGACAGTAAGGAAATATAATATAACAGAAAACTGTGACCATTTAACGCCACCAGGTTGGCCCAACGAAGAGGCCGACTCGGTGCGTAAACTAAAAGCTACATGGCAAAAATAAAGTTTTAAATGGGTTATCATAGAAATTACCCATCTAGTTCACTCGTTCTGAACCTTCTAAAACATTCCATCAATCATTACTCGAAATTGTTCCTTCCGTTCACAGTCAAGTTCCTAACTTTCCTTCATAACTCTGCTAGGGGTGCGGGTTGTTCGTTCGAAAGAGATCCCGCGGCCCCTGGCACACAGGCAACTGAGGGAACACGGGTGGGTTTTAGTCAGTAAAATTCTGACACCCCCTCCTGCTCCACCCAGAGCGGGAGAAGTTATTTGATGATTTCCCACTGTCAAAATAAAATCCTTTCCTTCATTAATTTACTACACTAATCAACACTCACTCGTTCATTGTTGTTATTTATCGTGTTCGCCTCGCGCTTTGTTTTTCTGCTTTATTAATGCGGTTGATCATTATTTTGCTTGACTATAATTTGATTCATTACAGTGCAATCTAAAAAGTACAATGACTCAAATATCGATACATAACACAGAATAGTGATATTCTGTGTTATGTATCGATATTTGAGTCATTAGAAGAATGCCGCCTACTAAACGTGAACTTTGGCAGTATTTTGTCAAGATCAACAACGAAGTGAAATGCAAGCCTTGCTTCAAAACCATAAAAACTTCTGGAAATTGTATTGAATTTGTGTACCAGTACCATTTGTTTTTCAAACTGTTCTACATAAGTATCGATACATTTGTTTTGATAATTAAATGAGTACGATACTTTTTTCCGATACTACTCATGAGTACAGTATCGAAACTTTCTATTCGATTCCGTGTCCCTACTGACTGAGAGTGAGATAGTGAATGACTGATCGACACTGACGTATAAATCATATATATAAGTCAGTGCCACTGACGTATAAATCATATGGACTTGGCATACCTACAAGAAAAACGTGGATACCTACACTTAATTGAGAAGATAAAATGGCGGCTAATAGGGCAGCCCTTATCGATGTTTCTCTACAATAACATCGATAAAAGATTGCAAGAATGTTTTCATTGTGTCACGGTTCAATATCAACGGCTATTTTTAACACACTTTTCTTAGCTTCACTTGTTAAAATAACAAAATAACTAACTATGTAAACAAATCTTAAAAGTTATTTTTAAGCCACTTCCCGGTTTTTGAAAAAGCTAAAATTTTGCGTACATGTTTAGTTTGGATGACATTGCTGCCGACTCTCTTGTTCAATTACTAATCTAAAATTAGAGTATCGCTATCTATCACTTCTTTTTACTAAAAGGCAGTGCGAGAAAAGTACGGCTATAGCTATGAACGACTAAGTTAGAGATGTCAATCTTATGCCTACGCTTCACTGTGTTTATAGTCGACATGTTTTTATTACGTGCACCTACCCTTAATTTGTATGGAAATATTAGTTCAATTAAATTTGACAGCTCTAAATTACGTCCGTCTGTTTCTCGTTTTATTAGAGAGACAAAGATAGCAATAGCCTAAATTAAGTTCAGTTAGTGCACAACAGTTCCGTGTGGTGCCTGACGTAAAAGAATAGCACCATCCCATCTCTCCCGTGGGTGTCGTAGAAGGCGACTAAGGGACTTGCTTACTAGAAAATGGGCAGCAGCGTTTTCTATGCATTTTCCAACCATACTGCGATCGCCAACCCGCCTGCTAAGCGTGGCTATTATGGCAAAACCCCCTTTTGGGGAAGGCTTATGTCTAGCAGTGGACGTCTTTCGGCTGAAATGACGAGTGCACAACAGAATTGACACCAATGCATGGTGAGCTAACTGTTAACTGACGTCATTCTAAATCCATTATGGCGGACTCCCAAAGATGGCGGACTAGTTATTTTGTATGCATTCCCATGTGGGTTTGAAATGAAAGGGTTTGCTGAGAAAACGAAAAATAAAAAAAAATACCGGCCAACTGTATGTCGGACTCGCGCATTAATTTTTTCGTACCATCGTTTTTAATGGGTCATTCTCAGGAGACTCATTATTTGGTTGACTTCGGTGTCATTTTTGTTTTCTAATTTAGGCATGAAATATCAAATCTAGAGTTAACACTCTACTACTAACATGCTTTAAATTAACTCTAGATTTGATATTTCATGTTAACAAGGACTTAATAAAAAAAAATTGACACCGAAGTCAACCAAATAATGAGTCTCCTGAGAATGACCCTAATACTATGTAGGTACCTATTGCCATTATTAATTAAAATAAGTAAGTAGGTACAGACGCCAGCACATCAAGTTACACCAATCTGTCAAATTTCTTTGATAGATTTTCATCTCTATTCCATAAGCATAAGGTTCATATTAAATTCGGGAAATTTGATAGTTTGGGGTAGCTTGATGTGCTGGCGTCTGTACATCGAATAAGTTTGTGTCAATTTATATGAAATATTAGTGTTATTCTAGACCGAGAGCCTTGCGTTAGGTAGACGTTCGACACGGAGCGGAGGGTACAAATTCTAAGAAAGCAAATGACACTACATCCGCGATGGGCTCCCTGCACGGACGTCTCAACACCTATCATTTCTGAAATGCCGATGATTTTGGGTTTAAATTAAAAGTCAACAATAATTATTTAAAATAAAGTATTTAATATTAAACAAATTAATCTCATTCATTTCTAAACCATACAATTTTGTTCAGGTAATTTCTGCGTGATATTCTTTCAGTAGATTTCTTCCCATAATATTTGTAACTCAAATTCATGTATACTTCTATTACACTTTTTATTAAAAGTGAAGAGAACAGATATTAATTGTTTTTGTTGACATCTTTAAATTTTCTGCACCAATCGTTTCCAGCCAAATTTTCTTTTTACTTTGTTAGCAGGCAGCCTGGAAAGTAAAACAAAAAACCAATAAAGAACCATATTATAGCAATATCGATAAATATAAAAATGTCATGAATGCACTACTCTATCCCTATAATAACAAGAAAATGATTTCATGAAATAGGTACAAATATTACTGTTGATAATAAAGGTAAAAGGGAAATTGTGAAGGGAAACTGTTGAAACTCTTCTACAAATACAGAATCTTATGTTTATTATCAAAATCTATAGATATTTCAGCTGAAATTAAGTACGTACTGGTGCAAAGTTATGTTCGGGTGATTTCCGCTTCTTTTAATGCCACATCCGATTATATTGCAATTGGGCATCTTGCATTTGACGATTTCCACTATAGAACCGAGTTCAAACGCAATAACACAGCAAAATTACTCACAAATTCACAAATTACAACCACAGATCAAGAGCATTTGACAGTTGACGTACCCCAACTTTGCTACTTAGCAGCGAGAGGATAAAATGGCGACCGGCCGCAAATAGGTATGTAATGACGCTAGGAATGAAGGGTTGCCATTATGGTACCTGTCAAAAACACTGATGTCCTTTTTCACTTACGCAAAATTATGAAAGTTAAAAAGAGATGACAGCATTTTTATGATTTCGGTGTCGATATGCCTCATATTTGTATAATTGTTTTTTCTATAGTCAAACATTTCAAGTCCATATGATTTATAAGTCAGTGGTCAGTGCTGATCGATGACTGACGGAAGGACTTTCGAATAGAGTTGCGTTCAAATTTAAACGTTTTCGACTTAGATTTTTCAAGGCTGGCAATTACGACTTATAAAGCACGATATTCAACCATGGAAATATATTCGTAAATAAAATTATTAAAACAAAATTCATCACCATCATCATCAGCCTACAGCAGTCCACTGCTGGACATAGGCCTCTCCAATTGCACGCCATTCAGCCCGGTTCTCGGCAACCCTCATCCAGTTGCTACCAGTAACCCTGCGTAGATCGTCACTCCACCTAGCCTGAGGGCGTCCTACCTCACGTTTGCCGATTCGCGGTCTCCACTCAAGAACACGTCTACCCCAACGCTCATTGTTTCTACGGCTAATGTGGCCGGTCCATTGCCACTTCAGCTTGCTAATTCTGTGAGCTATGTCGACAATTTTGGTTCTCTGCCGGATCACCTCATTCCGGATTAAATTCTATCTTTCAGAGAAACTCCGAGCATAGCTCGTTCCATAGCTCGCTGGGCGGCTTTGAATTGATGGACCAGCCGTACCGTGAGTGTCCACGTTTCAGCTCCGTAGGTCATAACAGGTAGGACACACTGCCACCACTGCACACCAGTTAGCCTCTTTCTCAAAGTTGTTCTAACCAAACTGCAGAGTTTGCCCGAGGTAAACGTATTCTCGAACAACCTTGAGAGCACCGCCATTGACAGTAATCGGTCCCGGAGTAACGTGTTCGTTGAACGTAACCTGAGTTTTGTCCAAGTTCATCCGGAGACCAATGGTACAGAAGAATCAACTAGGTCGTTCAGCATCTGCTGCAAGTCCTGCAGCGATTCAGCCAGTATGACGATGTCATCTGCAAATCTCAATGTATTCGCCCTTCTTTTTTCAGAATAAGATAGTCCACATCGCCAATACTCATCACATCCGTATGTGATACGTTGTTGGAATCGCCCGTTACTTCGGCCGAAACTACGGAGTTCGTGGCGTAGGCTCCAAGGTCCGAAAGTTCAATGGATGTTCTTGTACGCACGGCTACACATCAAGCTATACATTTCCAGTATAAACTGATCTCGTATTGTATAGGATTTCCGTACAGTGCGAGATCAGCGTAAACTGGAAATGCATAGCTTGATGTGTAGCCGTGTGTACACTCGAACGTATTCAAGGCTCTGCTCAGATTTCGTGTAAAAAATTTACATTGCATGTTGAAATTTACCTCGCTCATTAAAATGTACAAATCGGTGTGAGTTTGAGCGCTGTAAAATAACGAGGTCTCAAGAGAGGTGCGAAAGTGAGGATACGACTCGACGGAGTTACGTACACACTGGCTTGGCATGCCTTCAGCAGTGTCGTAGCTGGCCAGGCGGGCGGCTGCCAGCGGCGCAACCTTTAGGCCGCTGCCTCGAATCTTGCGGGCAGCGAGGCGGCAGCGGCGGCGCACACTGGTCCCAAATTAAAAAAAGTGGAACTTGATAGTAGACCGCTGATATTTTTTTTTATTGTTGATACAATGATAACAGATAAGGCAAAAAAATATTATTGTCCTACTTCAAATACTTTTCTGTAAAAAAAAATATTTCTTTTTTTTTGTATGGGAGCGATTACATTTTACTCAATTTCTCAAAAACTTTAAGCGATGTCGAGATGGCAATCACATATGTTAGAAAACTAATAATTCTGAGTATTTGGCTCGAAGAAACTTATTGCTTATCTCTGCGTACTTTCGAGATAATAGTGACAGAAAATAACATTTTTTTTTAATGTTAATTGTTTGCTTTTTTTTAATCATAGCCTTACTTTAGCACATAATTATAATGTATGCGTAATGTCAAATAAATAAAAAGAGACTTCTCTGTAAAAGAGGTTATGGGGGCTCACTAATGACTGAAAAGCTATAACCTTTCTGAAGGAGTATTTTCATCAGTTTTAAAAAACAATCAAAATGAAGACAAATAAAGCTGCAAACATAAAGTTGAATACGTTCACAAACGATTCTGAAAAAATATTATGGTGAAAGATTAATATTTGGATCTATATTCTCTTGAGAAATCTCTATTTCCTCGTTTTCCAACGAAAGCAATTCATTGTTCAAGATCAAAGCACTAGCCTCTGGAAACAACTGTTTATGTAAACGATCAAACTTTGGTTTGATATGGCTGATGTAAGGATCTGAGCTAATTAGAAAGCTGTGGATAATGTATAAATTAGTCTGAACTCTACCGATTTTTCTTGTATGTGCCATTCTAACATTCCGGAAATCTTTATTCCTCGCTTCGGAAGCTTCTTCGGAAAGCATGCCTATCGGAATAAAGGAGAAATTTTCACAAATATCAGCACCGTGTATCAACAATTTATGGACACTTGAAGGCATGTAATACCATGGATATAAGTTTACATACAGCATTGCTGTTTCTTTACAATATTCCCCAAACAAGTTGGTATTAATAAGTTGACCAGATGAAATTGTTTGTAAAATGACTGCAAATCTCTTGATTAAAACAGGGTGGATACCCGTTATTTCAGCAGATACTTCATAATTTTCAAAAAACCTTCTTGCCGTGTTACCGTCATTGGTTGTACCAAATCCCTGTTTTACTATGTCAATTAACAAACCAGTTCTTTCCCGGAATTCTTCTTGTGTCAAATTCTTTTTAATTTCTTTTAACAATTTATCTTCTTTTCGTGCAGCCCACTTTTTGAAGTCTAAGTTGTACGAAATGTGTAAAATACATTCCATACATCTTATCCACATATGAAGCGAAGACAGACCATATTTATACATATCTTCTCTGATGAGTCTTTTGGATACAAAGTCCAAGTCATTCATTTTGCTAGGTAGGGTATTGCAAATATTACAAACAGCTGCAGAAGAAGTATTGGAAATCACAGTAGAAATTTTCCCATCAATCATAGTCATGTACAAAACATGTTTAATATCAAAATTATCTACAATTGTGGGAACAAGATTACGAATTTCTTCCTCTAAGGATGCACTTTCCTTCTTTATCAATTCATTTGTTTCTTTTGCAAATATAAAGCCAATTGGACGACAATAGTTTGTTGAAGAGGGAGCAGGATTTTGCCACAAGATAGTACCACTCTCTTCTTCCAAACGAAGCGGAACCAAACTAATCATGAAAACTGAAGAATCGTCAATTTTAGTGTCGGAGTATGACTTTTGTTTATAATTACTTTGAGAAGATGACCCGTCAAAACCCCATTTGCTTATTAGTTTTAGCGATTTTTTGTCGGCAGAGTTGTGCTGAATTGTTCTTAATATCCTATTGGTTGTCAAATCTAGAAGCGATTGAAGTCTTATCTTAGCATCAGATTCAGTTACAGTTATGTCTGACTCTGGAGGATAACAAGTTTTTTTAGCTTCCAGGAGCTTTTGATAGGATGGAAGACCATACATTTTCTCTGAAGCAAGAATAGTTCTTAAATTTCGATATTGCCATTTTGACAAATTTGTTGAGGTGTAAAGCGCTAACGTTTTATCATCTGGTAAACACGGTTTGTCAGTCTTTTTAGCGAATAGTACATCATGTACCATCTCACATTTTTCCTTGTTTTGGCTGAGTTCGTTTAATATAGCTGCTAATTTTGTTTTTTTAGACTCTTTTAATTTGGCACATAAAGCATAAACTAATTCCTCCTCTGTGTGATCTAGAAGTGTTAGAGAACGCCTTTTCTTCTGTTTATCAGATATATCAACAAATGGTTTTTTACTTGTACCACAACTTAATTGATGAGTATCCACTTGCGTTTCGAAATTTGGAATTACTTCCTCGGCAACTTTAAAAATGCTGCTTAAATCGATATTTTGACATTTTGGCCAAACTATTTGGGATTGTAACCAGTCTGAATTTTTGTTAAGAAAGGTCTTTTGAGCTCTACTGGAAGCAGACCATCTTTTTGAGATATTACTTGAAAAATTACGACAAAATAATTTAATATTACTCAAATCTTCGGAAGACAATTCAACACCAATACGTTCAATAAGGGCATTAAATAAAAATTCGACATTTTTAAAACCACCTCCTGATTTAAGAACAA
Source organism: Polymixis flavicincta (assembly GCA_949987655.1). Classification (NCBI taxonomy): domain Eukaryota; kingdom Metazoa; phylum Arthropoda; class Insecta; order Lepidoptera; family Noctuidae; genus Polymixis; species Polymixis flavicincta. The sequence continues at coordinate 13,640,620 of OX465171.1, forward strand.
CGTATAAGTCTAAGTTGGTGACAAATGCGGACATATTATAATTTTAAGGAAAATTGAAAACAAATTAGAATCAAAGATATCAAAGACAAAGTGACTTTGATTTTAACAAAATTAAATTACGAAAACAAATTCGACGAAAGAAAGACAAACAAAAATTATTTGATTTTAAAATCCAAAGATTCAAAATACAACAATAACAAAACAAACAAACAACAAGCATTTCTTCAAGCGCACAGAAAAAATAAGGACACGTCTTATCGCAACCACATTTAGTTGTACACTGAGGTGTACGCGCGCGATTCGTGACCGTATTACATTACGTCATGAGAGGCGGCCATCTTGTTATCCCGGCAAACTCGCGTCGAAGCTCCATTTTGCTGGCCAGCGGACCTATTGCGATATGAGTAAGGCTATGAATAAAAAAAAGCGAACAATTAACATTAAAAAAATTGTTATTTTCTGTCACTATTATCTCGAAAGTACGCAGAGATAAGCAATAAGTTTCTTCGAGCCAAATACTCAGAATTATTAGTTTTCTAACATATGTGAATGCCATCTCGACATCGCTTAAGGTTTTTGAGAAATTGAGTAAAATGTAATCACTCCCATACAAAAAAAAAGAAATATTTTTTTTAGAGTTTGCCTTATCTGTTATCATTATATCAACAATAAAGCGGTCTACTATCAATGTCCACTTTTTTTTTAATTTGGGACCAGTGTGCGGCGGCGCAGGTGCGGCGCGGGCAACGCTGACCCAGTTCTCGAAACCAGCGGGCAGATCGCGCGGCACTATAGCGAGAGTATATGTGTTCTGTGCTATAGCGGCGTAGTGTTGTGTTCGTGGTTGTGTCGTTGAGATATTTGTTTTTTTTTATTCACGAGCGAAACGAAATGTCTGAACAACGGCGACAACATCTTTTTGATTAAAATTTATTTCTAACGCTCGATTTATTGTGGGCAAAAGAAGAAGGTTCGGTTTAGTTAGTTCCTTTAAACCCTGCAGACAGAAATAGGATCCGTCAACCTGACGTCGTCGACCGTCTTCTTCTGTAATATAAAAACCAGAAGAAGACGAGAATTTCATGAAATGCGACCATTTTATGAAATTCTCGAGCATTTCATGAAGTCAGCAAATCTACGATATGGCCACGACACATATACAAACTCGTGTTGTATAATATGAATACATAATTTAAATTACACTTTCACATTTTGTTTATTTACTTACTCTTCTTAGAATAGTAGACTGTTATACAAGGTTCGAAAGAAATCAATTCCCATACGAGGTATTTAGACGCCCGAGCACAGCGAGGGCGGCTATAGTCCCGAGTAGGAATTGATGTCTTTCACCCGTGTTAAGTAGGTACTCTTCTTTTCATTTCGAATTTAAGGAAAGTAAATCGTTACGGTATCTATATTACAAAAATAAAAGTCGGTCGTACCTAATAAGATATAAAAAATATTCATCGATTCTCAAAAAATGCATTATGAAATCAAAAGTGAATTCAAACATTAATTATATACAAAATAGTCAAAACAAATGCAGAGCAACGTGGTCTGTCATTAACCATGAAATTGGGAACATAAAATGCGACACTAATATTTCAGAAATAGAAGTAGAAAAGAAAATACTGACTGATCCCACTGACATAGCGAATACGTTTAATGATTATTTTATTGACTCGACTAACATTGTGACATTTAAAAACTTACAAGTTAAAAATACGTTTAATAACGCTTTAGTTCCTAATTCTATGTTTCTTAGTGCTATGACTGAAGATGAAATAAAAAAAGAGATAATGGCTTTAAATAATACTAACTCGGAAGGATATGATGGACTTAGTACAAGAATAATTAAAGCGTGCAGAGAAGAATTAACTCCTATATTGACATATCTAATTAATCTTTCATTTTCGACTGGAACTTTTCCTGATGCTTTAAAGTTATCAGTTGTAAAACCCTTGTACAAGAAAAGCGACAAAAAAGACGTTAAAAATTATCGTCCAATTACCCTTATACCTATCTTGTCCAAACTGTTTGAGAAATGTATGCACAAAAGGCTTATCGACTTTTGTAGCAAATACAATATTATAGCAAAGGAACAGTTTGGATTTCAAAGGCACAAGTCAACAACATTAGCCATATATAATCTTTTGAGCCGTACCCTGAAGTCTTTAAATAACAATCACTTCACGACAGGACTTTTTTTTGACCTATCTCAAGCATTTGACTTTGTGGCACATGATATATTATTGGGAAAATTAGAAAGAAATGGAATAAGAGGTGTAGCACTGCAGTGGATTGCATCTTATTTAAGTAACCGCAATCAATACGTTGCTATTAGTAAAGTAAATGAAGATTTACTAACCTCATACTCCTCTGAGCTCAAAGTAAAAAATTGCGGTGTACCACAAGGGAGTGTATTAGGCCCTTTATTATTTCTATTATACGTAAATGATTTACCACAGCAGGTCAATCATAAATGTATATTATTTGCAGATGACATTTCAATCATAGTGACATCTGATAAAAAGTATAAATCAAAATTTGATCACGAAATTGACATAAATAATACTATTGACAACATTTTAGAATGGCTACAGGTAAATAAATTAAAAATAAATCTAGATAAATCTATGTACATACAATTTAATAAATCTAAACATGCCAAATACAATTTCAAACTTAATATTGATCGATTGAAAGAAGTTTCACATACAAAATTTCTGGGTATACTCATAGACCAAGATTTAAATTGGAAAATACATGTAGATAATTTGTGCAACAAGTCTAATAAGTTCGTTTATGCTCTCAGGCAAGTCAAGAATGTGACGAATAAAAAAACCGCCATTATAACCTACCATGCTTACATAGAATCGATTTTGCGATATGGACTTATCTTTTGGGGTAACAGTACAGATAAAAACAGAGTGTTTATCGCGCAAAAGAAATGCATCAGAGCCATTTGTGGGATCCGTACTGACGAGTCCTGTAAGCCGCATTTTAAAAGGCTTGGTTTATTACCACTTCCTTCACTGTACATCTACGAGATATGTAATTTTGTATATAATAATAAGGAATTATTCAAGAAAGTCGATCAAATATACTCTCGTAATAGGGATCCATGTAGACTTGTATTGCAGGATACTCCTAAATCAGCCAAGTACTCTAAAAGTTTTCTGGTGATGTGTGTACGCATTTATAATAAAATTCCAAAAGAAATTAAATTGTTATTTAATATTAATTCTTTTAAAAACAGACTCTTTAAATGGCTGAACGAACATAATTTTTATGACATTAAGGATTTTTTTGACATTAAATTATAATTCACAAATAATGACGTCGATAATGTTTATAATTTTGACATTTTTAATTTTATAATGATTGATTTTATTGATTCCTTTTTTTTTACTTTAAGTTATGTTATGTAATGTTATGGAACTGTTGCGAATAATGTTTACTTTTATAATGTTTTCTTTTATTGTGACTTTTTGATTTTGTTCGTGGAGATTAATTTCTGACATTAAATAAAATTATGTTATGATGATTGTATTGTGGAGGATGTTTTATAGCTTTGACATTTTATTTCTACTTACTAATTAATTCTAAGTATTTTGCATGCAATTGATACACGACGTTGTATAGCTAAACATGTGGACTATATTATATTACCAAACTGTAACACCTTTTATACCATGTTTAAGGCAAATAAAGACTTACTTACTTACTTACTAAAAAATATTAGGTAGGTACCTAGTTTTTCTAAAATATTTATTTATAATAATAACATGAGTAGTACCTAGGTACCTACCTATTTAAAATTAATAGAGAAGTTAGAGCAATTTCTGAAATTTAAAGTTACATTTTTGTTTGGAATATTTACGCTGTTTGATATGTTATGCCAAATTTGGCTGTGCCGAATTCCTGTAAAAGTAGGAGACTCCAGTATTTGATTAGACGGTGGAATCCATGGCGCAGACTCCCTGAAGTAGTTGGTTGAGGCGAAGTGGGGCGTAAATTTATAGTGTCAGTTAATTTGTTTGAAATTTTAGTTTTATTTTGGACAGAATCCTCAATGCCCCAATTATATACACTACGGACCTTTCTATTTATAGCCAGTAGGGACAGATGTTCAATTATATTATATAGTTACGACCGTCGTCTCTTTATTTCAGTTTTAATCGTATCTTGGTAACTACGGACGTACAATTTAAATGTAAATTACATGGGCAGGTAAGTGTTGTTAAATAAATTAATACTGAATAAAAAGTGGATAGGTTATGAAAAAAATGATAAAATATAATATAATAGTTAATAAAAATTGGCAAATATTTGTTATCATTGATTTATCGATACCTAGTTCATCAACTATATATGGCGCGTTTTCGACTGGAGGCACCGGTTGACCTGAAGTGATCCTGTGACCGCGCGCTCTCCGCCCTCTATCTCGAAAACGGTTCACCGTATAAAAAACTTTTTAAACAAAATTTGTAGAGAATTTTGTATTCTACAATATTAAAATACAAATAGCAAAAAACCCATAGGAAATGAGATATTTACAAAAAAAGCGCAAAAAACCGATTTTTGTGACCTTTGACCTTGAAATTTTTATTAATTAATAGTTGCGTACACCCTACCATATGTAGGTTTTGAGACAACTTTTAGGGTGTCAATATACAAGTATTTACAGACTTACAGCTGGGTATCTCGAATTCCGAGGTGAACTTACTATAATGACTGGACTATTTGGCAGATAGTCCATTGAAGTATGTAAGATACACTTTCGGAAAATGATTTTATTTTCTTATCTGCTCGCCACTTCATAAAATCATTGTAGGTACCTATGTATTTAAGTATATTTCCTTTAAAATTTCTGGCAAAAGATTTTCGATAACCGTATTTGCCTCGTCTTTAACAGAATCTGGGGTAAACATTTCAGAATCGCTTGAACTCATTTTTAATAAGATATTAGTCTTTAATAAACCTGTGAAATAAACCGAGATTTCGATACAGCTTGCAGTTTTTTTTTTGTTTTGGTTTCGCACGGTTTGTGCATTTAGCCAGTGTCAAGTAATTTTACTTTTCAATCAAGTAAATGGCCCGATATCAGGCACGAAGTTACAAAAAACATACACCCCCTTGAAATAAGAACTTAGAACTGAAATAGAATTAAGTTATTAACTTACAGCTCCTTTTCCAAAACTGACAATTATTAACTTACAGCTCCTTTTCCAAAACTGACAATTTAGCACTGGACTAACCTGTCAGTTTTGTAAAAGGAGCTGTATTTCGATTTCAGTTAGGTTCTTATTTAAAAAACAGGCTCGACGGTTTAAACCATACCTAAAGAAAAACCTTGTTCTGTAATAAGGGGGACATAGTCAGTCAAGTCAAAGTTATTGTAAAGCGGTAATAACTTTACAACAACCTATTAGGAGTTTTTGGGGGGAACACGAAAAGTCCACGTTAGTCACTTATTTTCACCTTCACTACACTTGTGCACTCACACGTAACTAAATTGAATAATTCACTACCAAAATTATACAATTTCATTCGCTATTTCACGAAACATGAAAATGAAAATTCGTGCGACATCATCCAACGCGATCCCGCCAAAAAAAACAGCTTGCAGAGTTAGTAGAGTATCCCGCCAAATTAAAATCAAATGCGCGTCACTGCCGCGGGCGGACATCCTTGCTTTTTTTTTAATTCGCACTGGCTGTTTAAAGTTTAAACACTCACAAGACTGCAGCATTTTTTTTGCCGACTGCCTAACCTATTTAAAAAAAAAAAAACCCACCCAAGAGAGGGAAGCAATTACCTACTATGAGTCTTTCCCGCCCAAATGAGGGAAGTAGCATCATCTTCCACCTGCTATTCGAATCATCAACCCCTTATTCATAAACGCTGGTTAAAGTTAAGTAATGAGTAGCGTCTGTTTAACCATACATTTTTGACGTTTAAACATCATTTAACTTTAATCATCGTTTATGAATATGGCCAACAAACACTACTTTCCGAGTATGAGAAATGGAGAAATGAAAAATAAGTGTTTAGGGTTACGGGGTGCAAAATTCAAATGTTGATGGTCGGTACTCAGGAATACGAAATAGGATAATAAAAAAACCACAAATTCATTTAAACCTTTATTTGTTAGAAAAAAATATACACTTACAGTTATCTCAAAATATTTTTATTCTCAGAGTGTTCATCTCTACATAGATCGGAATTTGCGAATTCAACCATGGGATATCTACGGTACATGAATAAATATCAGAACATACACCTAGGCAGCTTGGTTTAGGTAATTTAATAACCAATTGCATTTAATAATAATATTAACTAATTAGGTATAAGTTGTTATTTATGTTCATTGCATTTTAATTCTGAATAAAACCATAATTAATTTAGAAATAACTATAACCTGATATTGACATGCAAATTGCAAAAAACTACACAAGCTATTATTGTATTAATTCTTCAATTGAAATCAATACAATTTTTTTGACAAAATGGATCTTAAGAATGTGATTACAATCTTTAATACAGTAAAATACCAGGCCACTCCTAAAATAATAAATTAATAAAACACCACCAAAAAGTATTGCGAAAAAAAGTTTTTATGTATGAGAGACTAGCAAGTTATAATCTATTCTGAAAATATGATTATTTATAAGTAAAAATAGGTACGTTCCAATTTCAAAGTTTCCCTCCATATTGCTTGCGAGCTAATTTAAATTATCGTCTCATAAAAAAATGGATTTGCGCCGGGAACATTTTCGCGCTGTGATTTGTTACGATTTCAAGTGTCGCCTAAAACCGGACGAATCGTACGATAGACTTCAAAAGGCATTCATGGATGAAGGCCTAAGACAACTAACTGTGATTCGTTGGTAAAACGAATTCAAGCGCGATCGATTAAGTTTTAGGGATGAAGAAAGATGTGGTCGCCCTATAACGGCTGTTACGGAAGAAAACGTGCTAGCAGTGAAAAATTTAATCCATGACAATAGGCGAGTTACACATCAAGAGATTCAGCAAATATTGCAGGTTGTATCGGGAAACGTTCACGAAATTCTACACGTGCATCTTCGCGTGAGGAGGATACTTTCACGCTGGGTGCCGCACTACCTCACCGATGCTCAGAAGCAGGCCCGGGTGGAATGGTGCCTTAAACAAATTTGAAGCAGGCTCGTCTCGGCGTATTTACGACATCATTACAGGATGAGTCTTGGGTTTATCAATGCTAACCAGAAACGAAGCGCCAGTCGACGGTTTGGGTATTTCAAAACGAATCAACGCTCTTCAAAGTGAAGTGATCTCGAAGCGGGGGCAAGATTTTGATCGCGAGCTTTTTCAATTTGACTGGCTACTTGGTGTTCAGTTCCTTTACGCAACGCTGAATGGTATACTACCAAATGCTTGGCAGAAGTTTTCTCTATTGTGACCGTGGTTGTGACTGTGAGCAAGAAGCGACCAAACACAGGGCTCCGCGGGGTACTGCTCCACCACGACAACACGCCTTCGCGCACCGCGCTCAAAACGGGTGACTTCCTGGATAGCACGCCGGTCAAACTCCTGGGCCACCCTCCTTAGAGCCCTAACCTAGCATCGTGTGACTTCTTTTTATTCCCGAAAATTAAAAATCAGCTCAAAGGGATACAATTTTTGTCGCCGGAAGATGCGCTGTGAGCGTTCGAGCAGGCTGTAAACGAGGTGTCTGCTGCGGACTGGAAAAAGTGTTTCGAAAACTGGTTCAGACGCATGAAACTTTGTGTAGAGGCTAGTGGAGAGTACTTTGAAAAGATTTAATTTAAAAAAAATGTCTATAGAACTTTTATTTTATTTTCGCAAAACTTTCTGAGTGTCCCACGTAGTTCAATAAAAAGCTTACCCTGAATTAACATGCGAGTCAAGGAATTCCGCAGACAAATAGAAAGTGCATCATTCCAAAAATACGTATTTTATATACTTTATTAATTTTATGGGTGGATCACAATAATATGATGGACGAATTGAGCGTGATATAGTTAATTGCACAGTGCTTAGCAACATAATTTTAAACGTTAAAACTTAGCCGAAGCTCTGCTCGTGTACCCTGCTTAAAATCTATATAATTAGCGCTGACTAAAATTTAAATAATTTACCGTTTGATCGATACAAATAATTTACTTTTATAAATTCGATTAGGCTGATGCAATGTCTGTCTGCGGAATCCAACAACAAAACAAATAACTTGTTCTATCATGCCCGTAGACGAGTTACATTAATTCACACGGTAAGGAGAACGGTAGCTGGCAAGAAAATGTTATGTAAAATAAAACTGCAACGACGTGATACACACGAAGGTAGGGCGGACACTGCGCGCCGACGGCGGCCATTTAAAAAGGTATTTATTGCCATAGATTTATTATTGAGATCTTTCCGACCATGCTAACATTAACAGACCCGGCCGTCGCACCGCCCCGCCCTCGACACATACAAATTCAGATCTACGTGACGTAACAGTTACTATACTAACAACGTGTAAGCGCGTGCTTTCACATAATTAAACACATCATGGCGGCATGCTCAAAACCTTAACTTGTGCTATTCTGGATATAAAATAGAATACTCATCAAAATCATCGTTATAAAGACTAATCACTAATCTGTGTTTAATTAGTAGAAGCAAGCGCGTATTGCTGTTTCTAGATACATTAAAAGGCGACCCAGCGAGCCGCGCCGCGCCGCCCCGTTCAGTACCAACTGCCCAATTCTGAATTCAATAAAAACAGTCGTTTGATAGCTCTCACCATTTGTTGTTGTTAGTTTGGAATGTTTGTGGCGTTTGTTCAGGCGGCTGATCGTAAAGGTACATCGATAAGACCCTATACATATATATCTATAATCAGACACAAAGTTTTAATTGGGCGTAATAGTGATTATGAGAATTACATTGTAATTTTATTTGTCAGCTTATAAAAGGAATACGCTTCTAAGCGAAGACATCCATGTTACGGATCAATGATTTTTTTATTATATAATGTATAATCATAACCCACACATGTGTAAAAATATCGAATCATTTGATACGTGGCGTAGTTATTGAGAAGCGTTCTAGAATTCTAGGGGTCGAGACCGCTTCCGAAATGAGATCGCGTTACAACCCAGAGTTAGGAATCATCCTTGAAAAGCAATGTAACTCTGACTGCTCTGTCGTGTCGTGTCCTACTATACTAGACGAGAGAGCTGTGAAGGACAGGGAAATGGCGACAGGCGCCTTGTTCACGAGTTTGCTATTTTCGGTAATCCCACTGATGTGTTGTGCCCCAATAGGGGAAAGTTATAAGTTAATTTGCCATCAAAATATATAAGTTGTACGAATCCAGCACAAAAATCGCGATGCGCCTACAACATTATTTTATCCCCAGATGACAGAATTGAACACGAATCGACACGGCGGCTTCACATTACAATTGTATTAATATTTATGTCCTTTACCGGACTACTAACATCGTCAAAAAATGCACATGAACGGATAAAACGGTTTTCTTGACATGCGACTGACTAAAAAGATTCCATATTGAAGAGACTATTACATTTTAATTTTTTCTCAGTTCAAAGTAAACGTTATACGCTTAGTGGATGTCAAGAACACCGGTACTGACCAAATGGACGAAGGCAGCCCATGGGACATTATTACATGATTTTTTGCAATGTGTTGCCCTTTAGCGTCGCAGTCAGTTCCTAGGACAAGCCGGCGGCGGCATGCATGACCTCCTCAAACGCCTGCTCGAGGCAATGCTTCAGCTCGGCGTAGGACACCACCAGCACGCTTTGTTCGTCGCGAGACATCAACTCCACCTGAAGGAAGTAACAGTGTTCACAACAGAGATATACAGTAGAATATGATGAACAGGGCCTCTAGGTGATAACATACAGCGGCACACACGCTTTCATTATTAGTAAGGGGTACATTTTTAAACAAGGAATCAAGTAAGAGGGTAAGGATCAATAATTATACAAGGATCTGCCTTTACAGACAGAAGTTTTATTTCAGTCAACACTAAAAAAATGCGGTACCTATCATTAGTTTGACAAATATTTGACCGAATTTCATTTCACCTGAAACTTTTCAACTATTATCGTTTCGTTTTTTACTACATCGAAGTCATTTCTGCCACTGTATTAGTTGACCTATTCTCAATTCGATTTTTTTTTGTTACTCCGACGTTTCATTTGGTCGAAAAACTTTTTACCGAAGTTACACCTACTTGTAGCCAAAATAACATTTGTTCGAAGTATATGTTTCCGAACATTCATTACCACTGTTTTAATTACCATATTTTAATCTCAACCTCTATTCGTCACTATTCTCGATATTTTTTTCTCATATTTTCGTTTCATCCTTGTTTGCATGCAAAATTGCAAACATGCGCTTCAAGATTGCTAGCAGGCATGCAGAGTGCAAGCAGGCATGCAGAGTGCAAGCAGGCATGCAGCATGCAAGCAAACATGCAGCGTGATAACAAGCATACAACGTGCAAGCAGGCATGCAACATGCAGCAAGCATGCAGCGTGCAAACAAGCATGCAACGTGCAAGCAGGCATGAAACATGCAGCAAGCATTGTTTCTGTCACGGCTTCGGCGCTACGGGGTTTGGGCGGCCCCAAGCGAGTTTATCGTCGCAGATGGTTTTAACCCTCACCACCGCAGCTTCGGCTTGCGGGCCTCCCCACCCCTCCGCGCCTACGCGGTCTTAAATTACACTCTAGGGTTAGGGCAGAAAAGACTGCATGAAGTCGGTTTTGCAGCGATTCATTTCTCACTAAATTTTGTAGCACAACATATTGAAATATGGCAAATAAATCATTTGGCTAATGAAAAAAGTTCAAAAGAGGCTTCGGCCAATAGCAAAAAGTTATTTTGTTAATCGGCAAAATATAGTTCGGTAAAATAATACCTATGACACATGATACTTCGATGATCTAAAAATATAACAAATAATGCATATATGGCAAAAAAGACGTCGGTGAATAGTTTTCGGTAAAATTAAATTCGAACATAAAAATTCGGAAAAGTGATCGGTTCCCCTTAAATCCAAATCGGACGGCACGGTTGCTTAATGGCTTATTGGTCTGTAACTAGGGGTCTATTCCCTTAACACGAAGTCCGTAGTTTCGACCGAAGTAGCATTTCTTACTCCATCACTGATATACCTAAAGATTTATTCGGGATCCGAATCTTAATTCGGATCCCGAATGATAGACAACACAATTTGGTTCCTACTCCCGATGCGTTTTTGCCCGTTCGAAAATGTTTATTAAAGATATGTTTTGCTGATCGGTAACCCTATAGTTGCCGAAAATTTACATAATATCGACATTTACAAAGGGAAAGGGCACACAGGCATATTTGAGAACTTGTTCTAAATCTGACGGTTATTGTAACAAGTCCCTTCAATTGAATAAATATCTTCTAAGTATAACATAACAGCACAATAGCAGGATCCAGGATGGAATCTGCGTTGATATGCAATAAATTGCGCGGCTGACAATCATTCCATTCAAGCAAAAAGGAAATGTAACCGGGCTCCGGTGAACAAGAAGGACGGACAATCTTGTATGGTAGTAAAATTTTGTGGAAGTTCTTTCAGTTGCCTTGCAAGAACGTTGCATGGCTGCATGGCAAATTTGAATTGGGTCATATTTGAAATGCTACAATTCAACACGTCCTTCTTGTATGAACAAGAAGGACGTGTTTTTACCTGACTGCGCGCCCCTTCCCCTTAACCAACTACGCCTACGACCCTGACACCAGGCTGTAGGCACTCTAGGGAACCAATGCCATCTTCGGATGTGAGAGTCAAAATAGCGGGTGTGCCTTAACTAATCGAATCATCCCATTTATCAACAAAAAAAAAAACTAAAATGTACTATTAAGTACCTCGGTTAAGTACCTTGTTCAGAACGAAATTATATCAAAATTTAGGTACACCCGCCATATTGACGTCAGAATGGCGGGTGTTGATACATCAATAGTTATCCAGTACCCATTAAATATAATTATATCGAAAAATGTACTTAACAATGTACATTAAATAAAAAAGACACCCACATTATTCGTTCAATTGATTAGTTCCTGAGAAATAAAACAACTACTTTCTTACTTACTTATTTTTATTACTATCACAAAATATTGATCCATATTACAGATTTCTTTATATTTTGCTGATTACTGATAATCTTTGTACTCTAAATCTACTATTATTATCATAAAATAACTTATTTAATAATTGGAAGAAAATAAATTTGAATAAGTAATCTAATACCTATAGACGAGCAATTCTTGTATATATAAATCTGTCTCTCAATCCCTTTTTCAGGAAAGCTACCGCTAGAACAAGCATGTGTAGCCCGTACACAACAAGCAGTGATAAATTATTGAGGACAATTTGATATTGTCATTTCTGATGGCCATTTATTTTATTTTAATCTATCTTCTATTTATCTATATATATGTATATAAAAGGAGGAGGAGGACTGACTGGCAAATCAACGCACAGCCGACACTACTAGGACTAGGACCGTGAAACTTTGCACACGGCTTCCTTTTATAATGTAGGGGAGCACTAAGAAGGGGTTTTTGGAAATTCGACCTTTGGTGGGGGTGAAAAGGGGCGATTTTGTTTGTATGAAAAATCATATTCCTTGAGTTAATAAACCTGAAACTTGGCACAAATACTTATCTAAGTAAATTATAAAGATGGTAATTTAATGTTTTCCTAAACTATACCCTAAAGGTGGATTGGGATGTGTCAAAGTTTGTATGGAACAATTTTAACGCACGGTCTGATTAACTCGAAACTCAGTATTTATACCTAAAACCAAAAATAAAAAATAACGCGTATCAGGATTTTTCGAAAATCTACCCCTTAGGGGTAAAAATGGGTGGTTAATTTTACAAGGGATGATTTTACTGTGTATCTTGATTAAGTCGAAAATTGGTATTTATACCAATTTTCGATATTATAAATATAATAATAATAAACATATTTATAAATAACCTATAAGTGAAATAATGTAAAAGAAATTAAAAACTAAAAAAAAAATAACCCCTTTGAGGGTGAAAAGGGGGATATAGTATGAAAGACCATAGTCGTTTGGTTTAGAAAACGTGGCATAAACTTTATAGGTAAATATTAAAGACGGAATCATACTTACATTTTTCAAAACAGACTTTACAACTAAACAACTGTAGAAAGGACGTACAATATTTTTTTTTTTCGTTTCTTGATGATCGTGCATGACAGCCGATCCCAAACTTAAAGATTAACTTTACATAACCTACATAATGTTTGTAGGAACGAATTTCCATGCATTTAATCACTACATATATATTATAAAACAAAGTCCCACGCCGCGTCTGTCTGTTTGTCTGTCCGTCTGTTCATTCTCAAAAACAACTGCACCGATTTTCATGCTGTTCCACATACTATATCCATTTTAATACTTAAAAAAATGGGCGGAATAAGACATAGGCTATTTTTTATCCCTGGAATAGGTTCCAATAGGTTGCGGGAACGGGATCAGAATTTCATGATTACTTTTGGTCGCTATAACCAACATCTCAGCTAGTATATAAATAAGTATGCGTCTAGATGCATCTAGATAAATATTTTGTGATAATTATAAAAATAAGTAATTACCAAACATCTCAGTTGTGTTATTTCTCAGGAACGAATCAACTGATGAAATGTGGGTGATTTTTCATTTTAGGTATTTTACATATTTTCGATATAATTATTTTTAATGAGTAATGGATAAATATTAGTGGTATTAACAAACACCCGCCTTTCTGACGTCAATATGGCGGGTGAACCAAACTTTTGAGACACTTTCGTTTTGAAGAAGGTACAATTTTAACACCGTCATTTTGACTCTCACCCTTTGTATGGCAGGCTGACCAGGCGTCTGTTACGCCTGGACAGAAAGGATCTGGGTCTGGTGACTGGGACCATCACGGGACACTGCCCGCTAAACAAACACTTCTACAAAATAGGCATAACGGACAACCCTCTGTGCAGGGCTTGCATGGAGGCTGAGGAAACCGTTGAAAGAAAATACATTTATTTAGCACAGACTAAAAAGGCACACAAATACAGCAAAATAATAAAAATAAAAAGCGGCCAAGTGCGAGTCGGACTCGCCCATGAAGGGTTCCATAGCAGCAAGTAACATAATACGATTTAAGACGTATTAAAAAATACTACTTACTAGATCTCGTTCAAACCAATTTTCGGTGGAAGTTTACATGGTAATTATTTTAGAAGTTACAGGGGGGGGGGGACCCTTTTTACCACTTTGGAAGTGTCTCTCGCGCAAACTATTCAGTTTAGAAAAAATATATATTATAAACCTCAATATATTTTTTTGAAAACCTTTCCATAGATACCCCACACGAATAGGTGTGATGTTTTTTTGTGTGTTTCAGTTCTAAGTATGGGGACCCCAAAATTTCTTGTTTTTTTTAAATCTATTTTTGTGTGAATATCTTAATGCGGTTCCCAGAATATATCTACTTACCAGGTTTCAACAGCATAGTTCTTATAGTTTCGGAAAAAAGTGGCTGTGACATACGGACGGACGGACGGACGGACGGACAGATAGACAGACAGAGATGACGAATCCATAAGGGTTCCGTTTTTCGCCATTTGGCTACGGAACCCTAAAAACCAACAAAAAGTGTAAAGTGCTTCAAAGTGTGCCTCACGGCTGCGCTAAAAAGGCCCAGTTCAGCATAAATGCCAGACAACTAGTGCCTGACGCTGGTTTTCAACTGGACCTGACGTGTGAGGTGACGGATGTAAATCAGCTTTAGATCCATACTGCAACATGACGTGAATAACAACCGACGGCCGCCATGCATGGCTCACGCACAATGGCCCCCTTGAAGGGCTAAGTGCGGAAAACAAACCCAATAACAAAGAACATACCCCACTGCGCGACGGTAAAGATCAGCCTGTTTAGTAAAAAAAAAAAACCACTTGAAACTGCCTGTTACTATTTCCCTAGTATGTAACCAGCAGGTTCCCAGGTATTGTCCAGTACCAAAAAAAACATAACGCGAATAACGAGGCACTCTAGGCTTCGTGAAGAGTTTTTAAACCCATTATATCTAATGTGATACGTTTATAACCATAATATAAGCACCTAATACTGATCATCATACCTTATCAGTGGTGCCGCAATCCAGTTGGTTGAGGCAGTGTGACAAATGCGCCTGATCGAGCCAAGGTCTTCCATCTTCAGTCACCGAGTGGAATAAGTAGTCGCGGAACAGCTTCAGCATGTACCGGTCTCCAGTCTCGGCCCAAGACGGGTCTAGATTCAACCTAAAAATAATTGGGAATGTATTACTTTACTCTAATTTTTGTGTGAATAGAAGAATATGGAAGTAAAAGACATGCTGCGATGTATATTCCTTTTAGGGCACGTTTCATTTTAATTGTTGATCAATCATTATGCATAACTACCTACTGTTACATAATTCAGTCTATTAATACGGATATTACCCTCTTGGAGGACGCTCATACAGCGTTGCGAAGAGAAACAGACGCGAAGAACCTGAACTTGGTCTAAAGACAACAATCCGCTTCAAGCAAACGTGGTGATAAATACTCATACCTTCTCTTTATGAGAAGAGTCATATTTCCAGCGGTGGGATAGTTATAATTATTAGTTTGTCCGTTTTAAAACTAAATCATTCCTACACCATGTTACCCACGTGATCTTTATTTTAACTTTATAGACGTGATTTTTGGCTAGATTTAAGAGTTAATGCTATAATTAGTAATATCTATGGCTCCCAGAAGATAGTTCGAAGACCGATAATAATCGGTCGCAGTGTAAGCGTTTCATAAACTAGCGTGCAATTGAGAAATCACAATAGAACAAATGCAGGTCATCGCCGCAGATCACAGTGATTGTTTCCTGTGCTTGACTGCATGCACGCGTTGATATGCAACTGGTAACTACAAATGACCGCTTTAGGAAGGTGTTCTATACCTACAACGTTAATGTAAATCTGCGTACACAGTGAGAAAGATTTTCATATTGACATAGACAAGCATAAACATAAAATCAGTCTATAATATTCCCACTGCTAGGACACTGGCA
This sequence comes from Polymixis flavicincta, assembly GCA_949987655.1. NCBI lineage: Eukaryota > Metazoa > Arthropoda > Insecta > Lepidoptera > Noctuidae > Polymixis > Polymixis flavicincta. The sequence goes on from OX465171.1 coordinate 13,656,780, forward strand.
TCCTCTCTGAGAGAGCGGGCTGCCGACCACACGAGCCCAGGGCGGATTGGTGGATGTCGCATGGCTTCGTTCCTCACGAACTTTTCCTTCACTTTTATGTAAACAGTGATAGTGAAATAATTTACGCAGATAACTGCAATTGGTCAAATACCGCTTAGTCCTAAGTTTTTCTGAAAAGGGATATTTTTGGTGGGCACTATTATGAAATATACCATCGTTTTCTTGAACATAAGAAGTTTTTAGCCAAGTTCAGTGCATCCTACCAGACTGACGACGATCACTCACTCGGGCCTCTCGTTAACGATTCCTAGTTTAATGAGTATGCGTAGCAGTCTTCCATTGTCAATCTCGCGAGCCAGTTGGTCTTCAAAAACATCCGCGCGTCGCTCCAAGGCTTCCACCTATAATTATCTTAGTATTATTTCACTGCCTTTTAATAACTAGGTAAATTAATTTTCTTCCTCGTTTAACTTGCGTATAAACACACGTTTAGCACATCTCGCTCGCAATATCTCTTCCTTCGATGGTGAAGACAAGAATCGACTACCAATAATGACACTAATTCGACTAATTACAAACATAAATAACAGAGTTTGGGATATAAAATAACAGGGCGTTTAGCAGAGGCGCCTTTAAAAAAAGGGAAAAGATACCGTTTTTTTTTTAAAGGGACAAGAAGTTACCAATAACTTTTTTTTATCATCCCTGCCATACATTTGTTGCTGGATAAGAACGTATCTGAAAATATTGCATTTTTCAAATAGATTCCTGGATGGGGTATGGCAACTGTTAACAATATTTATTATGTACCAGAGACAATGTGCAAAAATTTGCGCCAAGTAAGCGTCAAATGCACTCTTTTTTATTTTATTAAATCATTAAGATCACAAAAACATTTGATTCACATAAATTTGCAAAGAATAGATGTTTTATAATATGTAGTGATTATGCATGGAAATTCGTTCCTACAAACATTATGTAGGCTATGTAGAGTTCCAAAAAGTTAAACTTTAAGTTTGGGATCGGCTGTCATGCATGGTCGTCAAGAAGCAAAAAAAAATGTTTACGTCCTTTCTACACTTTCAAGTCTGTTTTGAAAAATGTAAGTATGATTCCGTCTTTAATATTTACCTATAAAGTTTATGCCACGTTTTCTAAACCAAACGACTATGGTCTTTCATACAAACTATATCCCCCTTTTCACCCTCAAATGGGGTTCATTTTTTTAAGGTCTTTTGTTTCTATACATTATTTGACCTATAGGTTATTTATACCAACTTTCGAGTTAATCAAGACACGCAGTAAAATCATTTTTTGTAAAATACCCTTTTTTAACCCTTAAGGGTAGATTTTCGAAAAACCCTGATACACATTATTTTTTATTTTTGGTGCAAATACTGAGTTTCGAGTTAATCAAACCGAGCGTTAAAATTCTTCCATACAAACTTTGACACCTCCCAATCCACCTTTAGGGTATAGTTTAGGAAAACAATAAATTACCATCTTTATAATTTACTTAGATAAGTATTTGTGCCAAGTTTCAGGTTTATTAACTCAAGGAATATGATTTTTCATACAAACAAAATCCCCCCTTTCCACCCCCTTAAAGGTCGAATTTCCAAAAACCCCTTCTTAGTGCTCCCCTACATTATAAAAGGAAACCGTGTGCAAAATTTCACGTTCCTAGTCCTAGTAGTGTGGGCTGTGCGTTGATTTGTCAGTCAGTCAGTTTCTCCTTTTATACACATATATAGATAGATAGATCAAAATAAAATAAATGCCCATCAGAAATGAAAATATCAAATTGTCCTCAATAATTCATCACTGCTTGTTGTGTGCGGGCTACACATGCTTGTTTTAGCGGTAGCATTCCTGAAAAAGGGATTGAGAGACCAAATTCGTAAAAAGGGAGTTTTAAAGACCTTTCGCAAAAAAGAGACATAAGAGATTAAGGGACTGCCACCAAAAACCCTACCCCACTAAAATAATATACGATTCGTGACTTATACGACATGAATAAAAGCAGGAGATATATTTATGCTCATTTACACATTTATATTCTGGTCAGTCTAACTACATGGGAGGGAGTCAACTACTGCAGTAACAACATTAAAATTCATTTTTATCAAGATTACATATATGAATGTATATAACCTGTGAATTAAAAATCTACTCTCACAGAGAAAATGTGAAACGTACATATGATTAAGGAACATATAAGTTTACCTGTGTGTAAAACCTTGCACCTATCATCGGCATGAGATCATTGACGGAGCGGCGAGTGGTCGACGAAGATAGTAAATACCTAAATGGAATTTTACATAATACAGAAACAACAATTTCAAGTTTTGCAGTCATAGTACGCACAGTTATGATATCAGATGAGGACGAAACACCGACGACTAGCGGACAAATAAATAATGATCTACGTCCAAACAGTATTTCACATTAAATCTGAAAGGTAATTCCAAGGACATTCATATAAGGGCCCGTGCACATGTACCACAACCACCCCACAACGACCACACGCGGTGGGTGCTATTATATGAAAATGAAGTAGTTCATATTCACGGACCACATTTTGCCGTCAAAATCAACCGCATCGGCATCGTCGCACAGTGGGCTCATACTGAAAATTTGTGGACTTAGGCAACAAAGTTCCAATATCGATGTGATTTTTTTATATGACGTGTTATGATGATATTCCTGATAACTTTTATTCTTTTAAAATTTCTTCTAAAGTAGATAGCTTGTCTTGAAAAAAAAAAAACCGATTTTTTTGCATGGAGCGAATCACGTTTCATTTTTTTTCTTCAATTTTACTAATATGTTGTGAGTATATGATAGCTAGGGTCATTCTCTACCCACGAAAAAAAAAACAGCGCTGGCTATACGCGGCAGCGCGAGTAATCATTCGGTAAATAAAAATGTTTCGTATGAATTTTCCATTTAAAATAAATTCAAAGTAAATTTTTGTCTCATTTGGCTGTTTTGACCTTATTTTTAGTTAAACATATAGTTTCAATAGCGCATAGGTACTTTAACTAGTCATTCTGGTAGAGATTTAGTTATTATTGCATGTTATCGGTAGCACCTGCATTGTGATTGATGATTCATTTGTTTGTGGGCTCGGCTAAGCGCAAAACAAACGAGTCACCGAAAAATGCTTGTCTCTGATTGGCTGTGTCATTTTTTTAACTGCACGTTATCTATTGTTGAATAAATATCGTAATAAGTTTCAGGTTATACTAATTTTGTTAATGATAGGTGAAATAATTTAAATTTTGTACGGGTAAGTCGTTGATAATTATCTACATAATCAAGCGTATGTATATTATAGTATAAGTTATCGTACGTATGATCAATATGAAACAGTGAAGTAATTGTAGCCTCGAAAAGGGCTGTTTGTCATATTCCTAGCCCTGATGGGCTTTTGTAGGAATAATCTATAGCCAGATCACATTATTTCTTGTTCCAGAAACGGGTTCAGATGCGGGTCCGGTAAATTTTCGGACTCTGCTATGAGGCATTCTTCTTCCTCCATAATCTCACTGTCACAGGGTAGCTCAGTAGTCTGTAACAACTGAATTGCTTCAGGCAACAACTCATTATGAATCGGTTTCGTTATTTTAGGCCTTATGTAGGACATGTGGGGATCAGAGCTTATTAGAAGTCCATGGAGGATGACTTCGTTTGTTGCTATTCTCCCCGTTTTCCAAGTGTGCCTCTCCCTGACGTTTCTGAAGTCCTTAATACGGGCTTCCGAAACTTCTTCAGATAAGATACCTAAAACGAATAAGTACATAAATTTTAATTTCAATACGCAATCCAGTCAAATAATACATCAAACTATATTTATTTTTTACTTACCGATTGGCAAAACACCAAAGTGGTTACAGATGTCTGCACCGTGCATTAGAAGTTTATGTACACAAACTGGCATGTAGTAACACGAATAGTGTTGCACGTACACATCAGCTGTTTCTCTACAGTATCTTTTAAATTTTTCACAGTCAATGTTTTTGCCTGATGATATGGCTAGTAGAATAACGGAAAATCTGAAAAGCGGATTTTCGTCAATTCCCGTTATTCTGGATGATCTTTTGTAATTTTGGAAAAAGCACCTCGCAGTATTCCCGTCATTCGTAGTTCCAAAACCCTAAAATGGAAAAACAATACTTTAATATACAATACATAGAGATATAATACACAAACATACGGTATAATACAAATGAGCGAAAATTAAATACATACCTGTTTGACTATATCAATCAGCATTCCAGTTTGCTCACGGATCTCTTGTTGCGTGGTTTTTTTTTTTTTTTTGCTTTTTTCGAGCAGTCCATCGTTGTAAATCCAGATTAAAAGATATATGGAGAAGACATTCCATACACCGAATCTTCATATGAATAATTTGTGCAGTGAATAAATTCCATGTTTGTAAATTCCTTCACGAAGTGGTTTGGAAGTCAAAGTGTCTAACTTATTCATCTCCCTCGGTTTTGCCAAGCAAATGGGACACGTTGCATATGATGGTACTTCAGAAATAATATTGGCCACTTTTCCATCAATCATGGTCATATGCAAGCAATTCATATGATACAATAATATTTCCACACTGTGTAGATATTCGCTCATTAATTTGTTTTTTCATCTCAGACTGTTCAGACTTTATAAAATCAGCTGTCTCCGAAGTGAAAGTGAACTTCACTGGTCGACAGTACAGAGTTGAGCAAGGGTTCTCCCAAACTATATTTTCATTCCCAGATGATGGGCTAGTAGACACTAGCCGAAGAGGGACGATGCTTATCATGACTACTGATGAATCATCGAACTCTGTAGCTGTGTTTGACGTTTTCTGTTTATAATTACTCTGCGACGAAGAACCATCAAGTCCCCATTTTCAGGTCAACTTGAGTTCTTCATTCTGAGACATATCAACAGAATTCATATCTAGTAAAATCTTCTCCACGATGTAGTCCAATAGCGCTTGCAATTTAATGTGAACTCGTTTTCGGTAATCTCTATACTCTCTTGTGGTGGATAACATCTATTCTTGGCATTTACAAGCTTTGGATAAGATGGAAAGGCAGCACAGTTTTCTTCTTTCAGAAATTGTCGTAGAGCTAAGTACTTCCATTTCGAGAGCGCAACTGATGTATAAAGAGCTAAACACTTATCTTTAGAGACAGTACTTAAGCTCTGCTTTTTGAATAGTCCCTCGTCTATTTCGGATAGCGCATCTGGATTACTGGAAAGGTATTCGACCACTTTTGCCAGATTCGTTTTGCCGTTGTCTTTCAATTTTGTTATGTACCAGTGCTGCAACTCTTCCTCGGAATTTTCTTCTACTATGGAAGTAGAACGTCTTTTTTTTGCTTATTACTTAACTCTTCGAACGGTTTTCTGTGCTCCTTTTCTGTAAATGTTCCTGCTTCCGCAGTACATACTGCAAGCGTAGGAACATGGGAATCTATATCCACAGGCTCAGATAAGGCTGCGTCCGAAAAGCCCACAACACTGTCACAAACAGGCCAGTTGATGTTTTTTTCCAACCATTTGCGATCACTTACACGATTCATAAAAGTTTTTTGATTTCTACTTGACTCTATCCACTTTTTAACCGACTTCAAAAAGAAGGAGGTTATCAATTCGACATGTTTATATTTTTTTTTTATGTATGTTCGGGCATAACTCCGTCGTATATAGACGGATTTCCAAAATTCTTTTTTTGTTCGAAAGGGGTTTATTCCGAAATGGTCCCATATAAATTTCAAATAGATCTGATGATGCGTTTCGGAGACAGACAACGGAACTCTTCAAAAAATTACAGCAAATCAACCGCGAATGCTGCTATCGCATAAATATGCATTGTTTTGAGCCCAAGGAGGATGAAATTTTGAATTGGTGTAGGGTAGGTAACTGAAAAGTGAAAAATAAAAACTTTTTTCAAAAAAATAACAACCGACTTCCAAAAAAAACACTACAAAGTGCAAAATAACTTTAATTTCGGAAGGCGGTGACAAAGAATTAAAATACCTACACATCCAAAGTCACCGCCTTCCGAAATTAAAGTTATTTTGCACTTTGTAGTGTTTTTTTTGGAAGTCGGTTGTTATTTTTTTGAAAAAAGTTTTTATTATTTAGATTTACACAAAAATCTCGACAGAACTCCTTGATTCGGTTCTTGTCTTCTTCAGAAACTTTGGTAGTCAAGACAGAAATGACACTTTCATATAGAAACATGATTTTTCAGATCACCGCCACTTCTTAATTTCACAAAAAGATCTAGGTTGTTACAAAATCCAGCCATAGTTCTAATGTAAATATAAAAATAAACGTGTTTCACTGTGTTCACAAATAAGCGACAAGAGCGAAACTAGATGGACTTAATGAATGTCTTTATATTTATAGTCAGTGTTAATTACTCAAGCAGTTGACATAACAGTGAGTGAAAATTATTCAGCCAATCAGAGACGAGCATTTTTCGATGAATCAATAGATATGCGCTTAGACGAGCGCACAAACAAAAGAGTCATCAATCACAGCGCAGGTGCTACCGATAACATGCAATAATAACTAAATCTCTACTTAATAGTAATTCTGTTACTAGTTATAAGTATCTATGCGCTATTGAAACTATATATTTAACTAAAAAGAACGTCAAAACAGTCAAATGAGACAAAAATTATACTTTTCATTTATTTTAAATAGCAAAAAAATCTTACAAACGATTTTTTTTTTTACCGTATGCTTACTCGCGCTGCCGCAGATGGCCAGCGCTGATTTTTTGTCGTGGTTAGAGAATGACCCTAGCTATCACATACTCACGCCACACACCCAACATATTAGCACAATTGAAGAAGAAAAATGAAACGTGATTCGCTCCATACAAAAAAATCTTTTTTTTTTTTCAGACAAACGTTGAACTTTAGAAGAAATTTTAAAAGAATAAAAGTTATCAGGAATATCATAACACGTCATAAAAAAAATCGCATGGATATAGGAACTTTGTTACCTAAGTCCACTAATTTTCAGTACGGGCCCACTGTGCGTCGTATTCATAACTTAACCGATCTGTCTGTCTAGCCACAATGTAACGAAATCGCAACTAATGACGACACGAAGAAGTTGTTTGCCCACATTTTGTCGCTGCGATGTTCATACAATGTCGCCCATGCGCATGTGACCGCCCGTAATTTTCTGAATATTCATGAAAAAATGTCGAAAATAAACTTCAAAAGGGGGGATCCATCTACGAGTATAACATTTTTCATGTTATTCAATGTTTAATTTTTTAAGTAGAGTTTGTAGATTTGCTTTCTATTTTTTGACACATCTCCGAAGTTTATGGGTAGATTTGGATTCTGTTTATCATTTCCAAAAGCTTATGAGTTATTTTAACAGGTTCATTAACATTTTACTAAAAATTAACTTTTATAAAAAACGGAATCGAAGTCATTTTTTCGGTTAAAATTGTGTATTTATTTTAAAAATTGAATAACATGAAAAATGTTATAGATATACCACCCTTTTGAAGTTTATTTGCGTCATTTTTTCATGAATATTCAGAAAATTACGGGCGGTCACGTGTGCATGGGCGACATTGTATAGTAAGTAGTTGTGGTACGCACGGTTACACATCATGCTATAATTTCCAGTTTACACTGATTTCGCACTGTACGGAAATCCTATACAATGCGAGATCAGCTTATACTGGAAATGTATAGCTTGAATGTATCCGTTACGTGTGTACGGGCCCTTAAGAGTGTTCTGTGCAGGCGCACTATTTGAATGTTAAAATCTTTGTAATGAGAGTACTAGTTCTTCTTCTTCGGCATGGTCTCGAGTTGCTTTACTAAGCTAGGTACTGATGCTACGACACCAGTTCCGGTAGACTTCGGGGTGGTTGTAGTCCGACACGAAGACTGATCAGGTTTCTGATATGAACCCTGCCAATGCCAAATTATAATAACCTTTCTTTATCCCTCATACGAAAACACGACAAGTTACTGGAATGTTTCATAAATTAAAAGCAAATGTGATGCAAGTTAAATAGGTCTTCTTGGATAGGTTGCTGATCAACTAAACAAGCGGGCAAACACAAGGTTGCAGTAAAATTTTCCTTTTTTATAACACCCAACAAGACTTAAGTAACTGGTCTATTCAATAGCAGTGAAAAAAGAAATTATTTAGAATGAGTGATATTATTAAATAGCCTTTTCTACATTTTCTTTTGCTACCGAATTTATTTTAAGGCTTGAACACGACATTTAACTTACTCCATTCGACTAAAATTGGAAGAGAAGCCAGAAAAATTAATGAAGTCATGGTGGCAAAAGAGTTGCCACTACCTTATAAATGGTTACCACTAAGGCCTGTTTTACCGTACCTCACTCAAAATTCAAGCATTACTTCTGACTGATCCCCCCTAAGATTCTCGGAAATGTTAATGTTATTGAGTTCTCCGGATATTTTATTATGAAATTGTAATAAACAGTTTAAGATATCATTTTAAAAGTCATACAATTTAGTGATCAATATTAATACCTACAAAAAAGTGCATTACCTAAACCAACCAGTACTCAAACTATTACTCGAGTTATCAACCAAAACATTTCCGTAAACTGTGATTGTGCGAAGTGACTGACCATCATATACAAAGAACTGAGTCATTAACGGTCATTAGCACATAAAAAATACTCGACTTCTTAACAAATAAATACCATTTTCGGCCAGCGCAAAAAGGAGCTTCCTTGATCTCGGTAAGGCTTTCGACGCCGTTCCCATTTCTACGCTTTTACTCAAAATAGGGAGCAGATGTCAGAGGATTTGATCTTTTTAAAACTTATCTGACATTTAAATAAATGTATACTAGCACTTCGGTCGCGACTGCCTCCGCGTGTATTTCTAAAATACAGCCCATAAATTATCTGTGTTTCTTTCTGATAATTATTGTTGGTTTCTCTAAGTGAAAGAATTTTATAAAATTTAATTTGGGAAGGTATCTAACTAATTTAAATAGGTATTTAATTTAAAGCTTCTCTGTATTAATGTTTGAGGTTGTTTTATTTTCTGGTAACAAAATAATCTGGTTTTCGGGTGATCCAACTCGTGATAAACCAACTTATAAATACCCATGGGTAAAACATTATTTTCGTAGGTCAATGCCAACCAAGGAGAATGTTTTTCCCTGGGCAGGGCCAATAATGTTTTAACGGGAAACTGGAGTCTCGGGAAATCGACTCAGTCGATTTGGGTAGTCATGCAATTGAACCTTGTCCAGTTCATGTGCTAGCCTCTCAAGACCAAAGACGGGATCCCGGCCAGCACTGCCTCTTCAAGCCCGACGAACCTCTTCAGCTCCTTGTAAGAAGCCAGGCTGCAAACGCCTCTCCAGGATACAGTGCAGGAGGTCGAGTGGATGTTCTCTTTACAAGGCAGGCCCACTAGGGCTGCCTTGTAAAGACGAGTGTGTCGAGAAGGTTGCTGATATACTAATATCAGCAACCTTCTCGACATGTTCACCGTGATTACCGTACTTATTATGCTTCTCACGGTGAACCTTATCAAGAGGCCGCTGAACCCGAGACCACCTGCGCATCCACAATCACTACAACACCATTCCTAGAGGCGATTATGTCGGGCTTTCTGAGACCCAACGCGAATCTGACTTTCGGCTCCTTCACCACAGCCCACCCTTTGTCAACCATTGAGGACCTGACGACGTCTGCAATGCAGTTATGGTGTTCAATTCGGCCGCCGTGTGTTCTGTGACACTTCTGGATGGTGTGCACAGTCGTCTCCGTAACCATGCAACTTGCACGGCAGTTCAACTCCGACGCCACACCAACGCGCTCCGTGTATTGCGTACAGGCGACGGGAGCGCATTTATGAGTGTGCATGAACTGCACGAAGTCCCGGCCAGTATACTGCCCGCTGCGCTCCCGCATCCACGGAGTGTACGCAGGAACCCGTAGCAGGATACGCGAGAAATATGCTGCCCCGGACTTTTTTTAGAACTTTTTAAGGCGGTCCAAGTTGCCTTACATTGTTTGAATTATATACCAATGCGTTAGAATAGATAAAACCATGAGCGATGAGCAGAAAAGTACGTGTTTTGGTGTACCTCAGGGAAGTATTCTGGGCCCTACCCTATTTCTGATTTATATTAACGACCTGTGTAATCTTAATATTAAAGAAAGGAAAATCATATCATATGCTGATGATACGGCGCTAATATTTACCGCTAAAACCAGTACTCAACTGTTCAAAATCGCACAACTAGGTTTTGATACTGTGACTACCAAAATTTTTTTGAAGCCAGATGGCTTCAAAAAAATTTGGTAACATGAAATGCTGACAAGACAAAATATATTCACTTTTCCATGCGCAAACCTCAACTTAACATTACTAATCCTCAACTATATGCCCATCAATGTGGAAACCGTTCAGTCAACATGTGTAATTGTCCTTTTATCCTCAAAACGACCAACATAAAATACCTCGGCGTAATAATGGACGATACTCTGTCTTTCAGGAAACATTGAGTCTCGTTAAAAGAGTGCGCAAATAAATATATCACACAAGTTTATTTAGCCCTATATCAATCAATAATTTAATACTGCATCACATCATGGGGTGGCGCACCAAAAACTAATATTCTTTCTCTTGAAAGAGCACAGATAGCAATTTTGAAGGTAGCAAACTTCCATCCCTTTTTCTTTCCCACAGATCTGCTATATAAATGCTGCAACGTGCTGACTGTTCGCCAACTTTTCATTATGCTCTTAGTATTAAAACAGTACATCACGCTTTCATACACTGCTGACAATTCTTACAAAAGACGGAATAATATAGTATGCACATCTAATGCAACCTCAAAATATGTCTTTGTTGATAAAAAAATTACGTTCTTACAAATTTCTGTACAATAGGTTAAATAGAAGACTAAGTATCTATAAATTAAATTAATTTAGCTGTGAGAAAATGTTACTTAAATATTTACTAACCATCGCTTATGCACAGACAGAAGATCTACTTGTTGTCTGCAAATAGAACGACTAACATGCTATTTTATTACTTTTATTCCATAGTTTTCATTTACTTTTTACTTTATACACATTGTTAATTTATTACATTAAGTATTTATCATAGCCACACAGGTTCAACCTAGTTTAGGAAATAAACAACCGTGCTCTATTTTAATTGTTAAGATACTTTGTAAATGTGCTTCTTTTTATATCTAAACGATATTATTATTAGTATTTGTGTGCAAAAATAAATTACTATATTATTGCTTACAACTAGATTCAACTAATCAAATGGCTTTAAACTAGTTTTAAGTAATGCTTGAGTTTCGGGCAAGTTCCTTCAAAGGGGCGCTACTATTTTTCAAATATTATTGAATTTTAATTGTCTGAAACAAACAGACCTAGAATAATATTTTCAACATATTAAGCGTTAAATGATATTAGTGAAATGTCGTGAAACTGGGCCTCATTATGAAAACAATTAAGCTATAAAAGAAAGTCAAGAATTTTATTGATCCAGTTTTAAGGAAAACTCTGAGATTATTTCGCAATTTTTTTAACATACAATTTTGTATGTGGGTATATGAGTTTGTGAACTTGTATATACGTGGGCATTGTCGGCTTCATCAAAATTGATTTAAAATACAATAAAATGTGAAATAATCTCCGTAAATCATGATCAATTCAGGAAAGTGTTGGACGTAAGCTGAGATGATAATGTATTGGTAACGATTTGGTCATACAGTATAAGGTTCTTTAGGTCGGGGGAGTATGATCGCGAGACGAGCTCCATGGAGGCGCCGAGGTTGTCGCAGTGGATGGTGCGGCAAGCTATCGCTAAGGAGAGCCGACCCAACGCCGTCAGGTCGTCTTCTTGAGCCTGTCACATAAATATATATAACATAACATCAGGGTAGGCCTGTATTCCCCAAAGGCTAGTCACCCACATTTCGCCAGTTACGATTAATTCCCTTAAAATTAGGGTTGAACCTATTGCCGAGCACAAATTCAGACTCCGGGCTGTTACTAACAAAAAGGGTCTTGCCTTGACTTACAGACAACAAACTGATCCTATAAGGGTTTAGTTTTTTCTTTTGAGGTATGAAACCCTAAAAGTAGTGTTAGAAATATAAAGGAGTATGTTAAGAAAGATGTTTGATAGAGTTTCTTGTTCGTTCTTCTACATAGGGATCATACTATGCAGGGTCAAATTAAATAAGGATTAAATGTGGATTAACCCACATTTTTCACCAACCATAACAGTCGTTTAGTTGCCTTAATTTACATGAGACTGTGTCATTCAACGTTTTTTTCTTTTTTGTACATATTTTTGTTTCATTTGTTTTAGTTATCGATACTCAATACGTGGGTAAACAGTAAAGTAACTTATTTAATTTGACACTTTAAGCCTTTGGAATGGGTAACTAGCTTCATCTTTTAAGCATTGAAATGGATGCATTAAGTACGAGATATTTCTGATAATTGTTTAAAATTCTTACCTGCGCGACGTCGGTTATGCTAGCATGAAGGGCGTCAGTGACGCCGGACCACGACACTCGGACGCGGCAACCATTCATCACCACCTTCGTAGGTTCGAGGCTACGGGGAAAAGAGTCCTATTAGGTGTACATATACAGGGTGTAACAGAATCCCTATTGCCATCCTTAATTGAGCACTAAAGATAACAGCTGGTATAGAATCACTATCTTACATGTTTCTGCTCAAAATAAAATACTCTAAGAATTGAAGAATTTAAAAAAAATCCGTTTCATATGTTTCTTAAACTATCATAACAAACGTGTCACAGCACAACGTAGGTCAATAACTTTCCACGTTACTTGCCAATATCACTATCAATCTCTTCAGACTTTCAGAGTGATGCTTTTCAATTTGAAAAGTTCGGTTTCTGGTATCAATGTATTAAAAATTCTCATAACTTCCGAACATGTAGAGATAGGATTAAAAACCCTTCTAATATTGTTTGGTATCATTAAAAGAAGCCGGGACCTTGGTATATATACCCTTTCCGTTACACGTTGTATAGGTCGCTGCCATCTGGTTAAATTAGCTAGCTAGGTGGACGCCTAGACCGTTCATTAAACGCCGGCATCTAATTGGATGCCTAGGCCGATAGGTAATTGAACTAGATTCATACAACGTTTAAGAACTTGGCGTACTGATAGTCAGCCCTTTGAATATGACTGACCTAGACTCAGTCAGTTTTTTTTCCACTGCGGCGCTTTTACCAAAACAAATATGGCGTCAAAAGCGTAAACCGTGAATGTTATTTTTTGTTCTTGTGTGCAATCTTAAGTGAAATTAAAGTGTGATACTGTCGAAATAGTATGAAAACACGGAGGTGTCAGATAATACTACGTTTTCTGCAAGTTTTCGCGAAATCTTTGAGTCTAAACTGACTGAACTTATTGACTGATTTAATTATTAGTGAGTAATATTCGTGTTATGTACTTTGTTGTGAACAAACATTTCACTATTACTAGTTATTTAGTGGTAGGTTTTAGTTAAACGTAGTCGTACATAATTTGTGAACTCATAGTCACCCATCATCATCATCATTTCAGCCGAAAGACGTCCACTGCAGGACATAGGCCTCCCCCAAGCTCCGCCACTTCGACCGGTTCTATGTTTCCCATATCCAGCGGACTCCTGCGGCCCTCACAAGGTTATCGGTCCACCTTGTGGGAGGCCTTCCAACTTTACGTCTTCCGGTACGCGGTTGCCCCTCCAGAACTTTTCGGCCCCATCGGCCATCTGTTCTGCGTGCAATGTGCCCTGCCCACTGCCACTTAAGTTTGGCAATTCCCCGGGCTATGTCGGTTACCTTGGTTCTCCTGCGGATCTCTTCATTCCTGATTCGATCACGCAGGGAAAGTCCAAGCATAGCCCTCTCCATTGCCCTTTGGGTGACTTTAAGCCTTGTTATGAGGCCCATTGTGATTGTGTTCGACCAAGTTTCGGTTCCATATGTCATCACTGGCAACACGCACTGGTCAAAGACTTTCGTCTTGGGAAACTGCGGTTTGTGGGACGACAAAATATTGCGAAGCTTCCCGAACGCTGCCCAGCTGAGTCGGATTCGACGATTGACCTCTTTTTCGAAGTTGGACCTACCTAACTGGACAGTTTGTCTTAGGTAAACATACTCGTCCACAACTTCCGAGTGCAGTGCCTCCGACCGTTACGAGAGTAGGTGTAACATGGGCATTGGACAAACCTTTGTCTTGCTCATGTTCATTTTAAGACCCACTCTTTCGGAAGCTCTACTGAGGTCATTGAGCATTGTACTGAGGTCCTCTATGGTCTCAGCCTTGGCAACTATATCATCGGCAAACCGAAGCTGAGTGATGTACTCGCCCTTGATGTTAATGCCAGCCCTTTTTTTTTTTTTTTTGGGTGGGAAGTCATCGAATAACTTCTCCCGCTCTGGGTGAAGCAGGAGGGCGTGTCAGACTTTTACTGACTAAAACCCACCCGTGTTCCTTCAGTAGCCTGTATGCCAGGGGCTGTGGTGTCTCTTTCGAACAAACCCGCACCCTTGGCAGGCATCGGCCCTTGCGGGCCCCATCACTTTTTGTGCTGACATCTCTTTGAGGCGCGCGTGGAACACAACGCGCCGTCGACTTGGGCTTGGTCCTTACCGGACAGCGAGCTACCCACAGGGGATTTACCGCCGCAATCGTGGCGTGCCCAGCACTGGGTTGCGACAATCGCACTCTCCATGTCACCATGAGATCCCGCCGGAGCTCTGTCCGCTGTGCCGCGATTTCCCGCGGCAGCGGAGTTACGCCCCGGCGTTTGGCCTCCTCGCGCCACTCCCACATTTGCGCGAGGACCTTTGCGTCCAGATCCCATGGCGGTAATCCGGCAAGGACGCCTCGCCGGAGATCGTGCGATATCCTCGGATCATTCTGATCGCCATGACCCTATGAGACGCCTTCAACCGGCGAGCTGGTTGGCGCCTCAATGTAGGCGCCCACATCGGCGCCCCGTATAGGGCCATGGAGCCGCTTCAACGCAGCCCCGGCCCGCTCCAGTCTGGGAGCCAAACGGCGGAAATGCTCCGCGAAGTTCTACCGGCTGTCGAGGACGAGTCCCAGGTACTTCATCGTCGACTCGACGCCGATGTGAACCCCTCCCACCGTTATCTGGGAACCCGTCGGTGGCGCATTCCGAGGACCATGAAACCACATGGCCTCAGACTTGTGCAAGGCCACCTCGAGTCCCAGTTGCCGGATCCTATCCACGATTGTCGCAACCCCGTGTGTCGCTAAGTCGGCCGCCGCCTGGTACGACCTCCCTTGCGCCAGGACCAGCGTGTCGTCAGCGTAGCAAACTACACTGACGCCGCTAGGGAGGTCGGCGCGCAGCACCCAGTCGTACCCGATGTCCCACAGATGCGGCCCCAGGACCGATCCCTGTGGGACCCCGCACGACATCTCTCGCCGGTTCCACTCTCCAAGGTGACCGGGGTAGATGACCCTGTCCGTCAAATAGGCCTCGACCACACGACAGAGGTAGGTCGGCATCCGGTGATACCGGAGTGCCTCCCTGATGCAACTCCAGGGCAGGGTGTTGAAGGCATTGGCGATGTCTAGAGACACCGCCAAGACGACCCCACCCCGGGCCACAGCATCCCCCGTCGTGAGGGCTCGCACGCGCATTTTGGCATCCACCGTGGAGCGCCCCCTGCGGAAACTAAACTGGCTCTCCGCCAAATGCGGCCCCACCCGCACCAGCCGCCCGACGAGGCGGTCTGCAATTACTCTCTCAAAGAGCTTGCCCACCTCGTCGAGCAGCACAATGGGCCGGTAAGCGGACGGAGAGTCCGCTGGGCGCCCCGGCTTCTTAATGAGGACCAGTTTCCCCGTCTTCCAGCGAAGTGGGAACTGGCCCTCCTCCAAGCATGCGCTTAGGAGCCCTCTTAGTCGAGGCCCGAGAGCCTGCAAGGCCAGGACCCAGGCTTTGCCGAGCAAGCCGTCGGGTTCTGGGGCGGTATTCTTGGCATTCAGCCTACGTACCGCCACTCTCAGGTCTACCTCGGTCACCTCTGGAGAGTCGTCGTCGTCGTCGGTGTGGTCCGCATCGGGCACCGCAGGAGGCGGAGCCATGGGCGGGGGAGCGTGCTCCCCTCGCGAAGGGAACAGAGCGCTCACCACGTCCTGCACGAGCTGAGGCCGGAGACTCTGCGTCAGCGGGGGAGCCCACGGGCGGATTTTATCCCGCACCGTTTTGTAGGGGCGTCCCCACGGGTCTCTGTTCAGAGTCTCCAGCGACTCCTCGCGGGCCACTACTCTGACCCGCAGGATCTCGTCTCGGAGGGCGGTCTTCGCCACTCTGTACCCCTCGTACAGGTCCCCCCGGACGGCTTCCGTATCCGGAGGGCGGATACGGAGCCTGCGGTGCCTGGAGTAAAGGTGTCGCGCAGCAACACACGCCTCGCGCAGTGTTGTCAACTGCGGCGACCACCAGTACACCTGGCGTGAAGCACGACCTGGCTGGACCCGGGGCATTGCCACGTCACATACCTCGGACATGGTCTCCCGGAACCACTCGGCCTCGTCGTTGATGTCGGCAGGCCTGTCCGGTGATCACACCAAGGCCTGCACGATCGAGGCTTCCAGGAGAAGCTCCCGGTCCAGCTGCTTCAACGCCCACCGCAGACCACACGGGGCCTGTCGGACCGGCGCGCTTGAGGTCTGGGCGGAGACGTCAAACCGGATGTACCGGTGGTCGGAATACGTCTCCACCCCCTCCATGACGCGCCAGTCGATGACACGCGGCGACAGAGCGGGGCTGGCGAACGAAATGTCCACCACCGACTCACCCTGCATCCGCACACACGTGGCGACAGAACCCCGGTTTAGGACGACCAGGTCTGCTTCCAGAGCCCAGTCCTCCACCATCCTGCCCCGCACGTTCGTCAACCGGGAACCCCAAGCCAAGCTCTTGGCATTGAAGTCCCCGAGGACGAGCACGGGGAGGGAACGAAACCCGACGACGACGTCTCTCAACTCCACAAGGGAGTTGTGGAACTCGGCGAGAGTTCGGCTCGGGGAGAAGTACACCCCTACCACGACAATCTCCCCGAACCGTGCTGCCACGCAACCCCGTCCCCTCTTGACACTCTCGAGGGTCGGGGTACCGGCGGCGGCCGACGAAATGAGGGTCACTGAGCCGCTCAGGTCCTCCACCCAGTCATCCCTGGGCGGGACAAAGTACGGCTCAGCGACCACGGCGATGTTAATCGACCACTGCGCCATGCTCTGGATCAACAGATCCTGAGCGGCGGCGCAGTGGTTGATATTCGCCTGGAGGAGGCGTAATGGGGCCGTTAAAGGCATACCATATCAGCCCCCTCCGGGGCCTCCTGGGTAGGCCCTGCCGTGACGGGGCGGCGACAACGACGACGGCGGTGGAGGCGGCAGCGGCGGCGGCAGTGGAGGCGGTTGCGGCGGTGACGGCGGTGGCGGAGGGTTTGGCCCTGCCTCGGCCTCTGGGTTCAGCGGGTGGAGCGCAGGCTTTGCTCCCAGCCCGGTGTTCAGCCGGCTTGCCAGCTGCAGCACATAGGTAACAGTGCGGCTTGGCGATGCACGAGCCGGCCTTGTGACCGGGCTGACCGCAGCGGAAGCAGTGGCTGCTGCGGTCCACCTCAGAGGTGCATTGCACTCCCACGTGGTGGCCCACCTGGCAGCGGAAGCTCCTCAGAGGTCTGGGTTCCAGCAGCTTCACCTGCGCAGAGACCCAGCCCACCAGGAGCTTTCGACCCTCCTCCGTGATCTTTCGGGCCGCCGACACGGGGCAGCTCACCGTAACGGTTCGCATGCCCGTGTTATCAGGACGGATGGTGCCTGCCTTCACCTCGGCAGAGCATTCCCCCGTCCTGACTACGGCGGCCACCACCTCGCCCTCCGTCACGGAGTCGTCCAAGCCCAAGATGCGCATGTCAGCGCACTTGGTGGGCCTGGACACTCGGACCTCGTCCGCGTCTAGGGACGCCCTGAGCCTTTCGGCCAAGGCGTCAGCGGTCGGGCCACTGGCCGCACCAGGGATCTCCAACATGCGGGCTCCGGTCGCAGTGACCCTCATCCGCATGCCGTTGGAGACACCCAGCTCCACGAGGTTCACCGCCGCCCTTGCTTTTGAAAGCACGTCGCCTGTAGGACACGCCCTTCTTCTCCGCTTCCGGCTGAAGTGTAATCACTACAGCGGCGGACTTCGGGGCGCGTAACCTAGCCGCGGCGCTACGCTTTTTGAGCCGCTGCCGCCTCTCCTTCCTTTTAGCAGCCCTCGCTGCCTTGCCCGCCTTCTTTTTCTCCCCGGCTACTTCCCATTCGGCGTCAGCCGCGGGAGATAGGGGAGGCGGGGCCGACCGTCCTGGCACCACGGCTGGGGGCGTAGCCGCCTGAGCAGCCACCCCGCCCTTCTTGGGCTTGGGCGGCACCGGTTTCACCTGAGTTCGACCCCACTGCGGTGCCGACTTGGCTGTGGCAGTCGTGGCGACGGCATAAGTGGACCTCTGCTGGCCCGAGGCCGGCCGATTCGCCGCTAGCGGGGGGCGCAAGACGATGGCCTCCAGGGTGGAAAACCGGCTCTGGAAGGCCGCCAACTCCTTCCGCACCAGGCTCAGCACCCGGTCTTCCTCCTCTGGCTTGGGTCCACCTTGCCCATGCCGCGCCCCCTTCTGAGGCACAACCGTGGGACCAGCTCCTCGGAGCACGGCCAGGTCCGCTCGGAGCTCCTCGTTCTCCTTTCGGAGAAGCTCCATGACGGCTGCCAAGCGGGCGACCTCCGCCCGCATTTCGGACATGTTGTCCGACGGAGGTCCGGTGTGCAGGTCCTCCGCTGTCGCCATTATGGAGGCTATGGCTGCGGTTATGGCCTTGCCTTTAGAGGCCTGGAGCCTCTTCAAGGCCACGCCCTTGACCGCAGCAGCCACAACCTCCGCGAGCCTATGCCAGCCCCTTTCCAGTCCAGAACCTTGAAGTCATCCTCCAGTGCAGCGGTGAAGAGTTTCGGAGAGATAAACATAACAAATAAACCAAAAATAACAAATTCATTAATATCCAATTTAAATTAACATAAACTCAAGTCATTTTCTCATGGAGATAGGCAGAAACAACAGAACGCCGCCTGGTAAAATTCTTACATACTTCTTTTGCATTGTTTACGTTCAAACTTCAGAAAATGAGATCGTAATCATAAGAAGTGTATTCGAAATGAGATGTAGTTTTCAATTCAATTCTTAAAGTTACGGAGGCGTATCGATGAAATTTCGATGATTTTGCAGGGTTATGATATCGATTCGATCAGTTCGATGATCGGTTTTCAATTATCATGCAAGCATTGATCAGTGTTTGTAGAGATGACAAGATGTTGTTTTAAATTGTATCTACTTTCAAGGCATTCGGCAAACATACTCTAAGCCGCGGTTAAAAACCTAAGGAAAGAGATTGACTAGTTCTCAATTTGAAATTCTACATTTATAAACCGAGTGTAAATCTGAAAAGGTACCTACCACGATCAAAAATACTGAACGGTCAGACAGAGAAGAAAAGTTACGTAAGTATAACTACAAAGTGTCAGAAGTTATAAAGCTGGTGTATAACATCGGGTATAGTACCTGCAAGCAAGTCCGGCGGTGTGTATAGCGCGTAGGGCCGAAGTGAGCTGAACTATGTGACTCCACAACACAGCTTCGGGCAGCAAAGTACCGCTCGCCACAGCACGCAGCATCGCGTTTTTCTGTTCGTGTTTAATAATTTTTAGAAAGGTACTATAGTCTGATCAAAAAGTATCAGAAGAAAAGTGTATACCAACCTTTTTCAGGTTAAATTCTAACGCATTTGCTCACTGAAGGGCAGTAACAAATTCATCGGAGTTTCGATTCGAGTCTTATACCTATTTATATCTCACCACTTTTTCCAAAAGTTATTGTTTTAATAACTTTACTGAACTGTAATCGAAAAACAGCGATAAATGAGGTTTTATAAATTAGAATGTTGAGTTTAATTCTGTTATAATCAAATCAAAAATAATTCAATTTGTAAGTGGCACTACAGTATGCCATGTTTGGCCAAGTTTTACGAACCATTTGTTTCCATATTTAGCAGATACTTTGGAAACGCCTGTAATTATCATTATGACTTATGAAAGAGATTGCGTTTATGCAATGGCTTATTCAACACAAACAGCAAGGAGAAGAAATCTGTTATTAAAAACAGCTATCATATGTTTTATTGATCCCTACAATGGCATATACTGTCAAGTGAAGGTTTCAGCACATTAAATAAGCGGATCTTGTTTTGTCGACGTACTTACTTGTCAGTTAACCAACTCAACAACATGTAAAAATGCAAACTCTCTTGACGTTGAGTTCAAAAGGCTCGTCAACATATTTATTAAACAGTGAAAGAGCTCATTCATCGGCGTTTATCTTATCGAGATAAAATACGTTATTCTGATTTACAATGTGTTGACTACATGTTCTCAATGAAGTCGAATGAATTTTCTCGTCAAGGTTATTATTAGGTCATAGACAACGAATTGGATTTGAATGCTTCGTTGGGGACATGTTGGATATTTCCACTTCTTCTACCACTATGGTGAACGTTTGAGTCGATAAAATAATTCTGTTAAAAGCTGAAACACAGAAAAAGCTTTGCGACAAAAATTAGCGATTACAAACTCTTAAGGAAATGTCCGAAGTTTTTGCGTCGCACCACTTTTACGTGTATCTGCACTGGGCTATGGACAAAGACGTACAAACCTGATGAGTGTAAGGGCGGGGAGCATCCGGGTCGGAAGAGAAAGGGTCGTGGAAAGCGCCATTACCGTCGTTGCTCGAGTTGCCGGCACCACCGTATAAGTACTTGTCCATCAGAGTCGTGCACGCGGGGTGGTAGGTATAAACCAACACCATGGCTGTCGAATGAAATAAATTATTTAGTACTAGCAGCGTTCTGCGGTTTCACCCGCGTAGTTCCCGTTCCCGTTCCCGAGGTAATACGGGGATAAAATATAGTCTATGTCACCCGGGGATAGTGTAGCTTCCCAACAGTGAAATAATTTTTAAATCGGTTTAGTAGTTTCGGAGGCTATTCAATGCAAACAAACAATCAAATATTTCCTCTTTACAATATTAGTATAGAAAACTGTAGAGTTCAAAAAAATCTGCATAAACTCATGAGAAACATCGTTTATTTGACCGTTATGTTTAAAATGGAAGCTCCAGGGTAGCAAGCGAAATTGAATGAGTATTTTATGAAAAAGACACTCAATAAAATTAATTTAGAATGTATGTACGGGTTGTATTGATTTGATTCCTTCCTACTAATATTATAAATGTGAAAGTTTGGATGTTTGTTACTCAATCACGCAAAAACGGGTAAACAGATTTGGATGATATTTGGCAGTAGTACGCTCCCGTGGGATAATAGGATATTTTCTAATTTCTTAAAAACTATTTTAAATAGAAGATTGACCTGAGAACAACCTTATAGAACGACAATTAAGGTTACTATGACTTTAAGCGAATTGTCCAATTATTCTGCGACATATGCGTGCATACTCACAGTGGTCTCCAAACGCCTTTGTAGTGAACCAATCGTGTAACTTAACAACGTTGGGATGGTCGATTTGTTTCCACATCTCCAGGCGCTTTGTGGCGGAAGTGGTGTAGGAGTGCAGGCGCCGCAGAGCGTAATGATCACCAGTCTGCCGATGGACTGCACGGTATGACGTAGCCATGGCGTGTGGTCCAGTATTCTCCAGAGGAGTCAGCTCCGAGTACATTTCCACATTTTCGGGCAGATCTGGACAGAAAGTGATACAATAGGGTGAAAAAAGATGCAAGTTATAACTATGTAAAGAAAATTAATATCGATGATACTTCCGATAGAAACCTTATTACATATATTTCAAGAATAAGGTTAAACCAGAGCACACTCGAGTACAATTATGTAGCTGGAACTGCGGAAATCTTACCGTGAAAACTTAGGAAAAGCGAGCTTGAAGTGAACTGTCATTCCACCTCATCATTTCAGCCGATAGACGTCCACTGCTGGACATAGGCCTCCCCCAGGCTGCTCCACTTCGACCGGTCTTGCGCTTCCGACATCCAGCGGATTCCCACGGCCTTCACAAGGTCATCGGTCCACCTTGTGGGAGGGCTTTCTACTCTACGTCTTCCGGTACGCGGTCGCCACTCCAGAACCTTTCGGCCCCATCGGCCATTCATTCCACCTGATGCTACGGAATTACACTATTCACAGCTAACTTCACCTATGTCTTTACCGTGAGTTTTTTGCGGAATAGTTCGGCTGATTTGAGTGTAACTTATGTTATGAAACTACTTGATTCATGTATAAACCTCACTAGCAAAAGTCTACATACCTGGATACTGGCGTAGATCGGTCTGCAGGAACACTTCATCATTCCTCTCGTAAATCTCGGAACGGATCGTGTCCGGCATGTAGAACGATGAAGCAAGACCTTCACAACACAGAAAAACAGTTAAATACACATTCTTTTAAATTATACAAACAAAGGGAAAATTATAATACTGGGACCGTTGTGACATAAAAAAATAAAGTGGAGAAGGAACTAATTTTGAAAGATAGGTGGGAGTGGCTTTACCACCGAAGTAGAACGACGTTCAGAAGGACCTAAATACGTTGGTATTAACATACACCTTAAAAGGCACGTTCACAGCGGGAGGAAACGCCCGGGTGTTAGTTACCACAGCGTAGATCGCCCGGACGACAAGGTTGAGCATAAGGTGGAGGTCTGCCCGACTTGGGCGGAGCACCGCCGTGTCCTTGTGTAGGCGATCGACGGTAGCAATCTCTCGCGTCCGGCCCTGGTCCAGGCCATGGTACGGAGCGAAAATGCATGGGAAACCGTCACCTCCTTCTGCGAAGCAGTAATGCTTGCGTGAGGGAGAGGCAATCTGTACGCCCTCATGGCGCTAGTCGCCGTAGGAGACGCCTTGGGCGTCGGGAATCCCGGGCCGATTCCCGGCCACCGTAGGGGCAGGCTTGCGGACGGCGAGTATATAATGGGTACGCCACGCGCGCCTCAAAGAGATGTCCACCACCAACTGGCGGGATCCGCAAGAGCCGATGCCTGCCAGGAGTGCGACTTGTTCGAAAGAGATACCGTGGTGAACACGGGTCGGTTTTAGTCAGTAAAAAACTGACACGCCCTCCCCCTCCGCCCAGAGCGAGAGAAGATGGGTTGTTTGATGAATCCCCATGCTCAAGAAAAAACTACATCAGTAGATTGAACCCGTGGGAAGCATGTGACAGGTCGCTTGAAAAAATTTGATAATGCAAAAAGTAGTGGCTCATTCAGCACAATCGCAATTGTATGACTTATCGCATTGCAACGTAAACACTGAACAGGTGCAATTTGATACAGACCGTCCTACGTTGGTTAGTAATTATTAATTCAAAATAACTAAGCATTTCGTTCTTGTTTAAAAAAGTAATGATTTCCTGGCGGAAGGGTAGTTTTTGATAAACGCACGATAAAAATGGTCGTCAGATTTTTGAGTGAAATTGTTACATGTCGGTGGATAAAAACGGAAAATGAATTACTTTTATAAAACAGAGCCAGCATGAAAACTTCAACAGCAAGATTAACATTTTCTTGTGAATAATAATACACATGCTGTCGCCTTAATCAACTTTATTCGCCTCGAAAGTGTTTTCACTGACATGTATTATTTTATTTTATAAATGCAGAAATAAATAGTAACTACTTTAATTTTAAAATACTGGTTAGCAGATAAACGTCACTGCCTAAGCTAAACTGGAGTAGTCATTTGGACACCAAGCTAAACAGGGCCAGCATCACCTTCTGGCAGTGCAGGAAAATGATAGGTAAGACGTGGGGCCTATCCACCAAAATTATACTATGGCTGTACATCGCAGTAATCCGCCCCATGATTACCTACGGGGCCGTGCTCTCGTGGCCCCGCACCAAGCTAGCTACATTCACCAACAAACTACAGTGCATGTAAAGACTAGCCTGCATGGCTACCACGGGCTGCATGAGGACCACTCCAACTGCAGCTATCAAAGCCATGCTGGGACTACCGCCGCTCCACCTGTTCATACAGCAGGAAGCAATGATGGCGGCGGCGCGTCTCAAGGCAACACATCTCTGCAGTAGGTGAGACACTCAACACACCGCGCTGCTTAAGGGACTCAACAGTGAGTTTCTCATTACAAAGGCTATAAATGACCGGGTGCCCAAACAATTTGTCTTTGACAAAAAATACAAAATCCAACTTCATGAGGATCGCGATGCGAAGGCTTGCGCCCCGCAGAGCTACGGATCTTCACGGACGGATCAAAAACAGGCAGTGGCACAGGTGCTGGAGTCTTCTAGGAGGACCTCGACATATACATAGCCACACCTTTGGTGGTCCTTAACACAGTTCCAGGCCGAATGCATGGGCATCTCCCTTGCTACGTCTGCTATCATGGCCAGGGAAGTTAAAGACCACTCGATCCGCATACTCTCAGACAGCATGGCTGTTCTGCGAGCGCTGAGTTCAGGTAGGCTAAGGAAGCACTTCCTGCGATCGATGCCCGGCTCACAAAACCGGTTCTCCGTCTAACTAAGCCACAGTTGCGTGCAGTTACAGCAGCTGTAACTGGCCATGGGTCATTTAACAAATATCTCTTTGTCATAGGAGTAACAGATAGTTCGCTGTGCAGGGCCTGCATGGAGGACGACGAGACAGCAGCGCACGTGTTGCGAAACTGCCCGGTGGTTGTCAGTTACAGGGCTAAATACTTCGGTAACCCAGGTACTCAACGTTAGATCGTCAGCAACACCAAGGCTTTGCTGGCTTTTCTCGAGGAGCTGGGGTGGATCGAATGACCGATTATCCCACCCGTACACAAAATACGAGCTTTGACGTGTACGTATTACCATTACTTAAACGTAATACCACAGAATATATTATTCTGTGCTCATAGGCCGCAATAAGAGAAGCTGGCTAGAGCTCGACCATACACACTTCTACTCATCCTCTTATCTGGACTGTACTAAGTCGAAACTGAATCTATTGTTCTCCACTTTAAAATTCTGCACCCACTGCGAAACAATGTCGTAAAAGTTTGGCAAAAGTTAAGGCATTCCCCTTTTCAAACTCGCAAGTGCATAATATTACATTCTTAATTTTTGAACTATGGTTTTAAACATACTATCCTTCTTATCCGACTCCTAACTACTTCCTAACTTACTATCCGACTTTTTCTACTACGAAAATGCAATAAACTCATTGCAATCATACGTTCGGTAGTAAATTCTAAAAACCATTGATAAAAGTATAGGCATCATAAAGTTCGCAGTAAGCAGAAACCATGGCCTATCACAATTTAAAGTGAAGTAGGACGGCATATGATAATTTTACTCGTTTGTTATGTGATTTTCAATCGTGACCGCTAGAATGGCAAATCGTGAAGTTTTGTAAATAGGGAAATCTCGCATTAGCTATACAATACATTTATGTGCATATATTCATGTTTCTAGAATCCTCGGACACGGCCAGGCAGCTAATACTCTGATTAGCTATTTATAGGTAACCGTAATGTTTGTTAGGAGACAGCAGATCTCATAGAAGTTCGTCGCCTCTTACAACCAATTAAAGTGACTCGTTAGTCATAGTTCGGCTAGCGAATATTAATAACTGATAATGGCAACTGATGCGCCGTGCAACGTGCCTCGTAGATTGATTCGAACAATCTAGAACAAATGCGCTTGTTATACGAGTGCAGCACCCAACTGCTCATATGGCCCAATTATCAACACGAGGCACAGCGGAAGGAGACTCCTCAGATTCTGACACGTTAATGAATACATGTCAAAGGTTCACAAGAGCACTACGACAATTTGCATTTGATTCGCAGCCGCCGTAATGGCGACTATCAAGAGCAATTTTCCCATTTCCGTCGTTGGAAATAACAAGCTACACTGCGCTTGATTTCCTTTTAGGGTGACAGCTATCTGTTACAAGCGTATCACTTGTTATGTAATCAAGTGTTTGGTGATTTAATCTGAATTACTTTTAAAAAAAAATTTTTTTAAGAAAACTTTGCCCCAAACTAGGAATTTCTCCTATATCGTGGGTGCGTTTACAAACATTTAAACTCGCATACACAAACAGCCAGAAACGGAACAACTACCTATAGGTCATACAAATATTTGTTGCGTGCGGGGATCGAATCCGCGATACGCAGCGCAGCAGTCAATCGCTTAAACCACTGCGCCAACCGTGCCGTGACAAGGCAAGACAAGGTGACGATGATTTTTTTAAACCATCATCGGCGATCGGTACGTCACTGTGTGTCTTTTACTAACTCTTATGGTATATAGAAATATAGGCCACATAAACATATCATCACGCCGTTTCTTCGAAGGGTTGGGCAGAGGTGTACGTACGTACACTCATATTACGTCAGTTATTTTTAAGTCCCTTGTAATAGGGGTGGAGCCTATTGCCATCAACCAAATCAGACTCCGATAGCTGCTACTGAGAAATTCCAGATAGAAAAATCCAAAAACACTTTGCCCGACCTGGGTATTGAACCTCATTGA
This sequence comes from Polymixis flavicincta, assembly GCA_949987655.1. Lineage (NCBI taxonomy): Eukaryota > Metazoa > Arthropoda > Insecta > Lepidoptera > Noctuidae > Polymixis > Polymixis flavicincta. The sequence continues at coordinate 13,683,443 of OX465171.1, forward strand.
AGTCATGCTCAGCAGTAGCGCTTACGACTACTAGACCAACGAGTCATAGTTCGTAGGTAACATTCTCCTGTAAATAAATATTAATTGCATCATTTACTATATGTTTCGTGCATCTAATTCATTGTTTTACTATTGTTTATTTTTAGCTCCTACATAATTATGTTAAATCACCTCTTCGCGTGACATGGAGAGGGCTATGCTTGAAGCTTCCCTACGTGATCGAATCAGGAATGAAATGAACTGCAGGAGAACCAAGGAAACCGACATAGCCCGAGGAATTGCCAAACTTAAGTGGAAGCACATCCAGCGGATTCCCGCGGCCTCCACAAGGTCATCAATCCACCATGTGGGAGGCTTTCCCACTCTACGTCTTCCGGAACGCGGTCACCACTCCAGAACCTTTCGGCCCAATCGGCCACTTAAGTTTGGCAATTCTTCGGGCTATGTAGTTTGCCTGGGTTCTCCTACGGATGTCTTCATTCCTGATTCCATCACGTAGGGAAACTCCGAGCTTAGCCCTCTCCATTGCTCTTTGGGTGACTTTAAGCCTTCTGATAAGGCCCATTGTGAACGACCAGGTTTCTATGCCATTGGCAACACACACTGGTCAAACACTTTCGTCTTGAGTATTTGGGACGAGAAGATATTGCTTAGAAAATCAACGTATAAAATAATGCAAACCATTGTCGCAGGTGGAGGCCTAAATTGATCACGTGCGCCAAACAAGGTATACTAACTATTTACTCGCCGTATTAATTTTAAAATAATCTAGCAGAGTATTATGCAAAGTGCTTAAGGGACTGCTACATATCGTAACAATAGCGGAAAACGTAAGAACCACAGCTATAAAATATAATTATGCATTCAAGTTTACAGAGCAAGCGGCCATTACACGTTGTGATTAGATTGACGATTGTTCGTTCTGCATATCAGTGTTATTGACCTGCCGCACAGCGCTATTTATTTAAATTGAGCCATATTGAGAAGTCATTGTATAACACTCATCACTTTATTGTGTGATTGATGAGACAAGTATCTGTAAAGTCTGCTAGTTTACACAAACATGTCGTTAATTCAAGATGTAGCAACGCTGCTTTTTTGCAAAACGATATAATAGAAATGATAAACAAAATCCCTTTATTTCAGAATTCGCTGTTTGTTGGAGCATGTTTATTTTGATGAAGCTATGCACAAGTTTCGGCCGTTTTATTAACTTTTACTGAACTGGGCGAATTTTACAACATTTTCGTTTTTTTACAGCTAGCGTGGTTAAAACTTACGCATTTCATCATTATTTTAAATTTACTCAAGACAGTTTCCACAGGTCCTCAAATATATACGAAATTATGTTTTTAATTAATATCATATTGATATACTTAATTAAGCTGAAGAGTTTCTTAGTTTGTTTGTTTTTTTGATAATCTCTGGATCTACCCGCCAGATTTTTCAAATTCTTTTTGGCTATTATAGATCAAGCTAAAACCCTTAGGAGCAGAGGAAAAACAATAAAAGTCAAAAGAACGCTAAGCGAAAACGAACTGATAGCGCGAGAAGCGATGCGGTGCGACGGGGTGGGGAACAAGTCGCGGACAGTTATGTGTACCAATGCCTTAAGAACTAATTAGCAGGTAATTTAATTGTATACGGTAGAGGGTTAAACAATAGCAAAAAAAAAAACACATCTAAAACTAAATTTATTCACCCAAGAAACAGCACGAAATTCAAATGAAGTTCAATGATTCATATCAGTTCCTAAGTTCAAGTACAGTTCATGAATTAAGTAAAAGCTTGGATGTTAATGGTGTTTATCCATATGACTATATTGATTGATGGTCAAAGTATAAGGATGAACAACTGCTCCCTAAGGATTAATGATGAATCGACGCATGAGGCAGCGAAGGGTTAGTGCGAAAGTTTCGAAAGTTCTTCATGTAAAAGAGCAGTTAGATATTATCGCCATTTCCTAACTGTGTTGGGGTCGGCTTCCTGTCGAACCGGATGCAGCTGAATACCAGTATTTTACATGGAGCGACTGCCTATCTGACATCTACAACCAAAATACTGAGTAAGACCATACCCCTTGGTAAGACTGGTTGTCAGACTTGGTATGTAAAGATGGTCAGCCATCCAATACTAACCGCGACAAGCGTAGATTAACCTGATTGATCGATCCGTGTGGGTTTTATTACTTAGCCACAAACCCCTCAAGTGCAGTTAGATGCAAATATTTTTTCCACCAACACTTTACTTTGCGAAAGATTTTGGTGCTGCCCAGTTCGAGACCCACAACGACTACAATAAACCTACAAGACATAAGAGAGCGTCTGAAAATAATCCATTACCTGCATTCGAGAGCATGGGCCCAATGTGGGCCGGAGGTCCAGAGTAGATCTGTGAAGCGTACGGCGACACCATACCGGCGCCTACGACGCCGCTCATGCATGGATCGGGACCCACTGAAACAATAACACCAAATGGTTCCTATTATTCAAAAGACATACAATTATTAACCAGATGATTAATGTGACTAAACACCTAAATTCGTGATAGTATTGGCGGTCATAAAACATGCGAGGAGGACGTTGAATTTTTACTGAGGCTTATGTTGTCTCGTTCTGACGTTTTGTTGGCGATAGTGATGTTAGTCTTAGGCGCCACCACTCATGGCTTCATATCGCAATCGACACCTACTGATTTATTTCAAATTGCAGTAGCAGGGATTTATCGTGGGTTTTAGTTACATTTTTATGAAATTTTAAAATCCCATTAATTCATTCTTCTATCTCCTAATCATAAACATCACTCGTTTTGTAGACTTTCCAACATAAATAACAAATCCAATTCTAAAAAAAAAGCTTTAAAACTGTTTTCTGTTTATGGTTACAAAAAGGCGGTTTCCTGAAGTGGTTATCTGAGAGAAACTTCCGCGTCATAAACCGTTAGGTCAATGTCTCACATTAGTCATAGTGGTAAAAGTAACGGCCCATGCATATCAAAATTACAACTACTGCTTTACGCATGGCTTTTTTGGGCAGACATCGATGAAAATCCTAGATTATACAAATCGATACGTAAAACATTTTGAAGGTTGTTTTCTCTAAATGCTACTTTCTATTAACTCTTTATTAACCCGTGGCGTAAAAATAGGGAGAGCGGGAGGCTTACAAGTTCCTTTGTTTACATATTATCTTTGGTGGCGATGCCCTGTTCTAGCTAAATGCCTATTTATCGACATTGCAGTGACATTACGTGACTCAATGTCTTAACGCAATAAAGACGGTAATATCAAGATTTGTGAGTTGATAAGTGTGAGATAAGCAGACAAGCATTGCTTGCCTAATATACTGCCGCGTCTATCGATAAATGGCCCTCCACATATATGTGAACTAATAAAGTATTATCAAAATAATTCACGCTATTTTACTTTCTATTCTACATTATGGTAAAAGAGCCTCATACGCAACCTGTTAAACATGGGAAATTGTCACAGCTATTGGCACAGTCTATATATTCCCTTGCTCCATATGTTATAGCTTGGCGAAAGTTTTTAATTTTCAGTATGACAAGTAAACTTTTGACATTTAAAGCTTGATGGCAAGAAACTAGATGCTATTTCGGAAACTGTATTTCTAGGAATTATTCTAGATTTACAATAGCAATGGGGTGCCTACGTTAGAGCTCTTTCAGGTAGATTATGTTCAGCTGCATATTTATGCAGTAAGAAAAATAAGGCAGTTGACTGATATAGCCACAGTATTATGTCTTATTGAGAGCAGTGGTGGACCAGTGGTAACGGCCGCGACTTACGAGTTGTAAATCGTGCGTTCGAACCCAGCCAGGTGCATTACTTTGTGTAAATAATTTTATCACTACTGCTCTCAAAACGGTGAAGGAAAACATCGTGAGGTAACCGGCATGTCTAGAAACAAAAAAATCGACGACATGTTACATTTACCAACCAGAACTGGGCCCGCGTGGTGTATTACGGCCCACTCCCTCTCACGGAGAGGAGGCCTGTGTTTCAGCAGCGGGAACGTTATAGGCTGTGTATGTGTATGTATGTCTTATGGCGTTCTACTGTGAGGAACGGCAGCTAACGTAGATTCAAATTTTACAAAAGGGCAAACCGCGTAATCTATAAAATGGGGCCCCGCGAGTCTCTTAGACACCAACTCAACGAAATTGATATACTAACTTTGCCTTCTCTTTATATCTTAGAAAGTATCTTGTATGTTTGCAAAAGCTTGGGTCTTTTCAAAATAAGAAGTGATTTTCATAATATAAATACACATAGTAAAAAACCGGCCAAGTGCGAGTCGGACTCGCGCACTGAGGGTTCCGTACAAACCTGTAGGTATATAAGTAAAAGTTATGGTATTTCTATTGCTAAATGAAATCCATAACATTACAATGTGGAAACTGGAGGAGCATAAATTTAAGACAAAGGTCTCTTAATCGTTTCAGTAATCCTTTATTTTTTAATGTATTATTTAAAATATTTTTATTATATAACTAAAAATTTATGCTTTTCGCAATTTTTCCTTAATCTGTGCTATAAGACGTAGCTTCGTACCAAATTTCAAGAACTACCCTGTAGGTTTTGATTCCCTTGCGAGTGACAAAAATTTGCGGCATAAACGGCTATTTCTTTTGATTACTTTAGCTTAGAAGTTTGATTCACAGCTCCAAGGGAACTGTCCCTTGAGGTCAGGTCAGGCTCAAGTCTACTGAGACCTGAGTATTTGATATGAATTTCAGCTTGATACCTCCACGCGTCCCTGAGAAAAAGGGTCTTGACAGACAGACAGGGACAACAAAATGTTCCTATAAGGGTTCCGTTTTTTCTTTTGAGGTACACCTACTTACAAGTTTTCACGAAAATCTAAATTTGCCCATTTTTTTTTTATTATGGCCGTATGATAAAATACCATAACTTCTACTTATATACCTACAGGTTTGTACGGAACCCTCGGTGCGCGAGTCTGACTCGCACATGGCAGGTTTTGTTTATAAAATGTTGTCAGTCAGTTACAGGACTTACCGATGGAAATTTACCTTCTCAAAACAGCAGATTATAAGATAAAAGACTATGTTGAAGATAGGGAAGTTTGGCATTCATTCCTTCTGCATATGTGGCTTCCCTGGTACCTCATTAAAAGCATAACTGTGTGTAACAACAATGTTAATTTTTATTTAATTACTTAATTTGACATACTCTTGTCATTATTTGATATATTACACACCTACAATTCTAATTTCAACTCTTTATTAGTGGTTCTCATGAAAACATGTAATTTGGTATAAATAGTTTTTATATTTTATTTATGTAGATTCTTTTATATTTGTGAATGTGAGAATGTTGTGGTCTTGCATACTGTAGATCTGTAGACCATTTTCTATTCTTTATTATCATTTGTCTCAATAAGTACCAGCTACTTAACTTATTGACAGGCTTACAGTGATACCTATTATCACTGTAATTTGAAAACTTTGTAAAAGCCAATTATTTTTAAAAGTGTAACTATGGGTTTGTTGCCGGCTCTTCTCCATAGGAAACAACCAATTGGAACCGTGCGCCTAGCTTCTGACGTTTCATAAGTGCACATGTTTAATGTGTTTTTTTTTTTTTTTAACTGTATCCTTTTCCAGTTTTTAATTGACCTTTCCTCTAAACTTTGTATTGGGTCAGCAATTAAAGTGAAAGAATACAAACCAACAACATTTTTGCAAAATAATTGTAAGGGGGCATGATATATTATTTAAATAAAGAAATATTGTTATTTCTTTGTTTACCCCTCAGATTATAAAACAAAGGCAGATAGACCGCGCGGAACACCAAGAGTGAAGCCAAAAAACCAAATACTAAAGCATCGCATTGTATATAATGTGAGGTTTTAGTCTTGTTTTTTTTACTCTTGGGTGTGCCGCGCGATCTATCTGCCTTTGTTTTATAATCAATCAAAATAATCTAAACAAAAAAAAAAACTTTACATTTTTTTTTTTTTTTGTTTAGACTATAAAACAAAGGCGTCGCATTGTATGTTACATAAATGCGACGCTTTAGTATTTGGTTTTTTGGCCTCACTCTTGGTGTTCCGCGCGGTCTATCTGCCTTTGTTTTGTAATCTGAGGTTTACCTTATGTGACAAACTATGAAATTAAGTTCATTCCTGATAACAACATAGTACTTCCTCTCACTATGGTCTAGTACGAAATTTTAACCGTGTCTGAAACATTGGTTGGTTTAAAGATAAGAATCTTGTATTGAAAAATTACTGATAACTGACCATAGTTAATGTAAACTGCAGTAACCATTGCATAATCTGCGTATTATTTGTTTGGTTTTGTTCATGAAGCTTTTTGGTACTTATTTGTACTTACCAATTGAAGCAGAGGAATTCATTGCTCCAGATGTGTTCATGCTGTCGGAGTTCGTTGAGTAAAAATATGTTGTGCCACCTACATTCTCCTGTAACAATAAAATATTTATTTATTAAGGTTGTTTTAAATATGTAACAAAAAACATTACAAGCTCATTAAGAATTTCTGGTTGAAATGGAATTGTGTAAATATTATTTAATGTTTGTTAATAAGGACTTAAACTAAGTAAGGATTATCCTTCTATACTCTGATTTTTCATTTGCTGGAGCAAAATAATAGCCGCTTTTATAGAATAACTGTCCTGTTGAAAAAAACGGTTGACCACAGCTGAATTGTATTCCAGCTAGTAAAAATCAGAGTTTATCTTCTTATATATAAAAATGAATCCCTAATTCACTTGGTCACGGCATCACACGTGAAAACGGCTGGACAAATTTTGCTAATTCTTTTTATGTTGTTTTTCTTAGTGTCAGGAGAAGGTTCTTATGGAAGAAAAAAATTAGAAATTTACGCGTAAGATATATTCATAGTTAAGACAAGACAACGTCTGGCGGGTCAGCTAGTTCTAAATAAAAATAGACTTATTTTTACTAAAGTAATATGGTATGGCATATTTTAGTTGTTTTATCCAAAGAGAACCAACAAGACACACACTTGATTCAGATCAAGTTTTGAAAGTTGGTCATGGATAACTGGTTGTGCACATTAAAACTATGGATATAGTACCTTTACAATAAATCTGCTGATAACAACTACATTTCAATAATGCAAATGCTACTGATGCACTTCCGTGTCCGGCTTACTGAATATCTCATTATTATCATTGTAAATAATTACTCTGCTATTTTAATTTTTTATTTATTATAGCTTCTATAAACATTTATGAACATCATTGAAATTGCAACTATAATTATTCTCATAAACCACAACAGTTCCATTGAACTTGCAGATACAAGTCAGTTTCCAGTCTTACAAAAGTTGTGATTTTCTAATGTTTTGGTTATTATCTGAATGTAATTAATTAGACAAGTAAGTAGTTCAGTTCACCTGGTGCACTTGGGATGTGTTGGGAAGGCCTGCCATTGTGGAGGGTGATGAATTCTCCGGCGAGTCTGGCTGCATGATGTTTGGTGGTGCATAGTAGTTCATTGGAACAAATTCCGTAAGCACCACCTAGTACAACAGATACCACAACAAAATGAGTCCTATAACATTTTGTGAAAGTAATACTCCACATTGTTTAATGAGAACATAAAAAAAATCATCACCTTTTTGACGTTAGTCGGTGAGGAGTCCAGACTGAGTTGCCCAAGCGCCTGGTTCAGGGGTCTTGTGGGGGTCGAAGTGGAGCGATTCTGAAACATCAAAACATGACTCACCACTGACCACAAAGGCATACACCAACACAAAAGTATGAAAGTTATCTTACCATGTAGGTCGCCAACTTCGACTCCTGTGGTAGTCCGCAGTTCGGAGGAGAGGGCGAATATTGTAAAAAGATCGAGGGATCCATGGTTTCCAGCTCACGGTGCAGCCAACTCATGATGAATAACGAAAAAGGCTTGTGTAAATAAAGCGAATCGACCGAACCGAAGTGAGTTTCCGTAGCACGACTTGACGTTTCGGTGAAGCTACGCGATCTGAACTTCGCTCATCTGGCTGAACATCAACAGCCCATCCTCCTCATCTGTTACACTTATCTTACTGATCTCGAACATCACAACGGCTGACCATGATCTCAGACATTTTCGTTTTCTATTCTAGTTTTTTAAGTTCTTGATACACTATTTAACACCCGTGACAGAAGATCAAGCCATACACAAATACTATGTGATTGTGATTTCTAGGCTCATTGTCACAAGAATTGTGTGTAAAACAGTCGCTAATTAATCGATCAATTCATGCGGGATCAAATAATCCTTTTCAGCAAGTTTATTGTAATTAAAATGTCTAAATAAAATCAGAGCGTAGGGACACGAAGACAAATATACATTTAATATTACGCTACACATACATACGTATACAAGTTCGTAAACGTAAGTACCTATTCTGAAGAACGTACGATATCAGTGGTCATAGACTAAAGGTGATATTCTACTAAATAAAATTGTTTCTACAGTTCACAAAACACAGTGACGGTAGTTTTAGTTCCATTTAGCAAGATATCAATTGTCTATGAAAGAAAATACATTTTCTATTAAACACAGTTTCGAGTGAGTGTCCGATGCATTGAGTGAGGAAGACCTAAGGAATGGATGCCTGCACCACGACCTAACTTGAACTCCGATTGAAACACAGAACACATATACACTGGATTGAAATCATGCGTTATATTTACATACACTGAGGTGCAAAATCAGCCGATTCATTGCTGGGACATGGCAGCTCCTCTTTTCTCTCTCACAGAGAGAGAGAGAGAGAAGAGAGGAGAGTGCACCATAATCCACGAGAGGAGAGATGTATATATCGAGCCATTACCACCGACTTATCGTTATCGACATTTTACCTAAGCTGCGTTTTGCGACATTATAATCTACTAGCTTCCGCCCGCGGCTTCGCCCGCGTGGTAAGTAAATTATCGCCTGTGTGTTATTCTGATGTCTAAGCTACATTACTGGAAAGTGATTATTGGAGAACGAGGAAGACTGACCTACCGTGATACAGTTTCTACTAGTACGGAGGTCAGTGTGAATTACTCTCTAACAACCATATACGCTCGACATGAGATGTTATTACTATTTTTTGTTTTCTTTTTTGTTTATACAATGTGTAGCATAAGTAACACGGGACCTCATAGACCCCAATATTTAGAATTGAGTTAAAAGCCTAATATGTTCAATGACCAAAACACTTTACTGTTAATATTACGAAAATCGTATTGCGATTAGCTTTACTTTATGCATTAAAACTTGAGCCTTATCGCCTTGAAATGGGATTGAATTTTCTTTGGCTCAATCAGTGGTAGGTATGGCAAATACATATTTTTAACAAATTACCTTTCGGGTCTTGCGTCCATTCTGTTACACCTTGTATATTTATTATATTATGTAATTCGTTATTCCTAAGGTTGTTATTGTTTTTTTCCTAGAAATAAAAAATGTTTTTTTTTTTTTTTTTTTTTTTAAATCCGTTCAGTAGTATAATTTGTAAAATTTGGTTTCTGTCGGGTTACGCTAAATCGGCGGTAATGGCTCGATATATACTGGAACAGGTTTTTGGAATAGGATTTTGGCTGGACGCGTAAATACTTATTCCGAGCGCACCATGTAAACACCTCTCGAATATTTCTGCGTAGTTATGGCGTAAATGGCGCTTGACACGTACAGACGCCAGCACATCAAGCTATCCCACACTGTCAAATTTTCCCAATTGAACATGAAACTTCATTCTTTGCATTAAAGTTGAATAACTATCAAAGAAATTTGGCAGATTGGGGTAGCTTGATGTGCTGAGGTCTGTACATACCTACTACCTCGTCTACCGATCCGTAGATCATTGTAATAGATTGGTCCGATCCCTTGCTGCCCTCTACCTGCCATGCCCTAAGCCGAGGTCCGTAATAAGTTTTTAAATGCTATAAGGCTTGGAGAGCTTTATATAGCTGCCTGTAGTGTAGACAAGAAAGTGACCAGTCAGAGTGAATAAGTCAGTAGTAAGAATGTAGTTTGTAGTCGATTTGTTCTCGAAATGTATCATGTGCACACAGCCTAAATGACTAATAAATGCCAAGGGGCACCTACGCAAAAAAAAACATGCAGAATTAACTATGAGTGGGTAGTACTCTGTGGACTGGGCTGACTTGACAGGACTTGAGTACTTGACTGCTGTGCTGTACGTAGTTATTTTACGATTTATCGTGTAGTCTCTTCGAAAAAGATTAAAAGGTCTCGTGTTTTATTGTTGTTTGGTATACTTCTCACTTTTGTTTATTTCTCTCAAAGTTCTGTGCTTTGTACTATGAAAAAAAGGCAGTATAGTAATTGAACTAGTTGTTTTTTGGTGATAGTAAAAAACAACGCACGTCACAATTTTATAATTTCTTATTAGTTTAACTCAATTAGTGATACGTCTCGAAGCAAAAATTTCTTATTGTTGATATTATTTAAGTAGGGTTGATTTGTCGCGCTTGTTTACTAAAGAGTGAATGTTGTAGGTTCCAAAGTCAGGATGGATTCCTCATACCAAGGAGGTGTGACCTATGAAGACAACAGTAGCAATTTCCAGCGGCTATCGCAAACTATTGCCAGCAATATAAAGAAGATATCACAAAATGGTAAGTAGTTCTATTGTTTGCATTATCAACTTTTTATCACTTTTATCTTTTGTGCTTACTTTATATTTGTTTGTTCTTAGTCATACATGTATTTTGTGTTTCTATTGTCATTTTGAATTGGCATATAATTCACAGAATATGTGGTGATGCTCCGGCATATAATCACAGACTATGTGGTGATTCTCCTGCATACAATTTCTTGTAGCATCATTGTATTTTTAGACTTCTGGTTTAACTTGATGATAGAGCATTAAGTTTGCTATTGAGATATTAATAAATAAACAGTTCTCAATGAATGACTAATTAGACTTGTTTACATAGAATTTAGTGTTTAGTTTACAGTACAGTTCTTTATATAATTCTGTGCTTGTGTTTGACTGCCTCCTTGGTCTATTGATTGCATGCGCTTCTGGAGAGCATGAGGCCCTAAGTTTGATTCCCGGGTTGGGCGAAAAGTTATTAGGGTATACTAATACTATAGAATAGCACCATCCCATTTCTTCCCGTGGGTGTCGTAAAAGGTGACAAAGGGAGTTACTAGAGAATGGGCAGCAGCATTCTCTATGCATTTTACGACCATACTGCTATTGCCAACCCGCTTGCCAAGGGTGATGATTATGGCAAAACCCCCCTTTTGAGGGAGGCTTATGTTCAGCAGTAGACGTCTTTCTGCTGAAATGATGATGATGAACAAAGAAAGAAAAAGTATTTATTAGACTCGCACAGGAATTTCACAAACAAAACTTCAACACAATAAAATTAAACACTAAAAAACTAAAACACTGCAATGCTAGGTACAGAGGCCAGCACATCAAGCTACTCCAATCTGTCAAATTTCTTTGATAGTTTTTCAACTTTATTACAAAGGAATAAGGTTTATGTTCAATTGGGAAAATTTGACAGTTTGGGATAGCTTGACCTGCTGGCGACTGTACATATTAGAATTAAAATTAGATTTATATAAAAAGGTAAAAAAAAAAAAAAACAAGGTCCTGTACAAAGCCAAAAGGCCACTATCTTAGAATCATGCTGCAACATTTAAAAAGTGTTGCAGGGCTGGTATATTATAAGTAGGTGAGTACACCTCTGCCCAAACGTTTGGGGGAAACAATGTGTGATTTTATGTTATGTGTAGTGTAGCAACTTCAGTAATGTAGTTTTAGCAAATGGTACTTCTATTACCAATAAATATTCAAAACAGCTTGTTTTTGTCTTATTTCACATTGTATGAAAGCAGTCTATTATCCTAGCAGGCCTAGATAGCACCAACTTACTACTTACAAGAATAGGCCTATGAAATGACAGCCTAAGAGGGACATCTACTTTCAAAATGATTGTGTAGAAGTTTAATCCTGAAATGATCAAAAATGTATTGCATTCTATTTACTGTATATTTTCATTTCATTTCATTGTCATTATATTTAGTCCCACTTGCACTACATATCACTAAATGTGGTAAATGCTAAATGAAATAAATGTTGTGTATCCGTCATCTTGAAACAATTGAAAAAAACATAATAATGATTCGTGTATTTCTGAATGCATTTATTGTTTTGTGATGCAAACTGTCCTAAATACTAATTTGAAAGATTTAGCCATAGTATAATGACTGTTCTTAAAATCAAGATTTGGAATTCTTTGACATTGTAAGTAAGTATAAGAGTTGTAATCATCATCATGAGTAGACAGACAATACATACTTCAACTTTCAACAATTTTCTTCGTCTTTCATCATCTTATTTTAAGTTTACTACTTAGTTGATTTGTATTAACCGCCCGCAATAACTGTGCATTTCTGTTGGTAGTATCTTCCATGTCAAAGATGGTCAACCAGCTGCAGACACCACAAGACTCGCAAGAGGTTCGGAACCAACTGTGAGTGTATTCATAGTCAATGTACAATTAAACATTAATATTCATATGGCACACATAATACCTACTGTCTATTGTTAGTGTATAACTGTTCACTTAAGGGTTAAACCAAGTTATATGTCTAATAGTAAAAATTATTATATATTTAATATTTTAATGTCATGCACAATCATCCGTACACTAATAAAACTTTATTTTGTAGGCGTCAAATACAAAACTACACACAGAAACTGGCCAAGGACACGTCTTCACTCATAATGGAGTTGGTGAAGATGCCAACGGACCAGCCTGCCTACAAGCTGACAAAAGAGCGTCTCAGTGATGAATACATGATCACACTCAACTCCTTCCAGGTTTGTCATTTTATATTAGTCTTTGTGCTCATCGTAATCTTGATGACTGAACTCGTCGGCCCAGTAGCTCTGAGTTAATGGTAGCAAACTTGTGGTTTCAGGCCAGTTTCATCAAAATTATCAAACAGTTTGTCAAAATACTGTTTGTATTTTTCTTCTTCTTCTTCGTCGTCACACTTTTGGCAGAGTAGTCGTGGTCGTCACATCAGGGGTGGTGGCAAGCTTCACAATCCATCGCCATTCCTCCCAATACTGTGGCTTTTCTTGAACATTCGTGGAGTGGACCATTGACTTGGTCGGTCCAACGCAGTGGAGACCTGCCACGTGCTCTTGTACCTTCAACTTTTCCCTGTACTACAAGTCGCTCCACGGATGTGTCTTCTTGACGTATGATAAGTCCAAAAAAAGTTAGAATACGACATTGGACGAAGGAAGAAAGACGCTGTTTGATACGAAGCTCTTGGAGGATTGAGACGTTGGATCGGAACTGTGACCAGGTTATGCCAAGCATTCTTCTCTAGCATCACATTTCTAGGGCGTCTATCTTCTTTTTCTCGAGACCTTAAATTAAATGTAAATTATAGATACAATAGGAAACAGAAGTATGCTCTATTCGTTAATCCAGAACATTTAATCAAACTTAGTTGCATTGTTGCATAAAAATACATATAAAATGCAACAATTCGATTAATGATGTCAATGCTAGTAGTCCATTTAATTTTTTGTGTTCTACTCTCATTATAGCAGTTTCAAAAGTAAGCACAGCTGTGCTTACTAGGGGTGTTCAATAAAAGTAGTAATGAGTATGAAGCAGTTATATATTATTTATTGTTATTTAATTTTTCGACATAATCACCTTTGATATTTATACACTTGGTATATATATTCTTTTACTAATCCTAAGATTCTCTTCTTGAAAAAATCTTCAACTTGATCGCTTAAAAGATCATGTACGACGGCAATCGCTTCCTCATCATTGCCATATTTGTGACCTCTCAATTTTTTATTTTAATCGCGGGAACAGGCAGAAATCACTAGACGCAACGTCAGATGAGTATGGAGGATGTGCCATCAATTCAAATCCAGTACCTTGGATAGCAGACATCGCAACTCGGGACTTGTGTGCGGGGGCGTTATCTTGGTGAAACAACACAACTTTAGCAAGTTTGCAGCCAAAAATCGGTCAGGATATTGTTGTAACAATTCCAAATTGATTTGAGAAATCCGCAGTCTTGTTTGTTTATTCTCGTCTGTAAGCATTCTAGGCACCCAGCGCGCTGATACTTTTTTCATGCCCAAATGTTCATGTATAATACTATGGATACTTCCTCATCGAAATCTTTAGTTCTTCAGCGACAAAACGAACAGAACACGACTTTTTCAACTTTTTTATCATTTGTTCGGTAACTGCCGTCGTCGTAGGGCGTCCCGAGCGCGGGTCGTCTTTAGTTAAAGTTCTTCCTCTCTTAAACTCGGCACACCACCGCGCAACCGTAGAATACGGAGGAGCATTAACCCCTAATGTTCCTTTCAAGTCTAGTTTTACTTGCTCAGTAGTAATTTTTTTCAGGCAGGGATGTTTTATTACGGCGCGAATTTAAATTTTATCCATTTTGCTTATCACGCTCCGACACGACGAAAACAAATTACTTCTATTTTTAAAATAGAAAAGAAAATCGATAATTTTTATTTATTTTATTTTGTCAAATGTCTGGACCTTTTTGTCGTTCAAGGAGTTTAAATGCCATTATTACTTTTTATTGAACACCCCTCGTACTGTATGATCATCCACCATTAATAATGGTTGAACATACACTAGCCACTAGTCGTACTGTTGCAGTACTTCCGCTGTTTTAATTCAACGTAGAATTACATACACAATCACCACAGTAAATAAATAAGCAGTATTACGTCTTCATACAAATCGGTATTAAAACATTATCATTCGTATAAATTATTTCAAGGACACTGCCGGAACGTAATATTGCTTACTTTATTATACTGTGGTTATACTCTCTAGCATAACCTCTTCTCGTTATGCTAGAGGTTAAATGAAGTCAATAAGCATAGGTACCTATTTGAGACGTCTCGGTGTCAACTTTCATGAAATAACTATTGCATCTAATGTTTGTCAAAATCTATGAATTTCTTAACTAAAGGTTAATTTTTTGTAGATACTGTGGTGGTCATATAATTAATAACGGTTATTTAAAGGGAATATTTTTTCAAACTAACAAGTATAACTATAATTTCTCTCGGTATTGTAAAACTTTTCCATACTAGCGTTACATTATACTCCATTTTTAATAGCATTACAAAAAAGAGGCTCGTAGAAGCAGGAGTGCAAAACATTTTATTTCAAAGTATTTTTTTTAGATAGATTTAAAAAAGTACTAAATACTGAAATAAAAGTCATTTTATTTTAAGTAATACTTGATTTATAATAACATCTTCATCCAAACATTACAAAAACATGACACAAACAATCTCATGATGATTTGAATTTAATTTAGATTAAAGGAATTAAAAACATTTTTTTTTACAATAGTTTATTTTAAATATCCAATTACAACACACAATACGTTGGTAAAACTTCTTCGTCTTCTTTAGCTAGTTTAGTCACTAAACGTTCTCGGTATTGTTAACTCCTGCTTGTTTTAGGTTTTTAGCATTGATACTTGAATTTTAAATTGGAATTAAATACTATGTCTAAATAAAAGCCCTTGATTTCATAAGATAAATAATTAAAATGATTACAATAAAGTGTGACAGCTGGTATATAAATAGATTTGAATAAATTTGGCGTTATTCGTAACTTTAACAAGTTTATTGTACTTTTGATACAAAGTGTACATTAAAAAGAACCTTTTTAACTTCTGTCTAATGCTAATATAATAATAATAAATGGAGTGTAGTTGACACATGGTTGGCTCAAAAATAAATAGATAAACTTTATAGGTGCATTCGATCTGAACCTGTATTCCTACTTACTGGCTGGTCACATAATTAAGACCGCTGAATAGTTTATTTTTTATTCAAATTTAAATAGAGAACACTCTGTGGCTCTGCGTCACTATTCGTTCGTATAATTTTGGCGCCATTTAGTGCTGTAAAAGTCTTGAGGTGATTGCTTCAAATGAAAAACATTGTTATTTTTTTTTATATATATCCACAAGGGAAGTAATAATAAAACTTCGCGAGTAAAAATTTATCATAAAAAGGTAGCCGACCATCTGCAATGCTCAAATAAGATTGTTTTCAACGCTGTGAAGCATTTTGCGACGTATCAAACTTCAAATGTTCCGCGTGTACCTAAAAAGAGAAAGTCATCTCGTCGAGATGATCGAAATACCGTTCGTTTGGCAAAACAAAATCCTTTTAAAGGGTCTAATGAGCTGAGAAAAGAAAATTTTGGTGAAAACAACCCTTAAGCAATCTCGGCACGCACTATTCGAAGGCGTTTGGTAGAAGATAAGTTGCACGGAAGGATAGCAAGGAAGGTACTCATGTTGAAACGGTGCCATAGGCAAGTCCGGCTTGCATTTGCAAGAAGGTATGAAAACTGGACAGTAGTAAATGTAAAATTGTCTTTGTTCTGACGAGACAAAAATAAACTGGGTAGGTATGTTTTGATGGAAAACGATAGATGTACGACGCCCTCCAAATAAAGCCTTCGACCTTAAGTACACAAAAAAGACATTAAGGCATGGTGGGGTACTGGGAAATTTGAGTGTGCATGTCCACATGGTGTTGGACCTGTGAAACGAATAGAAGGAAACATGGATCAATTCCATTACAAGAATATACTGGAAGAAACAATGTTACCTTATGCTGAAGAGGTGCTTCCGGGTATTTGGATATTCCAGCACGACGATGATCCAAAGCATACTTACTGCACGCACCGTTAAGGAATTTCTCACATCGCAATCAGTTTCTGTTTTAAATTGGCCAGTTAACAGCCCAGACCTAAACCCAATAAAGCATTTTTGGTGCGAAGTCAGGAAAAAGGTTTCAAGTCGATAGTGTGGCAAATTAAGAGAGCTGTACGACGTTTTCTTGAAGAATGGAACTCTATCTCTCTTACGTAATGTAAAAAATTTATAGAATCTATACTCCGCCGCGCCGGTGTAAAGCAGTAATTAAAGATTGTGGACATGCTACTAACTATTAATTTTATTTTAAAATATATTAAATTTCTTTTTTTCTTTATGCACTTCACATTAATGTGATTTATTAACCGACTTCTTTAGTCTAAGGTTCATATTAAACAACTCTCGAGCAATTTCATAAATCGTTCTTAATTATATGTCCAGCTTTATTACTATTTGAATTTGGTACTATAGTAATATAATAGTCAGCAATTTTATTCTATATTCCTAATCCCGTTTGCTCTATTCATGTGGCTATTTCATAACATAACTAGTTACTTCTAAGAAGGAACATAACTACATATGACATGATTTAGATTAAAAGATCTGGAGCATCAAAACGTTCTTAATTATATGACCACAACTGTATAGTACGAAACAATCATAAAGTACTTAATCCTTCATTTGATTACTTGATGCTTCATTTGACCTATCTTCATATTTAATGGAGGTATGTAGAAAAAGGAATGCTCCAAATAATTTTAACAATTTTAAAACTTGTATTTAATAAAAAAGGTACTAAACCTAATGATAATGTTACTATAGACAATAGACATGAACTGTTCTAGTATGAAAGACAGAGCGTGACAAAGCAGTAGTGATCCGTGAAAATTGGTCAAGTTCAGCAAATATAATTCATGAGTGCATTAGGGAAAGAAGAGGCTGAAGAGTATCTTTATCTATTTTCAGAATCATTCTCTGCCTTGGCACGGCCACACTGACATGATAAATTGCAATTAATTAATTTTACCGGTATTACTACTGTCAAAACTACTTGAAAGAGTAACAAAACGTGCCTCATTTAACATTACATTCAACACAATTATTTAATTACTATGAAGATATGTTACCCATTAATAATGTTATTTTCGATCAACTGGTGGAAGTTAGGTTGGTTAATATATAATAGATTTTTCATTGGTTTAATATCCTAACTACATTAAAAACAATGTTTGAATAAAAGCATATCTAATTATCAATAGTTAATTTGTTAATATTTAATTAATTATTTAGTAAATACCTATCTATCTGCATTTCGATAATTTTAGTATCAAAAATTCCATGAAAGTAGGTAAGTATATATACGTATATACGAGGGTCATTTAATAAATACTTAGCCTACAAAAAGTAAACGATTTTTTTTGAAAAGTGGCAATTTATTTTTCAACATAGTCTCCTTATAGTTCGATACACTTAGCCCTTTAACCCGTCCGAAAAATAGTTTTTGCCAAACTCTGCAATATAGGCCTCCGTGGCGGCGATGACCTCCTCATTCGATCCATATCTATTCCCGGCGAGTGATTTTTTCAGATTAGGAAACAGAAAGAAGTCACAAGGGGCCAAATCTGGAGAATACGGTGGATGGGGCAGCAATTCGTAGCGTAATTCGACCAATTTGGCCATGGCAACGGCAGACGTGTGAACCGGTTGCGTTGTCGTGGTGAAACAGCACTTTTTTCTTCGCCAGATGGGGTCGTTTTTTCTTTAATTCGGCGTCGAATCGGCCCAATAAATCGGCATAGTAAAGCCCTGTAATTGTTTTACCCTTCTCGAGGTAATCGATGTAGATCACAGATCACACCTTGTGAATCCCAGAAAACGGTGGCCATAACTTTTCCGACCGATTTTACAGTTTTCGCCTTCTTTGGAGCACGTTCCCCGGTCTGGATCCATTGTTTTGATTGCTCCTTGGTCTCTGGTGTGTACCAGTGGATCCAGGTTTCATCGACGGTCACAAAACGACGCAAAAACTCCGCTGGATTCCGCTTAAACAGCGCCAAACACGTCTCCGATGTGGTCTCACGGTTGCGCTTGTTTTCTGGTGTGAGTAAACGCGGCACCCATCGCGCCGACAGCTCTCTCATGCCGAGTTCCTCGTGAAGAATGATGCACTGTTCCTTCTGAAATGCCTACAGTCTCAGCTAGCTTCCGAACCTTCAATCGGCGATCTGCCAATACGAGATCATGGATTTTTTTAATGTTTTCCTCCGTAGCAGCTGTTTTCGGTGCATCTGGACGTGGTTCATCAAAAACCGACGTACGGCCACGTGCAAACTCGTTGAACCAATTCTTGACGGTGGCCATCGATGGAGAAGAGTCACCGTACACAGCATCCAAGAGCTCTTTGATTTCGATGAGCGTTTTCCCTTCCAAAAATAGGCATCGAATCACCGAACGATATTGCTCTTTTTCCATTTTTGTAAAACCGATCGACACGTTCGCTTCCATAAATTGTCAAATTAAAACAAATGAAGGGATTTAATGAAAATTTGAAAAAAGAATTAAAAAAGAAAGTGCTACACTGTGGTAAAACTCTTTTGAAACTACAGCGCCCTCTGGCGATGAGGCTAGGTACTTATTGAATGCACCTCGTAGGTATATATAGGTTCTAGGTATTCTGTGACACCATGAGGTAGGATTAGTCATCGTTGATTGTATTGAAAGGGATATTTGTAAATAACTACAGAAATGCGAACGTTTGCTAATGGATTCACGTGAACAGAGAATGTTTTCAAGAAATTTTGCGTATTTACGAATGATCGTAACTCTTGGTATTGCCTTGCAGCCACTCTGACAACATCATCTGTCTAGTCTTTTCCCAATTATTTTAGGGTCAGCTTCCAGTCTACCGGATTTAGCTGAATACCCGTATTTTATATGGAGCGGCTATCAGTCATAAACATAAATAGTGCGTTTACAGCAGGTTCATGCTGTACAGGAGGTTCATATATAAAACATACTTGACTTTAAATATATTTAACCCGTGAAATATTCTCTGGGTATGATAACAATGTCTTCTTGTTCTCTTTTTTTAATGTGTTTGTTGCTGTTGTGTTGTGTCTGTGTCTAATAAATGTTTTCTATTCTATTCTATTCTATCTTATAAGGAGTATAATAACCGGCAAAGAGATACACCACTAAAAATACTGCATTTACTGGAGATTTTTACTAAATGATGATGATGATGATGATGGGACTCCCTTCTCCGCACGTAGACTCCCATTCGGTCCGTTGTGCGTGGGGATTCTGGCTAACAGAGCCAGCCTAGCTCCGCCCAAAAGCACAGAAGCTTCCTGGGAGCCTCACAGGCTTCGCGGAGCGACCTCACTGTTCCGAGGATTTCTTCACGTTGAGAAGCCACGGCCTCGCATTCCAGGATGACGTGGGCGGCTGATTCCTCGGCGTCAAGGCAGCCCCTGCAAAGCGGGCTGTCTGTGGCGCCTATGTTATAAAGATGTTTGTTAAGGGGGTTATGGCCCGTAATTGTTCCTATGATTATTCTGAGGTTATTTCTACTTAGGCTAAGAAGTTTATTAGTTAATCGCGGGTGTATAGTTGGAAAAGCCAATTTTGACTGTCTACAGTCTGTTGCCCGTGACCATCTGTTGTTATGAAGTTCGGTTGACCTTTGGCGAATCCACGCACGAAATTGTGAGAAAGGCAGGGGGAGAAGTGGGTACGGGCCTAGCACTTTCATATCAGAGCCTCTCTTCGCAAGTTCATCTGCGGCATCATTACCTAAGGATCCACTGTGCCCCTTGATCCACTGGAGGGTAATACGATTTGACGTCGATAAACTCTCCAGAGCTAGATGGCACTCAAAGATTAGTTTGCTGTTGGTTTGTTTGTTTGCCAAAGCTTTGAGCACAGATAGGCTGTCGGATACGAATTTAATGCCGTAGTCCCGGATGCCTAAGCGCTTTACTGCTGTTGCGGCTTGTGTTAAGGCAACACATTCACATTGAAAGATTGAACTGTGTGTGCCTAGCGGTATGTGAAAGTTAATGTTGAGGTCAAGGGAGTGTGCGCCAGCACCTGAACCGTTATGTGTTTTAGAGCCGTCTGTGTAGATGCGCACTTCATTGGCTCCCGACTGATCCCTTTCTTCCTCCACTGTTTGTATGATATAGTTTTTGTTGAACATTGATTGGTTTGGTATTCTATCACACGGGGCAGCGATGAGTGGCTGGTACTCAATCGCCCGGTCCAGGATGTTAGCGTGTGGGCTGGTTAAATTCTTGCCCCATATGCCCAGATGCATTAGCCTGATGGCAGCTAGTGCGGCCTCCTGCTGTATGTACAGGTCAAGGGGAGTTAATTGAAGGGCTATCTCCATGGCTGCTGTCGGGGTGGTTCTCATGCAGCCAGTGGTAGCTGAACAGGCCAGTCGTTGGAAGCGCTGTAGTCTGGTAATGGTGGTTGAGAGTTCGGTCCTCGTCCACCAAACCAGAGCGCCATAAGCCAACATTGGCCTGATCACCGCTTTGTATAGCCACAGAGTAATCTTCGGAGAGAGCCCCCATGTTTTTCCTAACATTTTTTTACATTGGTATAGAGCAATTGTGCTTTTATTGAGTTTGTAGTCAAGATGCTTGTTCCAGAGCAATTTGCTGTCAAGGATCACCCCCAAGTACTTGACTTCGTCTTTGAGTGTTAGTTCCGTGTTGAAGAGTTTTGGAAGCCTATGGGGTCCCAGGGTTCTTTTGTTGGTGAACATTATTAGTTCTGTTTTCGAGGGGTTAACCGATAGTTCGTGTTTCGTGCACCAACTCTCGATTATTTTGAGGGCCCTTCTCATGAGATCGCACAAGATGCCCTCAAATTTCCCCGAGATTAGAATTGCTATGTCGTCCGCGTATCCCACCGAGTACAGACTGCTGGCGTTGAGCTCTGCAATGAGCTCATTTACGACTAAATTCCACAGTAGTGGTGACAGCACCCCACCCTGTGGGCAGCCTCTACTTACGATACCTCGCGTGGTGGTGTTCACGGTAAATCGAATAGCACGGTATTTTAACATGTTATTAATCCATTCTATGAGTGTTCGCGCAACACCGTGCGTGGCAAGTGCCTGTTCGATGCTGGCGAAGTTAGTTTTGTCGAAAGCACCTTCTATATCAATGAAGGCGCCTAGGGTTGGGGTTTTTGCTTTAAGAGCATTTCCTATGCGTGATACTACGCTATGGAGTGCTGATTCAGTTGATTTGCCTGCACAGTAGGCATGTTGATTAGGATGTAAGGGTCTTTGTACCGAAATTTGGGATCTAATCTTCCTATCCCCCAGCCTCTCCAGTGTCTTCAAGAAGAACGAGGAGAGGCTTATGGGTCTAAAAGACTTGGGTTGGGTGTAGTCACCCCTGCCCGGCTTCGGTATGAAGATTATTTTTACTTCCCGCCAGTTCAAGGGGATGTAGCGGTGGGCCAGGCAGGCTCGAAAAACCTTAAGGAGGTAATCAGCCAGTAGATCTTGGCTCCACCTGAGCAGAGCTGGGAAAATACCGTCCAGCCCTGCTGCCTTGAAAGGTAAGAAGGTGTTGATTGCCCATGTTATTTTGTCTTTGTCAATTACTTCTAACGCCACCTCCCAATCTAAGCTGCTCGTGGCCCTCTCTCTATGTGGTTCCCAGCTTTGCTGGGTGGCAATCTGGCATCCTGGGAAGTGGGTGGTTAGAAGTAGCTCGCTTGTTTCAGCGTCGTTTGTGGTGTAGGTGTTATCTGGTTTTTTCAGGCATCCTATTGAGTGGTCTGTCTCTTGAGCAAGACAGGTTTTAACTCTCATTGCCTGGTTGTTACTTTCGATGTTAGTACAGAAACGCCTCCAGCTATTCTTTCCTCTTAGGCGTATCAGTTTTTTATATGTTTTACGAGCTGTTGTATAGCGGTCCCAATCTTCTGGCGACCGTGTGTTCCTAGCTCTGTTGAACAGTCTTCTCAACTTGCGTCGGTGCCTTTCCAGCTCAGGACCCCACCAGGAATGGCGAGCTCCCTGCCTGGGTACCGTGAGGGGGCACGACTGTTCATAGCTAGATAGAAGGATGGATGTGATGTTGTTTACATGTTCGTCTAAATTGGTTACTGGTATTTCAGCCGGAAGGGTGGGTAATCTACCTAGTTCAGCCTCGACGAGTTTGATAAACTTGGCTTGGTCAGTATGGCGAGGAACCCTTCTTGGCTGTGGTTTGGTTAGATTGAAGTTAATATTATAGCGAATCCATCTGTGGTCC